>CM051267.1:17304253-17811753 GCA_027921565.1 Artemia sinica | reverse complement strand
TGAAATCTCAAGATCTTTAATAAAACGAGCGAGGAGTGGCAGTACTGCAACTGAGGATCAAAACTAAATTTTTAATACCATGTTATTACCATGGTTAGGCTCTGGTCAATAAATAATCGTTGGTACCTAATGCCTCTGGTTTATCAAGACAATTTAAGTTCAAAAAATATTTAATTTGTTTTTGAGTATTTCTGCCAAGGATTTGAAAGTTAAGTTTCGCCTAAGTCGATTTTTACTGAATTATTTCGGAGGGGGGAGGTGGGGAAGACCTCATTTCGTATTGGTCCTTCCTTCGATACATCACGACTACTCTTGATTGCTTACAAAACAAAATCTAATTTAGACATGTCGTTTGCATGTATATAAATTTAGTGCTTTTTACTTGGAAGAAAGAGGCAGGGGAGGCTACTATTTCTTTCATGTTTTTTATTCTAGGTGGCTGAAGCAAAATTGGCAAAAACTTGGCGTGAGATCAGTATTTGACAATGATTAGTCGGTTCGTAGGGACTAGAGGAATTTGAAAAAGGTTCAGTCCTCTTCAATAGCGTTTTTTCAAGTGCCTTTAACTCGTGATAAGAATGAAAACCTCAGGAATATTATGTTGCAACTGTCACAGATGGGGTAGCGGATAGAGTGCAACCAGATTTGAGGTATCTCTAATTAGGTATCATCACTCTAAATACTTTTAATTTTATCGACACTCTAAATACTGCTGCAAGAAGTCTATTGAAGTCTTTGGCAAAAATCTTTGATCTGTTTAAGAAGTTTCTGAACCAGTTGAGTTACATATCTGACATGTAATGAATATAATTGTATTTACAAACGTAGATAAACCTTTGGGACTCCCTGAATTCTCAGAGTAATTTAACCTTTTTTTCCTAGGTCAAAAATTGGTACGTAAGGGAGATTTTCACATCGGCCAACATATTACAAGTATGTTTAGAGTGCGATCCCGGATTATGGATGTAACTGGTGATAAGCGCAACGTGTCCCTTGCCGAAAAGAAACATGTCACATATTTTGGTGAGTACACAGTGTAAATACAAATGTTCTCTATGCGTCGCTGCCTATGGTCTTTTTGGAGCTTATAATTCAAAAGTATGCAATATATATTTGGCAAGGAATACCTCTAATTTGTTTCCAACTGAAAGCTTTTTTGGGATTTGTAGGACTGTGGGAACCGTTTTATTGTTTTCTTCGGAAATACTTTACTCTTTTTCAAGTTAAGCGATTTTCCAAGCAGTTGGTGCACTCTTGATTCTTTTTTTTTTTTTTTGGTAAAATTTGCGTTTAAAATCCTGGTTAAAATTCAATCTGGGAGAATTGCAGCAACCAGGGAAGTATACTTCAGCGCACAGATTTCATGCCATTAAAATAATACAAATAGTTTGGTGAATATTCGATTCGCCTCTGAACCGGTTTATAGTGAAAAAATGCCTGTCGAACTGTTTAAATAATTAAAAGCTTTGAGTTTAAGTACAAGTATGACTTCAGTTTCAAATCGAATTTTGTAGTTAACTGAAAAAGAGTTATAGGAGGCCGATCTTCTCCGCTATAATTCCTCCGAAAGATTCTTTAAAAATTTGGGATAAAAACATATATAAACAATAGGAGTCTAGAATTATGCAATTTATCCGTATGATCCGGATATTTTTTGAAAAAGAAAAGGATGCGCTTCAGTACTCAGATATCATGTTATCCCGTTAGAAGAAATAAGCTGTGCTTGATTCGCTTCTGTTTCGGTTAAGGGTGGAAAAATTAGCTGGCAAAATTGTGTAAATAAATAAAGGCTTCTGGTTTAAACACAAGTAAGACTTGAATTTGTATTCGAATTGCGCAATTACTTGAATTAGGAATCGTAGAAAAGATAGGATCCTCTCTGTTATATAATCCGTCCGAAAGATACTTAAAAAATTTGGGAGAAAACAAATATAAACAATAGGAATCAAGAAACTATGCGCTTACAAGACAGACTTTTGTTCTTTAATAAAGGACTAGAAATTTTACTGAAAACGCGTAACCTAATGAAGTATTTAGTTAATTTTATCTATTTGAGATGTTTTTTTAGATAGGTTTTTCAAAGAAGGCTTTTTCCTATAGAAAGTTCTAGGAGTATGATACTACAAAGGATTCCACATTCAATCATAATCCTGCATTCGTTGTGACATCCCATTCGCTGATATAATTTATAAAATTTAGATTCTCTTGTTACAAAAAAGATCTATGCTAAAGAAATAATTTTTTAAGTACAATGCATTAAATACTTTTTGACACTTTTGATGCTGCCGGTCGTTAACCCAGAAATCGTACGGGCTGCTTGCTCGAGTTAAATGTCAGTTTTACAAAATAACTCTGGGAAGACTTTACAACATTTTTTTCGCCCTACTTGTCTTCTTCTTGGTCCCTATGTGGATTTTTTCACAATATCTGAGCAAAAAAAAAAAAATTAGATCTCTATTTTTCCGTTTTTGCAATTATCTTCTGCAGTTGCCGCTTTGAAGTCACAACCGGAACATTTCGAGTAGAAATGGCGTTTTTGACATTTCTTCAAAAATGTACATCTTGTAGACAGGTTCCCTAAGTGTCGAGATAATATTGTCGACTTTCCACTTACCTGTACAGCTTAATTGTGTTGCCTAAGTAGCTGTGATATTATTCTTAGCTGAAATTTTTTTTCTTCTTTATTGATTCTATTTTTACATTATTTTTCTGTATTTTTGTACTCCTCTAAGCGCATATCATTCATGTAATGGGGGTTGAAATAAATAATTATTATTTAAGTATAATAGTAAAGAGTGAATTTGTCCTTGTACCTATTATCCGTATCTATCTTTGTTCCCGTTCCGTAATAGCAGTATGTTCATGTCCTTTGACCGAATAAAGTGCATATATTAGTTCTCTTATTGCTCTCTTTCTCTCTCTTCCTCCTACTCTCCGTTCGCTTTTCTATTTTTTTGTTTGCTGTTCCTTTTTTATCCCATATGTGTTTCTTATCCGATTTGCTTCGTTGCTTGGTAAAGTTTTCGTTTCTATTGTGGATTATCTTAAGTCGTATATAGTTATTCCTTTTTGGTGGAGCTTTTCAAATAAATCGATATACTTTTATTTTTCAGCAACTCTGGATGGTTCTATTGGGTATGTACTCCCATTGGCTGAGAAGACTTTCAGAAGATTACAAATGTTGCAGAACATTTTAACTGTAACAATCCCTCCACATGGTGGTCTCAACCATAGAGCATTCAGGTACATTTCAGTTTCTAATAACATTGATTTGTTTACACACTAGCCAAAGGTAGTGTATGACGATAGGCCTAGGAAAAAAATAGCCTACAACCTTTGATCAAAAATAGTTTGTCCATTCTCTTAAATGCAATATAAGAAGTCCCCTTACCCCTGCCCCTCCTCCAAAAAAAGAACAATTTTGAAAGTTTCATCTCGATCCCCCGCCGTGAGACAAAACAAAGTTACTCTCTTGTGATGTTTGGAAACCAACTGCAATATTAATTTAAAGTACTCCGGAGACATATTACCTTCAGCTAACCGGTGTTTAACCTCACCTGTTTTTCTGGGTGTTTCTGAAACATGCCAATTGTATATTAATATTATAGCTTTATAACATGAATTGTATATATTAAAAATTAAAGGTATAGATAGGATTCGCCTCTTCCCAAGTTTCGTGAACTCTCTTCTTTACTATAATACAGAAGTTATTGTATAATTGTTTTTATAGAATCCAGAAGATATATTTACTCTTAAACTTCTCAAAATAATGTTTATTCCTAAAGTATAATGTAAAATGCAGGTGCATTTCTAATCACAAGTAAGTCTAATCACAAGTAAGTAAGTAAGTAATCACACAGTAATCACAAGTCACAAGGTCTAATCACAAGTAAGTAAGTAAGTAAGTTTATTTGTAAACCGCAATATAAGCTAAATGCGGAGTAAAAAAAGAAAAAACAAAATAATATTATCCACAAGGAAATAATCACAACATAAATAACTGACAGTATCCATACAATCACTAATCTGGAAAAAAATAAGTGAGGGGGTCACTGGCACATATCTTCCTTGGATTATTGGTCCTCAGATCCTTAGCGATGTTGTCAAGTAGCACTAGAGGGTCGATAAGTCCGAAATGAGAAATAATCTTGTGATTTCTGTACCACCTTGGCAAATATAGCAGGAATTTGTAATATTTAATATAGCCTCTTCTTAGCTGAAGACGGTCTTTTTTGCGCGTTAAAGACTGCAAACCGGAAAGAAAAAGAATTGCAGGAGAACAAAAACCATGGTAAAGTTTACATAAGCCTCGGCGGCTGTACGTCCCTCTATTAGGCGAGATTTTACCATATGAGAATCGAATGCACTGCAGAGCACTAGCAACCAGAGACGAGCATGTAGTCGAAAGTGTATCAGAAAAAGTAATCCCAAGCCATTTCAACTTTGAGACACACTTGAGTAGTATGGTACCCACATGTAAAGAAAGAGCAGGGTTAGAAGTATTAAAACACAGAAACTCGCATTTTGAAGGATTTACAGAAAGCCCAATCATGCTCAAAGCATTAATCAGAACATTTAGGTTCTTTTTGAGGCCTGACCTAGTATGACTAACTAGCAGAACATCATCAGCATAGGCAATGTGACTAACAACATTATTTTCTAAAAATACAGTAGGAGGCATCTTTCGCAAACAGTCCGCAAGCACAGTTTTAAAAATATATGGAGACAGCACACCACCTTGCCTGACTCTGTTCTTTATTGAGATAGGCTGGAATATATCAGACATCCATTTTAACCAAACCAACGAATTAGAATTCCAATATTGAAGAACTTTTACTACGGAAAAATTAACTCCTGCTTTAACTAAGCAGTGAAGCGCTTGCGAATGTACAACGTTGTCAAAAGTGCCCGAGATTTCAACCAAGCAAAAATAAACTGGCCTTATATGCATTTTTGCCGAGATAGCAACTGACCAAGTATATGATGGGCTTGAGAACAACCTAAACCGGCTCTGACCCCAACTTGATAATCAGAAAAATCACATTTAGTCAAAACTTCAGGCAATACGGCATACTCGAACAGCTTGCTCATGAAGCAGGACACTGTAATTGGTCGATAACTGGAGCACTGATCTGTGTCCTTTCCCTTTTTCAAAACTGATGTTACAATTCCCGAAAGAAAAATATCTGGAACTAACGACTGGGCTAAACACATCTGGAATAGGAGGTGAATGTGTGTTAACAATAACGGAAACTTAATGCTGAAGTGATTGTAACACAGACCACCCATGTCAGGAGCACTTGATTTCTTAACACTCTTAAAAGCCCGATAGATATCACCACTAGATATTGACAATATATGGACTTGCCGAAGAACTCGAGGAACAGTATGATACAATAAGGAAGAAAACATGGACTGGATACAATGATTAAATGTAGAAAAAACACGAGTAAAATGAGCTACAAAATCACTGATTTTGATAATCGAAACGGTAGCAGGCACACACTTGCTGCTATTAATTACATTGGACCAAGACTTCCGATCCGAGGGGCCATCCAAACCATTCAGGCGGGTTTGACGCAAAGAAGATCTAAACTGACGTTTCGAATTTTGCTTAATTTTAAATACTTCACCAGACTTGGGTCGATCACCAGCAATCCAAAGGCGAAGCCAAAACTTCGCGCGTTGTTTAGCTTTTTTCACTTCTGGGCACACATTCCATAACGGTTTTCCGGTCCCAAATCTAACACGTTCAACAGGAACTGAAACTGAAGCAGCTGACTTCAAACAATGCACGATCTGGTAATAGTAACAATTTAAATCAATCTTAGCTGTCGGTGACCTTACAGAGGTTTGTAAAAGCTGAAAAGTCACTTTCAGGCTTGATAATAACGAGCAAAGAACATACAAATAAACGTCAGAATTTACTCGTTTCCAATTTGGCTTATCAAACCATTTATTATGGTAAGAAAAGGTAAGAAGGCGACTCAATTTCACAAGTTAAAGGCAAGTGATCATCCTCAATTTTATCATCCAAAACCATGACAGGAGGAACCACGAGAGATCCCCTTGAAACTATAATATTATCAAGATTTGATCTAGAACCATCACGTTTATGAATGTAGGTAAACTGTTTATCTTTATTGAGTAACTGATAGCCACGAGGCAAAGCATCAAAAAACAGGTCACTTCTTTCAGATTGGGACAGAAGATTGGCATTAATATCACCAGCCACAATCCAATTTAATCCCTGATTGGTCACTCTTAGCAGAAGTGTCCTGAGTCGCTTACAAGAACCCGCGAAGACAGATAGGGAAGAAATGTTCTTGCGATTGCATGGCATATAGACATTGATGAGGACCATATTACCGCATTTTATTGCCAGTAAATTATGATCAGAAGAAATAAGCTCAGGTTTCTTAGCGAGGCGAATTAAAGTTGTAAGGTCCCAGACAATGAAGACTATATTATACAGTGTATTTGTTAATAAACACCTTATTTTGAATTAAGAAATTTTTTCCTATGAATTTTACACAGGTTATGATTTGAAATAGAAGTCGCTTCTTGCCGAGCTTCGGCATTTTTCTTGTGTTTTTGGAAGACACTTATCGTCATTTTTTAGGAAAAATCAAGGACATACATGTAATGTTTTCGCTTAATTTCTATGAATTTCTGTATTTATTTAAAAACACAATTTATAGAATTCTGTTTTTCCAAATTTGACGATGAATCTTCATTTCTTTATCATTTTTTTCTTTGCCGATAATTTGAATTTCTAATGAATTTGAATTTCTTATGAATCGTATAGCTTATCTTAAAGTATCAAAGAAACTAAAATTGAAATCTTATTCTTTAAATTGGTTAAGTGGAGACTTGCACATCCATATACGTCTTAAAAAATTAGAAAAATCTAGGAACACAATTTTTAATAAAAAGGACCTCCATATGCAGTGCCATAAAATGATTTTTGGCGAGACGAAATTACTAATTTGACATAGCCCATGTTATTAAATTTATATAGAGGGCCGATGCTTACTGTTTCTTATTAACTAGCTTTGTGGCTTGGTTTCCCTTTTTGAAACCAAGGGACATTTGCTGATTGATTAAACTATATTCGTTTACTAAGGCATATTTCATTTTACTATGAGATATTCAAGTCTAAATACATTTAGACTAGTTTGACCATGTATAGATATATTTAAACCATGCTAAGCTGAAAATTTTAACATTTGTTAAGTTTTTCCAGATTTTCAGCCAATTAAGAGGCGAAGACAAAAGACTTTAATAATCGTGTGCCAATTTGTTTAGAATTTTGCTTTAAAAAAAAAAGCATCAGCATAACGCAAAAGCAAAATATAACAGTAAAACAATTATTTGCTGTCTTCATAAAATCAACAAGATTTTCGGGAACTAATTCTGGAAAAAATGACCAAGAAATCCAAAATTCTGACTATTTTGCTTGTTTCTAAAGTATTTTGACATCCCTTGCATTTTAATCTAATAATGGTATGAAAAGCGAGTAAGATGGGATATGCCTACAATTAATTATACACTAAACTTTTTCGTGAGGCTACACATAATTTCTAAGGTTGTCATTTTTCGTTAGTTTTTCTGTGACATCTTAAAACCTTTTTTTTTTGTAGGCTAGATTTTATTTTCAACGCAGATGTATAGGACTAGTCTTCTAAGAACTAGAACCTAGATTAGTTATTCTAAAATAAAAATCAGAGATTTTTTTTTTGTATTGCAATCAGCTAAAAATTTGTAGAAATAAAGCGCCCTAGCTTCAAGGAAACTGTTTAGAAATGAAACATCGTCGAACACATTTTGAATCTATCTTATTTCTTCAGTAAATCGAAGCATAAATAATCGTATATAAAAGCGATGTTTTCGGAAATATTGTTGAAGACCTCAATTTCGAAATGCTAGGTTTTTTGTTCTATTTTAATTTATTTCTCAATACAGGTTTTGAGCTTTACTATATTATGCTCAAATAGTGCCATGAAAAGTAAGCAAGAAGACGTTAAATCGCCTGTATGTGCCAATAAGCCCTAAACTAAGAAATGAATTGTAAAGTTGTCACTGTACATAACTTTTATTGGCATTTTTTTTAGCTTGTACTTTTCAGGTTTTATACTACTACTACTAACAACCCAATACCAAGTTACCTGAGACCAACACCACTACGCACGTTCTTCCTCCGTCCTAATCTATTGAAAACCTTCCTCTTTACACCCTCCCAGGAAGTTCCCATTTCCCTTAAATCTTTCTTTACGACATCCTCACACCCCAACCATAGACGACCTGCTTTCTGTTTAGTCCTAAACGGTTGGCCAAAAAGGAAATTCTTTGTGCAATATGTCATCTTTCATCCTCAGAACGTGCCCTTGCCATTTTAACATTTATCTGATTATAGCCCTATAATGCGGGATTGAATCATACTTTTCGTACAGGCTACTGTTTGGTATACGGTCAGTCAGCCGGGTACCCAAAATAATCCGTAGGCAATTTCTCTGGAAAACATCTAGCAAATCTTCCTCCGTTTTTCCGAGCGCCCATGTTTCAGAACTGTATTTGGCCACTGTCATTACTGTAACTTCCAATATTCCTAGGTTCGCAGACTTATCTTCCTATTCTTCCAAACTTTTTTCATCTGTGAAAAAAACAGCCTGAGTGTCGGCTATTCTACTTTTAACATTTTCACTGCTCCCACCGGTCTTTACTAATAATGCTACCAAGGTAAGTGAAGCTGTTCGTCCACTTATTCGATATTTTCGTTACTCAACGTCACCTTTTCATCTTCACTTATTCCTAGCCTTAGCGGCTTAATCTTCTTAGCATGAATTTTCAAACCTATCCTACCACCCTGGACTCGCAAAACCTCTAAAAGTTCATTCATTCATTTGCTCACACTCTCATCGAGAATGCTTAAATCATCAGCATAATCTAAGTCCAGGAGACTTTTTCCTCAGGATAGTTTTTCTTCCCCGTTTGATTCCGTGTCCTCCCATTGCCTTTTCTGCGCTCCTTAAGACGTAAAACCCATCAAAATGATCCATATAAACGGGGATAGAACACAACCATGCTTAGCTCCTAATTCAATACGAAACCAGCTACTAACCTCATCTCCTACCTTATCTGCATCTTTCCTACCTTAACCTACATCTTCATCGGCTTTTTTCTGACAAAAAGACCACTTCGCGCGATTTTGTCGCCTTCTGTGTATTACGGTTGGTATCTCTATCTTTGACCTTCGCTTTCCCCGGGTCTTTGACCGTTGCATGTCGGTATTCAAAGCCGAGGCTTTGCGAGCGAATTTGTGGGGTATTTCTATAGTTTAAAATCATTCTTATAAAAAAACAACCATCTTATTGGATCCAAGATGCTTCTGAAAAACCTGACGTTTCTAGCTTGATTATTTGATCTTTTTTCGCAGTTTATACACATAAAGACCAACGCTTGATTTCATAGATAGATGGATAGTTATGCTAATATCAGGACTATCCTTTACTGAAATGCTGTAAAATTTTAGATTTGAAGATTTTGAAAGTTTAAAACATTTTGGAGCACTTTCTTTGTCTTTCGAGTGATTTTTGGTCGCAGTTTCGATAATAGCAACTTAAAATTATAACAATCAATTATTTGATTATTAGATTATTGCATTTAAATGAAGCTGTTTTGGATCCATCTCCTGCTCCCTAATGTTTTTAATTCAAGAAAATGCCTCTGTGCTATCATTATTGAAACATGTCAAAAACAAATTTCTAAAGCTTTAATAGATTCAGTCTTTTTATGTCCCTTGCACACGTGTTTTGATCCCCACGCCGTAAATAAGAATTAAAAATCTGCAACGCTACGGTAACATCGAAATTTGGCAAGAAAAAAAATGTTATAAAAGTTCCAGGATGATTGTAGCATGAAAAATTCATTTCCATCCATTTATTTGTGTTCTTTTTGCCTGGCTTATTAATAACCTCATAGAATTTTCATATCTTCTTAGCCATTTCTTCTTCCTTATTTTTTTGCAAAGTATCAAATATGAAATCATGGGAAAAAAACAAGGTAAATAAAAAGAGAACAGGGAGCAATATGCTAGTATTTGAGGTTTCACCCAGTAGATTCCACAAGTATGAAGTTTGAAATCATGTGAAAAAAGGTAAAAGAGAGAAAACAGGGAGTGATATGCTAGTGTCTTCCTATCGTGGCTATCACACGGACAAATAAAACTGAAGAGAGACTGGAGTTATAATCGAACTGGAATTTCTTTTATAATCGCAGCACCAAATACAAGTTCCGATACGTGTATTTGATATTGATGATGACCTTCAAGTGAAAGTAATATATACTGACATTATTTTGAAGTTTAAAACATTTCGTATAATCTAACTGTGAGTAAGGAGAAGTTTGGCCCAGTAGCAACCGAAACTCTCAAAAAAGAATTTCAATAATAATTAATGCGTCAAAAGAATTGGCTTTTCATATTGATTAAATAAAAAACAGTTTTTTTTTTTCCACTGAAAGTGATATGCTAGTGTCTTCCTATCATGGCTATCAAACGGAAAAATAAAACTGAAGAGAGGTCGGAGTTAAAATCGAACTGGAATTTCTCTGCCTTCATTTGTGAACTTTGCGGACGAGGAAAATTACATAAAAGCTTTAAAAAACATCAAACCAACCTAGTTATATTGAAAATTCATTGGAGTTTCGCCCAGTGATGAATTACACAGTGTACTTCTCATTTAAAATTCTTTTTGGAAAGGAAGCATCATTGACACAAAAGATAATAATTTTGTTATTCTTTTTAGGACTTATAAGCCACGGCATAAGTCGGTTAGTGGCCCAGCCAGAGGAGTTTTGGATGGTGATTTAGTAACTAAATTCCTCTATCTCTCACATCAAGAAAGAGTTGAAGTATCCAAAAGACTTGGAACGAAACCAGATGAACTAGTTGAAGATCTAATAGAGGCAGATCGCTTAGCTGTTGTCTTTTAGCTCATTTTTTTTATTCCTTTTCAATGAATTCAAAGTGTACTTTTTCTATGATTTTTTTTCTTGTTTTCGTAGTATTGTCATTGGCGTGAAGGTAAAGATTTATTCAGGATTTTCTATAAAATCACAATGACAAGGAACTTTTACCTCCAGTGTTTACCCTTGTTCAGAACCTCGGGATTTGCAATCTAATCCTATGTTATTTTTCCAATTTTTTTTTTTTTATTTTCTTGAAACTTGACCGTCTCAGCTTTTTTTTCACAGCCCCTTTGTAAACTTTGGATAGATTTATTTTGTTAAGGGTTCATAGTAGCCTGGGTTGCGTAACCTACGACTTTTGGTTCTCTACACACTGCCATCTTCGTATGATTGACATGCGCTTATTAGCCTTTGCACTGATTTAATTATGGCAGTGATATCCTGATTCACAGACTCCTCTTTTCAGTTAGAGCTCAACGTGATGTGGCAGAAAAGGAGTAAATGTTATGCAATTTAAATGGAAAACAAAAGTAGAATTAATTAAAGAAGTGACATCTTTTTTACTTGTACTTGTACTAGTTGCGGGACCAGACACGAACGCCTCACCCGGCATCTAGAAGACTACGTATGATTTACTCCCATTTGTTGCGATCTTGTGCCAGCTCTTCAGTAAACCGGAGCCAGCAGCTCTCCACTTTCTGCCAAACTTTCGAAATCCGCCAATGGGGTCGAGGTTGTTTTTGGCAGTTGTCCACCAATTCTTAAAGTGACCGCCAGGTCGCCTGTGCCAATCTGGCAACGGGGCAGCTAGAAGCACTTGCTTTATGATGCGGTCATTGGGTCTTCTAAGGACATGACCAAGCCAACACAGTCTTCTCTGTTTGACAATCATGGCGGCGGGTTCGATGTTACAGCAGCGGTGGTGCACATCAACATTTGAAATTCTGTCGGAGTATCGAATCCTCAGGATTTTTCGTAGACAGCGGTGGTCAAAGACTTCCAAATCATGGAGATGAAGCGCCTTGAGCGGCCAAGTTTTGACTGCATAGAAGAGAACAGATCTAACAGCCGCTTTATAGACATAAATTTTTGTCTTCATGCTTATCTCCCGCCGGATCCACAAATGGCGGCGGAGTTGTGAGAAGGTGGCTTAGGCTTTGTTGATTCTGTTCTGTACGTCAAGATCACAGCCTCCACGAGGGTCTATTATTGAGCCAAGATAGGTGAAGCTGTCGACTTTTTCCAATTTTTGTCCGTAAAGCACAAGCTGATAATCCGACTGTATATTTAGGTCCATGACTTTAGTTTTGGCCGTGTCGATTTTCGCTAAAGTTTGACTCTTTCTCACAACTCTACTTTTTTTTAAACCAGTAAAAACTTTAGCGTAAAGAGCAGACGTTGAGGAAAAGACAGCCCCTTTCATATACGGAATAATTTCTGTTCGTTTTAAGTTTTAATGTCGCTCCTTACTTTCAGTTAAAAAAACTTTTTTTTTTATTTCATATCAATAAAGAGCTATGGTCGCAATTGAACGCATTGAACAGGGGTCGGCCGCAGTCACTAAAATCATTTTTTGTGACTTTTATTTTAGCCTGTCACTTTTTCTTTGAAATTGCCACTAAAGTCACTGTCTTTTGCCGTTTCAAAATTTGATTTACTTAATACTTATTTCAGTAAGCTGGAAAGGTAATATAAAAACCCATTGCAGAGGAGGCTGTTGCCTGTTGAAAATTAGTAATGGTACTATTACACAGGAGTATGAAAAAAAAAGAAATAATTTGAAATTTCAAAGCAACATCTTTAAATGTTTACAGATTAATTTTGCATAAGTTATGCAATTATTTTTCATCACAAACTTTGGATCGTGCCCTTTACCCTTATCAGTTGGACTAGTAGATTCTGGGGATGGGGGTGATCCCTCTCCCTCCATTTAGGTCTTGCGCCCTTCAAATCAATCACAACAAACCCTTATAGTTAAGTATCAACTTATAGATTCTCAGTCACGCAGAATCAGTTTTTTTGTTGAAATGTCCCCACTTTCCCCAAAAGTCCTATTTGTTTTTCCTTTATTTGATTTTATATATTCAATGAACTGAAATCGATGTAAAAACCGTTGTTAAGTCAAGTTCATAAAATTATATGGGTCCTAAAATCATACGATAAAACTATAGGATAGATAAAATTATATGGGTCCTTAAAATCATATGTAAAATTGTATGGGTTTAAACTTTTTGCAAGTTTGTCTTCCCTTGCCCCAATTAAGCCGTCCAGAGCTGAAGGTCCTCGCTTAGAAGGAGTGTAAGGGCCCTCCACCGAATTTTGAAAGAATTCTGTAAGTCTGGACCACCCAAAAAGAGAGTAAAAAGAAGAAAATGACAACTATTAACGATAAGCTCAGAAAGTTTGCCTCTTCGCGGCATAATAAAATGTTAATTTTGTTTTTTAATATTATTTGCTTTTTTGAATATGCATCAAAGAAGTGAATTTAGTGAAAAATACACTTCGCGTCGTAAAACAAATAAAAATATGTTTTTAATCCTTTTATTGACCCCAAAATTTTCAGTCGTAAAGTGGATGAAAGATACACTGCCGTATCGATTTTTTTTTTCATCTCTCCTCCCCCCCCCCCCCCCCGTACTTTTGCCCTCCAGATCTGTCAGTGTTTAGTTGCTGAAAAATTGAAAAATGAAACACTGTTTTGTGGGATGTGGCTAACAGTTACCACTCTTGAATCGGATTCTATTCTGAATAATATTGCATTCAAATCAGGAAAAAGAGTTTGTTTAAGCATATTTTTACTCTCGGTTATTTTGGGCCGGGATTTTTCCTTTATTAGGTAACCATGACGTTTGAAGTTGTACTGTAGTAGTACAGTCTTGTTATTTTTGTTACTTTCCTATTTGCGTCTTATAATGAATGTAATAAAAACAACAACAAATGAATGAAATATTAATGTTTTACTCTCCTCATCCACAGCCAAACTGGAGGACTTTCCTGGAGGCAAAATATAAAAAAAGTAGTGACTAGGACCTGTGCAGTCCCTGGACCTCTGTTCTGAATTCCTCTGAATAGTCACTTTTTGTCACTTTTTCTGAATGGAAAAGGCGCTAAAGTCACTTTTCTTGTGCATTTCGTTGCGGCCGACCCCTTATTAAAGAAGAAAAAGTCTTCAAAAGAGCTTGTGAACATTGGGAACGCGTAACACCCATGCAATGAAAGGGGTCCAGAAATTTGACGAGGAGTCGTTCAACTTTGTTGTCATCTTGAGGCATTTTTTTTCCATTTAGCTGGCCTGAATAATGTGAGGATTTTTTAGAATGCCAGAAAAAGAAAGGCGTCCCATACAAAAGTTTCATTCAGCACGTCCTAACAAGGTGGCTGACGTTGGGTCCTCCTGTTTGCTGAGCGATTGATCAGTAGCCGGCACTCTTGGAGTATTTTTTGTATTACGTGCCATCGAAGAAACATTTGAAGAATGTTGCGTTGTCAGCGGAGTACCTTAAGATTGTAAGCTACCTAAAAAGGAAAGATATGCTTGCAGAACTCGAATTCGTGTATTCACGAAGCCGATCTGAAGCTTACTTCTTACTGTTTTTGCGAGACTTCTGAAACCCAATATTATCATGTCTGCTGCAGAAATTTCTACCAGTTTGCATGAGAACTTAGACAACTATTTGCAGGACACTATTGTAGGGTTGGACTTCGGCAGAAGCTTACTTTTCAGCCGTGCTTAAAAACTTACTTCTCACTGTTTTTGCGAGACTTCTGAAACCCAACATTATCATGTCTGCTGATGAAATTCCTACCAGTTCGGTTAAGAACATGGACAACTATTTGCAGGACACTATTGTAGGTGAGCAGGTTGAGTTTGCGTTATATTATCAGGAACTCACCTTGGCAGAAAGACAAGGGTTTCATCAAAGGTCGCGAAGGCATTTCCAGGCAATCAAGAAGTGCCCCATCTCTTCTAACAGCCTTGTGGAAAGGCTTAGGTGCCTGGATCCCACGGAAAAGGAAAGAGCAATAAGTCTATCAGATATAGATGTGCTTCTTCGAGAAATATCTGTATGAGTAATTGTTGACAATGTTAGAAGTGAGTGGATATTGCTGCAAGCCGATAACTTAGTAGAATCAACACCATCACACGTGACCATTAGTGGCATCAAATCTTCTCAATGATGGATTCTTTTTGGTGGGCAAAAGTGTATGATTTTGTCCAAGCTTGTAAAAGCTGCGTTGGCATTATCGCACAACAGTACTGACGTAGAGAGGGGTTTTCGCTGTCAGGAGGACTTCTGCTATTGGAAAGAGCCCCCATGCCAGACAGAGTCCTGAATGCGAACCTGTGTGTGATTGAAGAATTGAACATATACGGAGGCAAAACAGAAAGGTTTTCAAAACAGAAATGGCTGAGTACCTACTGAGTCACCTTCTCAGTAGGGACCCTCTCCAGGCCACTCAGCGCGTCCCCAGGTGGCGGATAGGGAAACGCCCTACAGATATATAGGGTACCTCCATGGAGTAGGAGGCGCGGACCAAGGGGGGACCTAGTCCCTGGGGGTCCTTAATTGAAACGGGGGCACCCTCGCCCGGGGGCCGTAAATACAGGCGGAGGAGGAAGAAGGCCCCTCGAATGTACACTTAGCAGGGCCCACCGGCGTGTGGACACGTCCCGTCAGTTACAAACCTTCTCCCAGTAATGGGTTAAATTGCATGGTGAAGCAGAACACCATCGTGGGAGGATCCCCTATAGGAGGACAACTGCGAAAGGGCGGAGGATCCGGATTTACGGACAACGGCCTCTGCGGGTGGTAGGTCCGGGGGGTTCCGGCCCCACGGTCAGGGATTGGCGTCCCTGCCCCTAGCCGAGCCGAAGAAACCGGTTGGGCAGTGGCCTAGCAAGTCGCTCCCGTAGAAAAAGAATGTGCTAAAGAAACGTCAGTGAAAAGCCTCGGATCAAATCCCAATATGATGACGACCCATGCATGCCCCTCTACCAGATTTCTGAACGCGAATAAACCAGTACGAATCGGATTTTGGAACGTAAGGACCATGTCGGCCCTTTCAAAAACTGAACAAGTTCTACAAGAGTGCGAAAACTTTCGGCTAGATATCCTCGCAGTGGCCGAAGCACGATGGAAAGGCTGTGGAGAAAAGAAGCTCAAAACAGTAAACAGCAACATGACTTATACAGTTATGTACAGCGGAAAAACGGACAGACATGCAGCCGGAGTCGCAGCTATATTGAACCCAAATGCAGCAAAGTCTCTCTGCTCGTGGAAACCGATTAACGAGAGAATCCTGTATACACGATTTGCATCTAAACATGCAAAGCTGTTGCTAGTCATATGCTATGCACCAACAAATGATGCCGATGAAACCTTGAAAGACGGTTTTTATGAAACCCTCCACTCCGTCCTAGACTCCATCCCTCTCCATGACGTCGCTTGCTTGGCAGGCGACCTAAATGCGAAAGTTGGTCAGCACAGATCATACTGCCCCGAGGTGTTGGGACATCACAGGCTTGGAACTATCAACGAAAATGGTGCAAGGCTAGTCAGCTTTGCTATGTCGAATGACCTGTTGATAGGAGGTACATTATTCGAGCACAAAGATATACATAAGTATACATGGACATCCCCAGACAAAACTGTCAGAAACCAGATTTACCACTTTCTAATCCGACGACGGTGGAGAACTAGTCTGAAAGACGTGAGGAGTTACAGAAGTGCGGACGTTGGGTCGGATCATGAACTTCTTTTAGTGACACTCAAGTTGAAACTCCGCTCCAACAGATCCCGACAACCAACAAAACTACCAAGCAATTTTGATGTGGAGAAGCTCAGAGACAAGAATGTTAGGAGACAATTTAACATCAAACTCTCGAACAGATTCGAGGCACTTGCTGATATACCACAAGATGTGGAAGAAGCTTGGACGACTATACAACAGAACTACGCAGAAACTGCTGAAGAAGTTCTTGGCTTTAAAAAGTCAATAAAGGAACAGTGGATATCCCAGAAGACATGGGACTTGATCGAAGACCGCAAGAAAATAAAACAGAGCACGCTCAGTAACGATCCCTCTGCTGATGTCATGAAAGACATGAAGTGACCGTATATCTGGAGAAATGGTCAAGTCATCGATCCGCAGGTCCCTTTCAGTGTGGCTAGTCTTCTTTTCCCTCCTCTGGCAAAAAGAAAAAGTCCCAAAGGACTGGAGAGCAGGAACCATTATTAAACTGTTCAAAAAAGGAGACGCGACAGTCTGTGGCAATTACAGAGGCATCAACCTCCTCTCGATACCCGGAAAACTCTTCTGCATAATCATCCTGACAAGACTTCAAGCTGCCTTAGACCCGCATTTACGCGAGGAGCAACATGGTTTCCGACCAAAAAGATCTTGCGCCGATCTGATATTCACACTGCGGACCATGCTTGAAGAATGAAATGAATGGAGACAACGTCTATATTTATTGTTCGTCGATTTTGAAAAAGCGTTCGACTCAATAGACCGCCCAATACTATGGAGGATCCTGATCTTCTACGGTATTCCTGAAAAGCTGGTTCGCCTTATCATAGCAATGTATGAAGACACGGAATGCTGCGTGAGAACCTCCGAAGGAAATACAAGATATTTCAAAGTGATGACAGGTGTCAAACAAGGATGCGTACAGTCTCCATTCCTCTTTATTCTCATAGTGGACTACATATTCAGGCAAATTGACGGATACGGGATCAAAATTGCAGGCAGACTAGTCCAAGATCTCGACTTCGCAGACGATGTTGGATTGATGGAGAAAGACAAAAGCAAACTTCAAGACTTTTTATGCAAGTTAGCCGAAAGAGCGGAGCAGTTTGGGTTACATATCAATGCCCCCAAAACCAAAGCGATGTCAACCACTAACTCACCGATGAATATTCAGCTGGGGACTGAAAGCATAGAGCAAGTCACTGACTTCCGATATCTTGGCAGCACCGTCTCGCTTAGTGGCGACTCCGAAAAAGAACTGCGAACACGAATAGTCCTGGCAAGCTCGGCATTTCAACGACTTCGACCAGTCTGGAGATCAGTGAAGTACTCACTTCAGCTAAAACTTAGCCTTTTCAGAAGCAACGTCCTTTCGATCTTGACATACGCGATGGAATGTTTAAAACTCACAGCTGAGCAGGAAAAACGAATCACTGCATATGAAAACAACTGTCTTCGACGTATCCTAAACATTAACTGGAAGGATAGGATAACAAACATGGAAATTCGCCAATACACAAACCAGCCTGATGTCGCTGATGTAGTCAGGCAATGAAGATGGCGCTATCTTGGCCATGTTATCCGTATGCCAAGATCGAGACTACCGAATATGATCCTCCAGTGGCAACCAGACGGCACGCGTCGGCGAGGAAGGCCCAAAAACACGCTTCACAGGACATATGAGGGGACAGGAGAGCCCTTCACGCATCCTTAATCCCAGAGTGGGAGGACATTTACGCTGCAGCTCATTTGCGGGATGATTGGAGGCTGTTAACGGACGCCCTGTGTGCCTCTGGAGGTACAGGAGGAGCTAAGGTCTAAGGTTTCTATTCTCAAAGAATTGTTGACTTTGGCTAGGTTTGGCTAGGCTAGGTTTTGAATAGAATGGTTATCTCAAAATTTCTATTAGATGCATTTCGGGACAATACGATGTGTGTGTGTGGAGGGGGGGGGGGGTAGCTGCCCTCCGATAACTTCGACTCTTAAAAATATCACTAGAGCGTCTGATTAACAATACGATGAGCCCCCTCCGAAGTTTATATAACCATGCTTTCTATCAAAACCTTATATGCCCCCAGGGTATAAATTACAACCCTTACCCTGAGGAATTGGGAGATTTGTTATTCTCAAAGACGTAATATCCAGACCTTTCAAATACGTTGAAAAAAATGGCTATATCAAATTTTGATTGGAAGTGGTTTTGGAAATGATGGGCGTGGGGGGGGAGGGCCCTCTGATCACTTTAGACTAATAAAAAAGGCGCTAGTCCTCTCAGTTTCCAATTGAATGAGCCCTTTTTGAAGCTTCTATAACAAAACGTTCTATAAGAACCTTATATGCATCAAGGGCATAACTTACGACCCTTGTCCTGAGTGCTATGGGGGGAGGCTTGTCATGCTCAAGGACATAATTTCCAGACCTTTCAACTACGTTGAACAAAATAGTCATATCAAAGTGTTGATCCAAATGTTTGGGGAAATGATGGGCATGAGGGGGGGGGGGGTCTGATTCTCCCTCTTATTACTTTCGACAATTAAAAAGGGACTCAATTTCCAAGCGAATGAACCCTTTTTGAACTTTTTACTACAACACTTTCTGTAAAAACCTTATATGCCCCAGGGTATAACTTACAACTTTAGCCCTGAGGACTGTAGGGGGGTTTGTCATACTCAAAGACATAATTTCCAGACCCTTAAACTACATTCAACAAAATGGCTGTATGAAAATGTTGATCGCAAGTGTTTTGGGAAATGATGGGCGTGGGGGGGGGGCATTTGCCCTCCGATTGCTTTTGACAAAATTGTTTAAAATTTTACTTGAATGTGTTCGGGGAAATGGTGGGCGTGAGAGGGGGGTTAGTTTCCAACCAATAACTTTCGAATGTTTAAAAGGGCGCTAGTCCTTTCAATTTCCAATCGAATGAGCCCTTTTTGAAGTTTCTACGACAATACTTTCTATGAAAATATTAGATACCCCCAGGGCTTAACTTACAACCCTTGCCCTGAGGGTTTTCTGCAACGCTTACTATAAAAACCTTATATGCCCCCAAGCATAGCTTACAACCCTTGCCCTGAGGGTTGTGAGGGGGGGGGTTATCATTCTCAAATACCTAATTTCCAAAATTTCCAACTACGTTGAACAAAATGGCTATCTCAAAATACTGATTGGATGTGTTTGGGGAAATGGTGGGAGTGAGAAGGGGGCTAGTTGCCCTCCAATCACTTTCAACTATTAAAAAGGGCAGTAGCCCTTTCAATTCATAATGAAATGAGCCCTTTTTGGAGTTTTTACGACAACGCTTTCTATAAAAATCTTATAAATGTTCCAGGGCATAACTTATATCCCTTGCTCTGAGGGCTGTGGTGGGGGGGTGTCATCCTCAAAGACCTAATTTCCAGAACCTTTTACTACGTTGAACAAAATAATTATCTCAAAATTTTCATTGGATATGTTTGGGGAAATGATGGGCGTGAGAGGGGGGTTAGTTGCCCTCCAATCACTTTCGACTTTTAAAAAGAACACTAGCACTTTGAATATACAATGGAATGAACCCCTTTCTATAAAAACTTTATATCCCCCAAGGCAGAACGTACATGCCTCACCCTGAGGGCTTTGGTGGGTGGTCATCCTCAAAGACATATTTTCAAGGTCTTTCAACTACGTTGAATAAAATGGCTATCTCAAAATTTTGATTGGATGTTTTTTGGGGAAATGATGGGCGTGGAAGGGCTGTTAGCTGCTTTCCAATCGCTCTCGGATATTAAAAAGGGCACAAGCCCTTCCAATTTCCAATCGAATGAGCCCTTTTCTTTAAGTTTCTACGACAACTCCTTCGATCCGAAGTGCCCTGATCTAAACAAATAAATAATACATTGTGCAACATCGTTCTTTACTCAGGCAGCGAAATTGCGCTGCCTATGATTTAAGAATTGTTGATGATAGATTAGACATACATTGTACATAAAGACATTTTTTGTGCTAATGTTGCTTTACTTTTGAATATATCAAATAATTCGAACTCACAAATCCTGCTGAAGGAGTGACTTCTGCTTATACTAACCAACATTCTAAGTAACTTAAATTTTATATAAATTCATAAACAAGAAAAACATCCGGTTGCAGAAGCGGACAAAAACGACGAACAGCTTTGATAAGAAATGTGCTGTCTATTTCAGCGCATCCAAGAGACCTATACCGAAGGTTTCAAGTTTGTATATGCAAAAACACAAACTGTCAGACTTTTTCCAAGATGACCTTGTTTGTGTCAGGGGTTAATATAACGAATTTTTGGACGTAAAACATCGAAGGGGCTCATTCTAAGGGGAACTAAGCGTTATATTACCTTGGTAAATAACAATATTTCCTTTCACAAGATACTTTCGATTTCTGCCATCTTGTGTGGCTAGCCAAAAGGTCGATCCAAATAGGAACAAAATATGTAACCAAGCAAAAATTCTGACTTTGGCAATCGGTTTGAAAACCTTTCGATATAAAGGTTTCGACAACTTTTGATATATTTACGGAGGGCATACGGTACAAGGAGACACATTCATGATAAAATTATGTAGACTCCAAGATTTTTGAGCGGCTGTTGTAGAGAGCCTTTATGCAGCGGTACTAACGCTTAAAATATTCCGTTGTAGCCAGATACTGCAAGAGAGAAAGCAGTAGATGCCTGAAAGCTAATAACTTTTAGTTTTGGGGCCATATTCGCTGAAAATTTTGATAAGTTTTACCGTAATAAGCTTTACCGTTGATACGCTTTACCGTAAAATCTTGCGTAGAAGAATCTTGAATGAATTTTTGTAATGGATTAAGTATACAATAAATACATGGCCCTAATCCCCACAAAGGCCATCGTTACTCTTATTCACAGAAATGCCAACCTATAGATAGGTTCTAAGTATTTTCTCCCCAGAGAATTCCTCCTTTATGCAAAATTGTTCAGTCAAAAAGAGAGTATTACAAATAAAACAATGAAGAAAAGAAGGAATTTGGGACTATTCTATCTATATTCCATTATTTAGACAGAATATATAGTGCAAATGGTAAAATAATTGTCAACATGAATATAAGTCAGTCATGATTTCCTGACCGATGGAAGTTTGTTGATGACCTAACGGTTGTTGAAACTTGCTTCATAAATTTAATTAGCGACCCTATGAGTATTCTCAATGAAATTGAAGATGAGGCCTTCGACTTGGACCCCTCTAAGTCCATGATAATTCTGATTTGTGTCCTAAAATCCTTGTCCTGTTTTCTTTATCCTATCCCTCCCTCCTGAAATTTCTGTGTCCTCATTTAAACTACTTGGCATCACAATTTTTTCAAATTTAAAGTGGGATATTCACGTTAAAGATATCATCCATAGAGCTAATGTGTCTATCGCCCTCCTTAAGCTCTTAAATAAATTTAGCGTCCCCCCTTCCCACTCTTTCAGGATTACTGGCATTTAGTAAGCATTTGGGTTCCCTGGGACACAATGTACTCTTTTTTTTATCTTTTCGCCTCCTTCCACTAGTTTTGGTCTCCGTCCCTTGCCAGTAAATTATTTTTGTTGGGTCCTCCACAGGTAACTAACGTCTGCTATGGTATTGCTTACTTTGTTTTACGTTTATGCATCAACATATAAAGGACATATTGGGGTGTTTTTTTTTTGTGTTTAAAAGACTACATGAACTTGGAACAATTATTTAACTTTGCTTATAGTTTATATATTTTGCGAAATTGTTTATAGTTTATAGATGTTTTTTCAGTGCCAGAGTTAGAAAACTGCTACCCTAATTTCAAATCTCAAGGAGCACTAACGTGGTACCAAAGACTCAAGTTTATTAAAAAAAAAACACGGAAAAAACGTTTTATTAGAGTTTTTTTGGAATCATAATATTAGTAGTATTTAATTCATATACAATTATAGTAACAATTTATCCTATACACCTGAAGTTTCCTCCCAATAAGTTGTTTGGAAGGAGAACGGGAGGTTCTCAATTTTACAACTCATTAGCACATGTATTTTTATTATAGGTTTGGCTTAATATCATCTTTGTTCTAATCTTCCTTGAACACCCGTGAAATACCTTAGAACTTTTATTGGATTCATAATATTGGAATGCGTAAATAATGTATGAATATTTCGTATATATGGTGCTCATCCTAAAAACTTTCCCTTCGTGCATTTTTTGAAAGGGAATGGGAATTTTCTCTACAGATTAACTGTTAGACATGAGAACCTATGAGGATGAAGTAACCTTTCTAATTTGGATAATTAGAACCTAATTATCTAATTGAACCTATGAGGATGAGAACCTATGAGGATGAAGTAGCCTTTCTAATTCTTATAATTATGCATTTTCTAGCGTAGGTTGTCTATCCTTGACGTTGCTGGAGAAGCGACCCGTATTCTCGAAGCTGACGACACAGGTTACATTCGCAAAGGTCATCGCTGCAAAATCATAAGAGAAGATGGCGCTAGAGTCTTACAGACAGTAATGCATTATGGGCGAAACGGAATTACTTACTGTTGACATGCAACATTGTCTCTCCTTTTCCGTGGCTGCTTTTTGATAATTAAATTAAAAAAACAAGTTTTTTCAACTGAAAGTAAGCAGCAAAATTAAAACTTAAAACGAACAAAAATTATTATGTATATGAGGGGTTCGCCTCCTTGTCAATACCAAACTCTTTAAGCTAAAGTTCAATTCTTTAAGAATGACCCCTGAATCACAAAAGCCGTTTAATTAGAATAAATAGCTCTTTTGAAAGTACTAAAAAAAACTTTAGTGTAAAGAGTGAGGTACTGACGAGGGGGCGAACGTCCTCATATTACTTACTTACTTAGACTTAGGTCCTCCTACGCATGGGGACGAATAAGGCAGCAACAGTGGTTCGCCAAGACGACCTGTCCTGAGCCTTCAACCATAGCTCCTCCAACGAGGACCTCGCCAGCTTCACCTCCTTCGTTAGCGACCTGCCAAGGGTCATTTTCGGTCTCCCTGATTTGCGGAGACCGGGGGGTGTCCAACACCATGCGTCGTGCGGAAGCCTTCCATCCCCCATTCGCCCCATATGCCCCCAATACATCCATCGCCGTTTTCTAATGAGATCAAGGATTCTAATTCTTATAATTATGCATTTTCTAGCGTAGGTTGTCTATCCTTGACGTTGCTGGAGAAGCGACCCGTATTCTCGAAGCTGACGACACAGGTTACATTCGCAAAGGTCATCGCTGCAAAATCATAAAAGAAGATGGCGCCAGAGTCTTACAGACAGTAATGCATTATGGGCGAAACGGAATTACTTACTGTTGACATGCAACATTGTCTCTCCTTTTCCGTGGCTGCTTTTTGATAATTAAATTAAAAAAACAAGTTTTTTCAACTGAAAGTAAGCAGCAAAATTAAAACTTAAAACGAACAAAAATTATTATGTATATGAGGGGTTCGCCTCCTTGTCAATGCCAAACTCTTTAAGCTAAAGTTCAATTCTTTAAGAATGACCCCTGAATCACAAAAGCCGTTTAGTTAGAATAAATAGCTCTTTTGAAAGTACTAAAAAAAACTTTAGCGTAAAGAGTGAGGTACTGACGAGGGGGCGAACGTCCTCATATTACTTACTTACTTAGACTTAGGTCCTCCTACGCATGGGGACGAATAAGGCAGCAACAGTGGTTCGCCAAGACGACCTGTCCTGAGCCTTCAACCATAGCTCCTCCAACGAGGACCTCGCCAGCTTCGCCTCCTTCGTTAGCGACCTGCCAAGGGTCATTTTCGGTCTCCCTGATTTGCGGAGACCGGGGGGTGTCCAACACCATGCGTCGTGCGGAAGCCTTCCATCCCCCATTCGCCCCATATGCCCCCAATACATCCATCGCCGTTTTCTAATGAGATCAAGGATGGGGGTATGATTTGTCATACGAGAGATTTCATCATTTCGTATTCTTTCCGTCCAATGTATATTTAGGGTAGACCTTAGGCAATTGTTGTCGAATGCCTGGAGTCGTCTTTCTAGCTGAGCAGTGATGCTCCAAGTTTCGCAGCCGTATGTAAGAACGGAGACCACATTGCTATTATAAATTCTAAGCTTTAGCTTCTGGGAATATTTATTATTTCTCCAAACATTTTTAAGGTAGCTGAAAGCAGACCCAGCCAATGCTATTCGGCACAGTATTTCTCTTTCGGAATTGGCATCTTGCGTAAGAATGCTGCCGAGATACTTGAACTCTCTCACTTCCTCAATTTCCTCGTTGTTAATCAAAAGTCCTTCGGCTAAGTCAGGTATGACTGCATTCGACATTGATTTGGTCTTGTTAGCATTTATGGAGAGTCCGACAGCATTTGCCATACGACCGAGTTCATTAATGTCGCGTTGCATATCTTCTGGGTCGTGGGTAATATGTGCAACATCGTCAGCAAAATCACCATCATTGAGTTCTCTCAGTGGATTTAAATTGTAGACCGCCACTAAAACTGCATCCACGGAGAACAAAATCTATCACTATGGCAAACAGTAATGGTGATAGAATGCAGCCCTGCCTTACACCTGACTGAACAGAAAACCACTCCGTTAGGCCACCCTCTGTCTGTACTGCGCACATGATATCATGATATAGCGCTTTAATTATATTTACAATTTTGGTCGGAATTCCATAATGCACTAAAATCTTCCACATGGTTCCGCGATGTATCGAGTCGAAGGCTTTGAGAAAATCTATAAATACTATAAGTAGCTGAACTTGCCATTCATTGGATTCATCCAACAGGACTCTCAGGCTAAATATCAGGTCACAACATGATCTTTAGGGCCTCCTTGACTTCACTAAGCATGAGAGGTCCGGAACATATTCCGAGATCGAACAGTGGTTCTTCAGGGATATTTAAAGTAGTTGTGGGAGGCATCTGATTTAGTACCTCGCTAAAATGCTCCTTCCAGCGTCGGGCTATGTCATCAGTCTGGGTTAATAAGACCCAGACTGGAACGACCTCATATACGTAATAATTTCTGTTCGTTTTAAGTTTTAATGTTGCTCCTTGCTTTCAGTTGAAAAAAATTGTTTGTTTTTTTAATTAAGGTATACTTTGGGGGATTACGTCATCCTCAAAGACAAATTTATTAGATTTTCGACTATGCTGAATAAAATAGATATCTCAAAACGTTGATCCGGTGACTCTTAGAAAAAATGACCATGGAAGGGGCCTAGTTGCTCAAAAAATTTTTTGGTCACTTAAAAACGGCACTAGAACTTTTAATTTCCGTTCAAATGAGCCCTCTATCAATATTCTATGACCACTGGGTCAATACGATTACCCCTGGGAAAAAATAAAAATAAACACGCATCCGTGATCTTTCTTCTGGCCAAAAATATAAAATTCCACATTTTTGCAGATAGGAGCTTGAAACTTCTACAGTAGGGTTCTCTGATACGCTGAATTTGATGGTGTGACTGTAACTTTCTCAGGCTCGTAACTTTTGATGGGTAAGACTAAACTTGATGAAACTTATATATTTGAAATCAGCATAAAAATCCATTTCTTTTGATTCATCTATTGGTATCAAAATTCCGTTTCTTAGAGTTTTGGTTGCTATTGCGCCGGGTCGCGCGTTACTTACAGTTTCGTTACCGCGAACTGTTTGATTGTATTGTAGTTAACCTTGGAATTAAACTAATACTTTAAATTTTTTGTATCCTAAAAGTATTGCATTTTTCGCGTGTAAAATTTAAATATATGATCATTTTGAGATTATTGGAACAGTAGAAATAGCTTAGGGAAATTAAAACTTAGTCTTAGAAGTAGAAACGTTTATATTTCAGACTTTTAGATATCGTGAAAAGAAGGACTTAGGTGCCCCTTCACCACGTCCATATCCACCCGGTTGCCAAAACAACACATCTGAGACACTCAGAGCTACTTTTTAAAACGTCTTATTTAGATTTGGTTTATCTTTGTGTCAAAATATCACAACTCCGATTCCGAGGAATCATTACTTGAAACGTCAAATTGCTGTTACTTTATCTTAAATGTTGCCAGCTTACTAAATTCCTAGAACAGATAGAAAGTAATTCAACTGATCTATGCATTTATTCCACTAAACAAAGTACAGAGCAAAACAAACAACCTAAGGAGGATTCACCTCAGCCAGCTTTTCTGACAGCTTTTCAGGTAGGCTTTTCTGAGACGAAAATGAATAAAATCAAGGTCCAAAAAAGGGAAGAGAAAGGCGGGAACGAACATATTGAAAAGAGGAACAGATAAGGAAATGTAACAAAGCTTAGAAGAGAGTATCAGTAAGAAAAAAGAGAATCCACAGATTTACAATTTTTAAAAATTGTACAAAAAGGAATTCAAATGAATATTCGGAGGAGTGGTCAATATACAAAGTCCATGAAACAATGTCTGAAATTTTGCTATATACCTAAGGTGTAAATATATATCGGGATTTCTTTTTTTGGGATTTCCCGCAAGACGGACAATACAGAAGCTTTAGATAGGGTAGCATGAAGGATGAGTTTTTGCTTCAGATGGCCTAATAGGGTGGCATTTTCTTAACAGCAATAGTAGAGCACACTATAAGGGTTACGTATACTAACAAGAAGCCTATAAACCCTAAATAGTTTCGCACAGTGAGGTCAAATTTTATCAGTAGGTTTCAATGCATGAGATTCCTTCAACTGTACCTTGAATTACTTCTTATTCCATGGCCAGCCATTTGCTGCATTTCAACTTTTCCAAAAGTTGTAGAACGTACTTGTAATCTATTTCTCCAAATGTGTTTGGCTTGTATAGATCTGATACTAGTACAATTCGAATATGTTCTGGAAAGTAAAAATTTCTGCAACTTAAAAAAATCATTCCACCTATGTACATATTTGAATCTTTTATTTCTAATTCAATCTTTCTTTTTTAAGTTTTAAGAAGTGTTGATAATAGCATTAAGCCACGAGCTACATTGATTTTTCTTTAATTTAAAGTACATTAAATAGTTCGGGTTAGCAAAGAATACAGAAGGAGCAATCCATGCTTGTAATAACTGAAATTATGTGAAACTGAAATTTGATATTAATTCAAAAATTTAATTTTACTATGTCCCCAAAAATCCAAAATACATTAGGTTTCAAATTATTTTTTAAAAGTGCTTATTCTAAAGGGAACTAACTGTTATATTACCTTTGTAAAGGACACATTCTAAAAGGAACTAAATGTTATATTACCTTTGTAAATAAAAAATAAATCTTGTTACAAGAAATTTTCGACTTCAGCTATCTTGTGTGGCTAACCGAAAATTTGTACCCAAATTGTTTTATGCGATAATGCGAAAAAAAAGTGTTTTATGCGATAAGATTTCTGTAGAAGTTTCGTTTTTCCCTTTTCAATAGTGCTATGTAAAAAGTTGTATGTTTGTTATGCATAAATACATATGTTTTACTACGTGTACTACGTATGTTCAGCTATGTATAAACACATATGTAAACACACGAATATGAAACGTGTATGTATAGGCTATAAATTTATGTTTGTGTTTCATAAACATATGAAAACCTTTGTAAAATATTTAAAGACACGTAAAAATATATGTGAACCAAATATTTCAAGCTCAACTATTAAACATCTAAATAGAGTATTTAGGATCTTTAAATACATAAGGTATTTAAGTTATTATTAAGTTCCTCTAGAACTTTACATAATATATATCATATGTGTAGGCTATGTAATACAGTATAATCTGTAAAGCAAAATGTTGTATTTCGTTAAAAAAAAAAAAATATACTATATAATATGCCTATCAGTATATTTTTTTAATAACAATGTCCTCAGAGATATTAGCTTGTAAATGCATAAATACCCATGTACTTGTATGTTCCAAATCTTTAATCTTAAAGATTGAATGAAAGATTTATTGAGTTGAAAGATTCAATGAGTTGAAAACTTACGAAAAACCTTTTGATATAAGGCTTTTGACATCTTTTGATATACCTAGACTTACTATTTCAGGGTCCATAGGCTACACAGTGATATATTCATCATAAAAATATATTGAGTCCAAAAGTTTTGAGCGGCTGTTGTAAAGAGCATTTATTAGAGCAGTACTAACGCTTTAAATATGAGCCCTAGACCAGATAGAAAGTAATTCAAATCTATGTATTTATTCCACAAAAAAGTACCTTTTGTGAGACGAATATAAACAAAATCAAGGTAAAAAAATACCAGGAAGAGAAAAGCGGGAACGAACATAGAGAAAAAGGGGAATAGCTACGGAAATGTAACAAAGCTAAGAAGAGAGTATCAATAAGAAAAAGGAGAATCAACAAATTTAGAATTTTTTAAAAATTGGACAAAAGGGAGTTCAGATAAATATTGGGAGAAGTCGTCAATATACAAAGTCCATGCAACAATTTCTGAAATTCTTGCTATATACCTAAGGTGTAAATAAACATCGGGATTTTTTCCTTTTCCTTAGTATTTCCCGCAAGACGGACAATACAAAAGCTTTAGATAAGGTAGGATGAATTTTTACTTCAGATGACCGAATGGGGTGGCAGTTTCTTAGCAGCAATGGTAGAAACGACATTATAAGTGTTATATATACTAAAACGAAGCCTATTGAACGTAAACAGTTTCACACAGTGAGGTCAAATTATATCGGTAGGTTTCAAGCCATGAGATTCCTTCAACTGGGCCTTGAATTGGTTCATACTCCAAGCCCAGCCATTTGCTGTGTTTCAACTTCTTCGCAAGTTGTAGAACATACTTTTAATCTGTTTATCCTAGCGTGTTAGGCTTATATCGATCTGATGCTAGTGTAATTCGAATGTGTTCTGGAAAGAAAAAAATTCTGTAACTTAAACAACTTATTCCAGCTATTTATATGTTTGATTCTTTTATTCCTAATTCAGTCTTTCTTGTTAACAATTAATTAAAAAAACTTTTTCCACAAAATAAGTTTTTCAAAAAAAGTAAATAATTTCATTAAACCAAAAATGAAAAAAAAGTAGAATCAAATAATCTACCAAGCCTACAACTACCATAAATCAGTATCAATAAATAAATGAAACCCAAAACAAACAGGAATTTAAACAAATAACAGAGTCAAAATCAAAACGAGCGGAAATTAATATGAGTAGGGTTCTAAACCCCTATGCTTTCTAAAAGCGAGAATATAATTTGTACTTTACTGAAAAAGTTCAAATGAATTTACTGAAAAAAATGTGCATTGTCAGTTTAATATACATATGCTGATATTTGTTCCTTAAAATCTTAATTAATTTTTGATTTCTTAAAGAATTTTTCTGTAAAGTTTGAATTTTTTCACAGCCTGAGGGCTGTGGGAGGGTTGTCATCCTCATAGACCTAATTTTCAGAATTTTCAACTACCTTGTAAAAATGGCTATTTCGAAATTTTGAATTGGATGTGTTTGGGGAAATGGTGGGTGTGACAAGGGGGTTAGATACCCTCCAATTACTCTTTACTATTAAAAAGTGCACTAGCTCTTTCAATTTCTAATTGAATGAGCTCTTTTTGAAGCTTCCACGACAATCCTTTCTATGAAAACTTTTTATGTCGCCAGGGAGTAACTTACAACCCTAACCCATATGGCTGTCGAAAGGGGCATTGCCATCCTCAAAAACCTTATTTCCAGAACTTTCAACTACGTTGGTCAAAATGGCCATCTCAAAATTTTGACAGGATGTGTTTGGGGAAATGGTGGACATGAGAAGGGGGTTGGTTTCAATCCAATCAATTTTGACTTTTAAAAAGGGCACTAGTCCTTTCACTTTCCAATTAAATGAGCCCTTTTTGATGTTCTACGACAACATTATCTATAAAAATTTATTCCCTCCAGGGCATAACTTACAACCCTTGCCCTGAGAGGCGTGGGGGGTTTGTCAGCCTTAAAGACATAATTTCCAGAACTTTCAACTATGTTGAACAAAATGGCTATCTCAAAATTTTGATCGGATATGTATGGAGAAACGGTGGGCGTGATAGGGAGGTTAGTTGCCCTCCAAACACTTTTGAGTATTAAAAACAACACTAGCCCTTCTAATTTCCAATCGAATGAGCCTTTTTTGAAGTTTCTTTGACAACACTTTATATAAACACCTTATATACCCGCAGGGCAGAACTTACAACCCTTACCCTAGGGGTTATGAGGGGTTGTCATCCCAAAAGACCTAATTTCATTGACTTTAAACTACGTTGAACTAAATGGCTATCTCAAAATTTGATTGGATGTGTTTGGGGAAATGGTGGGCGTGAGAGGTGGATTAGTTGCCCTCCAATCACTTTTGACTATTAAAAAGCGTACTAGCCCTTTCAATTTCCAATCGAATGACCCCTTTTTGAAGTTTCTACAACAACGCTTTCTATAAAAACCTTATAAGCCCCCAGGGCGTAACCCTGAGGGCGTAAGCCCCCAGGGCGCAACCCTTTCCCTGAGGGAAGTAGGGGCGGGGTTATCCTTCTCAAAGACCTAATTTCCAGAACCTTCAACTACGTTGAACAAAATGGCTATCTCAAAATTTAGATGGGATATGTTTGGGGAAATGGTGGGCGTGAGACGGGGATTAGTTGCCCTCCAATCACTTTTGACTATTAAAAGGGCACTAGGCCTTTCAATTTCCAATTGATTGAGCCGTTTTGAAGTTTCTACGACAACACAATCTATAAAATCTTATTAGCCCCCAGGCCCCAAACGTGCATTAATGAACAAGGAATTGTGTTAAATGTATTTTCATATTTGTTTTACAAATTAGAACCCATATTGAACTTGAACAATCACTTTCAACCATTAAAAGGGGCACTAGCCCTTTCAATATCCAATCAAACGAGTATTTTTTGAAGTTTTTACGACAACGCTTTCTATAAAAACCTTACATGCCCCCAGGGCTAAACTAACAGCCCTTACCCTGAGGGCTATGGGGGGGGGGGGGTTGTCATCCTCAAAGACCTAATTTCAAGAACTTTTAACTACGTTGAACAAAATAGCTATCTCAAAATTTTGATTGGATGAGTTTGGGGAAATGGTAGGCGTGAGACGGGGGTTCGTTGCCGTCCAATCACTTTCAACCGTTAAAAAGGGCACTAGCCCTTTGAATTCCAATCGAATGAGCCCTTTTTGAAGTTTCTACGACGATGATTTCTATAAAAACCTTATATGCCCCCAGTTCATAACTTACAACCCTTGCCCTGAGGGCTATGGGGGGGGGTTGTCATCCTCAAATACCTAATTTCCAGAGCTTTTTAGTACGTTGAACAAAATGGCTATCTCCAAATTTTGATTGGATGTGTTTGGGGAAATGGTGGGCTAGAGAGGGAGGTTTGTTGCCCTCCAATCACTTTTGACTATGAAAAAGGGCACCAGCCCTTTGAATTTTCAATGGAATGAGGCCTTTTTGAAGTTTCTACGACAATATGTTTTATAAAAAACTTATATGTCCCCAAGGCATAACTTACAAGCCTTGCTCTGAAGGCTGTTGGGGGGGGGGGGTGTCATCCTATAAGACATATTTTCCAGAACTTTCAACTACGTTGAATAAAACGGCTATATCAAAATTTTGATTGGATGTGTTTTGGGGATATGGTGGGCGTGGAAGAGGTGTAAGTTGTCTTCCAATCACTTTAGACTATTAAAACGGGGCCCTTTTCGAAGTTTCTACGACAACCTCTTTGATACGAAGTGCCCTGATCTAAACAAAGAAAGAAACAAAAATATAATACATTGTGCAAACATCGTTCTTTACTTAGGCAGCGCTATTGCGCTGCCTAATTAAAGAACGCACATTTAGCACATTTTTTATGCTAATGTTGCCTTACTTTTGAATATATCAAATAATTCGAGCTCACAAATCCTGTTGAAGGGGCGACCTCTGCTTATAGTAACCAAAATAGTAAGTAACTGAGATTTTATATAAATTCATAAATTAAAAAAAAAATCCGGTTGCACAATGTCGCCAAGAATCCAAAATTCAATTAGTTTCAAAATACCTTTTAAAAGTACTCGACACTTGGAAATTTTCATAACTTTTCAAAAAATCGGGCAAAAACGACGAACAGCTTTGATAAGAATTGTGCTGTCTATTTCAGCGCATCCAAGAGACCTATACCAGAGGTTTCAAGTTTATATATGCAAAAACACAAAACGTCAGACTTTTTCCAAGATGACCTTGTTTTTTTTGCCAGGGGTTACTGTAACGAGTTATTGGTCGTAAAACATTGAAGAGGCTCATTCTAAGGGGAACTAAGCGTTATATTACCTTTGTAAATAACAATATTTCCTTTCACCAGAAACTTTCGATTTCTGCCATCTTGTGTGGCTAGCCAAAAGGTTGCTCCAAAAGGACCAATATGTAACCAAACAAACATTCTGAGTTTGGCAATCGGTTTAAAACTTTGGAAAATCTTTCGGTATAAAGCTTTCGACAATTTATGACATACCTACGGAGGGCAAACGGTGCACGGGGACACATTCATGGTAAAATTATGTAGACTCTAAGATTTTTGAGCGGCTGTTGTGGAAAGCCTTTATGCAGCAGTACTAACGCTTAAACTATTCCGTTGTAGCCAGATACTGCAAGAGAGAAAGCAGTGGATGTCTCAAAGCTTATAACTCTTAGTTTTGGGGCCATATTCACTTAACATTTTGATAAGTTTTACCGTTATAAGCTTTACCGTTTACCTTTGATACGCTTTACCGTAAAATCTTGCATAGAAGAATCTTGAATGAATTTCTGTAATGGATTAAGTATACAGTAAATACATGGTCCTAATCCCCACAAAGGTCATTGTTATTCTTATTCACAGAAATTTCACCCTAATGAGAGATTTTAAGTATTTTCTCCCCATAGAATTCCCCCTTTATGAAAAATTGTTCAACCTAAAAGAGAGTATTACAAATAAAATAATGCAGAAAAGAAGGAATTTGGGACTATTCTATCTATATTCCATAATTTTTGGCAGAATTTATGGTGGAAATAATAAAATAATTGTCAACGTAAATATTAAAAAACACCGGATTGACTTAGCATTTTATTTTATTTTAAAAAAGACGAAGATAGTGAACTGGAAGAAGAAAATGAGTGGATGTCTGAAAGCTATAAACTTTAATTTTCTGGGCCAAATTCTCCGTGTCTTCGTGAGTGGTCCTCAAGATTAAAACAGAGGAGACTTTACCACACCCTTAATTTGAAAGTATATATTTAGACTTAGTGTGAAATATAACAACTATTGGGAAAGTAGCTATTCCTCTTGTGCCGAAGAATGCGTTTTACATTTTCAAACAGTTCGTGGTAACGAACTGTAAGTAAGGAGCGACCCGGCTCAATGGTAACCGAAACTCTAGAAAACGGGTTTTTGATACCAATAGATACATCAAAAGAATCAGATTTCAATGCTGATTAAAAAATATATAACTTTCATCAAGTTTAGTGCTACCCATCAAAAGTTACGCGCCTGAGAAAATTTGGCTGATTTTCAAAAAAAAGGGGGAAAGACCCCCTAAAAGTTATAGAACCTTAATGAAAATCACACCATCCTATTCAGTGTCTCAGAGAACCCTACTGTAGAGGTTTCAAGCTCCTATCTACAAAAATGTGGAATTTTGCATTTTTTGCCAGAAGAAAGATCACAGATGCGTGTTTATTTGTTTTTTTGTTTGTTTTTTTTTGTTTTTTTTCCCCCAGGGGTGATCGTATCGACCCAGTGGTCCTAGAATATCGTGGGAGGGCTCATTGGAACGGAAATTAAAAGTTCTAGTGCCCTTTTTAAGCGACCAAAAAATGGAGGGCAACTAGGTCCCCTCCCACGCTTGTTTTTTTCCCAAAGTCACCCGATCAAAATTTTGAGATAGCCATTTTGTTCAGCATGGTCGAAACTATGATAAATATGTCTTTTAGGATGACTTAATCCCCCGAAGTCCCCAGGGGGAGGGCTAAAAGTTATGAACTTTACCCAATGTTAACATATAGTATTGGTTATTGGGAAGTATACAGAAGTTTTCAGGAGGTTTTTTTTTCTGGTAGTGGGAGGGAAGGGTGGGTCGGGAGTTATGTTGGAGTATCTGTCCATGAAGGAAGTTTTCATGGGGAAGGGAAATTGCCATGAAGGGGGCGCCGGACTTGCCAGCATTATTTATTGGTTATTGGGAAGTATACATACATTTTCAGGAAGGATTTTTTTCTGGAGGGGGGGGGGCTAGAGGAGGGGTTACTCTGGAGAATCTTTCCGTGGAGGATGTTTCTTTGGGGTAAGGGACATTTCTATGAAGGGGGCGCCGGATTTCCAAGCATTATTTAAAAGACGATCAGAAATTAAATAAAAAAAACAAGTTTTTTCAACTGAAAGTAAGAAGGAACTTTAGAACTTAAAACGAACAGAAATTATAACGTATGTGAGGGGGTTCTCCCCCAAGTCAATACCTCGCTCTTTACGCTACAGTTTTTTTTAGTGCTTTCAAAAGAGCTATCTATTCTAATTAAACGGCCTTTGTGATTCAGGGGTTTGTGAATCAAAATTTTTTTTAACTTTTAACGTAAAGAGCGTGGTATTGACTAAGGGGAGAACCCCCTCATATACGTAATAACATATACGTAATAAAAAAAAACAATAAAAAAACAAGCGATACGGCTCAATAGTAATCAAAGCTTTTAAAAACAGAATTTTGATGTCAAAAAATGTATCAAAAGAATGTGTTTATAATGCTGATTCTAAATATATAAATTTTATTAAGTTTAGTATTACTCATCAAAGGCTACGAGCCTGAGAAAATTTACTCGATTTTTTAAAGAGGGGGGAAACATCCCCTACAAGTGAAAGAATTTTAATGAAAATCACACCGTCAGATTCAGCGTATCAGAAAACCCTATTGCATAGGTTTCAAGCTCATATCTGCAAAAATCTGTAACTTTGTATTTTTTGCCAGAAGAAAAATATATGAATATAGAAGTTAGTTACGTAAGTTAATTTGTAAAGACATCCATTTAGCAAAAGAAAAGTAAAATTTTTATGCAAATTTTGTTTACTTATTCAATGACGGTTAGCCAAAATAAAAGCTGCATTAACTAAAAAACGATCAGAAATTAAATAAAAAAAAAAAAAACAAGTTTTTTAAACTGAAAGTAAGGAGGGACATTAAAACTTAAAACGAACATAAATTATTCCGTATATGAAAGGGACTGTCCCCTCCTCAACGCCTCACTCTTTACGCTAAAGTTTGACTCTGTCTCACAACTTTATTTTTTAAAACAATAAAAAACTTTAGCGTAAAGAGCGAGGCGTTGAGGAGGGGACAGTCCCTTTCATATACGGAATAATTTCTGTTCGTTTTAAGTTTTAATGTCGCTCCTTACTTTCAGTTTAAAAAAACTTTTTTTTTTTATTTAATCGCAGAGAAAGAATGGTGTTAAAGGAAAGATTGTATATATGCTCGTATACTTACCTGTAAAGTGGTAAATATCCAATTGACCCCCCCCCCCCCGTGTCACTTTAAAACACTTAAACATAACATCCTGAAAAAGTGCTTTTTGAAGCTTCAGAGCATCCTTCGACCTCTCCCTCCCCCCCCCCCCTTCGCCCCAAGAAACATCGGAAGACAGGCTTTTTCAGGCGCGATTTTTATTTTGAAGTAGTATTATGCAAATATATGCAAATAATTATGTAAGTCTTTCTTATATTACGGGTAAAGAGAGAGAGAGAGAGAGAGAGAGAGAGAGAGAGAGAGAGAGAGAGAGAGAGAGAGAGAGAGAGAGAGAGAGAGAGAGAGAGAGAGAGAGAGAGAGAGAGAGAGAGAGAGAGAGAGAGAGAGAGAGAGAGAGAGAGAGAGAGAGAGAGAGAGAGAGAGAGAGAAAGAGAGAGAGAGAGAGAGAGAGAGAGAGAGAGAGAGAGAGAGAGAGAGAGAATGATCTGGGCCAAGTGAACCAAACCGAAGAAAAAGCAACTTAAATAGCATAAAAAAAATATAATTTCATGTGGCTTGTGGATATTATTTCAAACAATGTTAGAAAAGATGGAAAATGTTTTCAAAGCAGATGCAGTCTATTTAAAATTGCGCCATGAGATTTAACACGTTTGAGAACCGTGAAACAAAGATTTAAATTCTTATTTAATGAAATACAAAATTTTGTACTTTTTCTGGTAAGTCCTCGGATTACTTGACTTCGTTCCGTTGATCATCGTATCGAACCGGTACTCAGAAAATACCAGGAAATGTCTCATCCTAACTGAGATTTGAAGTTTTATTGCTTTCTTTAAGGAGTAAAAGAGATCACATGAATGAATGTATGAACGAAGAACGTCTCAAAGAGCTTGTAGAGTGCCATACTGTGAGAGGAAGAAAATCATAAAGTCAATTTTCTTGATATACAAGATTTTTGATATACATAAAGAATAAAAGGGGACCTATTGTAGCGCTCTGCGGGACACCTATAAATGGGACCACCCAATCTTTTGCATCATCTATTGAAGTTGATTCATCTATCGACTTCATCTATTCAAAACTATTAAATCTATAGAGGCACTTCTAATAGCACTTTAACAAATCATAGAAGATAAAATAGCTCAATTTTCCGTAATCTCAAACAGAAACTGCTTATAAGGTAGATGACCCCAATTATAGACCATGAGAAAACGCTTATTTTTTGAGGCTGTAAATTTTCTGTTTACCAGAAAATTTTATTAAAAAAAATAATAATATACTTTAGTTGATGTATTATGGCGTATATCGATGAGTTCCCCGTGTTAGAGAACTTTCAGCAAAAGTCCCAGCAAAAATTTTCCGTATCGGTAATAAGTGCTCCGTATTTTTCGACGTTCGGTGAGAGACAAAATTTCCCACAAGGGTGATATATACAAAATTATGGGAGAGACAACGGCACCGTAAAGTTTTGAAATAATAAAACGATTGAATGACCTCTGGCATTTGACTGTTTTTCCACAAGCCGATCGAATAGATCTACAGATTGAATGGGTCAACAGGCCTGTAGTGGATCTAAGCGTCTGGCCATAAGTAATGCCAAGGTATTTCAGAGACTGTGGCTGCTGGATTCTAATACTACTGATGACGAGATTAACATCTGGCAAATTAGCACCGTTAAAAACAATAAATTCCATTTTTTTCAATATTGACCCGTAGTCTTATTCTTCTGTATAAGGTCACTAGGAGGTGAAGACTCTCTTGTAAACCCCTTAGCGTGCTACTTGGGAGCAACAAATCGTCTGCATATAAAATAAAACTGAGATCCAGGGCCACTATAAAAACGGCCCTTGAATGAGTCTAGTTACGGAATAAATTGCAGAATTGAACATGATGGGGCTTAGAGCAGACCCTTGTCGAACTCCCTTAGAAAGCTTAATGGGTTTAGAAAGCTTTTTCCTATGGTGTCAAGCGATTTTTTCCCATCCCAACACAAGACGAGTGCGCGTCTAGGAGTATCAATCATTGAGAGTGGAGAGCTAAGGATAATGTTGGTATCTTCGCCTGAATCTAAGAGGCAGCACAGTGCTTGCGAGTGGACAGTAGAGTCGGACGCCGCAGTAGTGTCGACGCTGCAGAAAACAGTGGATTTTTTGACCAGAGAGGAATTTGTTATTATTCCCATTATTAGCCTATGTGCGTGTCCACAGTCCAATCTATATCTGAATCCAAGCTGTTTGTCTCCCATTAGAGAATGTGAAATAATATAAGGCTGCAGTACTTTTTTAAAAACTTCGCTAATAGCCGACAAAACTGTGATTGGCCTGTAGCTTTTGCAAAGCAGTGGGCCTTTATTCCTCTTCAGAGTAGTTGATGTGCAGCCACCGTGAAATTTGGTAGGTTTGGGTCCCTGCTCAATGCACATTTGGAAAAGTTAGGCTAAATACTCATAAAGAAGTTCTGTGCTATGCTCTAAGTGTCCCGGAGTGATCCCATCGAGCCCCGGAGACTATTTCTTTTCAATATTTTTACAATTGTTTCAACATGCCATTTATAAATAATGACCGCAGTGCGACGGAGTTTCAAGCTAACTGTATGTCTTTCTAGCTAGACCTGAAAGTGGAGTCCAGCTCACTGGGTGGTGGCGCGAACATATGCTTGTAATAACTTACCCAACTTTCATCAGAAATGGGACTTAGCACATCATTGTCAGCCCTGATTGATTGGAATTGCCTCCAAGGATGTTTGGGTCATTTTTACATTTACTTGACAGCTTCTCCACTTGTTGTGCTTTTATTTTCTCAACAGTACGGTTGAATTCTTTTTTGGCATAGCGAAATTCGATATATGCCCATTATTATCTAAGCAGTTATTGAGTCAGAAGTTGATTCAGTTGATTCATCAGATGATTGAGAAGTTGAATCATCTATATACTTCAGCTATTCTTCTATTCAGAACCTATTAAAGTTTTGGAGGCACTTATGATGGCATTCCCCTTCATCAGTTTTTATCCTAGAAAATGAAATAGAAAACGGCGTATAAAATAGATGGCAGCAATTATGGACCATAAAAAAATACTCATTTTGGAGCTGTAAATTTTCTATTTAAGATAAAACAGAATTGGTAATAGGGTCAGGGAGCAGTTGCATATCTTAAGAACTTCTATGTTCAGCCAATCAATATCGACTATTGGTTGTGACGATGGATATTACATGAATAACATAATTATTTCTTGTCCTTTTCCATGTAAATCTGCATTTTCCATTTGTTATAAAGAATATCAGGGTTTGGACGAGTATCTTTATGTTGTCTAAGCTCCCAAATTAATAACTTAATAACTCCAAATTTAATAACTCCAATAACACAGCTGCGATATCTTGTTCTGTTGAATAAACTGCCCGAAATTTAATAAAAACATAAAATATTTAATAAAAATAGAAAAAAAAGTAAAATTCAGACCTTTGACAAAGGTCCTAAATTTCTGACGGGGTGATAGTTATTTACATTAGATTTATCTCCTTTTAATAATAGTATTACATGTGTAATTTTGGAACGATCTCTAAAACTTTGGACAATGTTTGTAAAATTTTAATGGAGCGATGTTTATTTGGATAGGTTTATTTCCTTTTTTATGTAAAAATTTACAATTGTCGATCTACTAGTATATATACATAAACAATGAATAATCATACTAAGAAAGTCATTTGGTATTTACTTATGCAAAATATATTAGTAAAATAAGGGGAAGCATGTCATGCTGTTATTTATTCATTTTTTTTAAAATAAATTCATTTTTTTTAAATTCATTTTGTTCTTTCACAAATGACACAATTTTTTAATGGTTAGTAATAGGAATATTATAAAGTTTCTTTTGGTTAAGAATTAAAATGGATTATTATCTAAATTTTGGACAAAAGGTGAACATTCGATCAAAACTTTTGAATAACAATAATTACCAATTCTTGAGTTTTTTTTTTAATTTTTGAGTTAGCGATTTTAATAATAATTCTACAATGAAATTTTGAGTAGAAGCAGAAGGAAAGTATTACTGACATGAATTGAAAATCTGCAAAAGTTCTGTTGTTTTTTTTTGTGGGGCTGAGCCCTGGCTCCCATTCTGTATTCATTATTTTAAGTTGACATATAATGAGCCACCGTTTTATTTTTAAAAAGAAATTACGTATTGAATTTTGCTGAATCTGTTTTTTTTTTTCTTGTATAATTGCATGTTAGGGTCATTTTATTTATTAGAAAGTTTTTTTGGGGCTTAAGAAATAAGAATTAAAAATAGAAGGTCAAGAATCAGTACGAGTAAATTTGTTTGTGAACTTGTATTTTTTTTTTAGTTGATGTTTCTTTTTCACAGAATTTTGACAGAAGTGTCTGCACGGACCAAAATTTTAAAAAGAACTAGTGAAAAAAAAAGAAGAATCTAATCAGCCACAAAAACAATCTAATCATACCGTTTTTACTAGTTTTTCCATCAAGTTTTCTGATTTTTACTAACCTTGGAAGTTTCACGCAGGTTGGGGGAACACGATGTTTAGCCCCTTTTAGGGTTTCAAGAATCTATACAGCTTATTTTCATTTTGTCTTTATTTTTGTCTTAGGTTTATTGGCCACCCCAGTAATTTATTAGCCGGTTGGAGAAAGAAAAATTAAAGTTAATTTGGGGTGTCGCAAATCAATATTTTTTTTTAGTTATTTAATAACAATTATTGAAAAAAACTTAACATAAAACACATCCCCTCCACATGTCACAAAATGATATGGAGGAGGGATAACCAAACAAATAAAAAAAACAAAAAAAGGATAAAAAACAAAAACAAACTAACACAAACCTTAGAAGGGGTTTAAAAAAAATAAAACGCAACTACAACATTATATACCCTGATACCACTCATTTGGCAGTCCACACTCAAGTCCTTGCAGTCCACACTCAAGTCCTTCCTTGACACACCTGAATAAAATAAAACACTAACTATAATGATTTAATACCAAATTGATCTGTCAACTTTGCATCCTATTGCATTAATCATTAAAATCATATCTAGAAAACAATTCATTCTTCAACAGCCTTTTAAGTTCACTTAAATTACTATTTCTAACATTCTCATCTAACGGATTCCATAGCTTAGCCCCTCTAAAAATAAGGGAAAACCCTAAACTAGACGTAACCAAATTATTAACACAAATTTTGTTCATTAACCTTGTGCCATGGCAATGAACTTCATAAATATGCATGAACACAATTAGTAAAGAAGCGGACTTACCTCTGACGCAATTATTATAGGTAGCGCAATGCAGATGCCTAAGTAAAGAACGATGTTGGCACAATTAATTTTTTTTTCTTTTAGACCAGGGAGCTTCGTATCGAAGGAGTTGTCATAGAAACTTTGAAAAGGGCTCATTAGATTGGAAAATAGAAGGGCTTCTGCCCTTTTTAATAGCCAAAAGCGATCAAAAGGCAACTAACACCCCTCTCGCACCCACCATTTCCCCCAACACATCCAATCAAAATTTTGAGATAGCCATTTTATTCAACATAGTTGAAAGGTCTGGAAATTGTGTCCTTGAGGATGACACTCCACCCACAGCCCTCAGGGTAAGGGTTGTAACTTATGCCCTGGGGACATATAAGGTTTTTATAGAAAGCGTTGTCGTAGAAACTTTAAAAAGGGCACAGCCCTCAGGTTGTAAGTTGTACCCTGGGGGCATATTAGGTTTTTATAGAAGGCGTTTTCGTAGAAACTTCAAAAAAAGCTCAAAAAATGCCTACCATTTCCCCACACGCAACCAATTAAAGTTTTGAGATATCCATTTTGTTCAACGTAGTTGAAAGGTCCGGAAATTATGTCTTTGAGGATGACTCTCCCTCTACAGCCCTCAGGGCAAGGGTTGTAAGTTATGCCCTGTGGGCATAAAACGTGTTTATAGAAAGCGTTGTCATAGAAACTTCAAAAAGGTCTGATTCAATTAGAAATAGAAAGGGCTAGTGCCCTTTTTAATAGCCGAAGGAGATTGGAGGGCAATTAACTCCCCTCTTACGCCCACCATTTCCCCTAACACATCCAATCCAAAATTTTGAGATATGCATTTTGTTCAACGTAGTTAAATGTTCTGGAAATTATTTCTTTGAGGATGACACTCCCCCCCCCCAACCCTCAGGGCAAGGGTTGTAAGTTATACCCTGTAGTACCCTGGAGGCATATAAGGTTTTTATGGAAAGCGTTGTCGTAGAAACTTCCAAAAGGGCTCATTCAATTGGAAATTGAAAGGGTTAGTGCCCGTTTTAGTAGTCGAAAGTGATTTGAGGGCAACTAACCCCCCTCCCACGCTCACCATTTCCCAAACAAATCCAATCAAAATTTCAAGATAGCCATTTTTTTCAAGGTAGTTGAAATTTTCTAGAAATTAGGTCTTTGAGGATGAACCCCCCCCCCCACCACATTCCTAAGGGCAAGGGTTGTAGGTTATGCCCTGGGGGCATGTAAGGTTTTTATAGAAAGCGTTGCGTGGAAACTTCGAAAAGAGCTCATTCAATTGGAAATTGAAAGGGCTAGTGCCTTTTTAATCGTTGAAAGTGATTGGAGAGCAAGCAACTAGCCACCCTCCCACGTCCATCATTTCCCTGAACACACCCAATCAAAATTTTGAGATAGGCATTTTGTTCAACGTAGTTGAAAGGTCCGAAAATTATGTCTTTGAGGATGACAAACCCCCCGCAGCCCCTAAGGTAAAGGTTGTAAGGTATGCCCCGGGGGAATATAAGGTTTTTATAGAAAATCTTTTCTTAGAAACTTTAAAAAGAGCTCATGCTAGTGGGAGTTGAGAGAGCTAGTGCCCATATTAATAGTCAAAAGTGATCGGACACATTTATCATAAAATTATATGGAGCCCAAAATAAATAAACGGCTTTGGTAGAGAGCATTTATGTAGCAGTACTAACGCTTAAACTATTCCATTGTTGTCAGATACTGGAAGAGAGAAATGAGTGGATGTCTGAAAGCTAAAAACTTTAACTTTTCGGGGGCAGATTCTTCGTGTTTTCGTGAGAGGTCCTTAAGATTAAAATAGAGGAGAGTTTACCACTCCCTTAATTTGTAAGTATATATTTGGACTTAGTTTGCAATATGAATGCCAACGGGAGAATAGCTTCCCTTTTTTTTGCAGAAGAATATGTTTCACATTTTCACAGAAAAGAATGGTGTTAAAGGAAAGAAAATATATATTTATGCTCATATACTTACCTCTGCAAAGGTAAAAAGGGTAGGGAGGGAGCCTCAATAGCAAAAAGTTTCCAATAAACCCTCTTTCTCTCATCTTTAAAAATCCAAACATAACAACCTTAAATATTATTTTGGAAATTTCAGTGTCCCCACCTCCCTCGCTTTAAAAAGATCAGAGGACAGGCCTTTTTCAGTAGTATTTTTATTTTTGATGCATTTTTATGCAAATCTTAAAGTTCGTCATAAAGACCGGGAATTGAAAAGGGGGTAGAAACTTCCCTTTGAAATCATATCACCTTCAAACAAAATTATAAATTAATAAAAATTAAGTAAAAATTTTCGCTTAAGAGTTTGATATGTTTAAGTTTCACCGTGAAATCTTAAGTCTTTTTGTGTTTCGGATAAAGGGGCAGAGAGAGTAATCCGGAAAAAGTGAAACCAAATCTAAGAGAAGGAACTAATATAGTATTAAAAGTATAACTTCTTATGGCATTTGGACATTGTAGTAAGTACTAAACTTTAAATTTATCCCTTAAAAGTCATTATAGTAAAGAATTTTGAACAATTTAAGACAGGATGGAAAATGTTTTCGAAACGAATGCAATCTATATAAAACTACAACACGAGATTGATCGTGTTTGAGAGGCCTGAAGCAGAGGTCTCAAATTCTTATCTACTGAATTACAAAATTTCATACTTTTCTGGTACGGATGGTCACGGAATGTTTGACTTTATTCAAGCGATTGTAATATTCAACCGGTGGTCTTAAAATTCCGGGAGATGTCCCATCATATCTGAAAATTGAAGTTTTAGTGCCCTCTTTAAGGAGTAAAAGAAATGAGGTGTATGAATGAATGAACGAAAAGCGTCTCAAAGAGCTTTTGAGGTATCACGTTGTGACTCAATTGTGAGTACCAAAAAACCATAAACTCAACTTTCTTAACAATTAAACCACTAGTTTTTTTTGTACTAGTGATACCAAAGTTTGTGTCCGTTAGGTTCTTTTGTTCCCTCCCCCCTTGTTTATATCTTCTCTTTTAACCTTTTTATCGCTATATTTATCTCAATCTTTTTTTGGTTTTGTTTTAGTTTTTACCTTTTTAACTTTCTTACATAAGACACTTTTTTTTTACTAATGAATGGCTTTGCCTTTCTGATATTGTTGTTCTTGGCATTGTTTAGCCAGATTTTTAGTTGCTGTGTTATTTTTATGACTCCGAAATGTGAATTCGGCCCTTCGGGGTTGGTGATAGTCATTTTTTTGAAATAAATACCTTATCTTATCTTATTTACACTAAATAATCAGAGACAAACCATTTGTTATCTAAACTAGTAGTTACAATCAATTTTTGTCTCGACATAGATATGTTTTTTACTTTAACTGACATAGCTGTATCACCTGTGTATAGAATCGCAAATATATCATTCCACTGCAAGTACCACTGAAGCTTTCTTAATATACATGAAGCATAAAAGCGGATCTATTGTAGAGCCTTGCGTGACTCCGATATATTCTGCGTCATAGGGTAAGATAGGATAAAATATTTGTTTCAAAAATCACCATCACAGGCTCACAAAGGTCCGAATTTGGACTTTGGAGTCAAAATACCTTATGAATACACAAAAACTGGCAAAAAACCCAAAAACAACAATGAAAAAGAAAATCAGGATGGATAATCATTTGTGGGTCCATAATTTAACTGTAAAAAGTCTAATAAAAAGTTATAAGATAAATACTGGTCAAAATAAACTTAAATAAAAATACCCTAGGCGCAAGCTAATAAAAAATTAAAAGAAACATTAAAAGAAGGGGGCAAAAATAGCGGATAAACACAATAAACAAAGAGATATTAATATGTATAAAAGTTAAAGGGGACAATAAAAAGTGTCAATAATTTAATTGTATAACATCCTGACTACCGGCATAGATATAGGCATTGAAGACGCGAAAAAAATCACTGATTTCAAAAATGACCTCCAAAAAATTTCAGTCCCTCCCCCTCTCCGAACTCCAATGTCAACTCCCGTGGACATCGGTTCTTAACCAAGTAATCAAACATATATGTCAACTATCTAACACTTATTTTTATCAAGAGAAAGAAGTAGGGAATTTATTTTCCGCCAGTAATTTACTGGTGGAAACGAGAAAAGCAGTTTCTGTCACCAAAAAGAGATAGAAACACTTTACATTCAACACACCATCACTTCGTCTTCATTGAGCAGCCAGGAAGGCTGCACCTCTTTGCGTTCTTTAGGTTTTAGTATTCGGGTAAGTGAATGGCTCCTCTAAGTCTCTCAGGCGGTAAAGGTTGGCACTTAATGAAATTACCAGCCGAAAGTACTTCACAATAGTCACTTTCCTCAACATACTGCTCCGGTTTTGCCCGACAGAAAAGGTGCTCTGCAACATGAAAACGATATAAGATGAGTTTGTTCAAGTTTTGCCTGCTATTTTGTTCATGAGCCTGCATCTTGATATAACCATTTGAGCATGCAGCATCAATAAAATGATGAAGGAATCATACAATCCATTTTCTAGTTCTGGAAGTGAATTGGTAATAACTGATCTTACGGTCAGCCATGTCCATTCCACCGATGTACTTGTTGTAGTCGGCTAGAGACCTTGGGCAAGAGATTGTGATCCTCTTCCCTTGCTTTTCGCCCCATCTTTCCACTGTTGTCTCTTCTTCTACTGCCTTGCAATTTGAGCCTAGTGTCACAATTCTTGAATTAAACCATTCCGTGATGGCTAGCTTCTGATCTTCTCACACAAATTCAACGCTCAACCCTCTCCCTTTCTTCTTCATTTCTTTCTATGGCTTCAGAGGTATGGTCTCTTTTCCAAATCTATTTTGCATGATTGTGCCAGTTGCATTTCTCTGCATTTCACACAGAAGGTCCAGTAGTTTTGTTGATTTAAAAAATCAATCGAAGTAGAGGCTAGATCCGGGTGGGAGAGTTTGAGATAGCCTGAGTACGATTCCAGCTGCAAGGCCATGGCATCGTATACTTTCAGGAAGCGTAGTGGCCGCCTGATAAATCTCGAAGTCAATTAAGAGGCCCTTTGGATTAGCCAAAACAAAGTTTTGAGGTCGACGGGGTTTGGCTTATTAGGTAAATACTGCCTTAACGACGTTTTTCCGTAAAATTGTCATCATCTGCTCACCAATTGAACAATTTTTCGTCTCTCGGGAAAGAGAGGCAAATGGTACGGAAACAGTCGATAATTGACTGAACTCTCCACAACCGATTGTTCTTCTTAAGGTCATCAGAAATTTCCTCATCTACAACAAATTTTTGATTGCTTCTTAGAGTGAAGAAACCGTTTTTTCTAATATTTTCTGATATCTGGTTTACACGGTACTGTGCCTTCAAGTACATTTTGATTTGAGGATATTTGACATTACCCATCAATATTACAATTCCAAAAATTTCTTAAGTTTGTCACTAGCGACATTTAGGCTCTTGTGGTATTGTTTTTTATAGGAGTAGTTTGTGGCATATGCCGTCTGATCGATAAAAGACTGGGGGAAGTTCTGAGTGAAAAACTCTTTTGGTTTCCAAACAGAATGGTCAGTAAAGATAACTTCATTTCTTACTGGACCCAAGTGAATCTCAAACCTTGTGCTTTTCCTCCATTTCATCAATCTCGGTCGTTTCATAGGTCGCTGCAGCATTCGAGCCCGATCGGCTAGAGGTATATCATCTTCAAAATCAAGCTCAAGCTCAGATACTTCCTCATCGATGATACTTTCATGGCCTGGAAGGGCTTCAAGTATGTTCAGGTTTTTCACTTGTATCTTCAAGTTCTAATTCATGAGGCTCAAAGAGTTCATCACCACTTCCCTCTGTAGAAAGACTCTCGAAATCATTAGCGTCAATGATTGCAAAGGCATCAGACAAGGTAACTATAAGAGAAAACATAGTTCTCAACTTTTGAAGATAACCATAAGCGAAAGTAAAGAAAACACAAATCAGTAAAGAAAAATAATTTAAAACATTTTTCGTTCATAATGTAGTTTCAAGTTCATTCATTAACATTTTTCATTAAGCTTTAGAACCTCCACCCTGGAGTTAGATTAATTTTATGATCTCTACGGGGTTGGTAAAGTAAAATATTGATCAAACAAAATTACTACCACAAGCCCATAAAAGACAAAATTCAGACTTTGGAGTCAAATTATCATATGAAAACACGAAAACCGGCAAAAATGCAAAAACAACAACGAAAAAGAAAATCAGAATGAACAATTATTTGTGACTTAGTAATTTTACAGTAAGAAGTCAATTAAAAAGTTGAAAAGATAAAAACTTGTCAAACTAAACTAAAAAAAATAACATAAATACAAGCTAAAAAATAAAAAAAAGGAACATTAAAAAGAGGGGGGGGGTAAAATAAGTGAATAAAAACAAAAAAAGAACAAGATATGCATCTATATAAAATTAAAAGGGAAACTAAAAAGGTATCAATAAGTTAACTATACAGTCAATTAAAAAGATAAGCGCTTATGACCTAATATTAAAACCATAGAGAGTAAGGTGGCATATTGCCTGGATGAAAAAAAAAATGTTTGTTTGGTTCAAGTGTGCCTATTTTTCCCAGCTGTTGCTTTCCGTATTCCAAGTAATGATACCTTATTTGATTTTGGAATGGTTTTCTATTTTTATGAGGTTACTAGACCTTATTAGATCAAAGGAATATTCCGGAAAACAGTCTCTTTCCCTGCCAGAATTAAACAGTTTCTACTGTTTTGGAACCATTCCCCTTCACGGTATACTATTTTGGCTATCTATTTTGGACGTTGAATAGTTACACCAAATTTCATCTGTGGTAAGGAAAACACAGTTAAAATAAAAATTTGTTCTATTGTGTCCAGCTCTCAACTTCAAAATACTGAATGGACATTGAACTTTATTCACCCACCAGTAGATGGCGTAATAGATATATGAGGCAAAATTCATCCCAAAATGAAGTAGTAATCCTTCCAAGTAAGCTTATTTTTTTCCAGGCTCCACCTTTCATTCAAAGAAAAATTAGAAATTTTCTTACCTCTTGCCCTCCTGTTCTTGATCGATTTCGAAATTTCCTCTATTTCTTTAATACATAAACAACTCTTCCATTACCAATAACAAGCTGAAAAAAAAATCACAGCTGGTAATACAGATACGCTGATTCCAACTGTGGCACGTAGATGGTGTTCAAACTAATAACACTTTCGCCAAAAAATATTAACTGTAAGTCTACCCAGAGGGAGAAGGGTCGTCAGAAGGATAAAGTAATAATTTAAAAACTGGTCAAACTAAAAAAAAGGAGGGAAGGGGATATAAGAATAAACACAAAAAGATAACGAAACATAAACCTATATAAAAATTAAAAGGGACATCAAAAAAGATGGGAGGAGGGTGGGTGGGCAAAACAAGTAAATATTTTCAAAAACCTGGGCAGCGCCATCATCCAATAAAAAAAAAAGACAAAAAGAGGGGGAAACTAGTGGGATATTTTATTAATTTTTTCTTTAATGCATGGGACAAATGTTGTTTCATATCTGAAAGCAACGCAGCGAATGAGGGACAAAATATGGATAAGTTCAGAAACAGCTCGAGGTGGCTTTAATCTGGATGGGGAGTGAGGCTTTGGGAAAATACTTTTTCGAAAATTCTTTGAAAATTATTCGCAAAGCTCTTTTCTTGACCGATTCAATTTTTCCGATTCTTTGCGGGAGATACCTGGGTGCCAAACTGAAAAAGTATATTCTAGATGCAGGTGGTCACAAGACGTGTGAATCTTTAAGGAATGTAGAGTGGGGACGTTAAATTTATTTAGGAGCTTAAGGAGGGCGACAGACACATTAGCTCTATGGATGATATCTTTAACATGGATCACTTTAAATTTGAAGAAATTTTGACGCCAATAGGCGTCAACACATAGATTTCAGAAGGGATAGGATTAAGACAATAGGGTGAAGATTTGAGGAAACAAGTCGGTATTATCATGGACTTAGATGGGTTTACTGCCACGTTAAGTCTGAGGTGTCACCTGTAATTTCATTGTGGATACTCATAGGGTTGCTTATTAAATATCTGAAGCAAGTTTAAACAACCGTTAGGTCATCAACAAATTTCCATCTGTCAGGAAGTTCTTTCACAAGGCTCTTAATCATGACTGAAAAAAGAGGGACTTAGGAGGGTATCTAAGTACCTTGGCGTATGCTATTGTGAATAGAGAGAGGATTAGAATAATGATTCTGATATATGACAACCTGGAGACTATTTGATAAGAAGAAGGCATCCAATTTAACCGTTATGGATCAATATTAAGTTCGTTGACAAGTTTCATAACGAAGAAAATTGTGGTTAACTAGGTCAAATGCTTTCTGAAAGTCAATGGAAATTAAATTTATCCAGGAATTAAGCTCTTCGAGGATTTTCCCGATGCGGTCGATAAGAAAAACGAGGTAGTGGGAAATTGAAATAGATTTTAGGTTCCCGAATTGCCTCAGGTCAGTAAGAGTATTTTCCTTTAGCCAATCTACAAGGAATCCTTCATAAAGTTCCGAGAAAATAGGAGTAAGAGAAATAAGAGGAACGCCTTCAAAATGACGCTTTCTGTTTTTCGTTTTCAAAGGGGTTATGGCACCCTATTTCTATCTATTGAAGTTGACTCATCTGTCCACTTCTTCTATTTATCTATTTAGATCTATTAAATTTTGGATGCACTTCTGATGATATTCCTCTGCCTCAGTCCTAATCATAGAAAGGAAAGTTGTAAATTTTTCCGTACTCGCGAACAGAAACAGCTTATAAGGTAGGTGGCATCAATTATAGGCCATGGGAAAACTCTCATTTTTCCAGAGCTATAATTTTTTTATTAATACAAAAAAATTGGTAGTATGACAAGGGATTTGTCGCACATCTTACGAACTTCAATGTTCTACTAAGCAATATCGATTACTGCTTAAGACAATGGATTTGACAAGGATATGATTATTATTTAATGTCTCCTTCCTCATAAATCTGAACTTTCCGTTTTGTTAAAAAGAATATCAGGGTTGGGTTGAGTATCCCATGCTTTTTTTGAACATCAAAAAATTCATTCGATATATGGTCATTGATATCTAATTGATTTTTATATTGTTTAAATATTAATTCCAACAAAAGACCTGCGACAACTTGTTCTGTTGAATATCCTGCTAGAAGTTGAAACTGATATCCAATTAAAAAAAAAAAAAAAAAAACAGCTAAAAAAGTAAGAGCCAATCATTTTGAAATATTCTCCAAGAGTTTGGACAATGATAATATATATTTCTAACGGGGTGACAGTTATTTACATTAGATTTATCTCCTTTTAATAATGGTATTACACGTGCAATTTTGAAATGATCTCTAAGAGTTTAGACAATGGTGATAAAATTTTAATTGGGCGATAGTTATTTAGATAGATTTGTCTCCTTTTTATATAATGGTATTAAACGTGCAATTGTTCATTTACTAGGAAATGTACCATAACAACGATTTAATTGTTCGAAGAAGTGATTCAGTATCTACTTTTACAAATTCTAATTCTCACTACAGCAAAGCAGTAGGAAGCTCGTCATACCGCTATTTGGTTCTGAATTCGGAATAACCGTCGTTTTTAAAAATTGATTTGGGTTCTTTCACAATTAACACAATTTGTTTAATGGTTTTTAATAGGAACATTAGTAAAGTATTTTTTTGTTAAGAATTAGTTTTTGGATTTTATTTAAGTTTTAGACGAAAGGTGAACATCCAGTCAAACGGTTTGGATAACAAAAGTTTTGTGTTAACAATTTTAATAATAGTTTTACAATGAGATTTTGAGTAGAAGGGGAGGGAGATTACTATTGAGATGGATTGATGATCTGAAAAGGCCGAACAAGGGCGCCGGGAGAAAATTTTCCAGGGGGGGGGGGAATTCCAAAATATCAGTGGTCGTTGGGTGACAGGGAACATATTTCAGGGATTTTTTTTTGTTGGAATAAGTTTTTTTTAAATACTTTTAGGAAAGAACTTTCAAATAAAAATAACAATTAAATTACATGCAAAAGAAAACGAAATACAGTAAATTTAAACGACAAGGATTCCTGGCAAAGGGATCAATTTATTTAATTAATAATATACTTAATTATTATGCATTTAATCTTTTAAAAAAAATCAAACTCAAAACAAAATTACAGAAAGATTAATTGCTGCAGTAGATTATAACAGATGTAGATTTGTCTTTTTGCAGTTGCCTACGCCTTAGAATAGTTTAAGAAGGCGTAGAGATACTCAAAAATCATCCTGCCTGCATAGATACCACGTTCTGATTTTATAACGACCGTGTAAAATGTGCCTCATCCATAACAGGACAGTTCTCCCCCTCGAACTTAAATCCCTTATAATCCTGACATTAAAAAAAAAGAATAGCGAAAGAAAAACAAAATTTAAACTTACTATCCAGCTGTCAAATTGACCCTCTTTCTTTTTATTGTCCTATTCAACTAAATAAAATGAACAGGTTCAAAAAAATTTTCGTCACAAGAGAATCTGATAAAATAGATTTTGAAAAAAAACTGGAAGTAAAAAAGGACTTGGACCAATATTCACCAAAACTAAAAATTAAATTCTCATGAGAATTGCTACACCGGCAGTAATGGCTTTTTATGCTGATTCTAAATCTATAACCTAAAACCAAAAATCTGAGAAAATTTGCATTATTCTTGAAAAAAGGGGAAACCCCCCCAAAAAAGCAAGCGATCTTATTGAAAATCCCTTTATTAGATACATCATATAAGACAACCCTACCATAGAAGTTTCAAGCTCCAATCTTCAAAATGAGGAATGTCGCATTTCAGAAGAAACATGTTTGATGCATGGTTATTTGTTTTGTTTCTTTCCAGGGGTATCAAACCGAAAGTCCAAGATAATTGGAAGGGAGATCATTCATACGTGAATTTAAAGCTCTTTTTTGTGCGACCATACAGATTGGGCCAGGTGAAAGTCTGGTTTTCTTGCTATTTTAGGGCATCAAACTACGACTTTACACCGAAAAGGATGAATTTGCGATCGATTTTAAATTCTGAGAAGCTAATTGATTTAAAAGCACCAATAACTGTATTTTAGGCCTCCCACTTGCAAAAGAAGTAATGCCACATGGTGGCAATACTGGATTCAACCAAGTTGATTTGTTTTATTCGTAGTAAAATTAGGCTACGTTTGGTGATCTGTAATTGCGTATCAGCTAGAATGAAGCGGGGGGAGTCATTTTTTAGGTAAAGGTAGGGTAGATTCCTAAGAAATTACCTTTTAAGGAACAAACTGCCTACTCTTCAAGATGCTTCAGATAAATGTTGAAAGAGGTAAGGCGTGGAGTAGGAATTAATTGAATTGTTTCTCTTTACAGCTAAAATTTTACATTCCCATATCTACCAGCACAGAGTTGGAAAAGGCAAGGCTGGTCATCATAAGCCCCGCCAGGAAATTTCTTTGGGATGGCAAATACTGCCAGAAAAACAGTTTTCAGCAATTTTAAATGGTGTTATTTTCTTTTTCTACTTATATGGATTACTTCAATGTATTTGAACAAATGTATGTAATGTGCTTATCGATAAGAACATCATATTGTAGAGGTGATGGCTTCAGTTATGTAGAAAATCAAAAGTCTCTCACAATTTCCATCGATACAAACAATAATACCCCTTTTCACCCAACCGAAACTCTTTAGTAGTAATACTAACAAGGTCTTTTTACCAAAATCACTATTTATCGCCAATTTTTCAAGCATATTCAAATTTTATCCAAAATTGAAAATGCAAATTTAAACGTAGGACGTCACTAATCAACTTACAATTATTGATTTACACATTTCCAAAATAATCAACCGGGGATTTAAGGGGCCTACCTCAGATTATATTTTGGTTAGGCCTGCGTATGATTTGGAAAACAATCAGCAATTTAATAAAAACGAGCTTTTCAAAAGCAAAAACGGAAAAAGACTCTCCTCTTGAGAAGATCTCAAGTGAGAATTCTATTAAAACCACACAAAAAATAAACTATGTTATCAGGAGACAAAAAATAAAATTCATTTTCAGCAACCCTTGCAAAAAAATCTCTTGAAACACTTGAACAGTTTATTAGTTTAGCACGTTAACTTAAACAAAATAAACTAGAATAAAAATATCTTTAAGGGAATAGGATCACATCTTTATTACGAAACTATTTTTTTTAAGAAGGGTTCTAAACAGTACTATAAGTATAAAAATGTGCGTAGAGGAAGATCCAAAAAACGAAAATGATTGTCCAAGTTGTTACTAATGATTCGTTTGAACAAGAGAAAATTTTTGTTCAACAACTTGGACCATCAAACGTGATAAGACCAAGAGAACGACCCCAAAAACGTAAATTTATGGTGCAAATGATGCCACAGGGCTGTGAGACTCTCCTCTTGGGAAGATCCTCAGGGAAGAATTCTATTAAACAAAGACAAAAAATAAACGTATTTTGTCTGGACACAGAAAATAAAATTCGTTCATTGCATATCTTCTTAAAACTCTTAAATGATTTGAAAATTTTATTAGTCTGGCCCGTTAACTGCAAACAATTAATCAAGAATAAATATAACTTGAATGGAATATACGCTTTTTTTAAAAACTTTGTGCTCAGTTGTTTCGTGCCTGCTGTTCGTAACGCTTTAAAGCAACTAAAAATCCTAGATTTGGGTTAGCACAACTTCTTTCAACCTCACAACTTCCAAGCTCTGTTCCAGAGTAAACCCTTCAGAAATTAAATAAGCCACAGCAACACTTGGAGCTCTAGACACACCCGCGTTACAGTGAACAAAGACACAACCATGATTCCTCGTGACATTTTTTATGAAAGACACTATTTCCTCTAAATATGGTAGTATATCAAAATCTGTTGTATCTAACCATTCATAAGTTTTGTATCCAATCTCATTTTGAACGAGCATTCAATACTTGACCCAACCAGGTTCACTACATGTGTCACATTTCTTGACTTTAATAGGGCTATATCTGCAGCAACATCCTGCGAACCGATGAAGAATTTGGGGGCTATTTCAGCCAATTCGAGATCAGGTTTGTGATCGACAACAAATCCAAAAGACTTTCCTATATATGAAGATGATGCCTTGTCTTCAATTACTTGAACACCAGAAGCGTATGTAATTCTAGTACTAGTTGGTTTTAGTCCCAGCGCCATCTTCTTTTTAATCAATTCCTCTAAGTCCGACATGTTTATTTATAACTTTTATTTCAACAAACAAACTTAACTCTTTTTGCTCAGTTGTTTCGTGCCTGCTGTTCGTAACGCTTTAAAGCAACTAAAAAAATCCTAGATTTGGATTAGTACAACTTCTTTTCAACCTCACAACTTCCAAGCTCTGTTCCAGAGTAAATCCTTCTGAAATTAAATTTGGGACTAATTGGTTTCAGTCCCAGCGCTATCTTCTTTTTAATCAATTCCTCTAAGTCCGACATGTTTATTTATAACTTTCATTACAAAAAACAAACTTAACTCAACAATTTACTCATTCTACTTCAATCCAAATGATAACAGAACATGTCTTTAGCTGTGAAAGCTTTCAGCGAAGAAGCTAAAGCTGAACATCTAGCTTATTGAATTTCAGTTTCAATTGTAATACTGTCCAACGATTACGTCAACGCTTATTTTCTTAGGGGAAAAATTACGATTTTCCTGCGAATTAATAGTTGTTTCCTACAGAGTAAATATTTTTCAATTCAGTTGTATTCAATCAGGCAGCAACCATTATATTTCGAAACACTGTTAAAATGGGAAATGAATGGTACTAAGAGTTTGTTATTATAGTGTTAGGTACAGCAAAGGTCATGCATAAGAATATTATCAATGCAATTGGAGGACAACCGAAAATATTGACCTCATTAGCTGTATTAGACTCAATGTTGGTAAGATGCTGGCTCTATTTTAACTACTTCCTCTAAATCTGATATTTTTACTTAGAAAGTTTATGTCAACAATATAATATAAATTAATTATACACTGATTCTAGTTCAGTTCAGACTAAAACAAAGCATCAAGTTTATTGATTTCAACTTCTATTTTATTACCTTGATCAACTTGTAATGTTGACTTCATAAAGCCGAATATAAATACTGTTAAGGAATTCACTGTTGGAAATCAAATACCTATTAGCAAACAATTGATTCCAGTTCAAACTGAAAGCAAAGCATAGGCTTTTTTTTAATTTCAACTCCTGTTTTAATATCAACAATAACTTCCAACATTTATTTTAAAAAGCTGAATGGATCTCTGCCAAGGTATTCAGGCAATTCTGTCAGTATTTAAGCCTGAATTAAGGACCAGCTGATTTAAAATGAAGCGTCAAGTTAATAGAACTTAAACTTCTATTTTAATATCTTCAACAACTTCCAATATTCATTTCAAAAAGCTGAATGAATCGCTGCTAAAGTGTTAAGACAATTCTGTCAGTATTTAAACCTGAATTAAACACCAACTGATTCTAATTAATACTAAAACAAAGCATCATGTTCATAGAGTTTCAGCTTATATTTTAATATCTTTAACAACTCCCAATATTCATCTCACAAAGCTGAATGAATCGCTGCGAAGGTACACGGACAATTCTGTCAGTATTTAAACGTGAATAAAAGACCAACTGATTCTAATTCAAGCTAGAGTATACCACCAAGTTTCAGTTCCATTTTAATGCCTTCAACTACATCCGTTATTGGCTTCTAATGACTAAATGTAACTGCAATAAAGAAATTCAGTGGATTCTATCAAAAATAAGGCTTAAATCAGCAAGCAAAAGATTCCAACTTAAAACAAAGCATTATGTGTCCCATCAATTTCACATTTGTTTTTATTATCTTCTACTACCTAAAATGGGCATTTCAAAAAACTGGTGACTATTAGAGAATTCAGGCGACTTTCTCAATATAAATATTCCAGTTCAGACTTCATAAAAAGCATTAGGTTCATTGAACTTCTTCAGTTTCAGTGTATATTTTAATATCTTCAGCTATTTCAACTTTGTGTTTTGCAAGGTGAAATATAATTACTATTAAGAAATTCAGGCCATTATATCAAACACACAACAAAACTCAGTTATGAGCATTTTTATGAACTGAAAAAAATCACCAAGTTTACCAGTCTCCTTAGTTTCAGCTTTTATTTTAGTATCTTCAACTGCTTCCAACGTTGAGATCTCAAAACCAAACGTTATCACTAGTTAGAAATTCAGTTGATTCTGTCAAAAATAGAAACCTAAAATAGTAATCAACTGATTCCAGTTCAAACTACCTAAAAAGCCCCAGATTTATTGCACTTCATCTGTTTCAGTTTGTATTTTAATATTTTCAACTGCATCCAATGTAGCATTTAGTCCTATGTCAATGTCATAAGGCTTAATGTAGTCTCTTTTAAGAACTTCGGATGGATATTCAACATCAGCTAAGTACAAGGCATAGACAGGGGCTACAACCCAAGAATCATTCCATGCATATTCGTTGCTTTTTAATACAGCCTTAATTCCCTCTATGGATGCTTTTCCCTTTGCTAGACTTATAAGCGAACCAATCATTCGTCGAACCTAAAAATACAGAAAAGAATAATGAATAAAAATGTCCCCTCAGCTCTAAGATATAGTAAACACGTCATTGGCACCCATAAGCTGAATTTTAGGGGGGGGGGGGGATTAGCTGGTCTAATCGGCACTTTCAATGCTGTATAATAGAAATGTCAAAACAAAATATAAAATATAAGGCAGCATCATTCATCCAATTACATTTACAGTTAAGTAAATCAACTTTTTGACAGTTAACTTTTTTTTTAATTTGAAATCCATAATAATTTGAAGTCAAGTGTGTTCTAGAACCCCTTGAGAGTATGCTAAACACAACAGTGACTGGAGACAATTTGCTACTTCGGAGCTCCGACTGATTGAGAGCACACCGTAGTGATTGACAGCAGCTGACCAGGTCCTGCTTAATTCACTATATGGATGTTTCCCTTTACCATACTTATGAGTGAGCCAGCCTTTTCTTGAACACAATAAGAGGTATGCACAAATAGAATATTCAATTAATAAATAAAGCTCCACTGCCTGAAAATAATCTCTGAAGAATTCGCAACTCCGGATTCTTGTGCAGCTTTTTAGCGCAAATTCTCCTATATAAGACAATCAAGCGCTCTTTTTTCTCATTTTAAAGCTCTATCTCCGTTTCCTCTCTCCCTCTTTTTCCTCCTCTTTGACACTCTTTTTCAGAATATATAATGCTTTTGCTTTTACCACGCTTATTGGTGAACCAACCATTCGTCGAGTTTTTAGCAATCAGGCACTTGGCCTGAATTTTTTTTAGTTCAAAATTGTAAGCCTCTAAAAATAAAGATATATACCCAAAATTTAAAAAGAAGTATCAAATGACTGTGTCGACCTTTGACTTCGTATGTTCAGGTTCCTTCATAATTTGTGTCTGGAGGAAAGTGCGACGGAATAGGCTTTTACCCTTTCTCCTCCTCCCCTTTGGAATTAAAAATTGACAAAAAGCACACACAACTTTTTAGTATTCTGAAAATTTTGTATACTTTTCTCGCCTTTCAATGAAGTAAGATTACAGCCCTCTGAAAAAATCCTAGGCTTGCACTCCCCATCCCCTGGAAGAATTTTGTTCGCTCTCTTAGTTACTAAAGCCCACACAGCAAAGGTTCATTGAATAATTTCTAAGGCCACACTACCTCCCCGTCAATGAATTAAATCAAAATATGAAAATTTGTAAAGCTTTTAAGTAATATCCATTATTTATATACTGCATATGTTCATTTTATTTACCCTAAATAAAAGAGAAAGAACTTCTCAATACTGAATACATAAAAAAACATGCGTTTTGAGATATTAAAAGAACCATGGCGTCACATGAAAATATACATAAAGACACTTCGAACAAATAGTTATAATTTACGCCATTATTCTGCATTATAATTCGCAAAAGCAAAAACTCATAAGTATAAGCTAGCTGTAAATATTCTAAGGAATTCCACACTTCATAAGAAACTTTTTTCTAAAGACCAAGAATTTTTTCTATAAAAAGAGACAAAATGATTATAAAATCGATAGTTTTGTGAAGCACTGAAAATATTCAATTTTATTAAATCAAATTCTCAAACTTAAATATAAGTCAGCGTAAAACCACACAAAAGGAGCATTAATCTAGAAACAGTTCTTGGATCGAAATATGGCCTAAAATAAGTCCACTTTGGATATATACGGCCATTTCTAGCTTTCAAAACGAAATGACTGTCCAGCCCTTTATCATTTTAGCTTCTAGGGAAAGAACATCAAAGTGGTTAAACATGTCTCACCCTCTTTTGTAATTGTCTGCTTACCGCATGGATAGGCTATGTCTTCCATGTATCTCTCTAATGTTCTCGGTCATCAAGAAAATTACCTTCTTGGATTTTTTTTTTCATTTATTTCAGGTATAGGCTATGCCTCTCATATTTTCTTTCGATGTATTCAATTGGCAATGAAATTACCTCTTTGGGTTTCGGTTGCTTATCACAAGGGTTCCATTTTCCTGGAATATTTTCAATCGGCAACAAAGTTAACTCTTTGAATTAGACCCTGGCGCCGCGCCGATAAGGGAAGGTTGGCAGCGGCAGGGCCAAAAATAGCAGCGGCGGTGCGCCACCGCCGGTGACATGTCGACGGTGCGATCAATGTTGACCGCAAATATTTATGTTTTCATCAGTCTTTCTCAAATCCCAGCTTGAATTTACAACAGATTCGGGCCTATTTATTAGTTAAAAACTTCGCAAGTCGCTGGTTGGACGCTGGTCTTCGTTATTCATCAAGAGAAGCAGAAAGCTGGTACAAACGAAATGGATGTGGTGTTTCAGAACCCTTGCATATTACTTGAGATAATAGATAATAGATTCGCCGTAGCTTTCAATAAGATCTAAGGAATCTAATTAAAAGGGAGCACACACAAAAGCCAAATAAGGACAGTAGCCTATGAAAAATCCAAAAACACCCAAGACAATGAACAAGTTCCGATGGGGGGCCCTGGTCTATCAAAATATTTCTATGGTTTCCCAGGGAATTTGATGTCATTTTCTTCCGTCTTCACTTTAAACTTAAAAAAATAATTAACTTTTTGGCATCCCTGTTTTCAATAAAAAAAATAAAGGTATTATCATTTAAAAAAGATAGCCCCCTACCACCCCCCTCTGGATACCGCCTTGATAGGACACCCTCTCTGCTTTAAATTAAGAAAATAAATAACTTTTTGGCATCCCTGCCTTCAATAAAAAAAAAACGAGGTATTTTCATTTAAAAGTGAAAACCCCCTACCCGTCCCCCCTTTGGATACTGCCTTGATAGGACATCGTCTCTACTTTAAATAAAAAAAAAATCGAGGTGCTATTATTTAAATATGACAATTCCCTAGCCCCCTCCTCTCTGAATACCATAGGATACCGTCTCTGCTTTAAGTTAAAAAAATAATTAACTTTTTGAAATCTCTGCTTTCAACAAAAAGAAATTCGATGTATTATCATTTACAAATTATAAAGGTCGAACAACAAAAATGTCGAAGTTATTCAGATATACCTAAGATTACTGGAAATCTGAGTAATAGATTCGCCATGGCATTCAATAAGATCCAAGGAATCTAATTGAAAGGGAGAACACACAAAATTCAAATTAAGCCAGTAGCCTATAAGAAATCGAAAAATACACAAGACAATGAACAAGTCCCAATTGGGAGGCCCTGAGTCTATCAAAATATTTCTATGGTTTCCCTGGGAATTTGATATAATTTTCTTCCATCTCCGCTTTAAATGAGAGAATAACTATCTTTCTGGCATCCATGCTTTCAATTAAAAAAATTGAGGTATTATCATTTAAAAATGATAGCCCTCTATCCCCCCCCCCTATAGGCAATAATATATAATTTTTTCAATAATCATATTTTTGGGGTCTCTTCCGTTTCAATCTTCAATCCCACGACTTTGTACATGGTCTATTGCTAAATTTTGTCTCAATAGACGGTTTTTTTTTGGGGGGGGGGAGGAGTGAAGTTTTCAGAAAGAAGATTGTATTTTCTTTAATCTATCAGGCGTTCAATTATTGTGTATTATACATCTAAAATAGCGAAAGAAAACAAATTCTCCAAACTTACGAATCAGCTGTCGCAACAATCTGTTGACTATCGATTTCAAAGTCCAACTGAACCTGTATAGTGTATGCGTTCCGTTCCAGTTAAAAATAAAATTCTTGACTACGAATAATGTAAGAATCTTTTAGCAATTGGGAAACTGCATTCCAAATGGTTTAATCTCATTTCATAAAGACGATACTTTTGTCAACATATGAAGAACCGTGTATTTTGCAATTGTATCTGTCTGGTTTTCATGCAAAGTAACACAAGAGATGAAAATTAACGAACAAGAGAGTAGTGAAGAATTATGGTATGCAAAGTAATATTTGGCAGGGATAGTCACTAGTTATAAATCACTAGGGGTGGCACCGTGATTGAGTGATTTGCGGTGATTCGGAGAACCAAATTTCTTTCGGGGTGACACATAGATTTTCAGGGAAATCCCCGAAAATTCGGGGATAGTGCAAGCCCTGCTTGATTTCTAATCAGGAAAATTGAAATACTTAACCAAACGAGAAACGAAAAGCTTCGACTTTGCGGTTGACGCAATAAAGCATTGCCGCGAAACTAATTCAAAGTCAGCCGAACACCGCCGCCTCTGCCGGTCAACCGGGCCTCTCATTGGCGGCGGTCAACCGGGCCTGCGTGTCGCCCAGGTGGGCTATGTCTTTCATATTTTCCTACATTATTGTCAATTGACAACAAAATTGCATGTTTTCGGTACTTTTTATCTTCAATATTTTCAACCGCAGTGATTTAGAGACAAACAATTTGTCGACATTCTATATTTACCGAAGATTGTCTAAGATACTAAAAAAGGTGTTGAGCATTTCCAGCCACCGTGCATGAGTATTTCATAACGACTTATGTCCTAAACAGCAACACTTTATGGCTATGTTTCTACTAATAATAAAAGTAACAACTCACTGCAGCACCAAGCAACCCGAGCCCAATTCAGCTGCGCAAGCTCCTACTCCACTCTAGTCTGTTCAAAGTATTACGTTTTACCACCCACCCCCTTCCTCGAAACTCCGATTCCTTTAAATTCCCTCTATGGTTACCCCATTTGGGGACGATACAGTTTGTCTAGTTCTAGATGACTGGGAAAGAGCATAATCTTTGACAATCTATCATTCTTCATCCATAAAACGTAGCTTAGGAATTTCAACCGTTCTTACATTGTGGCCCCAGAGAGTGAGATCGAACCTCGTTTTTCGTAAAGGTTATTGTTAAATAGTCGTTCAAACGGACATCTGAAACTCTTCTTGCTGAATTCCCATTTAGAGTCAATAAACACAAAAAAGAAAAGAAAAAAAAGGAACCAATATAATAGCACTAGTCAGGAAAAAAAAGGAATTTTCAAAATGTCATGGTGATAATACAAAATGTTAAATAATGGTTTCATTATAGCTTTTTATTCAGTCATCCGTCCTTTTTTGTTCTCACTGTCAGCCTCAGTCTTCATTGGTGCTTTTTAAGGTTCAAAAGGCCATAAAACCAACCGAATGAGCTACTTTTAAGGCTTCCTGAAGATTATATTTGCTGCTTGTAAGGCGCCTTTCCCCCTACTGCTACTACTACTAATAATAATAATAACAACTCACAGCATCACCAAGCCGCCTGAGGCAAACAGAGCTACGCACGCTCCTCTTCCATCCCAAACTATGCAAAGCCTCCATCTATACACCCTCCCAGTAAGCCCATCTACGCTTGTGATGAATATTTTTCATAAGTAAATCTTATTTGGTAAAAACTATAGTAAACCATAAATTTATAGTAAACTTGTAATAAGCAATAAATTTATAATAGATAGTCCAATCATGAAAGTGTAATGTTTTTCTTTGTGGGGAGCTGTGTTTATTTTTATTTATTTTTTTTTAGGTGTGTACTTGTGTGAATGAGGAATTCTGTGATGGGAACCGAATTTCAGTTTGGCAATGAAGAGTTACAAATCTCTTTAAATATACATCCATATTCTAGTTACTTCTCTGAACTAAACTGAGTTCTTAGAAATCCTTTTCCCTTGACTTTGATATCTAATATAGTAATGTCTTTATACATTGAATCCCAAACAGGATCCATAAACGGTTTCCCAGGAGTTATATTCAACTCGTCAATGCATCAAAGAGTTAGACTGTCCTTGGGGATTTTCTTGGAGGCAAACGACCGGAAATCATGTAGACCCAGAAAGCAAGAAGCTCCTTCTTGAAACTTATCAATATCGAAGGGAGAACTAAAAATAAACAATTAGATTACATAAATAAAAAGGGAATTCTCGTAGCTTTGGAGCGAGTCGTCCAATTACGATAGAACACGAAGCTCCTTCTCTTCAAAATAAAACATTTTATTCTTGCATTCATCTCAGGCCTGTCTATTCATGTCTGAAAACAGCAATTTTACAAGATTTTCTTTCTGTTGTTTCTAATTTATAAGGTTTTTAGGGTAGTAACGCATTTTCGTCACTGTTGCCATGTTGAACGATGGAAATAAACTTATTTATTTATTTCCCTCAAAATCGAGGATTATACAAAGTGCATAAATTAAACTGTAACAAATAGTTCAACAAATAAAAAAAAGCAACAATTTATAATAAGCTTAAAAACATAAATGAGTAAAATACATTAAATAAAAAAAAAAAATTAACATTCCAAAACATTTCTTTAAATTCCGGAAAAAACGGAAAAATTTACTCATAGAGAGAGTATTTTCATACTTATGGTTAAAGTCATCATATGTTAATTTAAACCAATTCCAATGGGTCTTTAATTCCAATTTCGACACTAATTCAGTGTTACTAAACAAAACAAGCAAAAATAAGTTAAATTTGACTGCACCTTTCGTCAAAAAAAAAAAAAAAAAAAAAAAAAAAAAAAAAAAAAAAAAAAAAAAAAATCCAACATTAAGAATCAGTTGATTTACAAAGACAATGGAACCTTCCGAAGAAAGCATTGCTTTCTCAAGCAGTTTGATGCAATATTTTTTCAGTTGATTTTTCAGGCACTACTTTCTTTTTTAATTTCGTACCTGCTATTGCCAAAAATTGCATAATTGTATGAGGTCTTTTTTCTAAAATTGAAGTAACAACTTTTCTGATTTTTGTAAGGTGCATTTTAATGTATATATTTATATTTCAAGCATTCATTATATTTAAGGTATATATTTATATTAAGGTATTATTAATATGGTATATTTTAAGGTATAATTTTTGTAAGGTATATATGGTTGTTTCAGTTACCACTTAACCATTTCAAACAGTCATTTCATTTGTCCATTCCTTGGTTATTTAAGATACATTCCTTGGTAAATGTCCTGTATGGTAAATGTCTTGTCCTTGGTAATTTAGTATTCATTTATTTGTAAGCCTACAGGACTTACATATTTTATGTTGTGTAAAGATACCCAACATAAAATGAGAGAAACTCAGCCAACATAAAGCAAAACAAATAACAAACACAATGGAAAAAAGAAAAGTATTAAGAAAACCGTGAGAGACTAAAGAGGCCAACTCATTGTACTGTTGGCTTCTTTGAGCCAAAATCAATGTAACTGAAAATAGACCCATTAAGGCTTTGGCTGTTAATTTAATAGCCTCCAATAGTTTACCCTTCCCCCTTTCTGTGACACCTTTAGTAGGATAGACGCCAGTACCTCAGGGACGTAATTTGCTGTGGGGCAGGGGGAGGGGCAGCTGTCCCTCTCACTCCTCGGTTTGACCCTCTCCCCCAGCCAAAATTTAGATTCTTCAAAAATATTGTCAAAACTAATATAAGCCTGCATAATTCAAGCATCAACAGAAACAGATCAGTTTTATTTAGTATATACATGTATATATTTTCTTTAGTATATATATATATATATATATATATATATATATATATATATATATATATATATTATATATATATATATATATATATATATATATATATATATATATATATATATATATTATATATATATATATATATATATATATATATATATATATATATATATATATACATACATATATATATATATATATATATATATATATATATATATATATATATATATATATATATATATAATATATATATATATATATATATATATATATATATATATATATATATATACATATATATATATATATATATGTATATATACATAATATATACTTTTGGTTTCTCAATTGAAATAATTGCAAAAAAAATAAATCCCCCCTAATTTTGACAAATACATTTTTTGTATTCAATAAAAAAATTGGATAATAAGTCCGTGCCCCCCCCCCCCCACTGTACTTTCATAAATTGGCACCCCAAAAGTCCGGTATCGAAGAGAGGTTGTTTAACCTTAAGCGCCCAGTACTACAGCCTCTTCAGGATCAATAGATCCTGAAATGATGCTTTTGTCTGTCTTCCTTTAGGCATATTACAATTTTTTAGCCAAATATTCACTGCTTGAGTACATATCGTATGTCTAAAAGACACTAGCCTTAGAATTTAGGCTAAACCGTCACCCAGAAATCACCAAACCATTCATCCCGAGCTACTTTTACTACTCTCCCAGAGAACTTTTCGGCAGCTCGCTGGGAATTTTCAAACACTGGGCTTGCGGTGACTATTGTGTTAGATGTACTCATCTCAAACATACAATTCACAAAAATAAAACAGAACTAGTGGTCCGCCACATCTGCCATTCAGTAGGAGTCTGTTCATTCAAAAGTGAGGTTATTCTTTTATCCATAGTTTTTTTTTTATCCGTGATCTCTCCATACTGCAAAAAAGCACCCTTTTTTGTATCTTTAGTAACCCTTTCGCAACTCGGGATTACAATTTGTTTCCAATTGGCAGTATAATCGAATACGGTCACCAGCGCTTCCTTGCTTGCATAATAACTTTCATTTTATGGCATACATTCCCACACCTATAGTAGTCTTTCACAAACAAGCAAAAAAAAATTAAAGACGAAGGTTTGGTGTTTTTTCCCTTTTGGTTAAATTTTGTTTTAACAATTTGAAACAATGATTTCATTTGTCCTGTCCTTGGCAATTTAAGATAAATATATATGGCTGATTATATATGGTACCTATGGCTATTTCAGTTTCCTCTTAACCAGTTCAAAGAATTTGCCCTGTCCTTGGTACAAGCATTTTGCTCAAAGTTAGTTTCAAATCCAAAAAAAAGAGATTCAGTGGAGGAACTAACTTACGATAAAATTGGAACCGAAAGCTATTTTCAGCTGTTTAAAATCAGTTAATACTGGCAAATTCCCTACATTAACCCACCTACTTCAGATTTTGTGTCCTGGGGCTTTCTTTTAAAATTTTCGAAAAATATTTTAGATTTTCTTTTCTTACAGGTTTTCATCACACCCTTCAAGGGAAAATAAAACTCAGTCTTATCGAGAAGTTGGTGGATCCCAACGAACCCAGTCTTCTTGGATGATTTTTTCGTCGGGAAAATAGATTTTGAAGTACAACTTTTGCCAGTTTTTCTTCCAACAGAGGCTCTCGAAAAAAATTCACCATTAAAGTGTACTATCTATGTTGGATCCAAATATATACATATAAAAAATATAAATAGAATATAAGAAATCAGATGGAGGTCCACCTTAACATAAAACTGGAGCCAAAACCTATTTTCATTATGGAGAAGGGGATTGTCCCTGCTAAGTTGTTCCTTCCTCCTCTCTGGATTTTGAAAAAAAATTTGGGGGGATTATTCATGGAAGAAACAAAAATTGAAGAACATATTTTTTGGTATCCAATAAAAAAAGGTGGAACACAAGTTCTTTCTCTCCCTCCCCTACACTTTCATGAATTGGTGACCCAAAAGTCCAGTCTCGGCGAAGGATTGTTGAATATTAAGCGCCAAGGACTACCGGTTCTCTGGAATCAATAGACCCTAAAATCAAGGCCGTATTCAGGGGAGGGATTAGGGGACTAGCACCCCCTCTTCCCCGAAACATTTCTTCCCCCGAAACTCGTAAAAACAAAATAAAAACGCAGAAAAACAATCATTTTAAGCGCTTTTAAAGTTTTTTTAGAAACCCCACCTCCCCCAAAAAAAATCCTGGATAAGGCCCAGCTTCACCACTTGAGTGCACCTCGTACGCCTAAGAAACATTAGCCCTAGAATCTTGGCTGAACCGATACCCAGAAATCGCCAAACTATCGATCACGAGCTCCTGGTAACTCCCAGGGAGCTTTTTGGTAGCTTGTGGGAAATTCTCAGAATCAGGGAATAGGAAGGATTGAATGAAATGCAAGGCAGCTTGAAACTCTTTTCATGAGGTTATTATAGATGGCGATAATAAAAATATACTTATTGCTGAAAGTCCCTCTTTGTTTCGTTTTTATTTTTGCCTTTGATTCTATTCTCACAATTTGCTCCCTAATTTTTATGCCTTTCATTTTTCGAATGTCCCATATTATGTTTGGCTATAGAATTTATTTATGTGAACTTAATTTAACAATAAGAAAAAATATGAATATGACACATAAGTGCCAATTGACGTTGGAAAATTTTACCGTCAAAACGAGCGAGCAATGAAGAAAGTTCAGTGCAAGTTACTGATAATTTCAGCACTCCCCCACGTGTGGGTATAATTTGCCCCACCTACTACAGTCTTTCAAAGACAATTAAAAACATTAAAGATGAAGGTTTGGTCTTTATCCCTGAATCCGACGCAGGTCCTAGTAGCAGCAGAAGATATTTCTACAACACCTCACGACAAACTGGTGGTAGCGCTCCCGACACACACCACTGGTTCCAGAGAAAATCAAATATTTATTAGTTTCCAGGTGAAAACGAGATCAATTACTTTTTTACCGACCTGAAGGACAAATGTGTCTACTTATTTGTGCTGCAAGTGCATCAATTGGGGGAAAAAAGGAGGCGCAACTGAGGCATCTTTTAATGTTTCAGGATTATTACTGAAATTAAAAAAAAACCTTACGAAGATGGTGTATTAATGAAAGCTGCATTTTTAGAAGCTAAAGTTTTATCATTTGACAGTTTTGAAATCAAAAGCGAGATAATGTCTGCTATTCAATCGGAGCAACTGTCCGCAAATGCAGTTATGAGAAGAGTTGAATCAAAGAGTTCTGATGTGGTTTCGCAGTCTAAAACTATTTAGATCCCTGCGGTTATTTTCCATACAGCTTAACATAGCAAGGATCTTCAAAGACTTCTTATAACAACAAAGAACATTTTGCCATTCTTTAAGACTTGAAAAACCACTTCAATCAACGCTTTCAAGACTTCAGAAAATGTTCGTTGTTGCAGAACTCATCACATCTCATTTTGTACAGACTGATACTGATGTATTCTCTGCTTGAATCATGCAACATTTTAAAGGGGGAAAACGCTGCAGCAAAGATGGGAACTGGTTGATTTTCAAAGAAATTATTTAATCAGTAATCATTAACATCACTCATTTCAAGCAATGAAAATATTTGTCCTTTAATTCCTAACCAAAAATAACCAGTTTTGGTTCAGGTTGGCTTACAAATAAAGGAAATATTCAGCTCAAAATATCTGAGTGAGATTTCGTTTTTAAGTCTGAAATTCCTTACAAAGAACTACAGGAACCGGTTGACTGACGAATATTTGGACAATTACATTCGAATGGCCAGTACAACACATGAACCTAATACTTTAAAAGCTTCTGATGACAAAATAAAGTGCCACCTCTCACATTAAACTATGTTTTTCTGATTCAGATATTTTGTTAAAGGGTTAACATAAATTACCGATGTATAAAGAGCCGTATGCAAAACTGAAGGTGTAACGACATCAATGGTTTAGCTATATCATAACCCTATAATGTAGGAGGCTAGAGAAAAAATTCAGGAAATTAAAAATGTCTCAACCTACCAAGGGAAATTAAAACCTTGTGTCTTTATATCTTACACACCAATTTCATAACCCCATAATATACCAGGCTACAGACGAAATTCAGAAAATTGAAGATGTTTTAAGATACCAAAGGAAAAACCAAAGGTCTTGGAGGAAACAATTATTATTCAGTGGGAAATGTATTATAGAGAATCTTTGGAATTATACAGCTATGAAGTATTAATTATAATGCTTTGGAATTATACAACTATTAAGCATTATAATTAATACTTCATAGCTGTATAATTCCAAAGATTCTCTATAATACATTTCCCACTGAATGCTAATTGTTTCCTCCAAGACCCATTTCTAGATGAATGTAACCCTAAGTATTTAGTTTTAGACACTACTCTTGTCTTAGCTCCTTGGAAATAGGAGTTTTCCTAAATCTCATCTATATTATTATGCCAGATGCACATTGCGATTCCGTCACATAAGCTACTTAATATGAGCATGTTAAATTGTTTTCAATGTATTAATTAATTGATAATTTATTTTTTGATTATTCTTAATTTATTCTTTAATTATCATTAGTTATTCTAATTCAATCACTATCGTTTAATCATCATTATTTCGTCATTTTATTTTTCTATTTATTTTTATTTCATTAATTCATTAATAATTTAGTCATTATTTTCATTTATGAACTGCACCCTCTACCTTATTTTAATCAAAAAAAAAAATTCAAAAATGATTATAACCATTGGATTATTTATTTTACAATTTGCGCTCTAAAAATTCTGCGCCTGGTGCAAGTGTCTCCTCTCCAAAACCGCCTCTTGTATTTATTTATAAGACTAACTAGCATAAGACTAACTAACAACAGACTAACCTTACTACATGCAACCTACTCCATTCCACAATTGGTAATGTTTTGCCACTCAGTCTAGGATTCAAAATTGAACTATTTTCATAAACTCCCAGACGATACAAATATGTCCTTGAGGAGGCTGAATATCTACTGTGAAAATCTTGCGATACGGGAAGAACTTCGCGTATTCTTATTTCTGCTTCAACCTCTTCAAAGTATTTGTTCAATGCTGAAAAAAAAAAAGAATTTCTAACATGAAAATTAAATAGGAAATTTTCAAGTTTAAATCACAACGAGATCTAATGAAATTTTGGAAGCATAACTACCTCCCGGGAAATTATAATGCTGGTAGACTCCGGGATGAGAATTTGAGAGAAACTTTCCAGGAACAGCTGAATACTAAACAGAAGAGTTTAAAATTTGACAATGTAGAAGATGGATGAAATAATTTTAGGAAAACAGTTTGTGAAGTTGCTGACAGTGTCTTAGGAAAGAAAGTTAGGAACGCAATTAGGAGTATTAGTGAAAGAGGTTTTTACAAAAATTATCTGAGCGATAGATCAAATGAAAACAAGAGGAATGTATAGAAACTGGAGAAAGCACTAAAATATGAACTAAGGACGTGTGAAGTGGAGACCACGGATAAAACAGCTGAGGATCTGGAAGATGCAGCTAGACAGCATAATAGTAAAATATTGTTCTGGCATGTTAACAAATTGAGAGGAAGTAGTCAATCCGGACATATCCCAGCAAAAGATGAGAACGGGGTCAAAATTAGTGATAAGGAAAGAGTTACAGAGATGGGCAGAACATTTTCAGAATGCGCTCAACCAAGACAGAGTTGCAAGGAAAGATATAAAGAAAAATGAAAAAGATTGTGATACCTTGGATGTGAAGGAAGATTTGTTTTGTGAGGAATAATTAGCAACAGTATCAAAAGGATTAAGACATAATAAGGCTCGGGGTGATGATAGTGTGGTAAATGAGTTTCATGTATATGGTGGCTCTGAAGTTAGAGATAAGTTACAGAAAATTATGAATATGATTTCTGAAAATGGGGAAGTACCTAGCGATTTTAGGAAAACCCTAATTAAACCACTGCATAAGAAAGATGATAAGAACTAGTGTGGTAGTTATCGAGACATTAGCCTGGTCTCTGTAAGTAGCAAATTACTTAATAATATGATACTTTTTCGACTGAGAGAGGCTGCAGACAAAGCTATAAGAGAAGAACAGTGCGATTTTAGAAAGAGTAGAGGATGTATCGACCAAATTTTCAGTCTTAGGTTAATAATTGAGAAGTGCCTGAGTTATCAAACACCTTAAGTCCTCGGTTTATAAATTATGAGCAAGCGTTCAATTCTGTTCATAGAAGAGCTTCAGCGAAGGTCTTATCCTTGCCTGGTATACCAAACAAATAAATTGAAGTGATGGGTGCTGTGCATGAGAATAACACTGCTGCGGTTAAGGTAGGAAATGAGGTCAGCAGCTGGTTTCGTATTAAATCAGGAGTTAAGCAGGATTATGTACTATTCCCCTTTATATAGATAATTTTGATGGACTTAAGGAGCACAGGAAAGGCAATGGGACACCACAAAATCAAAAGGGGAGGAAAAAATTTCCTGGAGTTAGATTATGCTGATGATTTAAGCATCCTAGCAAAATAAATGAACTTTTAGAGGTTTTGTGAGTTCAGGGATCTAGATTAGGTTTGAAAATTAATGCTAAGAAGACTAAGTCGCTAAGGCTAGGAATGGGTGAAGATAAAAAGGTAACGTTGGGTAATGATAATTTTAGCCCAGATATGGATTCATTCAAGAAAAACCTGATAATTTTCACGGACTTGATATGTTTTCTAGTTTCTCATTTCGTTGAGAATTGCGAGAGGCTTGCGCCTGTTTTTCTCATTAAATGATTAAAAATCATTTAATGAGAAAAAGATAATATTAACTTAATAAAAAAACACACTTTTTTTTAAGATAAATTTAATGAGAATATAATAATAATGATTATTAATCATGATTATTATATTCAATACTAAGACGCGACAAGGATAAAAATCGCTTTTCAGACGCGACTATCCACAATATTTTCAAAAAATCAGGTGAAACTTGCACGAATTTTTACAAATTAGCAATTGATCTGATCTTTGAAGCTATGATAACTGAACTACTTTCTTTAAAACATTAAAGAGCTTGTGCAATTCTTCTTGTGCAGAAGCAATTGTTTGCCGTGTATTATTTGCAGCTGCTTGTTGATGAAACAATCAATCTTTCAATAAAAATGTTGGTATTCATATTATGAATTCATTAATATCCGTCTTATTCGATTCTGTACAGGGATCTTACTCTTTGGAATATTATAAATCAAACATGAAATATATCGAGAATTTATGTTGTTTTAGATCTACTATTCGTATGCTGTTTTAATGCAAATATATCTTTTAAAATATTTTTTGCTTTTGAGAAGGGTGCTATTAAGGTATTATTCTATTTACTGTGGTGTTTTTTTTTAACAATTAAATAACTGTAGCAATTTACTGATACTTAATGCATCAGTAATTCATAATTTAGTGATTTATTGATACGTTGTTAAAACTAACAAACATACTTTTGAATTTGACACTGGGCTAAAATTCGAGAAAAATTTACCAATTTAGGGTGTGCACACTGGGAATTTTGTAAATTTACAAAAAAAAAACAATATTGCCAATCAAGGCTGTATCTAGAGGGGAGGGCTAGAACCTCCTCCTCCCCCCCCCAAAAAAAAATATGTATACTTTTCTGACTCGTAAAAACGTAACAAAAATGTATATACACAAATTTTGATGCACTTTTTAATTTTTTTTGTAGCCTGCTCCCCCTGAAGAAAACTCCTGGATACAGTCTCATTGTCAATTGATTTTTGATGGTCTCAAAGGGGTAACTGGCGATAAAAACGCCAACAAGATGTACTGTCATTATAACATAGTCACACAAGGGTGTTGTCACCATGTTTCGGTGACATGGTAGTCCCAGAGAGGCTAGTACATTAGCATACCTTATATATCAGTCATTATGATTTATTCATTAAGACCTTAGGGGTATGTATTTTTTAATGCAGTGGTGCATTATAGCAAACAATGCAAAACACAAAACTAATATATTGTCCTGAGAAAAATGCTAAAAATAACCTCATGTATTGTTTCTGAAATATATATTTCATTGCTATTATAAGGAAAATTTCCTAGACTCTAACATAAATTCGTTTTTCCAACTCCTCAGTTTTAACCCAGGTCTTACACCACATGAACTTGGGATATAACAAGACGATGACATATGATACAAAAAGAAAAGCTCCTTTGCCTGAAAAAGTTGCAACCTGAACCTAGGAATAAACAATTAAAGTCATCTCCATTTTTCCAAATTCTAAAAACACAGAAAGAGAAGAAAAGAAAAAAAAAATCCTTGTCTATCCCCCATTTAACCCTCGTAAAATTCCTCGTCTATAACCTTAAGTGAACAGACTTGCACAATATAACCAAATGCTATCTTCCAACAGTACACAAGCTCAGAGAGCTTAGTTAGAGATTGTACAGTGAAAATAAATGATTGTTTGAGCTGGTTAAGCAAAAACTTGCACAACCATATACATCTTAAAACATAAAGCACAATCAGAAATTAATTTTTATTGAGAAAGACCTCATATGCAGTCTTAAGCAGTTGCTGGCGCCAAATTAAAAAAAAGAACATGGATGAAAAGCTAGGAAAGGATAACCTAAAACATATGGTCCCAAACAGCTTAAGAAGAGCTTAAGCAGAATGCAGAAAATGGAAAAAAAGGAAAAGAATTAAATTTAAATTTGGGGCAGTGTCGTCATTTCATCTTTTTGATTTGTATTAAATAGTGTGTTTTTTTATGTATTGTAAAAATAAGCTGAAATGATACCGTAATGTTTGTTTTTGTTTTTTTTATGTTTTTTTTGGGGGATGGGAGAGGAATGTTTTTTTTTTTTTTTTTTTTTTTTTTTTTTTTTTTTTTTTTTTTTTTTTTTTTTAGTGGCTTCTTTGTAGAATTGGAATTTTAATGAATGTTTGTTTTTAAATGGTGTAAAGTGGCCACCGTAAGCGGGGACTTCCTGTAGCAGGAGGACGTCCTCTCTGTGGAAGAATATTTATTTATTTTTAGTTTTTTTTTTTTAGTGGTAGTAGTACAATAATGCAAAGATCACTTTTTGGCTGAGAGGAGAGGAGGTGGGATTAAAAAAAAAAAAAAAAAAAAAAAAAAAAAAAAAACAAAAAAAAAAAAAAAAGTCTAAAAAAAAAAAATAAGGAAGCCGCTCTACCTTAGAGAAAAGGAAACGAATCCAGAACTTGAAGCAAAGTTAAAATTATTGAAATAGAGATATGCAATACTAAAAAAAAAAGCTTAAGAAGTAGTAGCTTTCCTTCGAGGGTGTATAAATTTCTAGAGATGAAAGATGTTATCAATTTTAACTGTTTGGTTTACTTATATTCTTGGTTCAACGTGGCAACACAGACGAAAATACAGTACTGTCCTTAAAGCTTCATAATGTTGAAATAATCAAAAGAAAAATCTTAAAAATTTGGTTTCAGGCAAAAATAAACCAAAGATAGATCAAGGGGGCAAAAAGTATTTTTTACATTTATGTCCTTGGTACTATAAGAATTCATTAATTTTTTTTGTTTTTGGTAATATCAGTAGCTATCTGAAACAAAAACAATAATTATTACTGGAAAACAAACAGTTTTTTTTTGTTTTTTTTCAAGAATGGTTATTTGTTTTCAAGATGAAATCGAAAGCATAATCTGGATTTTTTCCATCACTCACATTTTTGCATAAAAAAGTTTTTAAAACTTAGTATGTAAAATTTGTGCATTGGACCTTTTAATGAAATAAAGCTTAAATAAAAATGGAAATATTCAGGAACGTTTCATATTGCAATTTTGATGGCTGAATTCAAGAATTTAACTGAATTGTATCAAACAATGTAACCACCTGCAAAATAATCTAAACAGTTGGACATAGGGCATTTTCTTCTATTTATGATTATGCTTTACGTTTTGCAACTGATAGGTCATTTGTTTGTAAGGGAGAATCATACTTCCATGCTGGTAGACTATTAAACAATTTGTTTTGCAAAAATAGGTCATGTGGACATACCTCTGTTTACGTAATCAGGATTATACACACCAACAATAGATGGACACTCCAGGACATAGTAGCACATGAAATTGTTGAATTAGCAAAGGCAAACCAAACAAAATTACCAAATATGTTACTAGGCATTTTATTTTGACAAGAGAGACACATCGGGAAAGTGAGAACTCAAGAAGCATACCTATATCCCTGGGATGTAGGTGAGTCCTGCCAAATACTTGCCTAAAGACACCCCACTAAAAGAATTTGTGCCAAAAATCTACTTTCTCTAGTGTTGCAGTTACCTTTCAGACAAGGCCGTACCCAGAGGGGGGGGTGGGGTTAGAGGGGTTTGAACACCACCCAAAATGTTTTCCTGACTCGTAAAAATGTAACAAAAATGGATATAAACAAATTTTTTATGCGTTTTTTAGGATTTTTTTTGTGTACCCCCCCCCCCTGAAATTTTTTTTTGAGTAGAACCCCCTCGGAAAAAAAATCCTGGGTACGGCCTTGCTTTCAGACAATATCCTTCGGAAAAAAAATTGAATCTACTTACCAAAAATCTACACAAGTGGGTGCTTATAGCCAACAGAAGGGCTGCCATAAAAGAAATTGGAAAAGATCAGATTCTTCTGACATACTCAATTGGAAATCAGGGTCTGTCAGTTGGACTTTAATAGACATTGAGAAAGTGGGCCTTGAACTTAAAATATTACAATAACTCAAGTGACTGCAAAGTATGCTGCAGTCTTTGGATTCAAACCCAACCAATGGCAGATTTTTATTATTATTTGTGATTTACCCCTCTTATTCAAAGCATGGCAGTTCCTTGGGAGTAGGCCTTAAACAAGAATTGAAGCTGACAAAAAAAAAGAATCAATACCTGCTAGAAGTGTACAACTTTGGGGTCCCAAGTGAATAGAATGCCCATTTTCAATTTCTTCTTGGACTGTTTTTACAATTCTTCCATCTGCATAAAACTGCTTCTTTTTCTGAGATTGGATACCACTGTAATTGAAAGATAAAAACTAATACCTATAGCATAGGTTTGTTACAATACAGAATGCAAGTTTTATTTATTCATTCCCAGACCCAAATATAAGAGGCAGGGGGGGGGGGCAGGCGGAAAACACTTCCTTTTTAACAATTATAATCCACATCAAATTATATCTAGCCCACTTATCTCTGTTTTGTTTTTGGGCAAGATTGCAAACTGAAAAGATGCACTGGCTTTTCAATTGCATTAGTTCTAAAAAAAAACTTCTTTTGGAATTGTTTCTCATCAACACCAACTAAAATAAATTTGAAAAAAATAAAAACTACAAAAATTGACAAACTTTTGTACATAGTTGAGGGCTATATCTGGCTGTATTATAGGTCAAGGTGAACACATTATAAAACTCAATTCCTTTTTTAATGCTCTTTCCAATATAATAATCACTTCACTTGGGAATGAGACCCCTCCCATGGTCCTAAGAATAGGCTGAAGAATTTATTTCTCCATTACTTCAATCTAGTCATACCTTAAATCACCTTACCTTAAATTCCATATCCAGCAAGATAAGGTGGTAATGAACCTCCTGTAGAAAATCTTACCTAACATAACCTAACCCTGAATTGGCATATATAGGGGGGGGGGCTGAAATTCATTTCCGATAGAAATGCTTATTATATTTATAACCAGCATAAAAAAAAAGGCATCGAATGGTGTATTCACTTTAGTCCTAACTCAATAATATGATTTGGTATATATTGACCTATATGCCAATTCAGGGTATATATTTCTAAATTAGGGGGGGGGGGTGTTGGCAAATTTTGTTTCTTATGTAAATGGGAGGTAAGTTTAAACTTTACCCTCACCCCCCTTAATGTAGAAAAATATACCCTGAATTGGCATATATAGGGGGGGGGGCTGAAATTCATTTCCGATAGAAATGATTATTATATTTGTAATCAGCATAAAAAAAGGCATCAAGTGGTATATTCACTTTATGCATAGCCTAAGTCAATAATATGATTTGGTAGATATTTACCAAATGATTAGGCCTATTATATTTGGAAAGAGCATAAAAAGGCATCAAGTGGTATTTTTACTTTATTCATAAGTCAACAATATGAACAATGAAAAATTTATCCATTTTCCAAGATAGCAAAAGGTAGCTAAACTAGAATTTTACCCATTAAGGGTTCAAAATGGATGTGGCCTCAGAAGAGCTTAATGAATTTGAAGAGAGCATAACTAAGGTATCAAATAATGTAATCAATTTCTTTCTAGGTAAATTATAACATGTAAATAGGGCCTATTTAAATAGCCTAGTTACCACTAAATTATATAGGCCCTAATCCACATATAATCCTCAACATTTCTTGTTTGTCATTCAATTAATTTGGGAAGGTGCCCAAAGGATATTCTTAAAAAAATTACATTCTATAGAATGTAAAAATAATATCCAACTACACTTAGTATCAAGATAAAATATCATGCTAGACAGATATTAACATTTTTAAGACTTACACCTTTACCTACCTAGCTGAATATTTGACTGTCTATGCAATATACAGAATATCTACCTAGTTGGATAATAACATAGCTTAGTGTTTTGGATATATATCCAAATAGGCAGATAAGAAGATTCCCTAAGCAGTTTTGGGTTAATATCCAACTAGCCAGATAAATTGTTTCTCTTAGGAACAGCAAGAATATCCACCTAGTTGGATAATAATGTAGCTTAGTGTTTCTGATATATATATCCAACTAGGCAGATAAGAAGATTCTCTAAGCAGTTTAGGGTTAATATCCAACTAGCCAGATAATTCATTTCTCTTAGGCACAGCATGAACATGTAACTAGGTGGATAATACCAAGTCTTAACACTTCTGATATAGCCTAGATCCAACTGGGAGGATAAGTAAATTCCATTACACAGTTTTCAGATAATATCCAACTAGCCAGATAAATTGTTTCTCTTAGGCACAGCAAGAATATCTAACTAGGTGGATAATAATGTCACTTAGTGTTTCTGATATATATCCAACTAGGCAGATAAGAAGATTCTCTAAGCAGTTTGGGGTTAATATCCAAATAGCCAAATAATTCATAACTCTTAGTCATAGCATGAACATCTAACTAGGTGGATAATACCAAGTCTTAACACTCCTAATATATCCAACTAGGAGGATAAGTAAATTTCATTATACAGTTTTGGGATAATATCCAACTAGCAAGATAAATTGTTTCTCTTAGGCACTGCAAGAATATCTAGCTAGGTGGATAATAATGTAGCTTAGTGTTTCTGATATATATCCAACTAGGCAGATAAGAAGATTCTCTAAGCTGTTTGGGGTTAATATCCAACTAGCCAGATAAATTGTATCTCTTAGGCTGAGAGAATATCTACCTAGTTGGATAATAATGTAGCTTAGTGTTTCTGATATATATATCCAACTAGGCAGATAAGAAGATTCTCTAAGCAGTTTGGGGTTAATATCCAACTAGCCAGATAATTCATTAGGCACAGCATGAACATCTAACTAGGCTAGATGGATAATACCAAGTCTTAACACTCCTGATATATATCCAACAAGTTGGATAAGTAAATTCTATTAGGCTATGCAGTTTTGGGATAATATCCAACTAGCCAGATAAATTGTTTCTCTTAGGCACAGCAAGAATATCTAACTAAGTGGATAATGCTGAATCTTAGATCTTCTTATATATATTTAACTAGGCAGGAAGTTACTTAACTAGCCTACCTAGTTTGATTAATGTCAGAAGGGCTAGGATAAAGTATTATCCCCCAAGTTAGATGTTTATGCTATGTCTAAGAGAAAAAATTGTCTGACTAGTTGGATATTATCACTAATTTGTATGAAGAATTGACTTATCTGTCTAGTTAGATATATATCACAAGCATTAAGTTAAAGTATTATCCACCTAGTTAGAGATACTAAGTTGGCTCTTATGCTTTATTGTATTTGGCTAGCAAGATAAAACTATTTTTCTTTTAAATTTTAATTATTTTCCTAGTTGGATAATTTCTTATTTGCTTAAAAGGATTTTTCAGATAGCTAACTAGTTGGATAATTTTGGCAATAACTATGTATGGTTGGATACTATTTTTACATTCTATAGAATAGAAATTTTTAGATAATATCCATTGGGTATACTCCCAATTAATTTGAAGAAAATTCACATTTGGAAAATCCATAGGTTCAAAATTTGGGCTTTATTTGACTACTCAGGGGTAAAGTGTTTCTAAAAAAAAAAAAAAAAAAAAGCCTAGGCTAGCCTAGTTTTTCAAAATCTTATTGTGTTTCCATCTGAGGGAGAATACAACTAAACTAAAACCTAAAATTCTACCCAAAAAGATGAATAAGATAGGTTTAAATTAGTGTTGGCCGATATTTAATATCGATAGTGATATATCGATATATCAGAGCAAATATCGATATCGAATATCGAAACGAAAATATCGGTATCGAAACGATATATGAACAGATTTGACTATTTTCGGCCTCTTCTGCTACTGGTAAACGTCCTGCAGAAAAGATTCAACATAGAAAATTGTTTGGGAAATGGGCGAGAAGAAGAACAATGATGTATTTAATCCATTGACTCATACATGCTGATACACAGCATACTTACCTGTATCCATAAGTTGGTATAGCCTGTTCTCAAACTCAAAATACGTTTTAGTCAGGAGGACTTCCAAATGTTGCTGAGAACCTCCAAAAGGCCTTGGCTGTATTAATGCCTTCTAAGCTGATAGGCCTTGCTCATATAAAAGAGAATTGGCTTTTTATGCTGAATCCAAATATATAGGATTCATTCAGTTTTATGTTCCCATCAAAAGATACGAGCCAGAGAAAATTTGCATGATTTTTGGGAAAGGGGAGAAACCCCTCAAAAGTCAAAGAATCTTAAAGAAAAGCGTACTATCAGATTCAGCATATCATGGAACCCTACTGTAATGATTTTAACCTCCCGTCAGCATAAATGTAGAATTTTGTATTTTTTGTAAGAATAAAAATCACGGATGCATGTTTATTTATTCCTCTTTCTTTCGCCAGCGTGATCGCATCAATTCAAAGGCCCAAGAATGTTGGGAAAGTGCTCGTTCAAAAAAAAAAATAACAGTTCTAGTTCCCTTTTAAAGTGACCCGAGATATTGGGGAGCCAATAGCCCCCCTCCCACGCTCTTTTTTCCCTGAAAACACCCGATCTAAATTTTGAGATATTTTAGGACTTTTAGGACTAAATTTTGAGTCCTAAATTTAGGACTTTTTTCATGAGAAAGATGGTGCTCAAGGATGATTTACTCCTCTCTCTCTCTCTATCTCAGACAATTTTTGTTGTTGCTAGCTCAGTTTCATTGTGGTAGTGAGAGTGTCAACACATGACAAAATGTTCCATACATGTCCGTTATGTATGTACTCACTGGGCAGCTGGTCATCATCATGTGAGAATTGCACAATGATTGAGGAGTATGATGAAAAGTGTAGATTATGCAACCCGTGTAAATTGCATAGAGGATATGCTGTACAAATTAAAGGTTGTAATTCCTGTCTTGAAGAGGTGTGTGACTCTCATCCTAGAGGTCACCTATGCTCCAATTGTCATTATGATAAATGTAATCAGTGGGAGAGTACATATCCCGGTATGATTGGAAAGAATCCTAACCGTGATTTTAGTTTATTGCTACGAGATTGGTATCGTCGTGGTTTTAGATTGTTCTGGGAGGAGGAACCGGGTCAACGATTCAACTGTTGGAACAACAAAAGAATATGGTTTCTACGTCATCGTTGTGAAGACACTGGGTGTTATGATTATAAGCCCACTGATTTTTATTTGGCTGTGACGGAATGTGATTCGACACTTGAGGACACTGTTTGTGAAATTGCTTCAAATAAGCAAATTGAAACATGTGAATTCTATAGAATGAATGAGAATAGTATCATTGACTATACAAAGAGATATGACAAGAGTGAAGTCACACTCTACTGTAGAAAATGTGACCCTGACATTGCACTACATCAGGATCAGTACACTGTGAATTCAGATAATCTACCTGCACTAGTTGTTGTCGACAAATACCTAGTAGTGGATGAAATCTAAAGAGTAGAAAAGTCGTTTTATCATGTATATAATTTTTTTTTTTATTAATAAACAATTTCACATACATCTTTAGAACATTTTATTCTTAGGGCACTAAAATCAATATTAAATACACTTGTAAGTATATTCTCCACTAGAAAGTCGTTCAATCGAGGTACGTCAACGTAGATGTCGAGAAACTGCTTGTAGGTGTAGCCACGACATCTGAACATGAAAAAGAGTAGTGCATGAAAGCCACATGTCTTAGTCGTTAAATCCTGTACTCTTCGTTGATTTTGAATAATGGTTTTCCCCCTGCTTTCAATAAAGTTGATGATGTATGGAGCGTAGAATTTATACGATAGGCCAAGAGGGTCAAAAAATTCAATATTCTTCGCTGTTTGAAAGATGCATAGCCAATGACCGGTCTTCAAAGTCGATGGACTGCTATTAACAATGATTAGGGTGTTGTTAACACTTGGAATTTTTTCAATGAAGTCCGAAGGTATGCAATAGGACTTGTACTGGGACATGTATGGATCCATACTAAATACGTTGATTATTTGGTTTGTGTTCATGGTGCTAGGTCTAGTAGAACACTGCCGTCGGGCGTGATTTCCCAATAGGTTTCAAATTGACTCAGTGATATTAGCGTGATACTCTCGGTCAGAGCATTGGCAAATGTACACTCTAAACGTACATTCCCTGTTCGGACTATGGTCATATCCTGTGTGCCAGACAAATCCAAAACAATAACCCCATGATTTTTTGAAAACATTGAATCGGTTATTCCATTTTCAAATAGTTGAGAGTCATGATCTAGGGATTGCATGGTCAACTCGTACAGAGTTCTATAGGATTTTTTGTCAAATGATAAAGTGTACAGTGGAATACCATTCACTTTGCACACAAGGCTAGATAGACCGAAAAAATTAAAATCGTGGGGGGATTCAGTCCAGGATCCAACGGCACTGCCACTCTTCACAAAGGCCAAAGCCAATTTTGATGGGATTTCTCCATTGATAAATGATGAATCGCTATAGCTACGAGAGCCGGTGGCAATGTGACGTTGATTGGTGATCGTATGGGAACAAGAAGTTTAATGTTGTTGCCATTGGCTCTTAGCTTTTCCACTGCCAATGCAACAGAGCTCATAACCTGTTGTTTTCGGACGTGGAGAATTGCCGATGTGATAATGACATTTGCATCGGGTGCTGCAGGAAGTGTTTTTCTCAAAATGAAATTTGATGGGGCCATCTGTAACTTTATGTCAATCTTGACATTGGGGGGTAGCCATTGGGATATATTGAATATCTCATGATTTAATTTTCCAACTAGATGATACTCCTGGGTCACTGCAGTAGTCAACTCACCGTCAGTATCAACACCTGACCGATATTCATAGCCTAATGATTGTCCTCTCAACTCCTTGTAAGCCTTTGGTGTCATCATCATAAATTGTATGTAGCTTGCATAGTTTGATAAATTATTGCTAGTTCTCACCAATGTTCCATTAATAAATACATTAATTTGTTTGAATAGGTTGTGTAGAATACAGTTTTCATAGGAGAGACCATCGCCGGCATTTGGAGTTGTATTATCTGACTTTTTCTTCACCACAACATTTAAATCAATAAATGTTGACGACAAGTCAATGAAATAGTCTTCATTGGAAAATATTTGAAAGTGTATATTTTCCGAGAGGGGTTGTTGGGGGTGAAACTGTTCATAGTAGCCATACTTGACACTGACATCAACATTTTCAGCATTGAATAGATTCAATGAGGAACTGATTGATGGATATGATTCCTTGTGAGGGGGATAGGTCATCTTAAGAGAAGAAATCCTTCTTTGATCTAACAATCTTTTTCTTTTTCTTCTTCTTCTTCTGCTTATCGGGCTTCCTTGTTTTATTCCTCAAAGTCCTTGTTGATGTCCTTTGCTTCCTGCCTGGGTGGAGACTGATGAGTGAATGACGCGAACGCATCCTTTTCAATCCCTCCCCATTTTGTCGAGATTTTAGTTGCTCACCAACGGCTCTTGCTGAAGATCTAATATTTTCCTTAACACTCTCCTTGAAATTCTTGCCCGACCCCCAGTCCTGTAGTGTGGAGGCAGCAAAATTTGATGCAGCAGGTACAAGATATTTTCTGGCAAGGGGTAGTGCAGAACGAAATAGCCTAGCAAACCAGCTACCAAGACCATAGCCAGACATTGTAGTACGCTCCTTGTAGTAGTCCAATCCATTGCCTATTTGACGTGGACTCAAAGCACCAACATAACAATCGATATCGGGACAGACAAATGGAATTCTCCTATTGTTCATTTTAGGTGATTGTACTGTCGTTGACAATGGGTCGAAAATGACATGTAATCACTGCTAAGCCTTTTGTTATTGCTAGAGGATCACCCAATTCACTTCTTAGTGTTAACTGACAGAGTTCCAAATACGAAGTGTTTACAGGAACATACTGAAGATGCTTTATATTATAGTGATGAACAAGTTCATGAGTTGTTTTTCGTTCAAGAACACGTAGGAGGGGGACATTTGAATTACCGACTCTCGATGTTTCCACAAAGGATGCATAGAGAAATATGCAAGAGTCCGAGGCAAAACCAGGTGGATAATCAGCAAAAATAACTTGATTCATCCCGTAAACGGTGTCAGCATTTTTCCCACTGATCATATTCTGTTTAAAGCCAAGAACATCTCTCAGATTATCATTGAGAATAATTATTTCAGTGTCAAGAGGTGAGGTAATGTAAATCCTATCATGTTCCAATGAATAATTAAAATGGAATTTACCATTCCTACGATATGAGATTTTTCTATTGATTGCACGACACAAATCCCTCATATTATCATATTCAATATATTTCAATTTGGCATGTGGATATTCACTAGATTTAAGTGCTTCAACCCATTCATAGTCGACATAGTTCAACCCTTTCATAGTCCAATCGAGTGGTATAACTTTTATATCATACACACGATCCTTTCTCAGGATGTCATAGGTATTTTTGAGAATACAGTCGACAAGAGCCACTTCATATGCACCGTCAAATTTGATGGCAGGGGAGAGTTTTGTCCAAAAAATCACTTGTCGTATTCAAGTCATTGTAGAGAGGATCGGAAACGTTGGACATGAAGTCACATAGAAATCATTGGGCATTGTCAATATCTTCAACACCGATCCAAGAATCAAAATCAGAGTTGTATCCTAGCCACCGAACAAGTAACTGTTTCTTATCCCTGCGAGTAAGTGTCTTTAATATCTTTTCAATTTGATAGATTTCACTAGCATTTTTAACTTTTTGTAGTTCATAGTCATAAAAGCCGCCGAGAATCTCTTCATCTTTGGTATCACGCAGGCGATAAGTTATGGGTTTAGTGTCTAGGATTTTTGCCACTTTAAAAAGTTCTGTGGACCACAAGTAATTCCCTTTTCAAAAACATTAGTTGTTCTATTAATTCGAACAGTATCACCAACATTGAATTTATTTTTCATCTTCTTGACAGCCGACGATTCATTGGAATACTGTTTAAGAAAGGTGTCAATTGTATCATGATCAGAATGATGAACTTCCGTTGGCGTAGAGTTGGACAATGATCGATGAGGTCGTTGATTATAAATCAACATGATTTTATCAAGATCATGAATAAAAGCCGATGTATTTTTCAATGTACAATATCTTGAAATTAAAAGTCGAATAGTTCTTATCAATCGTTCGGCCAATGCAGCCTTTATAGGACTGTGACTATGATAGAGCAGTGTACTATATTTCTCTAGTACTTTTGCAACATGGGGATTAACAAATTCACTACCGCGATCCGTTTGAATTTTTTTATACGAATCCTGTTCGAGAATACTTTCAATGGCCTGAGCAACTTCAACACCTCTCTTTGATCGCAATGGAATTGCATATGCATAGCGACTATAAACACTGATTGCAAGTAGAATGTACTTGTACGGTGTATTGTGACGTCTTTGAAGCTCATCTAGAGTCAGGAGATCTGCTTGCATTATATGCAATGGGTAAAAGGCTTTAGTTTTTCGATATTGATTGGCACGAAGTCTATGATTTCTATGCAGAGTGTAACTTGATTCATTTTGTAGATAGTCTTGTACACTTTTAGTGTGAACACCAGTGACTTTGGAAAGAGTGGTGGGGGAACTTAAACTCCCCGCCTCACCAATATTTTCATAAACACCTTTCAGAACTTCAACCATTTTGAACGTAAACACGTTGTGTAACGTCCGCTACCCTTTTGTATACTGGCGTTGGTGGTGGTGGTGGTGATGGTGACGTTGACTTGATACGTCTTCGCTTTTGTCTAGCTATCAGTGGTGTGCTAGTATTTTCCAAAATTGATTTAAAATCTTCTTCTTCAAGTTCATTTTTAATGGTGTCAATGTTGTTGTGTTGATGATGACGATGATGCATGTTCATTTAATTTTTTCAGAATTTGTCTATTGCCAATAAGACTTTTGGGGAAGTTTAATGTATTTAGAAAGTTTTATAGATGAGTGTCAAATGATAATAGTCCTTTACGATTTGTAACCATGTCATAGATTAAATCAAGTAGATTATAGCTCTTGCCCTGAATTATAATCCCTTTCCCATTGCTCTCAACTTGAATGTGATCTTGACCACTTTCCAAGAGATAGGCTAGGAGTCGTTTACTTTGTTCACGATATGAGTGGGGCATTAGATTTCCAATTTTCGATACAATTGAATCCAATTCCTCCTTCTTCAGTTGTGTTCCAGCAGCAGCAGAATCCTGAGGAGATGATTCTTTTTTGGGATCAGCAGCAGCAGCAGCAGCAGTGGGCTTCGACCGATAGGACTTGTGTTTGTCCACTCGGCGAAGTGCATCTTGAAGTAAAAGCAGTTTTTTATCATCCTCAATATTTTCATTGTCAAGGAATTTACTCAGATTGTTCTCAAAGTGTTCGACGGGTGAGAGAGCGAGTTCTATTGGAGTCAATTTATAGGGTTTTGCCATCTCTCTCTCTTCAGAGAAAACTGTTTACAAGTCCTGCAATTATTGGCAGTAAAAGTGTGAAAAAGCTACCGCCCGCCTGAAGAAGTCGTTTCCTTTTGAAATTCTTTCCTTTCTTTTTAGAGGCCAATGTACGTACAATGGAACGATGTTGCTTTGCCTGTTGCTTAACTACTTCTGGCACTTGAACATTACCCTCGATCAAATTTAAAAAAAGTTCGGATATTAGATTAATGAAATCGTTGTCAATACCGTGTTTGAGTATTGCTTTCCTGAGCGGAGGTTTTGAAGTGCTTAGAACTGAAAACAAATGTCTATTTTCATGTAGTTTCTTCAGTGTCTTGATAGCAACTAATAGGTCTTTTTAGTGTTCACGGGGAGATATACTGTAATTTCATTGTCAAAAATATCTGTGACTACACGCAGATCCTCGGGTGTATTTTGATTAAGATCCAATAGGATGTAGCCGTAGGGTTTATTAGTTGCCTGATTGTATGCTGAGAGCAGAAATTTGGGGGCTCCCGGATAGATTTGTTTATTGAGAGTTATTAGCGAGCTAGAATCACGAACAACTCTGTAGATGATATAGTAGGTGCAGTTCAATGCAAATGTTCGCATACATTTGCTCTGATGAAAGAGATTGTGTAGAACCAGAGTAACGGAAATCTGTTCATGATGAGAGCGAACAGTGAACAGTTGTAGCATTTCCTGGGACCATTGTTTAATAGATTCAGCCAGATCGTCAATGATCAACCAAGAGTTTTGTTCAATAATGCTGAAAACATCAAGTCCCTGTATGAATTGTATCTGCACCAACCCCGTCGTGGCAGCAATTGCTTTTATTTTATCATATGACTCCTGCCAAATACTATAGCAATAGTAGATTTTTTTCGGCTTTTCCACAAACATTTTATCGCAATTTTTAATTATTTTAGTTAAGAGTGTTGTTTTGCCCGACATTGACGGTCCACACAGAAACGATCTGAATGGTGTTTTAAATTGATACATGTTCCCTTCAACAGTTCACCTGGACAACTAACTGTAGACTATGGCTGTCTAATGACTAAATAATTTCCCTATTACTACTCCGTTCAAGAATAATAATTAGAAGAAGAAGAAGAAGAGGAATAATATTTTCTTTTATTATATACATAAAAAAGGTGACAATACTTTTAAAAAAATACTACATTGAAAAAGGCACATTAAACATGAATAAAAAAAATACACTTTTTTTAAATTTATTTATAATAAAAAAATACAACATTTACATAACCACTAGAAAAAAAACACTTAAATAAATACACTTTTTTTTTAATTTATTTATAAAAAAAATACAACATTTATTGGACTAATGTGCACACTTGTGAAATAATATCATACACTTTTATTTACAACATTTTAAATTTTGAGTTCCCCCTCCCCCCCCCCCCCCCCCCAAGGGCGGCCGCTGCGGCGGCCGGGGCCGGGAAGCGCCGGGCGCCGGGAAGCGGGGGCCCGCTGCGGCGGGCCCGGGCCGGGGCTGGCATTAAATACTGGAAATTGATCTGCCTTGCACACACACACATTGAAAATTGATTGTTTGTGAGAAAAAAAAGTATTTTAAAAAACACCTAATTACCCAAAAAACCCTCCCACCCAATTTATACTTTTTTATTTTTAGTGAATTTAAGTTAATTTTTCTAGACCGAGTTGTTTTCTGTACTCTATACATTTAACTCGGTCTGAAATTAAATAATGCCCGTGTGGTAGTACCTTCACACCATCCTCAAGTACATAGACTTTGTCCGATATGGCAGACATGGCGTTTTTCTCAACTCTAACTGTGTAGTTTTTAAATTGTAAAGAGCGAATCACCATGACTTTCGCCCTTGGCACTAAACTACGTTCCACACAGTTTCTATACACACTCATGTCGAAATTATTTTTTACAAAGTGTGTAGGTACCCCCTTGCAAACTTGTTTGATATCCTTGCCGTGCGTTTCCACACAGTATACCTTCGGTCCAGGAAACACACCACTGGATATCAGATCGCTACCCGTTTCAGATTTTAGCATTAACAATTGATTTGGGGCCTGGCGTTTCACTAGCTCTGGGTAGAGGGATTCGTCCCAGTTAGTGTAGTCCATTCGTGAGCTAATGTACTCGCCATTTTCCAAATCATTCAATAGATTTTCAGTTTTGACTTTTAACAGGAGTGAATCAGTGTCTCCGTAGTACACTTGAACTTGTCCCTCAATCGGCCACTGTACCTTGCATACATTATAATAAAATGACAACATGAGTTTCTTGGATATTTCAGTTATTGCACTTCCGCCTGCAATATTTTTATTTAATACAATGTTTCTTTTCTTGCGATGTAGGAGCACCATATTAGAGTCTATGATTGTGAACGATGTGAAGTTTGGATCCGCAATGATTCGAGCACAATCTTTGGGGTTGGTTACAATGTCACATCGACTTCTGTGTCGTACGCTCTCGCACATTTTACCAAAAGCTGAGTTCAAAATGAGTTTATAGACTTCTTTTTCAACCTTCGTTTTCCCTTGTGAACGCTTACTGACAAAGGTGTCAATAAACGTTTTCATGTAAGGCTTTTGATCAAATTGGAGGGCTCTATGAATCTTTGTGACCTTGAAACCATTGGACACCATCCATTTCAATAGCACGTGATGAACAACGATATTCTGTTTCGGGTTGAGGTCGGCAATTAGTTTTTGTTTTGAAGGTACCCAGTGCATACTCCTGTCCTCTACTAAAGATAAATTGTAGGGGCTCAGAGAGTCCCTACCCACCGGTCTATTTATGCACGGAAAAACAAAGTCTTTTACCGAGTCATGGATTTCCATGGGTATTTCACCGTCAATTTCAAAAAACCATCCCTGTGCCCCATTCTCCTCAACACTGGCAATGTCGGGGAAATTCGAAGCACAGGGATTTTTAAGCCATTTATAATTGCCACACGGCAAACAGTAGTGAGACATTGCCGATGGGTAAAGAGAATTCATATCCAAAAAACTGCGTCCGACTTTTCATCGGTGTGCTGTCCACTCGGATCAGTTTTCATGATACGATCCCCGTGAAAAACATACCCACCCCTCATTGATCTCTCTACAAACAGATGCTGATCCAAATCGGCGATCAGACCTATTTCTTCTTTGCTGATTTTAAGTATCAAGTCCATCACCAAATGGGGAGTGGAAAAATAATAACCTAAATCCAACCCAAATTCCCCATAGATTTTATCCGTATTTTTGCACACAATATCCAGAAGAGTGAGTACGTCACTGGCCAAGTAAAGTTTACAATAATCCCACCCATTTTTACATCCGCCCTTTGCCCAAACCCTCTTAGCAAATTCGTAGTCGCTTGTGGTGCACTCACTCTCAGTAAGAGAATTGTAAAAAGCTTCAATGGGTGGTAGTGACACCTCATCTAGCCTCGAGCCAGAGTTGTAATAATCATATGGATATATACCCTTACACGTTAATAAATCATACATTTCATCATCGGGGAAGCGCTGTTTGAGGAGGGGGAAGCAATCAAAATTGTCACTTTTCTGCACCTGAATCAATTGACTTAAAGATTTGGGGAAGAAGCTGAAAGAGTCTAAAAAACGGATTTTATTCAGGCACGTGTTACCCTTGTCAACTGTTTTCCACGTGAATTCTAGCAGCAGTAGCTTCTCCGATGATTTGGGTATGATATTATTTGAAAAAGAATCATCTATCCATGCGTCATCTACAACTCCTCCCTTGGCAATGCGGGCCAACGCCGGAAGAACAAACTTTAAGTCGTAATTGGAATTGTGTGTAAAAACAGGTACGAAATATTGTTGTCTAATGTTTAAATTGTATGACTGGTGTGCTACCCCTCTAAAGTTACTCCCTCCCGATGTAATTTCCTGCCACAAATGATCATGGTCGATGACCTTCCTCCTCCCCCCATTCCCAACACCATCATCAAATTCTCCCTTGCAAACCCAACACATTTTACGATTTTTAATGGCCACTATGTCATCTGGTGATAGGAGCATAGGATAGTTTGTATAACGAAGGCGCGAAATTGCACCGTTCGCTGTTTTGATTAGACTGACCAATGCCGAGCGCATGCAGTCTTCACCGTCACTCAACATCTCAACTACCTCCAACACTTGCATGGTATTATTGGAATCTCGTTGCGCGTGAGTGTAAGAGACCCCTATGGCTTCATGCATTTTAACATGATTTGAATTTGACGGATCGCACACGTCTGTCAGCTTAGCCTCGCAGTCCAAAGCGACCTTATTGCTCTGCAGGAGCGTGTTTTGAAGATTTTTAAAACGTAAGATCGCTCTATCTCCGCTTACCGTCTCCACAGCCTGGTATCCATGACGTTTACAGTGTTTCATGTGATGCTTTAACTTTAAATCAGAGCGAAATCTTGAGAGGCATGTTGGACAGTAATAGCATACACCCCCACGCCCCCCCCCCTTTTTACCCTCACTTAGAACCCTACTAATATCCGTAATAAATAATTTCTTAGACCACACTGCTTTTCCATTTAAAAAAAAAAATTTTAAACAAGAAAAACGGGTTTTAATTTTCTATAAAGCAGTGAAATACAAAACAATTAATTATACACAAATACTCCGAATATTTCGGCCCCACGTCCGGGAGCCTTTCTCAACGCAAAAAAAATATAAAATGAAACAAAAAAAAATTTTCTTTTTAAAAAAACTTAACTTACATCAAAATAAAACATACTAAACACATAAAGAGAAAGAAAAAAAAACAAAAGAAAAAAATATAAATAAATAAGAAACAAAACTCACATATTAAATAAACACTTCCATGCACTGAATGTCTATAATGATTCAACTCGCCTCCTCCCAGTATATAAATTGAAATCTATCAAAAATGAAGAATATATTTATACTTAGACCAAAACAACAAAAGGTCAACTAACCCCCCGGCCCATAACCCCTAATTAAATTTCACAAGTTCATCAACCAATTTATGAATTATAAATTGAACGGATTCGTTCGGTTGCAAGCTTAGCTGCAGTTCGTTTACTTTTCCCATCATTTAACCCATTCTGACCTTTGTTCGCAAGGTCATCTTTCGTTTCAGAACTATTATTAAAATCAGTACTGGTTGAATATCTTGCCTGCATTTTAATTAAACTATTATAAATTGAATTGATCCCAAATTCCCCTTCATCTTTATTGACACTAGTACCCCCATATATTATCTTTTTTATTTCTATAATTTCCCTGAAGCTTTGTAAAAGTCCTACAGACGTATCTACTATTTTTGTTTGATCAAATAAAATACTGTGATGAGGAAAATTATAAAGATGTTCTGCAACAGCTGACTCAAACGTTTCTGGTGTTTTGTTTTGTTTTAGAGCGCAATCCATTGCATTCTTGTGTTGTTGTAGCCTATTTTCTAAAGTTTGTTGCGTTCTTCCCACATAAAATTTACCACAAGAACATGGAATTTTGTAAACTCCCTTTTGCAAATTTCTCGGTACCTTGTCTTTCCCTTTATTTAACAACGAGCCTATATTATGTCCTGATTTAAATGCTGTATTTATATTATGTTTTTTTAATTCTCTTCTTAATTTTTGTGATAAAATTGGGATAAAAGGCAAAGTTATGTAATTTGTTTCTTGATTTGACCCATCTTCTTCTAATATTTTTGGTCCCGTCAACTTTTTTTTCCTTTTTTCAATTATTTGATAAATCATATTTTCCGGATGGCCATTACCTATTAGAATATCCTTAATAAAAATTAGTTCATTTCTTATGTATCCTGGTGATGCTAATTTTAATACCCTATCAACTAAAGAAATAACCACACCCCTTTTTACCTGGATCGGATGATTTGATGTGAAAGACAAATAACGGTTGTTATTAGTCGGTTTACGGTAAATTGAAAATGCTAGTTCGTTATTATTTCTATGGATCAAAATATCTAGAAACGGTAACTTATTCTCTGTTTCCTTTTCAATTGTAAAAATTAATTCTCCTCCAAATTATTTAAATGTTCCAAAAAACCTTCAATTTCTGATTCCCCGTAATTCCAAATAACTAAAATATCATCCATATATCTGCCCAAAATTTAGGTTTTAAAAAATATGTTTCTATAGCTAAATTTTCAACATACTCTACATAAATATTTGCTAACAACGGACTTAAAGGCCCTCCCATTGCTAAACCCCTAATTTGATGGTAAAAATTATCTCTAAACGTGAAATAGTTAGTATACCTGCTAGTTATTCTGACTAAATTTAATATAGTTTCCAGTTCAATTCCCGAAGATAATTCTTCTATCTCATTTTTTCGTTCCTCAAGTTTTTTGGATAAAATACTAAACGATTTATCAAAAGGAATATACGTATACATGGATTTTATGTCAAAACTGGACAATCTAGATTCTTCTGATATTTCTACACTTATAAGTTTATCTTTTAAAAATTCCGAGTTTTTTATATACGAATTTTGGAGATATAATATTGGTTTAAGTGTCATTGCTGCCCATTTCTCGATTTTTACCGTTGGTGAATTGGTTGTTGAAACAATAGGTCTTAAGGGGATGCCTGTTTTATGTATTTTTGGCAAACCATATATTCTAGGGCTAACTGATCCCCTTAGAAAGAACTTGTGATACATCTGGGGTGTGATACTTCCATTTGTTTTAAGGTCTTCTAAATCTTTTCTTAATCTTTTAGCATACAATTCAGTTGGGTCCGAGTTAAGTTTTTTATATGCTGAAGTATCACTTAGAATTGTTTCTATTTTACTATCATAATCATCTTTTTCTAGGATTACTACTGTATTGCTCTTATCCGCTTTCGTTATTATTAGAGAATCATCTTTTTTTAAATCTTTTAAAACTTTAATATCTTTGTTCTTAACTTTTTCTTGATAACTACCAAAATCTGTTAAAATATTCACTATTCTTAGTCTTAACTCATCTACATTATTTATATCTTTTGGAAACTTATGAATCCCTGTTTCAATCTTTGAAATAATTTCCTCTATCGGTACATTTTTAGGATTTAGTCCAAATTTTATACCTCTTTCAAGGATTTCCTTTTGTTCTTTGGTTAACTCCTTTTTGCTTAAATTAATCACCCCAGGGCCTGGGAAATAATTAGGCTTATACATTGATAGTTTTTGTTTTTCTTTTTCCCTTTTTAACTGCAAAAATTTTTGGTTTAGTCTTTCCCTAGATAATCTTAGAACATGTTCAAAAGAATTTTTAAAGATTGATATAATTTGTTGGAAATCATTTGTATTAAGAAAATTACCAAGGCTATGTTTTAAAAAATCTATTTCTTTTACAACTTGTGATCTCTGGAAACGTTTATCTTTCAGCACATTGTTTAAGTTTAGTAAATTTACCTTTCTCGTGTGCTTTTCTTCATTATATGTATTTAAATGATAATTAAAACAAAACGATTTTGGAATTAGTTTATTTACTTTGCACTTTTCTAAAAACTTTTGTTGTGTAATTATATTGGCATGTTTTTTGCTAAATTCAAAAATAATAAAATTGAATTGGTCTTTTGCCAACCGTAGGCTAGACGTAAATAATTTCTTAGACCACACTGCTTTTCCATTAAAAAAAAATTTAAACAAGAAAAACGGGTTTTAATTTTCTATAAGGCAGTGAAATACAAAACAATTAATTATACACAAATACTCCGAATATTTCGGCCCCACGTCCGGGAGCCTTTCTCAACGGAAAAAAAAATATAAAATGAAACAAAAAAATTTTCTTTTTAAAAAAACTTAACTCCTCCCAAATTATTTAAATGTTCCAAAAAACCCTCAATTTCTGATTTTATTTTGTATAAAATCAGAAATTGAAGGTAAAGAAACCTTCAATTTTATATACGTAATTTTGGAGTTATATTTCCAAAATTCGTATATAAAAAACTCGGAATTTTTAAAAGATAAACTTATAAGTGTAGAAATATCAGAAGAATCTAGATTGTTCAGTTTTGATATAAAATTCATGTATACGTATATTCCTTTTGATAAATCGTTTAGTATTTTATCCAAAAAACTTGAGGAACGAAAAAATGAGATAGAAGAATTATCTTCGGAAATTGAACTGGAAACTATATTAAATTTAGTCAGAATAACTAGCAGATATACTAACTATTTCACGTTTAGAGATAATTTTTTACCATCAAATTAGGGGTTTAGCAATGGGAGGGCCTTTAAGTCCGTTGTTAGCAAATATTTATGTAGAGTATGTTGAAAATTTAGCTATAGAAACATATTTTTTAAAACCTAAATTTTGGGGCAGATATATGGATGATATTTTAGTTATTTGGAATTACGGGGAATCAGAAATTGAAGGTTTTTTGGAACATTTGAATAATTTGGGAGGAGAATTAATTTTTACAATTGAAAAGGAAACAGAGAATAAGTTACCGTTTCTAGATATTTTGATCCATAGAAATAATAACGAACTAGCATTTTCAATTTACCGTAAACCGACTAATAACAACCGTTATTTGTCTTTCACATTAAACCATCCGATCCAGGTAAAAAGGGGTGTGGTGATTTCTTTAGTTGATAGGGTATTAAAATTAGCATCACAAGGATACATAAGAAATGAACTAATTTTTATTAAGGATATTCTAATAGGTAATGGCTATCCGGAAAATATGATTTCTCAAATAATTGAAAAAAGGAAAAAAAAAGTTGACGGAACCAAAAATATTAGAAGAAGATGGGTCAAATCAAGAAACAAATTACATAAATTTGCCTTTTATCCCAATTTTATCACAAAAATTAAGAAGAGAATTAAAAAAACGTAATATAAATACAGCATTTAAATCAGGACATAATATAAGCTCGTTGGTCAATAAAGGGAAAGACAAGGTACCGAGAAATTTGCAAAAGGGAGTTTACAAAATTCCATGTTCTTGTGGTAAATTTTATGTGGGAAGAACGCAACAAACTTTAGAAAATAGGCTACAACAACACAAGAATGCAATAGATTGCGCTCTAAAACAAAACAAAACACCAGAAACGTTTGAGTCAGCTGTTGCAGAACATCTTTATAATTTTCCTCATCACAGTATTTTATTTGATCAAACAAAAATAGTAGATACGTCTGTAGGACTTTTACAAAGCTTCAGGGAAATTATAGAAATAAAAAAGATAATATATGGGGGTACTATTAGCAATAAAGATGAAGGGGAATTTAGGATCAATTCAATTTATAATAGTTTAATTAAAATGCAGGCAAGATATTCAACCAGTACTGATTTTAATAATAGTTCTGAAACGAAAAATGACCTTGCGAACAAAGGTCAGAATGGGTTAAATGATGGGAAAAGTAAACGAACTGCAGCTAAGCTTGCAACCAAACGAATCCGTTCAATTTATAATTCATAAATTGGTTGATGAACTTGTGAAATTTAATTAGGGGTTATGGGCCGGGGGGTTAGTTGACCTTTTATTGTTTTGGTCTAAGTATAAATATATTCTTCATTTTTGATAGATTTCAATTTATATACTGTGAGGAGGCGAGTTGAATCATTATTGACATTCAGTGCATGGAAGTGTTTATTTAATATGTGAGTTTTGTTTCTTATTTATTTATATTTTTTTCTTTTGTTTTTTTTTCTTTCTCTTTATGTGTTTAGTATGTTTTATTTTGATGTAAGTTAAGTTTTTTTAAAAAGAAATTTTTTTTTGTTTCATTTTATATTTTTTTTCCGTTGAGAAAGGCTCCCGGACGTGGGGCCGAAATATTCGGAGTATTTGTGTATAATTAATTGTTTTGTATTTCACTGCTTTATAGAAATTTAAAACCCGTTTTTCTTGTTCAAATTTTTTTTTTTAATATCCGTAATCGGATTGAAGTGACCAGTTGAATCGGAGTCTGTGGGTGGGGTGTATAGAAGCCACACCCAATGTTCTACTGATTCAATTGAAGGAGCCCGCACTGGAAATAATACACCCTTCTTATCGGAACGCTGACCCTCTTCAAATTTTGGTTCATACTGTAACACCGTGACACCAATCTTTAAATGTGCATTAGCCTGCTCAAAAATATCTATTCCTTTTAGTGTCACGGGATATTGACCATTTAAACAATAAAATTTACTTTGGGGAACTTTGAACCCTCCCTACCATTAGCTGCCATTTTATCCAACTTCTTCTTAGTGGCATCTATTCGAAGTGGTCTGTATGCCGCAATTAAAAATGCATACTTGAAACACTGCAGCCTCGTATCGAAACAGATTCGTCGTATTCCCCTACACCCCTCTAAATCTGAATGATATTTTGATTCAATACCCCTCTCCCTATGCCCACCTCTTACAATAAAATCCTTTTTAAACCTACAAATATTAACATTTAAACTTTCAATAAATAAAACCACAGATCCACTACGCCCCTCGTTATAATTTTCCCACTTACTTTGAATACTATTAGCCCAATTTAGAAAAACCTCCCCATAATTTGATAAATGCGGGTTTATTGCCAACATCTCTGTGTGCAAGTATTTCGAATACATCTCACCCGCACTTTCATTTAAAAAAATATTTTTAGTGCTATTGATGCTTTTAAACTGACCCCCACTCCCCACACCCCCATTTGTTGTTCAAGAATGGCTCGAATCTTATCAGTATATGAATGTGTAATGGCCAGGGGATCTGTTATTATATCCCCCGACACTAAAGAGTTGAAGGGGTCACCGAATTTGGCGCTGTAGACCAATGTGTGATGCAAGGCAGAGTAGGACAGACAAAAATCCGGAAGAAGGGGTACTGTTGCTGTTGTATTACTACTACTATCTATAACATTAAGTGGAATGGTGGCGGGTGACAGGGAATTGTCAATAACACCACCACTCCCAGTCTGTTCAATCACATTGGGGGGATGTGGCATGAGGTCCCCTAGTACATATTCCAAGGTGTTTGGGGACAATTGGTCGAGCCAGCCTGTATTGTCCTGTGATGGAATTTCGTTATGAGGACCCGGTTTAGATCCACTAGTAGCATCACCTAAATGTTCACGCATAAAACTATCTGTCCACTCCGGATCCTCAAGCACGTCAATATCACAGCTTAAGTCTTCTAGGCTAGCCGTTTCCCCAAAAATATCATTAAGGAACCCCCTATGCCACTCCATATTCTCTAGAACTAGTGTAGCTTCATCACTGAACTCCGGTGGTGGTGACAAAATTGGTCCTGTAAATACACTTGGTTCATCACTCAATGGTGTCGGTGGTGGTGCTATATCATTAATCTGTAGAAAAAAAAGTTTTATTTTTTATGTAAAATAACCATTATTTTTATAAAGTTAATAAACTATGTCAATTTCTCATGGTCATTGTCCCACCACCTGAACAATTAAAAGAAGAAGAAAAAAAAGTTACATTGCTACATGTCTTTCATTATGACAACTGAACATGTTAAAAAAAAATATATTGTTTTAGTCAGGAAAATGTAGTCTTATTCTTAGAAGGGTAAGTTAGAACAAGAGAATGATAAAAAAAACTAATGGTTTTATTCCAAAAATTTTCAGAATAAAAATGCAAAATATGGGTCCAATTCTAGTGCTTGACCCACTTCAATATAACTCTCAATGAAATTTGACCATTGTTCAACTGACGCGGTATGCTGTATGAACACTTGCTCCTCAGCTTCAGTTAATGGACACGAATCCCATACGTCGGCGGTTGGTGGTGTAACTCTCTCAACAATCCGAATTTTCCTATGTCTTTTGGCAACGGATTTGTTTGAAGTTGTGGACATAGTTGACCTAGACTAAATAAATCGTTGTAAGAGAGAGAAGAACTTTTTTTTCTCCATCCATATCAACAATTAAAGTGCAATTAAAATGCTGGATGGTCCATTTTAGAGCCCCCCTCTGTGAGGACCCTTGGGAACCGGGAGCTTCCTTCGAGGTAGGAGGATCGATGCCCTTTCGAGTTGGGATATCGGACTTCACAACACTGTTCAAATAGAACAGCCTCAAATTCATTCTCGAAAACACCTTTTAAAATATCCCTAAGTGTTTCAATGAAATGAGTTCGCCCCAAATAATGTTTCTTGACAACACTGTGAAGACATAATTGGAGATTATTAAAAACCTTCTTCCTATGTGTTAATATATCTTATCGGTAATACACATCCTGTCACAAGAATCCCACTTAAAATTCAAATTATAGCTATCGACCATATTAAAATTCAAATGTAACGATGGTAGATTTTTATAAGGGGCGGATGTGCGCAAAAACTTACTGCAAAACATACCCCAGTTTAAGAATGGCTGTCATCTGTGAAATAGCGAATTGTATGTTTTCATATAGTTAGTTTGTTTAAAGGAATATTGGATTATTGCATTAGAAAAACGTCTAGGTTAGAAGAGAAGTCACAAGGTAGGGTTTTTTAGAAATGTATGATAAGCTATTTCAGTGTTATAAGCATTCCATTATATACTGCTAATTTGGTTAATGAAAGAAAATGAAATAGAATTATTATAGAATAGTTTAGAAACAAATTTAAGTTTTACTCATCAAAACCTATGCACCTGAGAAAATTTACCTTATTTTTGAAAATAGGGAAAGAAAAAATTATGTATATACTTACAAATTCTGACTGGGCTTCTACATCTGAACTCCTTGGCAAAACATGAAGGGGGTCAAGCTCACGATCTTGAGTACGCTGAGCTGAGGCATTATGAGAAGCAGTCCATTCTCTTTTCAACTTCCTTCCAGCATGCGTGGAGCTAACACTGGTGTGATAGGGCCCTGGTACTATAAGTTGGGTGGTCGTTGGCTGGTCCAGATCGTGTGTAATTCTACCGGCATATTTGATAATTGATGGTCTTGCGGCTTGAATTAATGCAGCTTCGCTCCGTCTTGGTTTCTTTTCAAAAGGAGGGTTATTGCACGTATCCTCTTCCTTGAAAAAAAAGGCAAAATTTAGCATGAAAAAAACAACTCCCCTTTTTCCATTTTGTTGGATAAATGCTTAAGAGGTCAAGTTTTGCCCTCCTCCTCCTCTTGTTTATTGCTCATTAGGGTGCTCCTATTATTAATTTCATACTGCTAAATAAATACGAACAGAAATTATAATGTATGTGAGGGGGTTCTCTCCCAAATCAATACCTCGCTCTTTACGCTACAATTTTTTTTTAGTGCTTTCAAAAGAGCTATCTATTCTAATTAAAAACGGCCTTTGTGATTCAGGGGGGATTTGAATCAAATTTTTTTTTTTAGACTTTTAACGTAAAGAGTGTGGTATTGACTAAGGGGAGAACCCTCCCCCTCATATACGTAATAACATATACGTAATAGAAAAAAAAACAATAAAAAAAAAACAAGTGACACGGCTCAATAGTAATCCAAACTTTTAAAAACGGAATTTTGATGTTAATAAATGTATCAAAAGAATGTGTTTATAATGCTGATTCTAAATATATATAAATTTTATTAAGTTTAGTATTACTCATCAAAGGCTACGACCCTGAGAAAAATTTACCCGATTTTTTTTTTTTTTTAAAGAGGGGGGAAACACCCCCTACAAGTGAATGAATTTTAATGAAAATCACACCGTCAGATTCAGCGTATCAGAAAACTCTATTACATAGGTTTCAAGCTCATATCTGCAAAAATCTGCAACTTTGTATTTTTTGCCAGAAGAAAAATACACGAATATAGAAGTTAGTTACGTAAGTTAATTTGTAAAGAGATCCATTTAGCAAAAGAAAAGTAAAATTTTTATGCAAATAAAAGCTGCATTAACTAAAAAAACGATCAGAAATTAAATAAAAAAAACAAGTTTTTTAAAACTGAAAGTAAGGAGCAACATTAAAACTTAAAACGAACAGAAATTATTCCCTATATGAAAGGAACTGTCCCCTCCTCAACGCCTCGCTCTTTACGCTAAAGTTTGACCTTGTCTCACAACTTTAGCGTAAAGAGCGAATCCTTATGATTTCAAATATATCAGTTTCATCAAGTTTAGCTATACCGGTCAAAAGTTACGCGCCTGAGAAAAATTTGCCTTGTTTTCGAAAAAGGGGGAAAACACCCTCTAAAACTCATAGAACTTTAATGAAAATCACACCATCAGAGAACCCTACTATAGAAGTTAAAAGCTCCTATCTGGAGCCTCATTCGAACGGAAATTAAAAGTTCTAATGTCCTTTTTAAGTAACCCAAAAAAAATGGAGGGCAACTAGGCCCCCTCCCACGCTAATTTTTTCCCCAAAGTCATCCGCCGTGACATCGGAATTAGACAAACCCCGTTTATAGCAAGAGCCTGTGAAATTTAACCCCCCCCCCCCAAAACTCTCACACTCTTTGTAACACGCAAGCTTTTCTTTCAAAGCCGAAAAATACATCATGTTAGGAAAAAGCTTGTTTCCGAATGATAAAAAACTGTTTTTCAAAACAATTAAAACTTGTAAACATACCTATGGAGGAAAGATTTTATTTACATAATAGAAAAAAGCGTGCTTTGACGTTTCTATTGAATATAGTCGTCATATTCTTAAGATTTTGTATTGTTGGAGGGGAGGGGGGCTAAGTCCCTCTGAAATTTGAATTTAATAGTAAAACGTTTTTCTTTAATTTTTTTGGGGGGAAATAAAAGAATGAAAAGTAACCTCACATTGAAAATTGACAAATCCATTGTTTTCAAAAGTTAAAAATATATGGTGTACTATAAACAATGTCTTAAAACATAATGAAAATTGGGATGCAGTGTACGGACATTATATCGGTTTTTTTTTAATTGAGTACATTATAGCTTGGCAAGTTTTTTAAAAAACCGACCAATCAAGTTATTATATTGGGCTAACCACCAAGCTTTCTCTAATCGACTGACACACAAAAAATGAATGTCATAATAGAAAACCCGTCTGCCAACCCATGTAGAGTTCATTGTAATAGGTAAATGGTCCTGGTAACCCAATTACTTGAAAATACACACACATATCCATGCCTCAGGCGTAGGTTTCCTTGTCCCTTTTCAATGCATTGGGGCTTTACTACTATTGTCATGATCCCCCCCATGGTACCAGGGAGAAGGGCTATAAGTTATGAATTATGTGTGTTGTTTACATATAGTTTCTGTTATTTGGAAGTAAACAGACGTTTTTAGGGAGGGAAATTTTCCGCCAGGGGATTTTCCACGGGGAGAATTTTCCATGGGCAGGGAAGTTTCCGAACATGAACTTATAAGGAGAAATATTACTCAGGAGAATTTGCCAGAACTCTTATAATCAAATTTATTTTACTTTCTCTTTGCCAAGAAAGTAAAAAAAAAAATTATTCAAGCCTCGATACGATTTCTCCGGCATTGATTTCACCTGTGCGCATAACCACTGCGCTAGGAGGCGTTGAATTAGATTTTGCATTATATGGTAATTAGTAAGCTACATTAACCTTGTTGATTTCAATGTTTTATGTACCAAAGGAGTTGCAACATTTAGGTGATTAGTTTTGCTTACTGTTCGTCACGGTTTAAAACTATCCTTGGAAGAGTATTCTTTATAATCCAGGGAGGGAAAGTTCGCTGTTTTTCCAATTTTTTGAACAAAATACAAAAAAAACCAAGCCCCTTTTCAACAATAATCCACAAAAAGACTCTCTTGAATCTGGATGGGGGAGTGAGAACTAAATCTTGCAGAAAAATACCCCCCCCCAAGTAGAGATGCTCGTCTGGATTTGCGTACGCCCCCGTACCAAACAGGTTTCTGGTAGGTATAATCTGGTTTGGTAGGTACAATCTGGTTAGGTGGGTATAATCTGGTTTGGTTCAAGTTTTTCTGACACAATTTACTGGATTTCTATTTCATGATATACAAGTTTTTTTTTAGGTTAAATCCGTGTCAGAAAAACCGGTGTGTCTTTTTTAGTTGCCAATATATTTAGAATGGTTTTAAGTTGAAAATTGTGACGTAAAAATAACTCAGTTATTTGCTTGCGTGTATAGGAATTCCCATGTTATTTGCTTGCCTGTATTTTGTGCTAAATAAGTAGTTTTTGTATCTTTTAAAAGAGCTTTAAGGGGTTTGAGAGACTCTGTTGCCTGATTCCGTGTGGTTTTTCTTTACTTAGTGCTCATTAAAAACGAAGATTATGTTTTAAATAAGTAGTTTTTGTATCTGTTAAAAGAGCTTTAAGGGGTTTGAGAGACTCTGTTGCCTGATTCCGTGTGGTTTTTCTTTACTTAGTGCTCATTAAAAACGAAGTTTTTGTTTTAAATAAGTAGTTTTTGTATCTTTTAAAAGAGCTTTAAGGGGTTTGAGAGACTCAGTTGCCTGATTCCGTGTGGTTTTTCTTTACTTAGTGCTCATTAAAAACGAAGTTTTTGTTTTAAATAAGTAGTTTTTGTATCGGTTAAAAGAGCTTTAAGGGGTTTGAGAGACTCAGTTGCCTGATTCCGTGTGGTTTTTCTTTACTTAGTGCTCATTAAAAACGAAGTTTTTGTTTTAAATAAGTAGTTTTTGTATCTATTAAAAGAGGTTTAAGGGGTTTGAGAGACTCTGTTGCCTGATTCCGTGTGGTTTTTCTTTACTTAGTGCTCATTAAAAACGAAATTTTTGTTGTAAATAAGTAGTTCTTGTATCTTTTAAAAGAGCTTTACGGGGTTTGAGAGACTCTGTTGCCTGATTCCGTGTGGTTTTTCTTTACTTGATACCCATTAAAAACGAAATTTTTGTGTTAAATAAGTAGTTCTTGTATCTTTTAAAAGAGCTTTAAGGGGTTTGAGAGACTCTGTTGCCTGATTCCGTGTTGTTTTTATTTACTTAGTGCTCATTAAAAACGAAATTTTTGTTGTAAATAAGTAGTTCTTGTATCTTTTAAAATAACTTTACGGGGTTTGAGAGACTCTGTTGCCTGATTCCGTGTGGTGTTTCTTTACTTGATACCCATTAAAAACAAAATTTATGATTTCTGTTAAATAAATAATTCTTATACATTTTAAAATATTTTTACGGGATTTGAGAGACTCTGTAATGCAGTAGTTTTCCAGTAAAGACACTCGATATCCTAAAAGTGTTTAATTCAAACTTTTTTAAAACTTCGAAATTTTTCATGTTTATTTATTTTTTTCTTTTTGTACATAACTTAAAATGTCAAAATATGCTTACAGTTCTAACAATTGCGCTCTGTGATTGGTCAGAGACACGATGTGACTTTCCCACTGGTATTCTATGACTGGTTATTGACACTACCTAATCTATTGCATGTATTAAATCAGTATTTTTTACGCAGTGGAACGATAAATACATAAGTCATATCTTAAAAAAAAGTGAAGATGGAGCATTTTAATAAAGTGTGTTTACATAACAAGGTTATTGTAGCATTGAATGCCGACAAAGAGAAGTATTTAAACTTTGAAACAAGTACAGGTGGTAGCACTATTGGAAATGTATGCATGCATTGTCATGACAGTAAGGAATTAAATTTCTTTGGAATACCGAAAAAATTCAACTCTTATGTTGGTGGTTATGCGAGATTGAGATCTCCAGAGATGATTGCACTCAAAGAGAATGCCAACATAAAAATAATCATTGATGATAGAGGACAACTCCTTGCTACTGTTGCAGGTAACACATTACCTACTGATACATCCAATCTTCACCTTGAAACTGTTACCTGTGTAAAAATAATGTGATAATAGACAGTGAAATTGCCAGAAAAATAAAAAGGGCATTGTCAGAAAATATCACGATGGAATATAAAGATGAATCGATGAAAAACAAAGCACCAGCAAACGTTACTGCCATTGATCAAACAGTCATTGAACCAAATAATACCAAAGACGAAAAGCATATTGAACCTGTTGATGAGACACCAGTAAAAACTGTGTATGACTCAAAATGGAATAATGATTATTCTACTGATTACGAACTAAGAGAAGACAATAGCTATAATATCAAGAGAGAACATGGTGAACTATTTTATGGAACAGATTCAAAATGTCCAAAGTTAATCATTGATATTAATAATGTATCATAATATATTTTTTGTATTAATATTCTACATAGCATTATTTCATTAAAAATATATTATGCATTACATTGTTATGTGTTCATTATTTTTAGAGTAAGCTAGCATATCAAACGTTTAGCATGTCTAATAAAACGTCGGAGATGTAAGAAAAGGAATTTGCATACATCTATTGTCAGACACATGGGATAACATTGACAAAATCTTGGTATCAGAATGAATAAATTATTTATCAACATCCGTTAATGGATATGTCATTATGAAAAAATTGTAAGTAAGTAAGTAAGTAACAAACTCTTTCTTGAATTCACCTCTTTGTTACACAATACAGAAATTTAATTAAGGAAATTATGAAAAAAAAATTGTAAGTAAGTAACAAACTCTTTCTTGAAGTCACCTCTTGGATACACAATGCAGAAATTTCATTTAAGAAATTATAAAAAATTGTAAGTAAGTAGCAAATTCTTTCTTGAATTCACCTCCTGGATAAATAAAAAAGACATTTCATTCAAGAAATTATGACAAAATTCATAGTAAGTAACAAACTCTTTTTCGAAGTCACCTCTTGGGTACACAATGCAGAAATTTCATTTAAGAAATTTTAAAAAATTTTAAGCAAGTAACAAACTCTTTCCTGAAGTCACCTCTTGGATACACAATGCAGAAACTTCATTTAAGAAACTATAAAAAAATGTAAGTAAGTAAGTAACAAATTCTTTCTTGAAGTCAACTCTTGGCTACACAATACAGAAATTTCATTAAAGAAATCATGAAAAAATTGTAAGTAAGTAGCAAATTGTTTCTTGAATTCGCCTGCTGGATAAACAAAAAGACATTTCGTTCAAGAAATTATGACAAAATTCTAAGTAAGTAACAAACTCTTTATTGTTTTCACGTCTTAGATACACGATGTAGAAATTTCATTCAAGAAATTATGAAAAAATTCTCAGTAAGTAACAATTTCTTTCTTGAAGTCCCCTCTTGGATACACAATACGGAAATTTCATTCAAGAAATTATGAAAATATGTGTAAGTAAGTAACAAACTCTTTATTGATTTCACATCTTGGATACACAATACAGATACTTCATTCAAGAAACTATGAAAAAATCGCAAGTAAGTAAAAAAAACTCTTTATTGTTTTCACCTCTTGGATATACAATACGGAAATTTCATTCAATAAATTATGAAAAAATTGCAAGCAAGTAACAAACTCTTTCCTGAAGTCACCTCTTGGATACACAATGTAGAAACTTCATTTAAGAAACTATGAAAAAATTGTAAGTAAGTAAGTAACAAATTCTTTCTTGAATTCGCCTCCTGGATAAATAAAAAAAGACATTTCATTCAAGAAATTATGACGAAATTCTAAGTAAGCAACAAACTCTTTCTTGAAGTTACCTCATGGATACACAATGCAGAAATTTCATTTAAGAAATTATCAAAAATTGTAAGTAAGTAGCAAATTCTTTCAAAAATATGTTAATACGTTTAAGCAATAAATATCTTTAAGCTTAACCCGTCTTTATTCTTTAGAATAGTTTTATTCATTTCATTAAATTATGAAGAAATTGTAAGTAAGTAACAATAGCTTTCTTGAATTCGCTTCCTGGACACAATACAGATATTTAATTCAAGAAATCATAATAAAATCGCAAGTAAGTAATAAAGTCTTTATTGTTTTCACCTCTTGGATACACAATACTGAAATTTCATTCAAGAAATTATGAAGGAATTGTAAATAGGTAACATACTATTAAATAGGTAACATATTCGCCTATGCAAAGTCGACATAGCTTTATTTCATTTTTTTAAGGTAAATTTAGACGAGGTTACGTGCGCGCACGTAACCTCGTCTAAATTAACCTTAAAAAATGAAATAAAGCTATGTCGACTTTGCATATTTTATTCAACATAACCGAGAAAGCGCTGGAGGGGGGCATTCCTGTCGACTTTTGGAGGATGTTTCTCCCATTTTTCGATAATCAGGCAATTTTCTCAAGCTCTTTTCTCAAGGTCATAGCTTTTGACTGACAACACTAACATCAAAACTTAAACGGTCAGAAATAGAGGCTGGGCTGTTTCCAAAGATTTAGCTAAAAAACCAGTCTGGTTGAAAACGTGGAGTTTTCGTAGTGCTCACTTTTTTGCAATGTGTAGGAACCGGTGGGGAATCCCCGCTCATTTGGAAAGGTGCCAAGGAAAGGCAAGCAAATAGCATGTAGTTTCAAAACGTGTTTAATCACGTTTCTTGAATGAAGTATCTGTACTGTATATTCAAGAGGTGAAATCAATAAAGAGCTTGTTACTTACTTACAAATATTTTTATAATTTCTTGAATGAAATTTCCGTATTGTGTATCCAAGAGTTGACTTCAAGAAAGAAATTGTTACTTACAGAGAATTTTTTCATAATTTCTTGAATTAAATTTCTACATCGTGTAGCTAAGTGAAAATTGTTTGTGATAAAGAGAAAAAAAAGTTACTTACTTGCGATTTTTTCATAATTTCTTGAATGAAGTCTGTACTGTATATCCAAGAGGTGAAATCAAAAAAAGAGTTTGTTACATACTGAGAATTTCATCATAATTTCTTGAGTTAAATTTCTACATCGTATATCTAAGTCGTGAAAACAATTAAGAGTTTGTTACTAGTATGTAGTTTCAAAACGTGTTTAATCACGTTTCTTGAATGAAGTATCTGTGCTGTATATTCAAGAGGTGGAATCAATAAAGAGCTTGTTACTTACTTACAAATATTTTCATAATTTCTTGAATGAAATTTCCGTATTGTGTATCCAAGAGTTGACTTCAAGAAAGAAATTGTTACTTACTGAGAATTTTTTCATAATTTCTTGAATTAAATTTCTACATCGTGTAGCTAAGTGAAAATTGTTTGTGATAAAAAGAAAAAAAAAGTTACTTACTTGCGATTTTTTCATAATTTCTTGAATGAAGTCTGTACTGTATATCCAAGAGGTGAAATCAAAAAAAGAGTTTGTTACATACAGAGAATTTCATCATAATTTCTTGAATTAAATTTCTACATCGTATATCTAAGTCGTGAAAACAATTAAGAGTTTGTTACTTACTTAGAATTTTGTCATAATTTCTTGAACGAAATGTCTTTTTGTTTATCCAGCAGGTGAATTCAAGAAAGAATTTGCTACTTACTTACAATTTTTTATAATTTCTTTAATGAAATTTCTGTATTGTGTATCCAAGAGGTGGCTTCAAGAAAGAATTCGTTACTTACTTACAATTTTTTCATAGTTTCTTAAATGAAGTTTCTGCATTGTGTATCCAAGAGGTGACTTCAGGAAAGAGTTTGTTACTTGCTTACAATTTTTTCATAATTTCTTAAATGAAATTTCCGTATTGTGTATCCAAGAGTTGACTTCAAGAAAGAAATTGTTACTTACTGAGAATTTTTTCATAATTTCTTGAATCAAATTTCTACATCGTGTATCTAAGTCATGAAATTCTTGAATGAAATTTCCGTATTGTGTATCCAAGAGTTGACTTCAAGAAAGAAATTGTTACTTACTGAGAATTTTTTCATAATTTCTTGAATTAAATTTCTGCATCGTCTAGCTAAGTGAAAATTGTTTGTGATAAAGAGAAAAAAAAGTTACTTGCTTGCGATTTTTTCATATTTCTTGAATGAAGTATCTGTACTGTATATCCAAGAGGTGAAAACAAAAAGAGTTTGTTACTTACTTACAAATATTTTCATAATTTCTTGAATGAAATTTCCGTATTGTGTATCCAAGAGTTGACTTCAAGAAAGAAATTGTTACTTACTGAGAATTTCTTCATAATTTCTTGAATTAAATTTTTACATCGTATATCTAAGTCGTGAAAACAATTAAGAGTTTGTTACTTACTTAGAATTTTGTCATAATTTCTTGAACGAAATGTCTTTTTGTTTATCCAGCAGGTGAATTCAAGAAAGAATTTGCTACTTACTTACAATTTTTTCATAATTTCTTTAATGAAATTTCTGTATTGTGTATCCAAGAGGTGATTTCAAGAAAGAATTTGTTACTTACTTACAATTTTTTCATAGTTTCTTAAATGAAGTTTCTGCATTGTGTATCCAAGAGGTGACTTCAGGAAAGAGTTTGTTACTTGCTTACAATTTTTTCATAATTTCTTAAATGAAATTTCCGTATTGTGTATCCAAGAGTTGACTTCAAGAAAGAAATTGTTACTTACTGAGAATTTTTTCATAATTTGTTGAATTAAATTTCTACATCGTATATCTAAGTCATGAAAACAATAAAGAGTTTGTTACTTACTTGGAATTTTGTCATAATTTCTTGAACGAAATGTCTTTTTTGTTTATCCAGCAGGTGAATTCAAGAAAGAATTTGCTACTTACTTACAATTTTTTCCTAATTTCTTTAATGAACTGTCTTTTTTATTTACCCAGGAGGCGAATTCAAGAAAGAATTTGCTACTTACTTACAATTTTTGATAATTTCTTAAATGAAATTTCTGCATTGTGTATCCAAGAGGTAACATGAGTATGTTACCTATTTACAATTCCTTCATAATTTCTTGAATGAAATTTCAGTATTGTGTATCCAATAGGTGAAAACAATGAAGACTTTATTACTTACTTGCGATTTTATTATGATTTCTTGAATTAAATATCTGTATTGTGTCCAGGAAGCGAATTCAAGAAAGCTATTGTTACTTACTTACAATTTCTCCATAATTTAATGAAATGAATAAAACTATTCTAAAGAATAAAGACGGGTTAAGCTTAAAGATATTTATTGCTTAAACGTATTAACATATTTTTGAAAGAATTTGCTTCTTACTTACAATTTTTGATAATTTCTTAAATGAAATTTCTGCATTGTGTATCCATGAGGTAACTTCAAGAAAGAGTTTGTTGCTTACTTAAAATTCCGTCATAATTTCTTGAATGAAATGTCTTTTTTTATTTATGCAGGAGGCGAATTCAAGAAAGAATTTGTTACTTACTTACTTACAATTTTTTCATAGTTTCTTAAATGAAGTTTCTACATTGTGTATCCAAGAGGTGACTTCAGGAAAGAGTTTGTTACTTGCTTGCAATTTTTTCATAATTCATTGAATGAAATTTCCGTATTGTATATCCAAGAGGTGAAAACAATAAAGAGTTTTTTTACTTACTTGCGATTTTTTCATAGTTTCTTGAATGAAGTATCTGTATTGTGTATCCAAGATGTGAAATCAATAAAGAGTTTGTTACTTACTTACAAATATTTTCATAATTTCTTGAATGAAATTTCCGTATTGTGTATCCAAGAGGGGACTTCAAGAAAGAAATTGTTACTTACTGAGAATTTTTTCATAATTTCTTGAATGAAATTTCTACATCGTGTATCTAAGACGTGAAAACAATAAAGAGTTTGTTACTTACTTAGAATCTTGTCATAATTTCTTGAACGAAATGTATTTTTGTTTATCCAGCAGGCGAATTCAAGAAACAATTTGCTACTTACTTACAATTTTTCATGATTTCTTTAATGAAATTTCTGTATTGTGTAGCCAAGAGTTGACTTCAAGAAAGAATTTGTTACTTACTTATTTACATTCTTTTTATAGTTTCTTAAATGAAGTTTCTGCATTGTGTATCCAAGAGGTGACTTCAGGGAAGAGTTTGTTACTTGCTTAAAATTTTTTCAAATTTCTTAAATGAAATTTCTGCATTGTGTACCCAAGAGGTGACTTCGAGACAGATTTTGTTACTTACTATGAATTTTTTCATAATTTCTTGAATGAAATATCTTTTTTATTTATCCAGGAGGTGAATTCAAGAAAGAATTTGCTAATTACTTACAATTTTTGATAATTTCTTAAATGAAATTTCTGCATTGTGTATCCAAGAGGTGACTTCAAGAAAGAGTTTGTTACTTACTTACAATTTTTTTTTCATAATTTCCTTATTTAAATTTCTGTATTGTGTAACAAAGAGGTGAATTCAAGAAAGAGTTTATTACTTACTTACTTACTTACAATTTTTTCATAATGACATATCCATTAACGGATGTTGATAAATAATTTATTCATTCTGATACCAAGATTTTGTCAATGTTATCCCATGTGTCTGACAATAGATGTATGCAAATTCCTTTTCTTACATCTCCGACGTTTTATTAGACATTCTAAACGTTTGATATGCTAGCTTACCCTAAAAATAATGAACACATAACAATGTAATGCATAATATATTTTTAATGAAATAATGCTATGTAGAATATTAATACAAAAAATATGTTATGATACATTATTAATATCAATGATTAACTTTGGACATTTTGAATCTGTTCCATAAAATAGTTCACCATGTTCTCTCTTGATATTATAGCTATTGTCTTCTCTTAGTTCGTAATCAGTAGAATAATCATTATTCCATTTTGAGTCATACATAGTTTTTACTGGTGTCTCATCAACAGGTTCAATATGCTTTTCGTCTTTGGTATTATTTGGTTCAATGACTGTTTGATCAATGGCAGTAACGTTTGCTGGTGCTTTGTTTTTCATCGATTCATCTTTATATTCCATCGTGATATTTTCTGACAATGCCCTTTTTATTTTTCTGGCAATTTCACTGTCTATTATCACATTATTTTTACACAGGTAACAGTTTCGGCACGTAGACAAGATATGGTTTACGATATTAGTAGAAGAGTAGGCCTTTCTTTTATTGATCTTCCGTTGAATGCTAATACCCGAAAGGTGACGATTGGATGTATCAGTAGGTAATGTGTTACCTGCAACAGTAGCAAGGAGTTGTCCTCTATCATCAATGATTATTTTTATGTTGGCATTCTCTTTGAGTGCAATCATCTATGGAGATTTCAATCTCGCATAACCACCAACATAAGAGTTGAATTTTTTCGGTATTCCAAAGAAATTTAATTCCTTACTGTCATGACAATGCATGCATACATATCCAATAGTGCTACCACCTGTACTTGTTTCAAAGTTTAAATACTTCTCTTTGTCGGCATTCAATGCTACAATAACCTTGTTATGTAAACACACTTTATTAAAATGCTCCATCTTCACTTTTTTTTTAAAGATATGACTTATGTGTTTATCGTTCCACTGCGTAAAAAATACTGATTTAATACATGCAATAGATTAGGTAGTGTCAATAACCGGTCATAGAATACCAGTGGGAAAGTCACATCGTGTCTCTGACCAATCACAGAGCGCAATTGTTAGAACTGTAAGCATATTTTGACATTTTAAGTTATGTACAAAAAGAAAAAAATAAATAAAGTTGAAAAATTTCGAAGTTTTAAAAAGTTTGAATTAAACACTTTTAGGATATCGAGTGTCTTTACTGAAAAACTACTGCATTACAGAGTCTCTCAAATCCCGTAAAGCTATTTTAAAATGTATAAGAATTATTTATTTAACAGAAATCCTAAATTTTGTTTTTAATGGGTATCAAGTAAAGAAAAACCACACGGAATCAGGCAACAGAGTCTCTCAAACCCCGTAAAGTTATTTTAAAAGATACAAGAACTACTTATTTACAACAAAAAAAAAACGCCTCGCTCGTAAAGAGCGAGGCGTTGAGGAGGGCACAGCCCCTTTCAAATACGGAATAATTTCTGTTCGTTTTAAGTTTTAATGTCGCTCCTTACTTTCAGTTTAAATTTTTTTTTTTATTTAAAGGCTGCGAAAGCGGGGGGTTTGGGGGGCGGCAGCCCCCCAACTGTATCTTCTAATCCCTGTACGTTTTAAGGTTCGAACTTGTGACTCAGCCTCTTTAACTCTATAGAAAACGTAGTTTTTTTCAAATAATTTCTGCACGTTTTTGTACAGTTTATTACTTATTATTGCTTGACTAATTGTTAGATGATTGTGTATTATTCTTTTCTTTCTCGACAGGGTGTTTTAAGGGTCGACCTTGTAACTCAGCCTCTTTAACTCTTTAGAAAACGTATTTTTTTTCAAATAATTTAAAAAAGAAACTGAGTTTCTTTTTTAAACTTTAAATTCAGTATAAAAAAAATTTCCTCTGACGGGGAATCGAACCCGGGTCTTCCGCCTAACAGTCAGGAGTATCGACCGCTGTACTAAAGAGACACAATTGTAATTGTATTTTTAGTATGTGGAATCTATTTTTGACGCAAGCAAATCCCCACAAAACTTGATATTTGGTTTTTGGAAAACAGGGAAGGAGTGATCAAATTGAGCTGAAATTTCGAGGATAAGCTCTCAGGCCCCAGCAAAGCTTATTTTCTAAATTTCAGCCCGATCAGACAATGTTAAAGGGGGGCTGTGGTGGGAAAAATTAACATGGGCTCTTATAGGAAAACGAGGTTTTTCGTAAATGTAAATTCGGGGGATAATTTTTTCGGTCTGAAAATATCAAAAGGCCCTAACAGGTCGAATTTTGCTTCGAATGAGTCCTCATTCACCCGGATCAGTTGCCAACTGTGGCCTGTAGGCGTGGCTAACAAGAAAAAAATGAACTTTAAGTGGCTATATTTGGTTTTCGGAAAACAAGGAAGGAGTAATCGGATTGAGCTGAAATTTCGAAGATAAGCTCCCGGGTCCTAGGAAAGCTTAACCTCTAAATTTTAGCCCAATCGGACAACGTTAAAGGGGGGCTGTGGTCGGAGGGTCGAAACTTCCGGCCCCCTTTTACCCATGAAGATAAAGTCGGAGGGGGGTGAAATTTTGCACGTTTCTTAGTTTGAGCTAGGGCTACAAAATGCGATTACCGCTGTCTCTCTGCGACCGCTAGGACCGGAAATCGCTTAACATTGTGGTGGGTCGCCTCTTTATAGAGGCACAAGTGTGCCTCCTTGATATATATAATTGAGCTATATCACCTAACATTAAATTTTTACTTACTTAAATTTCTCTCAGCTCCTTTCCCGTGATGAAAATTTTCAAACTGAAGGAATTTACCCCGGGTGTTTGACAACCTGGCTTTTGTTTTGATTTCAGACCATCAACAATCGAAAGGTTTCATTTTGTTAACTTTTCATTGAGGTTTTTGTATGACGTTCGGAAGCCGGAAGTAAGTTTATATGAAAAAGGCGACAGCTTGTCTGTTGTCTTGACCGTGGCGAGTAAAAATCAGGGTTAATAATACCATTTATAGGTGAAATAATTTTGAAGGCATTTTCAGAAAGTTTGCTTCAGGGAAGAGCAAGCAACCCAGAAAATACAATGCAGAACTTAAAAAATAAGTAGATATAAGTCTTAGCACTCATTTGGTGATCAGTGACATTTTTTTATGAAAGTAATTTGTTTTGCGTCATAAATTTGGAAAAATGTCCAAAAAGTGTCCTTTTTTCAATAAGCTGCCTTTTTTTTACCCAATAGTGTCCCGGTGTCCCTCAGGGTGAAAAAGTGTCCAAAAGACACCAAAAGTGTCCATTTGGCATCCCAGCTTTCTGTTGCTACCTCGCTCTGTCCTTTTACAGCCCAAAGGGTGAAATTACACGATTGACATCTGACGCACCACGCACGCATCTGATAATGCCAAAACATTAGTGAGCGTAGTGACGTACGAGGCGGGTGGCTTGTGACGCGCTGGTCTAGAAGTCCACCCGCCGCGGGAAGGAGATTAACCTTAAAGGGAACGAAAACTGACACCCAAAAAGAGTGATTTTCACTCTTCAGCATCCCCTCTGAGGCAAAAAAGAGTGCATTTCACACGAAAAGTGTCCAAGTTGGCAATCCTGCTCCCAAGCGCTTCCCCAAGATATTGCAGAGAAAGGCGAAAGGCGGTGTGAGCCCGGGCGGTGTGAGCTTTGCTATTTCTGTTGAATAGCAAATCTAATCCCAAGCGCTTCCCCAAGATATTGCAGTTACGCTATTTGTTAAAACCTGGCAGCAAATCGTGTTTTTTTTGTCAACATAGTCAACTTGACTATGGATAGGTTCTATGTGCCGTAATGATTTATCGTCAGAACATTTTAGTTTGACCGGAGCAAAACATAACTAGCCATTCCAAACCTCGATTATAAAAATAAAAAAATTGACTATCTATTATTTCTTAAAGACAATTATATCTTCAAAGGAAAGATACACCTATTAAACCTGTTTGTTGCCATATAGTTTTAGATAAATTCTGCTGATTTTTCATTAACGTTTCTGTTGTTTTTTTTTTGTATTTGGTGCAAAAACTGCATATTAGACTTATTATTAAAAATTAAATTCCTGAAATTTTTCAGACTTTTAAAATTAATTTCAAACTTTTAAAATAAAAATATGGTTATGTGAGCTTCCACTTTATCGATTCAGCCAATTAGATGTTATCTTCATTGTCCTTGGTTCGAAATAGATTAAAGAATCGACGGACTATATTTTATTATAACCCTAAAAAAATTGTTTGACAAAAAGTTTCTTTTGTCTGAAGTGTAAAATTTTTTTCGCATGTTGCAAATTCTGAGAGCTGCCAGGAAATAGTCTGACAAACTTTCATTTCATTTAAACTGTCCTTAGTATTTTAAGTTTTCCTCACAAAAAAATTTTGTATACAAATTTAATGTTTTTACAACTGGATTTTTCTACAAATCCCTGAAGCACAGACTATTTTTCGTTCTTAAATGAAAAAAAAATAACAACGTTTTTGACAACTCTTCATTTCCATTGTCCTTGGTATTTTGAACGTTCAATACAGATCATAATTTTTATGGATTAGATTTGTAAAACTGAAATATATACCCTGAGGTACGTAAGTTTTAGAAATCGGAAAATTTTTTGGAAATTCCTTTGTCAGACATGATTTGATTAAAAGTTGAAATGTTTTAATTTTGCCGTTTGTTTTTGTTAGATAGTATGGAAATTTTAAAGTTAGTCAAAATTTAGTTTAATTAAATACTCAAAGGATTAGGGAAAGCCTTTCAGAAATAGGACTTTTTGGAAAAAAGAAGACTCCGAAACTCAAAGGAGAAGAGGTTTTATCGAAATAAAAATTTGTCTGTATGAAGGCTTCCTTAGCGCAAAGAAAAAGAAAAAAAAAGTTCTTTATTAGGTTGCCCCTACTTTGGACAACCAGGATGTTATATCATTTCTAGAGATTTGTTCAAGCGAAGATGTTTCAATGGACTAAGGCCCGATTGCTACATTCTCAGAAGAAGGGGCTAAATAAGTGCGGTTTGTATCCTCTATTCCCCCAATAATGAGTTTTTAAGTGAGGTCTTTAATAAAAAACAAAACGTTTCCCACAGTGAGCCTAAAACTAAAAAAAGCTATAAATTAGCTAAGACCGTTACTGTAGAAGCAAAGTTCCTTATCGTTATTAAATTTAAAAAAAAAAGTTTTAACTGAAAGTAAGGAGCGACATTAAAACTTAAAACAAACAGAAATTATTCCGTACATGAAAGGGGCGGTCCCCTCCTCAACACCTCGCTCTTTACGCTAAAGTTTTTATTGTTTCAAAAAATAAAGTTGTGAGACAGAGTCAAACTTTAGCGTAAAGAGCGAAGCGTTGAGGAAGGGACCACCCCTTTTATATACGGAATAATTTCTGTTCGTTTTAAGTTTTAATGTCGCTCCTTACTTTCAGTTTAAAATTTGTTGTTTTATTTAAAGGCTGCGAAAGCGGGGGGTTTGGGGGGCGGCAGCCCCCCAACTGTACCTTCTACTCCCTGTACGTTTTAAGGTTCGAACTTGTGACTCAGCCTCTTTAACTCTTTAGAAAACGTAGTTTTTTTTCAAATAATCATAATGTAAATCTGCTTTCAGCGTATTTTTAACAAAGATTGCTGCGCTATAAATTTTTTTCGAAGGATCAAATTTAGAAAAACACCGGTAATTTGGTGGTACCGAGGAGAAAAAATGCTAAGGAGAATTTTTCAGGGTGAATTGTCCACAAGCAATTTTACAGAGAGGGGGGAATCTCAGCGAGGAAAGAATTGTCTGGAGGGAATTTGACGGGAGAGGTGCACTTTACGTTGGATGAAATTTCCACGGAGGAGTTCCGTGAGGGGGAGGGGTATATTTCATAGAGGGTGAGCCAGATTTAGCAGCATTATTCAAAAAACAAACAGAAATTATGCCATATATGAAGGATTGCCACTCCTCAATACCTTATTCTTTACGCTAAAGTTTGACTTTTTAGTAAAATTGAAAAAAAGGGGCTTTTTAATTAGAACAGGAAGCTGTTTTAAAAATGCTAACAGCTTTAGCGTCAAGAGCAAGGTATTGAGGAGGGGCAACCCTTCATATCCGGAATAAATCTGCCAAAACTAATATGCCAATTGTGTTTTAATTTTCATACACTGTGAGCCAAAATCAGACCAGCATTAGTTGAAAAACGTTCCGAAATTAAATATAAAACAAGTTTTATTAACTGAAAGTAAGGAGTGACGTTAAAACTTAAAATGAACAATAATTATTCCGTATATGAAAGGGGCTGTCCCCTCCTCAACCCCTAGCTCTTTACGCTAAAGTAACGTAAAAAGCAAGGCGTGGAGGAGGGGACAGTCCCTTTCATATAGGGTATAATTGCTGTTCGTTTTAAGTTTTAATGTCGCTCCTTACTTTCAGTAAAAAAAAAAAACTTGTTTTTATTACTTAATCTCATAAAGACGATACTTTTGTCAGCATATGAAGAACCGTGTATATTGCAATTATATCTGTCTGATTTATATGCAAAGTAACACAAGAGACGACAATTAACGTACAAGAGAGTAGTAAAGAATTATGGTGTACAAAGTAATATTTGGCAGGGATAGTCACTAGTGATAAATCACTATGGGTCGCAACATGATTGGATGATTTTCGGGGATTTGGGGAACCAAATTTTTTTTGGGGTGGCACATAGATATTCGGGGAAATCCCCGAAAATTTGGGAATAGTGCAAGCCCTGCTTGATTTCTAATCAGGAAAATCGAAATACTTAATCCACACGAGAAAAGAAAAGCTCCGACTTTGTGGTTGACGCAATAAAGAATTGCCGCAAAATTAATTCAAAGTCAACCAAACACCGCCGCCTCTTCCGGCGGCGCGGGTGCGGCACGCCAGCAACGTTGTGACACTTAAGCGGCCGTCAACCGAGCCTCTCGTTGGGGGCGTTCGGTTGATGCGCCGGCATGGTGCTGGGGTCTAGGTAAGACACAGAGCGCTACCAGCATCAGAATCGACTTTAGAGGACAAGTTATGTCATGGGAATATGTTTTTGAAATCCCCCTTTGCCCCAAACTAAACATTTTCCAAAATTCTACTTTAGAAGCTTTTTAAATATTTCTAAGGCACTAATAGATAGAGCGTTACAAATATCAGAATTGACTTTAGAGGACAAATTATGTTATGGGAAGATATTTTTGAAATCCCCCTTCCACCCAAACTCAAAATTTTCTAAAATTCTACTTTAGAAGCTTTTAAAATATTTCTAAAGCACTAAAAGATAGAGTGCTAAAAACATCATAATCGACTTCAGAGGACACGTTATATCATAGGGAGAGGTTTTTGAAATCCCCCTTCCAACCAAACTCAAAATTTTCTAAAATTCTACTTTAGAAGCTTTTAAAATATTTCTAAAGCACTAAAAGATAGAGTGCTAAAAACATCAGAATCGACTTCAGAGGACACGTTATATCACAGGAAGAGGTTTTTGAAATCCCCCTTCCCCCCAATCTCAAAATTTTCTAAAATTCTACTTTAGAAGCTTTTTTAAATAATTCTAAAGCGCTAAGACATAGAGCGCTACAAATATCAGAATCGACTTTAGAGGATAATTTATGTCATGGGGAGATATTTTTGAAATCCCCCTTCCCCCCAAACTCAAAATTTTCCAAAATTCTAGTTTAGAAGCTTTTTAAAATATTTGTAAAGCGCTAAGACATAGAGCGCAACAAACATCAGAATCGACTTTAGAGGACAATTTATGTCATGGGAAGATGTTTTTGAAATCATCCTTTGCCCCAAACTCAAAATTTTCCAAAATTCTACTTTAGAAGCTTTTTAAATATTTCTAAGGCACCAATAGATAGAGCGCTACAAATATCAGAATTGATTTTAGAGGACAAATTATGTTATGGGAAGATGTTTTTGAAATCCCCCTTCCAACCAAACTAAAAATTTTCTAAAATTCTACTTTAGAAGCTTTTAAAATATTTCTAAAGCACTAGTGTTTGTCTTTGTTGGTTTGTATGTCTGGAGTGTCTGTCTTTGTTGGTTTGTATGTCTAATGTCTAAAGTCCCTGTCTTTCTCTGTTTGTATGTCTGAAGTGTTTGTTTTTGTTGGTTTGTATGTCTGAAGTGTCTGTCTTTCTCTGTTTGTATGTCTGAAGTGGTTGTCTTTGTTGGTTTGTATGTCTGAAGTGTCTGTCTTTGTTGGTTTGTATGTCTAAAGTGCCTGTCTTTCTCTGTTTGTATGTCTGAAGTGTTTGTCTTTGTTGGTTCGTATGTCTGAAGTGTCTGTCTTTGTTGTTTTGTATGTCTAAAGTGCCTGTCTTTCTCTGTTTTTATGTCTGAAGTGTTTGTCTTTGTTGGTTTGTATGTCTGAAGTGTCTGTCTTTGTAGGTTTGTATGTCTAAAGTGCCTTTCTTTCTCTGTTTCTTTGTCTGAAGTGTTTGTCTTTGTTGGTTTGTATGTCTAAAGTACTTGTCTTTCTCTGTTTGTATGTCTGAAGTGTTTGTCTTTGTTGGTTTGTATGTCTGAAGTGTTTGTCTTTGTTGGTTTGCATGTCTAAAGTGTTTGTCTTTCTCTGTTTTTATGTCTGAAGTGTTTGTCTTTGTTGGTTTGTATGTCTGAAGTGTCTGTCTTTTTTGGTTAGTATGTCTAAAGTGCCTGTCTTTCTCTGTTTGTATGTCTGAAGTGTTTGTCTTTGTTGGTTTGTATGTCTGAAGTGTCTGTCTTTGTTGGTTTGTATGTCTAAAGTGCCTGTCTTTCTCTGTTTGTATGTTTAAATTGTTTGTCTTTGTTGGTTTGTATGTCTGAATTGTCTGTCTTTGTTGGTTTGTATGTCTAAAGTACCTGACTTTCTCTGTTTGTATGTCTGAAGTGTTTGTCTTTGTTAGTTTGTATGTCTGAAGTGTCTGTCTTTCTCTGTTTGTAGGTCTGAAGTATTTTTCTTTGTTGGTTTGTATGTATCAAGTGTCTGTCTTTGTTGGTTTATATGTCTAAAGTGTTTGTCTTTCTCTGTTTGTATGTCTGAAGTGTTTGTGTTTTTTGGTTTGTATGTCTGAAGTGTCTGTCATTGTTGGTTTGTATATCTAAAGTGCTTGTCTTTTTTTGTTTGCATGTCTGAAGTGTTTGTCTTTGTTGGTTTTTATGTCTGAAGTGTCTGTCTTTCTCTGTTTGTATGTCTAAAGTGTTTGTCATTGTTGGTTTGTATGTCTGAAATCTTTGTTTTTGTTGGTTTGTAAGTCTAAAGTGCCTGTCTTTCTCTGTTTGTATGTCTGAAGTGTTTGTCTTTGTTGGTTTGTATGTCTGAAGTGTCTGTCTTTCTCTGTTTGTATGTCTAAAGTGCTTGTCTTTCTCTGTTTGTATGTCTGAAGTGTTTGTCTTTGTTGGTTTGTATGTCTGAAGTGTCTGTCTTTGTTGGTTTGTATGTCTAAAGTGTCTGTCTTTCTCTGTTTGTATGTCTGAAGTGTTTGTCTTTGTTGGTTTGTATGTCTGAAGTGTATGTCTTTGTTGGTTTGTAAGTCTAAAGTGTCTGTCTTTCTCTGTTTCTATGTCTGAAGTGTCTGTCTTTGTTGGTTTGTATGTCTAAAGTGCCTGTCCTTCTCTGTTTGTATGTCTAAAGTGCCTGTCTTTCTCTGTTTGTATGTCTAAAGTGTTTGTCTTTGTTGATTTGTATGTCTAAAGTGCCTGTCTTTCTCTGTTTGTATGTCTAAAGTGTTTGTCTTTGTTGGTTTGTATGTATGAAGTGTTTGTCTTTGTTCGTTTGTATGTCTAAAGTGCCTGTCTTTCTCTGTTTGTATGTTGGTGAAAAAGATGAGTACTTCAAGTTGTAAAATTGGTTTAGGAAGGATATAACGTAAAGAACTTGTTCTGAAAAATATAAAAAAAGCCTTTGAAAAGTATTGCCTGGTGTTGGGGTATTCAAAAAGCCATCAAATAAAGTTTTGTGTGAAAAGGATGAGTACTTCAACTTGTAAAATGGGTTTAGGAGGGATATTAAGAAAGGACCTTGTTCTGAAATAATATTAAGAAAGGACCTTGTTCAAATAAAGTTTTGTGTGAAAAGGATGAGTACTTCAACTTGTAAAATGGGTTTAAGAGGGACATTAAGAAAGGACTTTGTTCTGAAAAAATATAATAAAGCCTTTTGAAAAGTATTGCTTGGTGTTGGGATATGCAAAAAGCCGTAAGGTAAAGCTGTGGGTGAAAAAGGATGAGTACTTCAACTTGTAAAAGAGGTTTAGGAGGGATATTAAGAAAGGACCTTGTTCTGAAATAATATAATAAAACCGTTTGAAAAGTATTGCTTGGTGGGGTATTCAAAAAGCCATAATGTAATGTTGTGGGTGATAACGATGAGTACTTCAAGTTGTAAAATTGGTCTAGGAGGGATATTACGTAAAGAACTTATTCGGAAAAGATATAATAAAGCCTTTTGAAAAGTATTGCATGGTGAGGTATTCAAAAGTCGTAAAGTATTGTTGGGAGTGAAAAGGATGAGTACTTCAAATTATAAAATAGTTTTAGGAGGGATATTACGTAAATAACTTGTTCTGAAAAGATATAATAAAGTCTTTTGAAAAGTATTGCTTGATTTTGGGGTATGCAAAAATGTCGTAATGTAGTGTTGGGGGTGAAAAAGATGAGTACTTCAACATATAAAATAAGTTTAGGAGGAATATTAAGAAGAGAACTTGATCTGAAATTATATATTTCGGGGGGATGGAACCAAAAAGTTGGGTGGAGGGGGGGGGGGCTTCTGTGTCTCAAGCCCGCAAAAAAAGTATTAGAAAAAAATGGAGGGGGGGCGGGGGAAGGGACTCTTTGGAGGGAGGGGGGGGGGCAAAACAGTTGGGCGGGGGCCCCTATTGGGTTTGGGTAGGGGACCTTACAACACTGTTCAAATGGAACTTGTGTGTTATAACGACCACAGAGTTTCATCCCAAATCATCTTCTAAAATGTCTCAAACTGCTTCGCCAAAAAATCTCTAAAATGCCAATTAATTTGTTTCATCCAAATAATCCCCTAAAAGTAATTCCTGCGTGTTGCTTTGTTTCGGCATCCCTGCGCTGTCACATTTGAAATTCCCAGGAAACCATTTCCCGCGTTAAATATATTTAAATATTTAAAAATAGAATATTAATTTATCTCTCAGACCTAAAGACCAGAGAAGCCATATTTAAAAATGAAATCCCCTCATGTTTCTTGTCCCAGTCGATTATGCAAATAAATTTCCCAGAAATCCTGTCCCGCTAGAATCGATAATTCCCCGTCGATTATGTAATCAATTTCTCAGAAATCTAGTCCCCTTCGATTATGTAAATCAAGTTTCCAGAAATTCTCTCCCCTTAGTGGATCAATAAACCAGCATTCGTTGTTGGACTTATGTTGACATCCAAGAAACATCCAGCAATTGTTGTTGGACTTATGTCTACATCCAGCAATTGTTGTTGGACTTATGTCTACATCCAGCAATTGTTGTTGGACTTTTGCTACATCCATGAAAACAACAAATAAATTGACCAACACTCATAATCATCAAACAATCATCAACAAATAGAACAGAAATCATCATATAACCATGAAAAAAAACATCAAATATCCATCAAACAGAACAAAACCATCCAATAACCATCAACAAACAGAAGAAAAACAACAATATAACCATCAAACAGAACAAAACCATGAAAAAAACATCAACAAACAGAACAAAAACATGCATAAATTATATAAGCCCTGGAGTAATACCTGGATTCCTACTCTCCTTACTTTCAGTTAAAAAAACTTGTTTTTTTTTATTTAATTCTGAACGTTTTTGAATTACTGCAGGTTTTGATTTTTGCTCAAATTATATGAATAACTAAAAAGAAATTTGCATATTAATTTCACTTTTTTGGTTAAATGGGTGTCTTGAAAGTTGTTTAAATTATGTACGAACGTTTTTATTAGTAATAAATATACGTAATTTACGAATTAACTTACGTAACGAACTTCTATTTTCATATATTTTTAATACTTGTATTAGGGGGCTAATCCCCTAGTCAATACCTTGCTCTTTACGCTTAAGTTCGAATTTTGTTCTGATTCTTTAAAAATTACCCCTTAGTCACAAAGCCGTTAATTAGAATAAATAGCTCTTATGAAAGTATTGAAAAAAACCTTAGCGTACAGAGCGTGGTATTGACTAGGGGGCGAACCCAATCGTATACGTAATAAATTCTGTTTGTTTTAATTTTTGATATTGCTCCTTACTTTCAGTTGAAAAACTTTTTTTTTAATTTAATTTCTGATCTTTTTACATAATGCTGGGAAATCCGGGCCCCCTTCATAGCAATGTCCCTACCCCCTTGAAAACTTCCTCCATGGAAAGATCCTCCCATGTAACCTCCGACCCCCCCCCACTACCAGAAAATCTCCCCTGAAAACGTCCCTGGGACTTTTAATTTCCGTTCGAATGGACCCTTCCGCGATATCTTAGAACCACTGGGTCAGTACGGTCACCCCTGGAAAAAAAAAAAACAATAAACACGCATCCATGATCTTTCTTCTGGCAAAAAGTACAAAATTCCACATTTTTGCAGATACGAGCTTGAAACCTTTACAGTAAGGTTCTCTGATACGCTGAATCTGATGGTGTGAAATTCATTAGGGTTTAAGGTTTATTACATTAAGGTTTTATGACTTTTAGGGGGTGTTTCCCCCCTTTTTTCGAAAATCAGGCATATCTTCTCAGGCTCGTAACTTTTGATGGGTAGGATTAAAATTGATGAAAGTTTGATGCCTTATATATTTGAAATCTGCATAAAAATGTGATTCTTTTGATGTATATATTGGTATCAAAATTCCGTCTTTTAGAGTTTCGGTTATTATTGAGCCGGGTCGCTCTTTGCTTACAGTTCGTCACCACGAACTGTTTGTTAAAAAAGCCATTCATTATTTACAAATGAATCGAAACTTCAAATAGATCATTTCTTGTGTATGTACGGTAAATGATATTATAAACTAAGTTTGTTCTCATTTCAAAAATTTTGGGAAGAATTACCTGAATTTTCCTACAGAACTGATTTCTTTTGTTTTTCTTCGTCTTTGGAGCACAACCTTGCGTATGGAGAGAATATTACAGCAGAATTGTCAAGTAAATAATTTGAATAAGTAAGTATAACAATAAGAAATCATTCTTTTAACATACAACTTTGAGTGGTTCCCGAACAACATGCCTATACTTCTCCAACAACTAAGTGGCAAGGGGTTGGGGTCAGGAGCGTAATTTCCTATAGGACAGAGGGAGCAACTGACTCTCCCAGACCACAGTTTTCCCCCAGACCCCAGCTCCACTAGGTGAATTTTAGTGTCTCCAAAAATGTTGTCAAAACTACGATAAACCTGCATAATTAAGTGGCAGATCCAGGGGCGCCCCCCTAGCATAGTCTAAAGTAGTGTAATTCACTTAATTAATGCAAATTTTCGTTAATTAAACTTGCTCCTAACGCAAGTTTATTGGATCAACCTATTTTGAGCCCCCCCCCCCACCTAAAAAAGCCAGGATCCTCCCCTGGCACAATTCAAGCATCTACTGAAGCAGGTCAGTTTTCTTTTGTATATCTTTACCTTTTTAAATCTGCAAAAATGTGGATTTTGTTTGCCAGAAGAAAGATCACGGATGCGTGTTTGTTTGTTTTTCTTTTTCCCAGGGGTGATCGTATCGATCCAGTGGTCCTAGAATGTCGCGGGAGGGCTATTTCGACCGAAATTAAATGTCATAGCGCCCTGTTTAAGTGACCAAAAATTGGAGGGCAATTAGTATCACTTTTTACAAAAAAATTGCATTTTCATGTACAAACTACGCTCACCATTCAACCATTGGAGAATCTCGACCATTCTACAGTAGCCACAGTAAAAAGCGCAACTTCATTTCTCGAGGGTGTACCAAATAATGGACTATGAACTATGAACTATTACCTTTAAACTATGTTGAACAAAATGGCTATCTCGAAATTTTGATTGGATGACTTTGGGGGGAGGGGCCTGTAGTGAGGGGGTCTAGATGCCCTCCAATCTTTTTTGTCACTTAAAAAGGGCACTTACAGGTCCTAATTTGAAAATGTCCTAGACATGTCAAAGTTTATAAATTCTTTGAAAAATATGACATGAAAAGGAACCGCACAGCAAATATTTATTGAAGCAAGTGGCGTTATTCTTTTATTTACCTAATTTTATTGAATGAAGAAGCGTGTTAGTTTGTTAAGTCTCCTTTTCTTCGCCACCATCACAGGTTGCATAATGATGGTTTGAGGGGTTATCTGTGAAAGAAGTAACGCCGAACTGGCCGGCCTTGACAAAAACAAAGAGAGAAAAAAAATATCTCAAAATGAATAGAATAGATAATGAATAGAATAGAATCTCAAGACCAATAGAATTATTAATAATACTAAAAACATCTAAGGGGTTTCTTTGTACTTGAAGTAAACGCCCATCAAGGGAGCAAAAATCTCCAGAGCCTGAGTTAGAAAAATTCATATAACTCAAGGAGACTATGTATCAAACCTGCACCGTAACACACACAGAATAAAATAAATAAAAAATAACTAAGAGGCTATAAACCAAAACAAAAAATAAAAATAAATAAATAAATAAAATCACAACAATCATACCAATACTGCAATATACTAAACATACCTAAAAAAAAACAAAGCACACACACACAAAAAAACAGCTTATTTTTAAAAAACAAAGAAAAAAAAACGAAAACAAACAACAAACAAATCTTAATTTCTAATACTAAATGCAATCAGCAATAGACCTTATTTTCTTTATTGCTGACCCTACACTAGGCTTTGCCAATATCTGACCCTGATCTGACCACGCATTACGCGGACCGTAAATGTCTTTAGCTGCATTCACAATGTCCCGGCGATGCTTTGTTAGAGACTCCGATATAAAAATACCAGTAGATGCAAGTCTAGCTTTTGCTTTAAGCACTTTTCGGGCTACATCTTTACTAGAAAATTTAACAATGATCGGAGCAGCTCTAGTAGAACTTTCTTCAGTCTGTGGGGCCTGATTATTTAGGCGGAGACGGTACACATTGATCAGATCAGAAGGCGAGAGTTCAGTCAGAGACATTTTGCTATTCAGAATTTGAAGTATTGCCGTGCGACTTTCCACACTGGGTAACTGTTTGGCCCCATGAAATACAAGGCTGTCGAGTAGGGACTCCTGATCAAAATAGTACAGCTTTGTTTCGATTCGAATGATTCTGTCCTCGAGGTTCTCAATTTGAGTTCTCAGACCCTTTAAAGCCTGCTCAATTTTCGCAAACTTCGAATTAAACTCGAGTGTGATTGCATCATAAACCTGGCTGATTATTAGTTCAGCAGGCTCTTTCATTGACCTTGAATCATTAAACTTTTCAGTCACTTTCTGCGTAATATTTTCAAGCAAATGACATTTTGTCTTCTCTAGCTTGGCTTCAGTAGCAACTAATTGCTCATAAATTGAGGCAACGCTGGAAGAAACCAAGCTGGACCCTACTTTACCTCTAGCTTTGAGGGCTAAAAATGTCTTCGAAAGAGTCTGATAAATTTCAGGAGTATTTGCAAGCTCCGCAAATGCTTTTTTAACAGCAGGTGTAGATGAATCAGTCGTTTTAGGGTCGTATTTTTGAAGATTCGCATCAATGAGCCTGAATTCATCGTGACTTCCGTAGCAAAAAACGAGGTAGGCCTATGTAGGCTTCCCTTTTGAGTCCTTTCCATTCTGAATAACTCTTACTGGCCAGTGGGGATAGTTCTTGAATTTAGCCAGCGCAACATCAAACTGCTCGAAACGCTGCATAATTATTAAAAATCTGATTAGAATGAGCCGATAAACAAGACAAAAAGACTTATCTTTGAGTGAGGGCCGAGCCTCACTAATGCATCCGAGTGGATTTCAAATCCAACCTGTGTGAAGTCGGCCCACTGCCTTTACTGCACAGCACTGAACAGTGCCAGTTAACGCACAGGCCTTAAAAACTACCAATTTTACACTAAAATAGTCCTTCGAAATAAGATAATCCAATCAAGTACAGTCAATAATAATCCAAAAAATCCAAGGTACCAGCTATCTATACAATAAACAGCTTATCCAAATGATTTATCGTGATGCACTCAATCAAAATTGCGCAATTTAACAAAGCATAAAAGTTAATCCGATTGGCTTCAATAACTAGTTCTTTTCAGTTCAGAGACTGAATTTACAGTGATTGGTCACTCGTTTGGTAGTTTCAAAAGAATTTTAATTTTTTTTTAATGTCTTGATTTTTCATGTTTAAATTTATTTTTTTAAATATTATTATTTCTTTTTTTTGGGGGGGGGTGGGTGACCCTAGCCTTGGTTGGAAACGTTTGTTGTGAGGGGTACTGAGTTTGTCTAATATTTTTTGTGGCTTGGTTTCAAATATATTTTTGGAATTTGGTTTAATTTATTGGATTGTCCTACATCTTTTTTTTGTTGGGGGTGGGGGTTTAATATATATTAACCCCTATGCTTTCCCAAGCCAGAACAAAATTTGCACTTTACTGAAAAAAATATAACTGTTTTTACTTTTATAACTTTAATAAATCAAATAATATTAACATTTTGATTACTAAATATCAGTATATGTATATTAAACTGACAATGCACATTCATTTGTATTTTTTCAGTAAAGTGCAAATTTTGTTCTGGCCTTGGGAAGGCAAAGGGGTTTTGCCCCCAACTTATGTTAATTTCTGCTGGTTTTGAGTTTGACTCGGTTAATTATTGTAATTTCTGTTCGTTTTTGGTTTCATTTATTTATCGATGCTGATTTGTGGTAGTTTCACGCTTGGTGGATTATCTGATTTTATTTTTGCTCATTTTTTGTTTAATGGAGTTCTTTACTTTGCTTTGAAAAACTTATTTTGTGGAAAAAGTTTTTAAAATTAATATCTGTTCATTTTATATCTACATAGTCTTTTCAGAGAAAAAGAAAATAATACTTTAAATCTTTTCGTTTTTTAAGACTTTATAGTTTGGCGTGCTATTTGCATGTTGGAGAAAAATTTTCAGCAATTTTTAGCAACATACACCCTTTTAAAAATCTGGACACATGTAGTACTGTTTAATTTAGTTTCATACCTCCTCTAGTTGACCTGAAATGGAAAACTTGATAACATTCGCAAAAAAATCTGTTTACATTCTTTGATAGCTTGGATACACTTACGCTATTTTGATTTGGTTAAATTTTAAGAGCAGAAATGGGAGGGTTGGAGTGGGAGGGTGGGCGTGGGAGGGTGGGTCTGGGAGGGTGGGAGTGGAAGGGGGATTAGTTGCCCTCAAATCACTTTCGACTATTAAAAAGGGCACTAGGCCTTTAGATTTCCAATCGAATGAGCCCTTTTGGAAACGACAACGCTTTCTATAAACACCTTATACGTCCCCAGGGCATAAATTACAACCCTTGCCCTAAGGTCTGTTAGGGTGGTTGTCATCCCCTAAGACCGTATTTCCAAAACTTTCAACTACGTTAAACTACATGGCTATCTCAAAATTTTGATTGTATGTGTTTGGGGAAATGGTGGGCGTGAGAGGGGTGTTAGTCGCAACCCAATCAGTTTCGACTATTAAAAAGGGCACAAGTTACTCCAATTTCCAATTGAATGAGTGCTTTTCAAAGTTTCTACGACAACTTCTTCGATACGAAGTGCCCTGCTTCAAAGAAAAAATTAATAAATAATACATTGTGCCAACATAGTTCTTATATGCCCCCAGGGCATAACTTAAAACCCTTGCCCAGAGGGTTGTAGGGGAGTTTCCCCCTTCTTTACTTAGGCAGTGCGATCCTGCTGCCTATGATTTATACAACAACTTTCTATATAAACCTTATATGCCCCCAGGGCATAACTTACAACCCTTGCAATGAGGGCTCTGAGGGGGTTAAAATCCTAAAAGACCTAATTTCCAGAACGTTCAACTACGTTGAACAAAATGGATATCTCAAAATTTTGATTGGGTGTGTTTTGGAAAATGGTGGGCGTGAGAGGGGCGTTAGTCGCTATCCAATCACTTCCAACTATTAAAAAAGGCACTAGCCATTTCAATTTCCAATTGAATGAGCCCTTTTGAAGTTTCTACAACAACGCTTACAATAAAACTTTATATGCCCCAGGGTATAACTTACAAACCTTGCCCTGAAGGCTGTGGGGGGAGAAATTGTCATCCTTAAAGACCTAATTTCCAAAACTTTCAACTACGTTGAATAAAATGGCTATCTAAGAATTTTGATTGGATGTGCTTGGGGAAAAGGTGGGCGTGAGAGGGGGGTTAGTTGCCCTCAAATCACCTTTGACTATTAAAAAGGGTACTATCCCTTTGAATTTGAAATCGAATGAGCCCTTTTTCAAGTTTCTACGACAAAGATTTCAATAAAAACCTTATATGCCCCCAGGGTATAACTTATAATCCTTGCCCTGAGGGTTGTGGGGGAGTGTCCTCCTCAAAAATATATTTTCTATCTGGAAATCAACTACGCTGAACAAAATGGCTATCTCAAAATTTTTATTGGATGTGTTTGGGGGAATAATGGGCGTGGGAGGGGGGCTAGTTGCCCTCCAATCACTTTCGACAAGTAAAAAGTGCACTAGCCCTTTGAATTTCCAATTGAATGAGCTTTTTTAGAAGTTTCTACGACGACGCCTTCTTTAAAAACCGACAGGGCATAACTTAAAACCCTTGCCCTGAGGGCTGTTGGGGAGTTTCCTCCTCAAAAACATATTTTCTATCAGGAGATCAACTTCGCGGAACAAAATGGCTATCTCAAAATTTTGATTGGATGTGTTTGGGGAAATGATGGGCGTGGGGGGGGGCTAGTTGCCCTCTAATCACTTTCGACTATTAAAAAGGGCACTATCCCTTTGAGTTTCCAATCGAATGAGCCTTTTTTGAAGTTTCTACGACAAGGCCTTCTATAAAAAAAACTTATATGCCCCCAGGGCATAACTTAAAACCCTTGCCCTGAGGTATATGGGGGATTGTCCTTCTCAAAAACATATTTTCTATCTGAAAATCAACTACGCTGAACAAAATGGCTATCTAAAAATTTTGCTTGGATATGTTTGGGGGAATGATGGGCGTGGGTGGGGGAGCAGTTGCCCTACAATCACTTTCGACTATTAAAAGGGGTACTAGCCCTACGAATTTCCAATTGAATTAGCCTGTTTTGAAGTTTCTACGACAAAGATTTCAATAAAAACCTTATATGCCCCCAGGGCATAACTTAAAACCCTTGCCCCAAGGGTTGTGGGGGAGTGTCCTCCTCAAAAACATATTTTCTATCAGGAAATCAACTACGTTGAACAAAATGGCTATCTCAAAATTTTGATTGGATGTGTTTGGGGGAATGATGGGTGTTGGGGGGGCTAGTTACCCTCCAATCACTTTTGACTATTAAAACGGGCACTAGAACTCTCAATTTCCAATCGAATGAGCCCCTTTTGAAGTTTCTACGACGACCCCTTTCATATGAAGTGCCCTGCTCTAAAGGGAAAGAATAATACATAGTTCATTGTGCCAACATCGTTCTTATATGCCCTCAGGGCATAACTTAAAACCCTTGCCCCAAGGGTTGTGGGGGAGTGTCCTCCTCAAAAACATATTTTCTATCAGGAAATCAACTACGTTGAACAAAATGGCTATCTCAAAATTTTGATTGGATGTGTTTGGGGGAATGATGGGCATCGGGGGGGGGGCTAGTTCCCCTCCAATCATTTATTCCCCAGGGCATAACTTACAACACCTGCCCCCAGACCCTGGGGGGTTTTGTCAATTTTAATTTCAATTTATTATTTGAATAAAAACATAACACATACATCAATAACAATAAAGATCATAGAAGAGAACTTGTCAAGGACCAAAAAAAAAGAAAAAATTAAAGTAACACCGAAAAAAAAAGATGGAAGAATAAAACATACATAATTAAAGCAAATTGGTTAAAAGTTGAAAGATTAAATTATATTATCAAGTTTTGTTACATTTTTGTACAGCTTGCAGAAACTTGTGGCTAGCTCAACAGTAGGGTGCTATCTAGTACCGCGACAAGTGATTGTATAATATGACTTATTACGGACATGTAGCTAGTACTACAGAAGGGACACGACTTACCAGACTGGTTTCCGAGGCAACACCCATTTTCTGGACCAATCAGAGACATCGAATACGGATGGTACTTAATATACAGTGCAGTTTCAACGGTACATGACTTACCACGGACATGTACCTAGTACTACAGACGATACCTGACTTACCATACAGGTTTCTGTGTCAACACCCATTTTGTGGGCCAATCAGAGACATCGCATACGGAGGGTACTTAATATACGGTAACTTGAATATCATTGCTATAGCAATCAGATTCAATGCATGCCAGACGGGTTTCTGAGGTTAACAGCCTAGCTGGTTAACAGCCAAGCTTTCGGCTATTAGCATTCAACGGAAGGTTTTTATGATTGCATACGGTATTAGATATCGAAAAGTTGTATCATTTGCGTAAAAATAACTCAATTTGCGAAAAAGATATTCCATAGGAATTACTCTGCTCTGAATGATCTTAATTGGTGATTGAATAATAGGAGTGAAACAGAGCTCGATAACATTTTTAATTGGATTGTATGAAGGTGGTAAAAAGGGTTAAACTGCTTAAAAGTTAAGGTAATTCCGAAATGTGTGGTGACTCTTACGTAACTTATCATAAATTTGGAATAACATCAATGGTATCAATCTATGGAAACAACTACTGTTGCCAAGGCGATCATGGGACTTGACTTAGCTTTAATTCTCGGCTATGTTCTGTATAATACACAAGTATCAATCGAGTAGTGTTGTCAATATAAAATATGCCTTAGCATTGGGGTATGCTAAAAAGTTGAAACTAATAGAGTCATATGCGCCAAGATGACCTTATGACTTGACCTAGCTTTACTCCTTGACAGTGTTCTGTATAATACACAAGTATCAATCGAGTAGTGTTGTCAATATAAAATATGCCTTAGCATTGGGGTATGCTAAAAAGTTGAAACTAATAGAGTCATAGGCCCCAAGATGACCTTATGCCTTGACCTACCTTTACTCCTCGACTTTGTTCTGTATAGTACACAAGTACCATTCGAGCAGTGTTATAAATATAAAATATGCCTTAGCATTGGAATATATGAAAAAGTTGAAACTAATAAATATGTATATGAGAAAAAAGAATTTTTATAGAGAAATTCAGAATAATCCTTAAAAATCCTTATAAATCGACTAGTGAGATGATTATGGCTTTGAACCATCAAGAACCACAACCACCAATGACCTTAACCACCAAGGACCTCAACTTCCAAGGAGCTCTATCCCCAACCTCCAAGGGACCCCTCTCTCTAACTTTTTGGGCCCCCTCCCCCATTTTTATACTTTTTTTAAAGTTCTTTTTTAACTTTTTTTAATTTTTTTTATGTTATTTTTTTTCAACCTTTTTTACATGTCTTAGAATGATATAAAGCATACTCAAAACGTAAAAAATGCACATTTAATATTTTCAAAATTCAGAATTAGAATGATATAGAAATGTTAGTCATGACTTTTACTATTAGAAAAATAATGATTGTAGCAAAAGAGACATGCAAAAAGTTAGGTTAATTTAGGTTCACTTAGAGTGGTGCGCTAACTCTAAGTAAACCTAAATTAACCTAACTTTTTGCATGTCTCTCTCACTATGACTGTGTGTGTGTCAATATGACTATGACTCTCACTAAGCGGGTGTGCTGCCATCTATAACCAACCCAACCGAAATTCAACGCAACGATGCATAAAGTCAAAATTAATAAAACTTAGATTTTATGAATGTTGTCTGATGCACCCGATAAAGACGTTGATAATGAATTTATTCACTCTGACACTTAGATTTTGTCAATTTTATCCTATGTATCCGAGAAAAAGATGTAGATAAAAAATTTAATCACTCTGATACTAGGATTTTGATAATGTTATCTGAAGTATCCAAAAAAGGATGTTAATAGAGAATTTATTCAATCTGATAGTTCGATTTTATCAATTTTATCCGATGTAATTGACTGAGATGTTGATAGAAAACATTTATTCACTCTAATACTTAGATTTTGTCGATGTTATCCTATGTATCCGAGAAAAGATGTTGATATAGAATTTAATCACTCTGATAGTTAGATTTTGATAATATTAACCGACTTATCCAGCAAATGATGCTGATAAAGAATTTATACTTAGATTTTGTGAGTGTTATCTGATGTAAACGACAAAGGAAGTTGATAAGAGAAAGTAGTCACTCTAGTACTTAGATTTTGACAATGTTATCCGACGTATCCGACAAAAGGTGTTGCTAAAGAATTTATTCAATCTGATAGTTCGATTTTATCAATTTTATCCGATGTAATTGACTGAGATGTTGATAGAAAACATTTATTCACTCTAATACTTAGATTTTGTCGATATTATCCTATGTATCCAAGAATAGATATTGATATAGAATTTAATCAATCTGATACTTAGATTTCAATAATGTTAACTGACGTATCTAGCAAATGATGCTGATAAACCATTCATTCACCATGATACTTAAAATTTCTCAATTTTATCCGACGTATCCGACAAAGGATGATGATAAAGAATTTATTCATTCTAACACATAGATTTTATGACTGTTATCCAACGTATCCTACAAATGATACCCATAAAGAATTTAATCACTCTGATGCTTAGATTTTATCAATTTTATCCGATGTATCTGACAAAAAAGATGATGATAAAAATTATTCACTCTGATGCTTAGATTTTATTAATGTTATCTGATGTATCTGACATAAGAAGTTGATAAGGAATTTATTCACTATGCTACTTAGATTTGGTCAGTGTTATCAAAGGTATATGTCAAAAGACATTGATAAAGAATTTATTCAATCTGATTCTTATATTTTCTCAATTTTTTCCGACGTATCTGACGAAGGACGATGATAAAGAATTTATTCATTCTGATACCTAGATTTTGACAATGTTATCAAACGTATCCGTCAAAGGTCACTGATAAAGAATTTGTTCACTGATGCTTAGACTTTCTCAGTTTTATCAAGCGTATCTGATAAAAGATGATGATAAAGAATTTATTCACTCTGATACTTAGATTTTGTGAATGTTATCTGATATAACCGACAAAGGAAATTGATGAAAGAATTTATTCACTCTGATACTTAGATTTTGACAATGTTATCTGACGTATCCGCAAAAAGATGTTGATAAAGAATTTATTCAGTCTGATAGTTCGATTTTGTCAATTTTATCCGATGTAAATGACTGAGATGTTGATAGAAAACATTTATTCACTCGAATACTTAGATTTTGTCGATGTTATCCTATGTATCCGAGAATAGATGTTGATATAGAATTTAATCAATCTGATACTTAGATTTTGACAATGTTAACCGACGTATCCAGCAAATGATGCTGATACAGAATTTATACTTAGATTTTGTGAATGTTATCTGATGTAAACGACAAAGGAAGTTGATAAAAGAATTTATTCACTCTGATACTTAGATTTTGACAATGTTATCCGACGTATCCGATAAAAGATGTTGCTAAAGAATTTATTCAATCTGATAGTTAGATTTTTGTTAATTTTATCCGATGTAGCTGACACAGATGTTGATAGAAAACATTGAATCACTCTAATACTTAGATTTTGTTGATGTTACCCTATGTATCCGAGAATAGATGTTGATACAGAATTTAATCACTCTGATAGTTAGATTTTGACAATGTTAACCGACGTATCCAGCAAATGATGCTGATACAGAATTTATACACTATGATACGTAAAATCCTCAATTTTATCTGACGTATCCGACAAAGGATGATGATAAAGAATTTATTCATTCTAATAAATAGATTTTGTCAATGTTATCCGACAAATGATATCGATAAAGAATTTAATCACTCTGATACTTAGATTTTGTCAATGTTATCCGACGTATCCAACAATGGATGTCGATAAAGAATTTGTTCAATCTGATGCTTAGATTTTATCAATTTTATCTGACAAAAAAGATGATGATAAAAATTATTCACTCTGATACTTAGATTTTGTTGATGTTATCTTATGTATCCGACAAAAGAAGTTGATTAGGAATTTATTCACTATGATACTTAGATTTGGTCAGTGTTATCAAACATATCTGTCAAAAGACACTGATGAAGAATTTATTCACTCTGATGCTTTGATTTTCTCAATTTTATCCGACGGTTCTGAAAAAGGACGATGATAAAGAATTTATTCAGCTGATACCTAGATTTTGACAATGTCATCAAATGTATCCGCCAAAGATCATTGATAAAGAATTCATTCACTCTGATGCTTAGATTTTTTCAGTTTTATCAAGCGTATCTGACAAAAGATGATGTTAAAGAATTTATTCACTCTGATACTTAGATTTTGACAATGTTATCCGACATATCCGAAAAATTATGTTGATAAAAAATTTATTCAATCTGATAGTTTGATCTGGTCAATTTTATCCTATGTAATTGACTGAGATCTTGGTAGAAAACATTTATTCACTCTAATGCTTAGATTTTGTCGATGTTATCCTATGTATCCGAGAATAGATGTTGATATAGAATTTAATCACTCTGATACTTAGATTTTGATAATATTAACCGACGTATCCAGCAAATGATGCTGATAAAGAATTTATACTTAGATTTTGTGAGTGTTATCTGATGTAAACGACAAAAGAAGTTGATAAAAGAATTTATTCACTCTGATACTTAGATTTTGACAATGTTATCTGACGTATCCAACAAAAGATGTTGATAATGAATTTATTCAATCTGATAGTTCGATTTTGTCAATTTTATCCGATGTAGCTTACGCAGACGTTGATAGAAAACATTTATTCACTATAACACCTAGATGTTGTCGATGTTATCCTATGTATCCGAGAATAGATGTTGATATAGAATTTAATCACTCTGATAGTTAGATTTTGATAATATTAACCGACGTATCCAGCAAATGATGCTGATAAAGAATTTATTCACTATGATACTTAGAATTTCTCAATTTTATCCGACGTATCCGACAAAGGATGATGATAAAGAATTTATTCATTCTAATACATAGATTTTATCAATGTTATCCGACGTATCCGAAAAAAGATATCGATGAAGAATGTTAATTAAGAATTTGTTCACCTTGATACTTAGATTTTTTCAGTGTTATCAATCGTATCTGTCAAAATACATTGATAAAGAATTTATTCACTCCGATACTTAGATTTTCTCAGTTTTATCAAGCATGTCTGACAAAGGACGATGATAAAGAATTTATTCACCCTGATACTTAGATTTTGTGAATGTTATCCGATGTATCAGACAAAGAAAGTTAATAAAGAATTTGTTCACTATGATACTTAGATTTTGTCCGTGTTATCAATCGTATCTGTCAAAAGACATTGATAAAGAATTTAATCACTCTGATACTTAGATTTTCTCAATTTTATCAAGTATATCTGACAAAAGAAGTTGACAAAGAATTAATTCACTCTGATAATCAGATTTTGACAATGTTATCCGACGTATCCGACAAGAGATGTTGATAAAGAATTTATTCAGTCTGATAGTTCGATTTTGTCAATTTTATCCGATGTGTCTGACAAAGATGTTGATAGAAAACATTTATTCACTCTAATACTTAAATTTTGTTGATTTTATCCTATGTATCTAGATTTATGATACATAAATATATTTTTTGTATTTTTCATGTAATTTTAGATTATGATACATAGATTTTGTCAGTGTTATAAAACGAATCTGTCAAAAGACATTGATAAAGAACTTATTCAGTCTGATACTTAGATTTTCTCATTTTTATCAAGAATATCTGATAAAAGACGATGATAAAGAATTTATTTACTCTGATACTTAGATTTTGTGAATGTTATCCGATGTATCAGACAAAAGAATTTGATAAAGAATTTATTCACTCTGAAACTTAGGTTTTGACAATGTGATCCGACGTATCCGACAAGAGATGTTGATAAAGAATTTATTCAATCTGATAAATAGATTTTGTCAATTTTATCCGATGTGTCTGACAAAGATGCTGATAGAAAAAATTTATTCACTCTGACACTTAGATTTTGTCAATGTTATCCCATGTATCTGACAATAGATGTTGATACAGAATCTAATCACTCTGACACTTAGGTTATGATAATGTTAACCGACATATCCGGCAAAGGATGTTGATAAACAATCTATTCGCTCTGATACTTAGGTTTTATCAATTTTATCCCGACCTATCTGACAAAGGATGGTGATAAAGAATTTATTCGTTTTAAGACATAGATTCTGTCAATGTTATCCGACGTATCCGACAAATGATACCGATAAAGAATGTTAATAAAGAATTTGTTCACGCCGATACCTCAATTTTGGCAGTGTTATCAAACGTATCTGTCAAAAGACATTGATAAAGAATTTATTTACTTCTATACATAGATTTTCTCAATTTTATCAAGCAAATCTGACAAAGGTCGATGATATAGAATTTATTCACTCTGATACTTAGATTTTGTGAATATTATCCGGCGTATCCGAGAAGAGATGTTGATAAAGAATTTATTCACTCTGATTGTTAGATTTTGTCAATGTTATCCCATGTATCTGACAATAGATGTTGATACAGAATTTAATCACTCTGACACTTAGGTTTTGATAATGTTAACCAACATATCCGGCAAAGGATGTTGATAAAGAATCTATTCGCTCTGATACTTAGATTTTGTCAATTTTATCCTGAGCTAATCGACAAAAGATGTTGATAAAGAATTTATTCATTCTGACACTTAGATATTGTCTATGTTAACCTATCTATCCAACAGATGATGTATGACAATTCCTTTTCTTAATCTCGGTTTTTTAATAGACATTCTAAACGTTTGATTTGCTAGCATACTCTAAAAATAATGAATACATAACAAGGTAATGTAAGATATAATTTTAATGAAATAAGGACATGTAGAATATTAATATAAAAATATATTATTATACATTATTAATATCATTGAACAACTTTGGACGTTCTGAATCTGCTCCATAAAATAATCCATCAGGTTCTCTCTTGACAGTGCCCTCTGTAGAGATATCCATCTTGTCTATGTCTCTTCTTTAGATCTTTCTTTTCTGTCATATCGAACCTCCTTTTGTGAGAGCTTCCTTGTGGTCCTGATCTTCCTTGTAATGGAGAGGATGTTCTTTGTTTGTATTGTTTCTTGTGATATTGGTCACCCTCTTCCACTGCAGAAACTGATGAGCCTACCCTTTTTCTCACCATTTCATCAAAGATTATTCTTCTCATTTCTTGCAGATTGTCCTCTACTATTTCATTTTCCATGATTTCTAAATTTGCTGCATTTCTCTCATATGAATTACTGAAGTGATGATAGTGGACATTACAAACAGCGCACTCACAATAAAAAGATATTTCTAACTCAACAGTTTGATCCGTTTTAAAATCTGCTATGTTGTTGATTGATGTAACTTTAGTTCTCAAATGGTACAGCAGCGTAGTGTCGATAACCGACCATAGAGTACCACTGGGAAGGCCACGTCATGTTTATGAGCAAGCATTGAGTACGACTGGAACAGCCGCAAGCATATTTCATATCATTTTAAGATTTGTAAGAAAATTCAGTCCATAAAAAAGTGCTACTACAATCATTATTTTTCTAGTAGTAAAAGTCACGACTAACATTTCTATATCATTCTCATTTTGAATTCGGAAATTATTAAATGTGAATTTTTTATGTTTTAAGTTTTTTATATCATTCTAAGACATTTAAAAAAAAGTTGAAAAAAATTTAAAATGTTAAAAAAAAATAAAAAAAAACTTCAAAAAAAGTATAAAGAATGGGGGGAGGGGCCAAAAAAGTTGTAGGGAGGGGGCCCCTTGGAGGTTGGGGATAGGGGGCCCTTGGAGGTTGACGTCCTTGGTGGTTAGGGTCATTGGTGGTTTTGGTCCTTGATAGTTCAACCCATACTCATCTCACTTGTTGATTTCTAAGGATTTCTAAGGATTGTTCTGAATATCTCTATTAAAATTCTTTTCTTGGCATCTACATCTTTATTAGTTTCAACTTTTTAGTATATCCCAATGCTAAAGCATATTTTATATTGATAACACTACTCAAATGGTACTTAAGTATTATATAGAACACAGTCGAGGAGTAAAGGTAGGTCAAGGCATAAAGTCATCTTGGGGCCTATGACTCTATTAGTTTCAACTTTTTAGCATACCCCAATGCTAATGCATATTGTATATTGGAAACACTGCTCAAATAGTAGGTATGTATTATACAGAACACAGCCGAGAAGTAAAGCTAAGTCAAGTCCCATGTTCACCTTGTCAACAGTAATTGTTTCCATAGATTGATACCATTGATGTTATTCCAAATTTATGATAAGTTACGTAAGAGTCACCACCCCCCTCGGACTTACCTTAACTTTTAAGCAGTTTAACCCTTTTTACCACCTTCATACAATCCAATTAAAAATTTTATTGAGCTCAGTTTCACCCCTATTATTCAATCACCAATTAAGATCATTCAGAGCAGAGTTATGCGAATGGAATTGAGTCTTTTTCGCAAATTGAGTTATTTTTACGCAAATGATAAAAATTTTGTATATCTAATACCGTATGCAATCATTAAACCTTCCATTGAATGATAATAGCCGAAAACTTGGCTGTTAACCAGCTAGGCTGTTAACCTCAGAAACCCGTCTGGCATGTATTGAATCTGATTGCTATAGCTATGACAATCAAGTTACCGTACATTAAGTACCCTCCGTATTCGATGTCTCTGATTGGTCCAGAAAATGGGTGTTGACACAGATGTATGTTAAGTCATGTACCGTCCGTAGTACTAGATACATGTCCGTGGTAAGTTTTGTACCGTTGAAACTGCACTGTATATTAAGTACCCTCTGTATTCGATATCTCTGATTGGTCCAGAAAATGGGCGTTGCCTCAGAAACCTGTCTGGCAAGTCATGTCATGACTATACTGGCAAGTCATGTCTGGCAATGCCAGACAGGTATCTAGTACTACATTCTTTAGTACTAGATTCCTGTCCGTGGTAAGTCATATTATGCAATCACTTGTCACGGTACTAGATAGCGCACTACTCTCAACACTCGAGGGTAGTTTGTTCCATTGAATAATAGATTTGTAAATGGGAGATTGCTGGGCAGCACTAGAAACGCACTTAGGATTTATAAGGGCTGTATTGGAGGAACGGAGACACTGGGCTTCCGAATTATTAACATTATAATAGGTTAATAGTTGAGGAGGAAGATTATTGGGAAAAGCAGAGTAAGCAAGCGATAAGTATAGTTTTTGTAATGATTTGATCAAGCGGAGCTATGCCAAAATCTGAGTACAAATACGGGTTGTATATAGACGGGGAAGCCGAAAAACTGCTTTAATGGCACAGTTTTGGGCAAATTTGAGTATTTAGTGAAGAACCGGTTTGTATTTCCCCAAACTGATCCGCAATAAGAAAAGTAAGGAAAAATAAAGGAATAACAGAGGGCAACTAGGATGTCAGGAGGAAGAAAATAATTCACACGGTTAATCATAGCTACTTGTCTCAGAATTATTGTTGTGATGTAAGAAATATGATTAGAGAATGACAAGCATGAGTCAATAAATACACCAAAAAACTTGGCGACCTCCACTTGTGGTAGAATGTCAGAGGAGTACTGGAGACCAAGAGCGGGTTGGATTGCGTCTTTGTTGTAGGGGGTTCTAAATAATATTACTTGACTTTTTTTGCAATAAATGGTCATGTTATTCGTAAGGCACCACGCCTGGACTATGTTCTGAAGGACTTGGGTAGAGTTTGTTGTCGATGGTAAATTGATGCCAGTGATCAAGAAGTTGCTGTCATCAGCAAATAGTACAGGATACACTGACGGGCCGAGGTCCATAACAAGATCATTGATATGCAGGAGAAATAAAATTGGGCCTAGAACGGAGCTTTGCGGGATACCCCTTCGAAAAGGTAAGGGCTGAGAGGATACTCCACCTAAGCTCGCACTCTGTACCATTCCAGATAGATAAGAATCAAACCCGTAACTATTTAATTTACTTATTAAAATACATTTATCGACCGTGTCAAAGGCCTTAGAGAAATCCAAAAGTAAGCCCAATAAAGTTTTTTTTTGTCGAGTTGTGAGCGTATGAACTGTATGGCGTCAATTAGATCATGAGAATTTGAAATTTTCGGCCAAAAGCCATATTGGTGAGGAGAAATCAAGGAAACGGAGCGGTTACTGCTGTTGTGAAGTTTTATTTATTGTATTTGGGGGTTGTAGTCGTAGATGCCTTTATTCTCCCTTTATAGGGGAGATAAACTCTGGCCCTAAGGTAATTTAAATTTGGTAGCGTGCCTTAGGCTATGACCGAACTAATGAGGCGTACCGACTGGGGATGTTCGAGAGGCTAAAAATGGATCGTAGAGAGGTTGTCTAAAATACAATACTTTTATTCATTTAACATATAATATAATCGGATATATTCTGTCTACTGGGACTGGCTGTCCCAAGTAGACCACAAGTCTAATAAAACAACAATAATATATAAATAGATACTTAGACACTTACAATGATAAGACAAAGTCCCAAAGTATTTCTAAAACAACGGACCAGAGGTCAGTCCGGCATAAAAGTTAGTATAAGATTTTCCCTTCCGATAAAATGTATCTTTTATACATTTTTATCAACCACACCTTTCCACGTATTCGCTAGGAAGTGGTAATTTCTCAATTTCCCGTTAAACAGAATTTAGCAGGATATATTCCTTATCTTAATAAAAAGGGGTATTTCAAAATTCATATTTGCGTCATATATATTTTTACTAAATTAATAATTAACTAAATTAGAAAGCTTTACCACAATACTCCCCATTTAAAGAAGAATTGTCCCAATTCTCAATATTTTACTTTTAAAACAACTTAATTTCGTTTACAGTTATTTTGCTGCCATCTTTGGGTCATTATGTGCATCTACCCTCAATGGGTTTCCTTAGGGTTATATTTCTGGTCCATTATTGGCCATGTTCTTTTTTTTTTTTTGTCGAAAGATTTCAATTTGAAATTCATCCTTGTTTCTCTTTTTCTCTGTCTCTAGGACTGACAATTACTCTTTTACCCTATTCATATGTATCTTCTGTTTTACTTGACCCCAAGTGGCTTATACATAATATTAGTGGTTTTGCTTAAATTAGATTTATATTAGAAAAGTTTTATGAATTTTTTTTTTAGTTTAAATTTAATTCCCATTAATAATTTAATTTATATGTGTGATGTGGTTGATATACCGTATATTTTTTTTGTGTTAGAAATGCCTTGGGTAAATCACATATAACATTATTGATTTTAAAATTTTCACATATATTTTTTTTCAGCACAAGGCATTTTCACATATTTCAATAACATAAGCCATTTGGCTATGTAGCACATTTTCTAGGCCTAAATTAAGTTCTGTTTTTATCTCACTTTCGATGATTTTGTAGTAGTCTGTAGTTTCCAAATATCAGTTGATCAAGTATGGTTTAGTTTCTGATGGTATTAGGATATAATTGAACTGGCTTTGAAATTTGCTACTTTCCAAAAATTCGTCAAAGAAATGATTGAGAAATGGAACCAAAACGATGTTATGAAAAATTTGATTTCCAAAAAAAATATAGCTAAGACTGTATCTAAAATAAATATTCACATTAGTATACACATAAAGCATATATTTTTACATATATTGTAGAAAGAAAAACTCAATTTTGTAAAGTTTAATTCTTTTCCTTTCTTTTCTCTCTTTTAATTACTCCAAAAATAATATCTCGCTTAAATCAAAACGTTATGTTTCTTGCTGGATCCTTCTTTTCAAACTTAATACTTAACTGATTATTTTACAAAAAAAAAAATTATTAATACTTTGAATCGAGGTCAAACATTATATTTACATATAACATTACATCCTAGTTAAAATTTAAAGTAAATTCAAACAGCGTATATATAATTAAATATTGTTTAATAACTTACACAATTATGTTAAGTAACAAATATACTTTAAAGCATCAAGCATTCTTTTTTTTTTTTTTTTTAACGTCGATTTTTCGCAAAGCAACTTAAAAAGTGGTATAACTCTTTTTTTTCATCCGTAAACACTCGAATTGCGATTTTATTTACATTAGTAACAAGTATTACTGTGAAACAGTAATAAAATCGCTTCAAAACAATCATCGATTTCTTTTTTACTTTCATGTTCATGAAATCATAGCGACAATCGAATTGTCTGCGGTTGTAGATGTTTTTTTTTTTTTTTTTTTTTAAACGATAGATTATGGTTTTGCGCAGTCAGGATTTCTTATATCCTTCCCCCCCAGGGTTTGATGTTTCATATTATACCAAAATTTAAGACCCCATATAAACAATCCCAGAACCACAATAGTAGTTATGAAATACCCCCAAGTATATGCTAATAAGCCTTTATAGTAAGTGGTTCTTTCTACTTCTGTTTGGAAAATGGGATAATTTATGTCCAGATTTTTATTTAGATCTTCCAGGGTTGTCAGAAATCTGGGTGTTTCTCCTTTTATTTTTCCCAGTATGGAGATATCATTTAATTTTTTAACATCTTTTGTAATTTCTTAATTTTTCATTATCTTGTTCCCCATTTGTTGCTTTAAAAAGGTTTATGTTGGGTATCGGGTTTATACCCCATTTGTCCATATTTATCTCCGTAATTTCCAACATTGGAGATGATAAAATTGTCTCTCTTGTCGTTAAACGACAGGATGGGGGGATATTAATTAGCCCCATCCCTTCTATTCGTATATCTCTTGTATTCTTCAACCCAGAAGAATTTTTGAATCTCAACTGTGCCATACAGGGTTGTGGAACGCTGAATATGAAATCATTTTCACTAATTTTTTTCCATAGATCCAGATTAATTGCGCTTACTATATCAACATCACATTCTATTTGGTAGGGGATTTGAGTGATCCACCTCCTCCCAAAGTTTAATAGCACAGATTTTCCTTGCGAGTAGATGCGATATAGTTCCTAAGTTGCAAAAGGGAAGTTTATCGTTTTGACATTTGATCATTTCCTGTTGCTCTGGTATCCTATATTTTAAGTTGGAAATGGCTATATATGGGGGCAAATTATTTATCTCAATCCAGCTTGTGGTGTTCATCAATCTTGTAGGGAAAGTATCTATTTGGAACAGCGCGTATTCTTCATATTTAACTAGGGGTACCTTTAAAAATATCCATAATTCCCCTTGCTTAATTTGCAAATAGTTTTCCGCCATGCTATAAAAGTATAGAATATTCTCGAAATTTGGTTCTAGTCCTAATCTCAATTGATAAGGTAAATGACTTTCTATGGTTTTGAGTACTTTTATTAATTTACCCGGGTTTAGGAGTCGTGCTGGTAAATTTTTTGTCAAAAGGGTTAGAAACTCTAACTCCAATTGATTAAATTCATGAGATATTTCCATGATGGCACTAGATAATAACTGTAGAGCCATCTGAAGATTTATATCTTCTATTATTTCACTTTGGTTTCCTATTATTCGTTTTAGAGTTATGAATACTGCATTAGTTATCTCCTTTTTAAAAATTAAAAGCGTATTGATTGTTTGATTAACTTTTTCTTCGATTTTGGATATCCTTGTTTCGTGGTGTTTTAAGATTGTTAGTTGTTTGTCTACGAAGTGTAGAAGATTTTGATTTGTTATTTCGACTTTCCCTATTCGTTTTTCAGCTTCCTTCCACGTAGTCTCAGATACCGTACCGAATATATATTCTGATATTTCCCCTACAATACCGATTAGGCTTCTTTTCTTTCTGGCCAATGTATTGTCTGTTTCGCTTTTGTTTTGTTTTTGGAGCGTAATTATCATTCTTTTTATATCTTCTAGAACCCCACGGATCTGGTTGTTCAGTACTTTGAACAACAAAGTTGCCTGCGTTTGAAATAATGATGCTTTTATTTCTTTTTCTATTACCTGCGGGGGTGTGAAATGAGGCGGGTTAAAAGTTTTTTCTAATTATCTTCTTGTCATTTCCAGATTATTTGCAAGTATCGTTACTTGGCTCTGGAGGGTATGTAAGGCTGAAGCATCAAACCTAATCGCGATTTGCCAGTAGCCTTCCAGGGGTTTCACTGTATTCATTCTGCGAAACGATACTCCTTTTATAACCCTAAATTCGGCCGCAATAAGCTGGAGAAGATTAAAAACGCAAATTATTGTCCAATTTCTCATCTGTAATAAATTTCATATATCAATCATATATAAACAATAAAAACAAAAAAAAAATTTTTTAACGTGTTGAAAATTAACGCATAATTCCTGCGTATTCTGCATATTCTTGGATCATTTGCAATTGCCTTGGCGTTATCGTTAATTCTTGTAATTCGGTTACTTCCTTTCTGACATTTTGTATTTTACTCTTTTGATAAATAATCCAAACTGTTATAAGTGTAAATAGACTTACACATACTGTGCCCATTATGCACCCTACTAAAAATAATTCATTAAATTGAATGCTTTCTTCCCTTATTACTCTCAGTGTAGCTTCTGTTTGACTAAGGGCTATTTCTTGCTCTTGTTTTATATCTTTCAGCATTTGGGCCCAACTAATAGGTTCTTTAAAATTCTTTTTCCAAATTTCTACTAGATGTTTACTACCTCTTTTGAAAAAAAATTCTAATTTGCCTGGTAAAACTGTTTTAATTTTTAATGGAGTTAATTTATTAGTGTTTTCTTCTGATCTTAGTCTATTTTCTCTTTTAAGTATGAAATTTGTATCTTTGTGCCATAGATTACATTCTGACATTGTCGATATAATTAGTGGAAAATTTGGTATTTCTCTGTCTTGAACACAAGTTCCATCTAGTGTAACATTATTTGAAACCAATACTTCTGATGCACTTACTTTTATAATTCCTTCAGTTGTTGCTGAAGGTTTAGAAACTTCCCAATGCAATGTTTTTTTAATGCCTTGTTGATTTTCTAAAATTATGTTTCCCAGCAATTTCAACTATTTCCATTTTGTGTTCTTTTTAGTCCTTTTTTGGTCAGTTCTAGTTTAATAATACCATCTTCTAAAACGTCCATGATCCAAATTTTTTCTAGAGAAATTATTCTTTCTCGGTTATTTTCTACTAGTACGTACGCTGAAGTTGATGTCATGATGATTACTACTCCCTTTGTCTAATTTTTGCAACCTGTATTTTTTGAAATTATTCAAATTTTTTATTCTAAAGTTTTTGTGTTAGAAAAGTACTGAAGTTTTTCAGCTAATTTTTTTTTTAACACTTTTAATTAAGTTTTGCCTTGCATTTGCTAGTTCTCATTTCTTCCTTAAAATGTGATTTTTACGATATATTGGTTGCCAATTTTATCCGAGCTTTAATTACTATTTTATTTGCCAAAGAAAGAGAGGCAATAATTCCCTTGCAAGGCTAAATAACTTTGAATTCGGTGCTCCGTATCTGCGGTTTATTGATAAGCTTGAGTCTGGGAGAACTACAAGAATAAATTTATGTTCATTACTGCGAGTTTTTTTGTTGTGAAAGGTTATATTTTATTTTCAAATAAAAAGTGGATACGTTTAGTTTCTGTTAGGGTTCGACGGCTTGGGATTTGGGTGTTTGGGTTGGCACAGGTGAAAATCAATTGTTTAAACTAGGGATCTCCTGTGCCAATTCGTTTTCTCAGATGCAATACATCGCTAGAGTTAAAATTATTATCTTGAACAATGAACTGTGGTTTGCTTGTGACGATGGGGTTAATTTTTGGCTGATTTTTAATGGATTTTGTCGTTGGCTTTTACCTCCTGGTAAGTTTTTTTCTAATTTATTTTTATATCGCTTTTCACTCGTTTTGCTTTCTAAGCTTATTCTAAGTGTTGCTTAGCCCTTTATAGTGCTTCTTTAAAATTTCTTTTTTTTTCTTTTTACCATTTGTAACTAATAAAAAAAAATATTATATTAGACTATAACTAATTATAATAAGATTACAGCTAGCTTGTACATGTAGTTGACTTAATGTAAACTCTTGCTGCCTTTCCCATTATAATTATTTTTAAATTTGTTCAAAACATTTTTTTTTAATTACCCCCCAAAATAATTCTTTTCAATATACATACTAAACGAATTGCCTTTTAATGCTGATTTTAAATGTGTATAATTTAATTAGTTTCACTACACCTATTAAAAGTTACGAGTCAACTATTAACGCCACTGTGTAATTGTTCCCGTGATTAAGTTTTTGTTGGCTTCCTAGACACGATCTATTTGTAGACTAATTGGGATATAAGGGACTATTGGCTTCACTCTATTTGATTTCTACTGTCAGATCGTATTTATCTGATATACACTCTATCTGATATTTGACTAAACTGTACTGATTTATAATTAGACTAGACTTGAGGATGGTTCGTCATTGAGTAACCGTAAAAGCGGACCAGAATTATCAATATTAGCTATCCCAAAAGGATGCATTGCCTTTTCTGTTTGTCCTACTGTGGGCTTACATTCTTTGTAAGCAAGCATAACAGTTTTCATACACTGGTAGCTTTACATCTACATGGCTCAAAAGCAGCCATGGTTTAAAATTCAAATTTGAACTTTCTTCTGACTCATTTCGCGTAGCTAATTCAGAATTTGAACTTTTTCTAACACCATTATTCAAATGAAGGTCCTCTGTGTAGGGAAAGGAGGCCCTTTTAAGACCTATCCCCATGCCTCCATTTTCTGTGATTAACGGTTTCTTTCACCGAATTTCTTGCCTTATGCAGAGTTCCCATCAGAGCTGGGTAACAACTCTTTTTTGCTTCCTTCGGCGACTTTTGCTAAGCTTCCACATTTGCTTTCTTACTTATAACGTTAATTTTCTCGTTTTTTTGTTTTTTTTCAAGTACTTTAATTATATATATTTATATATCTTTTCCTTCCCTTTGCTTGTGAAACTACATAACTAACCTAGTATTTGTTAGCTTTAACAAAGGTAATTCTATTGCTTATTACGTCGTAAGATGCCATATTTTCGAAGAATCTCTACTCCTAAAACACTCGCAAATGGCAGCTTCTAACCTATGATCGTTCGGACCACAATTTATGTGCTTCCTTTGCTATATTGTAGCAGTGTTATCCTTGAACAATAATTCTATAGCCTTTACCTGTAGTAAGGCTGAATTAGGACCCTATTTGCTACTATTATGCCTAAAATTCTTCTGTTTCTACCAACGTTTCATCGGTCCAGCTAGATTTTTTTTTCTTTACGTATTATGTTTTATTTTATTCTTTTAATTCACGGTACAAATTTTTTATTATTTAGTAATATACGGCACTACTACATTGCATTTATTACTAACACTACAAAAACTACTAATTATACACTTGCTTCTACTTGCTAAAAACTGAATACTATTTTTTTTATTTTATTTTACAATTCTTGATTGAGCCTTTTTTCCATTTTTTCTATTGTACCCAAATCTTTGAGGGGATACAAATCTATTTCTAATAGCCAAAGTTCGAGCAAAGCTGCTCGAAGTTTTGCTAATTCGAGCGCCGATAAAAGAAAAGTACATTTACTTTCCCCTTCTAATACGGTCATTTCGATTTTTTGTTTTGTATTTTGCAACCTTATTTAATCTCCCCGACCCGGTTTTTCCAATGACTACCAGTTGTTGTGAAGCGTTATTTGTGGTATTTGGGGGTTGTAGTCGTAGATGCCTTTATTCTCCCTTTATAGGGGAGATAAACTCTGGCCTTAAGGTAATTTAACTTTGGTAGCGTGCCTTAGGCTATGACCGAACTAATGAGGCGTACCGACTGGGGATATTCGAGAGGCTAAAAATGGATCGTAGAGAGGCTGTCTAAAATACAATACTTTTATTCATTTAACATATAATATAATCGAATATATTCTGTCTACTGGGACTGGCTGTCCCAAGTAGACCACAAGTCTAAAAAACAACAATAATATATAAATAGATACTTAGACACTTACAATGATAAAACAAAGTCCCAAAGTATTTCTAAAACAACGGACCAAAGGTCAGTCCGGCATAAGAGTTAGTATAAGATTTTCCCTTCCGATAAAATGTATCTTTTATACATTTTTATCAACCACACCTTCCCACGTATTCGCTAGGAAGTGGTAATTTCTCAATTTTCCGTTAAACAGAATTTAGCAGGATATGTTCCTTATCTTAATTAAAAGTGGTATTTCAAAACTTCATATTTGCGTCATATATATTTTTACTAAATTAATAATTAAATAAATTAGAAAGCTTTACCACAACTGCCAAGAAGAAAGGGAGACAGACGTATGAAGATGATTCTCTCGAGCACTTTGGATATAACAGGAAGAATTGAGATTGGACGATAATTACCTATCTCAGTTGGATCGCCCTTTTTAAGAACTGGAATAACAATGTCTGACTTTAGTGAATCAGGGAAAACTCCGTGGGTTAAAGATAGGTTTGCAATGTGCTTGATGGGCTCGTAAACAAAAGGATATATGGTCTTCAGGAGCTTGCTACTTAACCCAAGACAGTCGCTGTAAAACTAATAGGGAGAGAACCGATGATTTGAAGTACCTCATTGTTATCAGTTGAGCAGAAAAACATGGATCTAGAATTGAACCAAGGGAGCACATCCTGTAAGGAGAAGCGGGAGTCAGTATGAGGAACATTAGAACAATAATTATTAAATGCGTCAGGTGCATGTAAAGGGTCAATTAATGTGCCATTTGTGTCTTTAAGGCGAATAGGTACAGACTTTGATTTCTATTTTTTGAGAGTATATCATTAATGGTGGACCAAATCTTTTTCAGGTTTCCTTTGCAATTCAGAATTTTTGTATAATAATAATTTTTCTTCGTTCCACGGATGAGTTTAGTGTATAAGTTTTATAATTTTATAAGTCAATATCACTACTGGTCTTACAGGCTAACTTATATAATTTGTTTTTACGATATCAGGAGACAATGAGGGTATGTGACATCCAGGGGCATGTAGGGATAGTTTTCCGGTTAGGTTTACGAATAGGAAAAGTTGAATGAATAATCTCACTTAGCCTTTGCGCAAAACCATTTGTGGCAGAATTTACCTCTTGACAATTTAAAACATCATATAGACCATATAGCGAGACCATATAGTGACCATATAGCGAGTTCACTGCGTTATGAACTCGATTCCGCTGTGTTAAAATCTAATTGGTGTATTCACTCTTGGTATTTGCCAGTCGAAATTCCTCGTGTGTAACTTGAAAATTTACAGACCGTGCATGTCCCTGGACTTTCATAAGTGATATTAGTGACCTTGGTTCTTGTTAATTGGATTATAGGATTGGGATTACAGTCCTAAACAGTGAAAGAAATAAGAGGTGAGATTTTCAGTTCCAAATGGCTAATGTCTGACACAAAGGAACCTCCTGAAAAAGACATAGGTGTCTCACCTTTCCTGCCCTCAAAAAGCAACTTAACTAGAACACCCCCTCCCCCCAATTCCTATGTCTAAATCAACCACACATCTTAAGGGATACAAGCCCTAAACATCCTTCGAGCTAAAAGTACTGGGGAAACCCTTGGCAAAAAAAGAAAAAATGATGCAATTAGATCACCCCCTGAAGAACCCCAACCCGAGATTATATCACTCCCTGATGATTCCCCACCATTTGAATCACTACCTAGCTCTTTAGATCGGCCATGCTCTTACCTTGTGAACATCAAGAAATCGAATGGTCAACCCTTTACTAGAGATAGGTTAATGGATATTAGAAAGCCTATATTTTTACTAGCTAACTCAACTTTTGAAGTAATTTTCCTGAAAGACGGTCTGATAGATCTTAATTTTACCTCTCACAAGGCCGCGGGTTCAGTCCTTTCAAGGTCCAACGAATTAATCGTTGAGGGTTCCAAAATCTTTGCCACTTCAAAAGAAGTAGAAAAGTCGTATAAATACGTGGTTTATGGTGTTGATACCGATATACCAATAGAGGAATTTACAGCTGAACTAACTGATTCTTCGGGTCATCCCGTCCAACCAACAACAGCCACAAGACTCAGCTTGAAAAATGATGGTAATCTTAAACCCAGTCGCTCAGTGCTCATTGTATGCAAAAACGAGTTGCAAAGTTGCAAGTTTTTTTTGTATGGTATGGCCCTTCGCCATAAGTTCTATAAACCAAAGCCCCTACAATGCACAATTTGCCTAGCTCGTGGTCATAGCAAAAATAATTGTAAACTGTAACTCCAATCATGTCGAAAATGTGGTAAACCTAGCCACGTTACAGAAAATTGCACCGAGAAAGACGCCTACTGTAAAAATTGTAATAATAAGGGGCACATAGCACTTGAGAAGCAACTTTGTCAGGCCTATCACAAGAGAGCCTAGATCCTCCGAGCCTCTGTGAGATTGAACTTGCCCTACTCCGTCGTAGCCACTACAATCCCAAGACAAGCAACTCCAAGTCGACCCTTAGATAGCCAAACTGAAGTTTCAAAGAACCAGAGGAAACAGATCCCACCCCCAATAAATAAAGGCTTCTCATTTACCCAATGTTCCAGTCAATTTCCTCTACTTGACGCCAAATCACAGCCTTCCTTTTCCCAACTTCCAGTTTTATCGCATCCACAAGTTATTCATCATTATAATCAAGAATGGCAAAGGTTGTCCACATACCTCGCAGTTTCCCATCTTATCGAGGTTGGCAGTGAACCAGTTGAACTGAAAAATATCCTTAAAAAAAGGCATTACTACGCTCCTAGGAGAGAAAATCTGGCAAAAAGCTACGGTCCAACTTTTATCCTTCAAAGAAGGCATGGAATGCCATTCTAACTCAACATTTCCTACGATCCCAACTGTTACCAAGTCCCCTAGAAATTTGAAGGAATCACAAGCACCTGAAACGATTGTAGAAGCCCCAAGTCATAGCAAAAAAAAAAAAAAAAAAAAAAAAAAAAAAAAAAAAAAAAAAAAAAAAAAAAAAAAAAAAAAAAAAACACCAACACAGTAACACAGAAATTGACGACCTCTCACGAAGTTTCTTCGGGCGAGGATGATGTTCAAAGCAAAACCCAAGCGAGAAGATACCCAACAAGAATGCCTGACGACTAAATAATGTGTGACTTTTCGTTTTTAACTAATTTATCCCTTTCTAATAACATTGCTTTGAATTATTCCGATATAGAAAGTAACCAGCATGCCAGCCCTATAAGCAGCCCCGATGGTACCTTAACTCATGCTAGTTGTAAATATCTTGATATTCTCGATTTTTCTACCAATGTGAAGCAAAAACTAGTCAATAATAATTCCCTTAATGGTTTTTGTTTCAACATCAGAAGCATCCGGGATAAGTGGTTCAAAAGTTATCGGCCGAAATTCCTATATACTCTCCTTGTTTATAAGCCTCCTCCATTTCCGACCTCATGTTTTGTAATCTGTTTGATGATTTCTCTAATTTTATTAATCTACCCCATAAAAAGGCAATAGTTCTTGGGGACTTTAATTGTAACCTACTCAATGTTGGTAAAAATATTGAATCTGACACTTTTTTTGAATCAGTAACCGCGAGTGATCTTCTACCCACAATTTTTTCCCCAGTAGAGTTGCTCCTGTGAGATCAACTTCAACATTAATTGATAAAATTTTTCTATCCACTTCCCTGGGAAATGACCTGTCCTCAAATATAATATTTTGGATCTGTCAGACTATTTTCCTATTTACTTGTCACTACCTTCGCAACAACTACCTCTACGCTCTAGAATTAATATCCCAAAACCTACTAGAAATTACAGCTCTGCAAATATAACCCATGTTATCGATTACCTAGGAACCACTCACTGGTCCGATGTTTTAAATTGTCAAGAGGTAAATTCTGCCACAAATGGTTTTGCGCAAAGGCTAAGTGAGATTATCCATTCAACTTTTCCTATTCGTAAACCTAACCGGAAAACTATCCCTACATGCCCCTGGATGTCACATACCCTCATTGTCTCCTGATATTGTAAAAACAAATTATATAAGTTAGCCTGTAAGACCAGTAGTGATATTGACCTATCAAATTATAAAAATTATAAAAACTTATACACTAAACTCATCCGTGAAGCGAAGAAAAATCATTATTATGCAAAAATTCTCAAATGCAAAGAAAACCCGAAAAAGGTTTGGTCCACCATACTCCACACATGATATACTCTCAAAAATTGGACAACAAAGTCTGTACCTATTCGCCTTAAAGACACAAATAGCTGATTAATTGACCCTTTACATGCACCTGACGCATTTAATAATTATTTTTCTAATGTTCTTCATACTGACTCCCGCTCCTCCTTACAGGCTGTACTCCCTTGCTTCAATTCTAGATGCATGTTTTTCTGCTCAACTGATAACAATGAGGTACTTCAAATCATCGGTTCTCTCCCTATTAGTTTTACACCTGACTGTTTTGGATTAAGTAATAAGCTCCTGAAGACCATATCTCCTTTTCTTTACGAGCCCATCAAGCACATTGCCAACCTATCTTTAACCGACGGAGTTTTCCCTGATTTACTAAAGTCAGCCATTGCTATTCCAGTTCTTAAAAAGGGTGATCCAACTGAGATAGGTAATTATCGTCCAATCTCAATTCTTCCTGTTATATTCAAAGTGCTCGAGAGAATCATCTTCATACGTCTCTCTCCCTTTCTGTTTGGCAGTCAGCACTTCGTTTCCTTGATTTCTCCTCGCCAATATGGCTTTCGGCCGAAATTTTCAACTTCTCATGCTCTAATTGACGCCACACAGTTCATACGCTCACAACTCGATCTTAAAAAAAAAAAATTGTATTTGGCTTATTTTTGGATTTCTCTAAGGCCTTTCACACGGTAGATCATTGTATTTTACTGAGTAAGTTAAATAGTTACGGTATTCATGGTGTTCCCCTCTCTTGGTTTGATTCTTATGTATCTGGAAGGGTACAAAGTGTGAGCTTAGGTCGAGTATCCTTTCAGCCCTTACCTGTTCGAAGTGGTGTCCCACAAGGCTCCGTTCTAGGCCCGATTTTATTTCTCCTATAAATCAATAATCTTGTTATGGACCTGGGCCCTTCAGCGTATCCTGTACTATTTGCTGATGACAGCAACTTCTTCATAGCCTCTGCCCAAGTCCTTCTGAACAAAGTACTGGCATGGTGCCTTACGAATAACATGACCATTAATAGCCAAAAAAGGTCAAGTAGTATTATTCAGAACCCCCTAAAACAAACATGTAATCCAACGGGCTCTCGGTCTCAAGTACTCCTCCGACATCCTCCCACAAGTGGAGGTCGCCAAGTTTCTTGGTGTATTTATTGACTCATGCTTGTCATTCTCTAATCATATTTCTTGCATCACAGCAATAATTTTGAGACAAGTAACTATGATTAACCGTGTGAATTATTTTCTTCCTCCTGACATCCTAGTTACCCTCTGTTATTCCTTTATTTTTCCTTACTTTTCTTATTGCAGATCAGTTTGGGGAAATACAAACCGGTCCTTCACTAAAAAACTCAAATTTGCACAAAACCGTGCCATTAAAGCAGTTTTTCGGCTTCCCCGTCTATATAAAACCCGTGATTTGTACTCAGATTTTGGCATAGCTCCACTTGATCAAATCATACAAAAACTAAACTTATCGCTTGCTTACTCTGCTTTCCACAATAATCTTCCTCCTCAACTACTAACCTAATATAATATTAATAATTCGGAAGCCCACTGTCTCTGTTCATCTAATAGAGCCTTTATAATTCCTAAATGCGTTTCTAGTGCTGCCCAGCAATCTCCCATTTACAAACTTATTATTCAATGGAATAAAATACCCTCCAGTGTTGAGCTAGCCACAAGTTTCTGCAAGCTATACAACAATGTAACAAAACTTGATAATATAATTTAATCTTACAACTTTTAACCAATTTTCTTTAATTACCCATGTTTTATTCTTCTATCTTTTTTTTTCAGTGTTACTTTATTTTTTTCCTTTTTTTTGGTCCTTAATAAGTTCTCTTCTAGGATCTTTATTGTTATTGATGTTTGTGTTATGTTTTGATTCGAATAATAAGTTGAAACTGAAATTGACACATCCCCCCAGGGTCTGGGGGCAGTCGCTGTAAGTTATGCCCTGGGGTATATATGGTTATTATGAAACGGATGCTCGTATAAACTTTAGAGAGGGCTAATTTGATTGAAAATTGAAAGTTCGAGCTCTTTTTAGTCAAAAGAGCTCCGAGGGCAACTACCCCCCCCCCCCCAAGCCTTCTTTTTCCAAACCCATCTGATGAAAATCTTGAGATAGATATTTTGTTAAAAATAGTTCGAAGGTCGGATAAGAAGAAATCCGGTGTCAATACAACCCCCAGGGCCCGTGGGAAGGCCTTCTAAGTTTTGCCCTAAAGGCATGTATGGTTCTTATAAAAAGGATCCTCGTATAAACTTCAGAGAGGGCTCATTTAAATGGAAATTAAAAGTTCTAGTTCATTTTCTCAGACTAAAATAGGATCGGAGGGGAACTAGCTCCTTCCGCCCTCCCCGCCTTTGGGTTTATCGGATGGATAAACCCATCCGATAAAATTTGAGGAGACCATTTTCTTAAAAATAGTTCAAATATCATATATTAAAACTCCGGGGCCGATTCAACCCCCCAGGGCCCAGAGACAGGCATTGTAAGTTATACTCTGGGGGTATATATAGTTTTTATAGAAGGGATTCTCGTATAAACTTCAGAGAGCGCTCATTTGACTGAAAATAGAAAGCTCTAATTCACTTTTAAAGAGTCAAAAGAGGCCGAAGGGCAATAAGCCAACCCCAAGCCCTTTTTTCCCCAAACCCATCCCATACAAATTTGAGATAGCCATTTTGTTAGAAATAGTTCAAACATAAGATAATCAAAACTCTGAGGTTGACAAAATCCCATTTCTTCACTTTGGTATTGTTACTTTGGTACCAGTTTTGATACTTTGATGGACATTTGATTTTTGAAAAAAGTTAGATTTTGAAATATGGAATTTTTAAACACTTAAAACTTTTTGCAATCAAAAACGAACAAAAATTAATTAAAAAAAAACTTTCCAAAAAATAAGTTTTTCAAAGAAAAGTAAAGGCCATTTTAAACTTAAGCTCAGCAGATACAAATACCTGTTAAAATTCAAACTCAAAACGACCAGAAATTACTATTAAAGAATAAATTAAACCCAAAACGCACAGAAATTAAATAAACAATTATAGCAAAAAACATAACACAAGTAATAATACAAATGAATAAGTAGATCTTAAAGCGAGTAAAGCTTTGATTGAATATGAAAATCAAGCTTAAAATGAAAAAAACTGCTATTGAAGCATAAATAAAACCTAAAATACAGGAATTAAATAAACAATCAATGCAAACAAACATACAATAGACATTAATATAAATTAATAAATAAATCTTAAAACGAGTGAAACTTAAATTGAATATGCAAATAAAGCTTGACAGGAACAAAAATCACTACAAACAAGAGTTTGGGTATCGCCTCCTTCTCTCACTGTAAAAGTCTAGAACCTACTGCGTCATTGGAGCTTTACTGAAAACTTTATGCGTGTTGAACAGTCTTGGAAAGTATAAACAACATCAAATTGAATATTTGATGCATAATGATACTAATATATTGCGTAGAGGGGGGTGGGCTACGTGCCCGTAAAAAGTGAACTACAAATTTCAATTTCCAATAAAATCATCCCTCTTTGAAGTTTATACGAGAATCAATCCATAAGAACCTTATATGCACCCAGGGCATAACTTACAACGTCTGTCCCCGGGCCTCGGGGGTGCTGTCAACATCAGAGTGTTGTTATCTGACCTTTGAACTGTTTTTAAAATAATGGCTATCTCAAAAATTTCATGTGATGCAATGGCTACCTCAAATTTTCTATCAGAAATATTTGTGGAAAAAGGGCTTGGGGTGAAGGGCCAGTTGCCCTCCGATCACCTTTGACTCTTGAAAAGGGCATTAGAAATCTCAATTTCCATTCGAATGAGCCCCCATTGAAGTTTATACGGCGACCCCTTCTTTATGAAGTGCCTCTGGGAAAAAAATTAATGGAATGTGGGGGGAGGCTAGCTGCCCTCTTATCACTTTTTATTCATAAAAAGTGAATTACAACTTTCAATTTTCAATGAAATGAGCCCTCTATGAAGTTTATACGAGCATCCCTTCCATAACAGCCACATATGCCCCCAGGGCATAACTTACAACGCCTACCCCCGGGCCCTGGGGGGCTGTGTCGACACCGGCGTTTTTTATATCTGAAATTTGTACTATTTGTAACAAAATGTCTATCTCAAAATTTTTATCTGATTCATTTAGGGCGTTGAGGGGGGGGGCTAGCTGCCCTCCGATCTCTTTTGACTCTTAAAAAACGAACGAGAACTTTCAATTTCCAATCAAATGAACGCTCTCCGAAGTTTATACGAGCAACCCTTCCATAAGAACTATATATGCCCCCAGAGCATTACTTACAACGCCTGCCTCCGGGCCCGGGGGGGTTGCATCGACACAGGAGTTTTTCTTATCTGACCTTTGAACTATTTTTAGTAAAATGGCTATTTTAAAAATTTTGTCAGATAGGCTTGTGGAAAAAAGGTTGTGTTTTGGGGGGGGGGGCTAGTTGCCCTTAAATATCTTGACTCTTAAATAGTGAACTAGAAATTTCAATTTCCAATCAAATGAGCCCTCTATGAAGTTTATACGAGCATCCCTTTCATAAGAACAATACATGCCTTTAGGGCATAACTTAGAACGCCTTCCCCCGGGCCCAGGGGGTTGTATTGACACCGGAGTTTTTCTTATCCAACCTCTCAAAAAGTTTGACTAAAAAAAAATGACTCTCAAAAACTGAACTAGAACTTTCAATTTACAATAAAATGAGTCCTCTCTGAAGTTTTTACGAGCATCCCTTCCATAAGAACCTATATTTCCCCAGGGCATAACTTACAGCGCCTGCCTTTGGGCCTTGGGGGGCTGTGTCGACCCCGGAGTTTTCGTTATATGGTATTTGAATTATTTTAAAAAAATGGTATAACTTATAACCCTTGCCCTAAAGACTGTGGGGGTATTGTCCTGCTCAAATATATGATTTCCAGAACTTTCAACTACGTTGATTAAAATGGCTATCTCAAAATTTTGATTGGATGTCTTTGGGGTAATGGTGGACCCGGAAGGGGTGTTAGTTGCCTTCCAATCACTAGCCATTTAAATATCCGATCGAATGAGCCATTTTTGAAGTTTCTACGACAACACTTTCTATAAACAATTTTATTTTAGGGGGGCCACTAACCCCCCTCTCACGCCCATCTTTTCCCCAAACACATCCAATCAAAATTTTGAAATAGCTATTTTGTTCAACGTAGTTGAAAATTCATGAAATTAGGTCTTTGAGGATAACAACCCCCTCCCCCCAGCCCTCAGGGTCAGGGTTGTAAGTTATACCCTGGGGGCTTATAAGGTTTTTATAGAAAGTTTTGTCTTAGAAACTTCAAAAAGACTCATTCTATTGGAAATTCAGAGCGCTAGTGCCCTTTTTAATAGTCGAACGTGATGGGAAGGCAACTAACACCCCTTCCACTTCCACCATTTCCCCAAACACATCCAATCAAAATGTTGATATAGCCATTTTGTTCAACGTAGTTGAAAGTTCTGGAAATTATATGTTTCAGAAGGACACTCCCCCCACAGTCTTCAGGGCAAGGGTTATAATTTATGCCCTGGGGCCATATATGGTTCTTATGGAAGGAATGCTCGTAAAAACTTCAGAGAGGGCTCCTTTGATTGGAAATTGAAAGTTCTAGTTCACTTTTTAAGCGTCAAAAGATATCGGAGGGTAACCAGCTTCCCCCCCCCAAACCTTTTTTCCCAAATGCATCCGATAAAAATTTTCAGATATATACTTTGTTAAAAATTGTTCAAAGATCATATAACAAAAATTTCGGTGTCGACACAACCCCCCATGGCCCGGGGGCAGGCGCTGTAAGTTATTCCCTGGGCATATATGGGTCTTATGGAAGAGATGATCGTATTAACAGTAGAAGGGCCTTATTGAGCCCCATGTGGCACCCCTGCTGCCACCTATAACTTTTTTGCACCCCAAATATGGGCATAGAGTCCCTAGAGAGAATGATTGCTTAATCGGTCAATGACCTCTTTCTCCAGGTGTGTTTTTGGCACGCTCGAGGCGAATGTTATGATCCAGAAATAGTATTTGTTGTTGTTGCTCTAGGCAATGCTATGAGTTTCCCGGAAACAGTTATTGATCTAGGACTCGAAGAGGAAGTGGATTTCCGAGAACTTGATTGCGTAATCGAGGGGGAAGTGAATTTCCGAGAACTTGATTGCGTAATCGATTGGGAATTTTATTGATCCGATAACGGGAAACAGTTAGATCATGTGTTTCCTTCTCAGCCAATCAGAGGGCTTGTTTACATAGTAGCGGCGGAGGGAATATAAGGAACGGGTTTTTTGCTATAGTTTTATTAGTCTGTGAATAGAATTCACTAAGTTTTTAGTTAGCAGTGTAATAACATGAGTGAACAAGTTGAGTTAGAAATATCCTTTTATTGCAACTGTTCTATTTGTAAAGGACATTTTCATGATTTTGAGTATTCACATGAACCTGCTGAATGTTTAGATAGCTTAGAGGCAGAGACAGATGAGAAGAATCTGGAGGAAACGAGAAGAAAAATTTTATGTGACATGGAGAGAAATTTATATCGATTGCAAGTAAGCTCAGATAAAAGAAGGATTGATATGATAGAAAAGGAGAATCAAAAGAAGAGACTGGTAAAAGAGGGCTTTCTCTATAGTGTAAAAGACAGCAGTGAAAACCCAAGGAAAAATGTGTATAGTGCAAGATATAACTCGGATTATTATGATGATTATGCTCCAAGAGAAGAGAAAAAGTGGCCCTTTAAGAGACAACATAAGAGGTCATTCTACGAAAAGGATTTTAAACAACGGAAACCATGGTGGAAGTGTTCTCATATACCATTTTACGTTAAATCCCATTTTTGATATGCTTGAAAAGTTTTATACCATAATCATACAATAAATTTGTTTCTGCTATTTTTATTTTCTCATACTAGATATGTATAGAATAAGGATACCAGCAGAGACTTCTGTACATGAATAGTTCAGTTTCATTAAATCACTCCATAGACTAGGCCTACTATCAGTCCACAGCCAAGTTTTTTATCAATGATAAAAAAAAAATCATTCTTCTATATATTTTTATTCAACTGTCAAATCAATATATAATACTTTTTAAATATATGAGCTCATCATCCTCCACTAACTCGTCCTCAATGGTAATTTCTTCAATTTGAGGTGACGGTATGGTAAGTAGTTGAATGCTATCATCATCATCATCATTGTATGTTTCGATATTACTCAGAGTGGGCATATTATCATATAGACGATCATCATCTTCGACACACAGTCTCCCTGAGGGTCCCCTCCTCACCAAATCATCTGATGTATACGATAGTCCAGATGATGTATAATGAACTTCTACCACGTCGTCATCATTATCTGAACTAACAATCGCAGATTTACACAGAAGAAGCTCCTCACTTCCTGAGAGCTCCCACTCGGTCCATACATCCTAAAAGGGTCGAGAACACTATGATCAAAAGCTCTGTGGAAAGGTATAGTCTTCATGAATATACTGAGGGGTGTTCTATAAATGTAATAAACAGGGTTACTTATTATTTTTCATTTTATCTATAATTTTGTATGTCTAAAATTCATCAATTAGCCAGATGTGGGTTTTTTTTTTATTATTTTTTACATACGGAGCGAGATTTAATGTCATTGATAGAAGCCTGTATGAGATTTAATGTCTCTGATAAAACCAGGAAAAAAACCTTTCCAAGAACTATGTTTTTCAATGAAAAGTAAAGAGCTACGACATTAAATCAAAGAGAGCAGAAATAAAGTTGAATAATTGCTTAAACGTAAATTTTCTGTAAACATACTTCTAATTAATCACTCCTAAAAAGGTAAGTATAGACCGCTCATCCTCTATGGTGGGGGAGCATGTACAGCTGTGTCCTTCTCGGTCGACTAGGTGCTGTAGTGAGTTTTTTTAATAGGAGTACATTATTTTTGAAGATTTAAATGAATCAGATTAGTTAAACAAAGCTTATAAATAAAAATTCTATTAACAGTTAATTTTGTACCGACTACATAAATATTTAAGACCAAGTGTACCACGATGCACCATTGTGGTTTGAGAAACTCAAAAACTCAGATACTCAATACATAGTTTTCGATAATTTCAAGTCGATTACTATCTAAGAATTTTATTTCTACAACACTTAGACCTTCCTTAGGTTGAAGTGCTGTTTTACACAACAAAATGGTAGAAAATCCCGCTTTTACTTGAGTACATTATACGTTTTGCCTCTTACAATTTGCCCCATTAGCTTGATATGTTATCTCGTGAGAAAAAAAAACTATCAAATAAACACGCAGACTAAACTTGATGAAACTTATATATTCGAAATCAGAATTTAAAGCTGATTCTTTGATGTATCTATTGGTATCAAAGTTCCGTTTTCTAGAGTTTCGGATACCATTGAGCTGGCTCGCTCCTTACTTACACTTCGTTACCACGAAATGTTTTATTAATTAAAAAAAACTTTCCACAAAATAAGTTTTTCAAAGAAAAGTAAAGAGCTACTACATTAAATCAAAGATGAGCAGAAATAAACTTAAATAATTGTTCAAACGTAAACTTATGACCAATGCCATACTAGTTAAAGTGACAAAAGCTATATTTTTGAGTTTTTCACTGAAAATTCCTTTTTCTTACCAAGCCTTGATCTCCCTAATTAAAGGATATGAATTAGAACCTTGGGAACGTAATTTCTTTGTATTTTGCATTTCCCACAAGAGGACACTTTTCGAGTAAAAGTAAAGAGCTACCAGACTAAACCAAAGATATGATGAAATAATAACGAATAATTGTTCAAACTTAAATTTTCTGTATTACGGGAATGGTTTATTTTCGAACCATTATATCTACCAAAGGTTCAATACCTGAGTTAAACTAAGAGGTTTCAATTTCAGGGAAAAATTACATTTTGACAACATTAAACATAATTTACCAAATTTAAAGTTTTGTTTAGTTTCAAAATGTTTTCTGTCACTCATCATCTTTTAATCATTCACAAACAATACTAAAGAAAACCACTTCCCACGGTTTATTGATTTTAAATTATTAAGAAGACTATTATTTCATTGAAATATACATTTTACATTTTTAATTTTCATGCTTTTGATAAGTATCTTGTCCTTTTGGTGTAAATTGCAGCTGAAGGCTTATCGTAAAATCACTGTTTCAAGTTTTTTCATAATTAATGGATACGAATTAGAACCATGGGAACGTATTTTCGTCTTTTTTGCTTATTTTCGTTGGAAAACACACTGAAAAGACATATTATTGAACTCACATCAACCATTGCCGGGCTTGCATTTGAAGGACCAGGTAGTGCATGTTGGAGGGTGGAGGGACCGGTGGCATTCTTGCCACTCGCTTTCTTAGTGGGTGGCGGCGACAGACATTCTTCATAATTGGCCTTAAAAAGAAGAGAAAAAAGTTAGTATTGAAATAATTTGTCCCCTTTTCACAGAAGGAGAGTTATTAAACATAATTTTGTCTAGAAAAGCATTTATCACTAAGAAAGCACAACGTAAAAAAAAAAAAATTCGTGAAATATACTAATTGCATCCTTTTTTTGAATCTGAGAAGGAAGAATTACGACTCACTGAGCCGTTCAAAATTCAGCCTATATAAGTCAGCCTAATTTCATATTTTTAGGCGTTTCTGTTCTTTTCTGGTTTTAATCTGCATTGAGCATGCCTTGTTTGATGCATTTAAAGTATTAACGGTATTTTTAATCTTTCCATATCCTTTTACGATAGCTGATATTTACCCCACACACAGAAAAAACATCCCGATAAAGGTTACGAATTAGAACCATGGGAACGTATTTTCGTCTTTTTTGCTTATTTTCGTTGGAAAAAACACTGAAAAGACATATTAAGAGCTATATTTTTGAGGTTTTCACTGAAAATTCCTTTTTCTTACCAAGCCTTGATCTCCCTAATTAAAGGATATGAATTAGAACCTTGGGAACGTAATTTCTTTGTATTTTACATTTCCCACAAGAGGACACTTTTCGAGTAAAAGTAAAGAGCTACCAGACTAAACCAAAGATATGATGAAATAATAACGAATAATTGTTCAAACTTAAATTTTCTGTATTACGGGAATGGTTTATTTTCGAACCATTATATCTACCAAAGGTTCAATACCTGAGTTAAACTAAGAGGTTTCAATTTCAGGGAAAAATTACATTTTGACAACATTAAACATAATTTACCAAATTTAAAGTTTTGTTTAGTTTCAAAATGTTTTCTGTCACTCATCATCTTTTAATCATTCACAAACAATACTAAAGAAAACCACTTCCCACGGTTTATTGATTTTAAATTATTAAGAAGACTATTATTTCATTGAAATATACATTTTACATTTTTAATTTTCATGCTTTTGATAAGTATCTTGTCTTTTTGGTGTAAATTGCAGCTGAAGGCTTATCGTAAAATCACTGTTTCAAGTTTTTTCATAATTAATGGATACGAATTAGAACCATGGGAACGTATTTTTCGTCTTTTTTGCTTATTTTCGATGGAAAACACACTGAAAAGACATATTTTTGAACTCACATCAAACATTGCCGGGTTTGCATTTGAAGGACCAGGTAGTGCATGTTGGAGGGTGGAGGGACCGGTGGCATTCTTGCCCATCGCTTTCTTAGTGGGTGGCGGCGACAGACATTCTTCATAATTGGCCTTAAAAAGAAGAGAAAAAAGTTAGTATTGAAATAATTTGTCCCCTTTTCACAGAAGGAAAGTTATTAAACATAATTTTGTCTAGAAAAGCATTTATCACTAAGAAAGCACAACGTAAAAAAAAAATTTCGTGAAATATACTAATTGCATCCTTTTTTTGAATCTGAGAAGGAAGAATTACGACTCACTGAGCCGTTCAAAATTCAGCTTATATAAGTCAGCCTAATTTCATATTTTTAGGCGCTTCTGTTCTTTTCTGGTTTTAATCTGCATTGAGCATGCCTTGTTTGATGCATTTAAAGTATTAACAGTATTTTTTATCTTTCCATATCCTTTTACGAAAGCTGATATTTACCCCACACACAGAAAAAACATCCCGATAAAGGTTACGAATTAGAACCATGGGAACGTATTTTCGTCTTTTTTGCTTATTTTCGTTGGAAAAAACACTGAAAAGACATATTAAGAGCTATATTTTTGAGTTTTTCACTGAAAATTCCTTTTTATTACCAAGCCTTGATCTCCCTAATTAAAGGATATGAATTAGAACCTTGGGAACGTAATTTCTTTGTATTTTGCATTTCCCACAAGAGGACACTTTTCGAGTAAAAGTAAAGAGCTACCAGACTAAACCAAAGATATGATGAAATAATAACGAATAATTGTTCAAACTTAAATTTTCTGTATTACGGGAATGGTTTATTTTCGAACCATTATATCTACCAAAGGTTCAATACCTGAGTTAAACTAAGAGGTTTCAATTTCAGGAAAAAATTACATTTGACAACATTAAACATAATTTACCAAATTTAAAGTTTTTTTTAGTTTCAAAATGTTTTCTGTCACTCATCATCTTTTAATCATTCACAAACAATACTAAAGAAAACCACTTCCCACGGTTTATTGATTTTAAATTATTAAGAAGACTATTATTTCATTGAAATATACATTTTACATTTTTAATTTTCATGCTTTTGATAAGTATCTTGTCCTTTTGGTGTAAATTGCAGCTGAAGGCTTATCACAAAATCACTGTTTCAAGTTTTTTCATAATTAATGGATACGAATTAGAACCATGGGAACGTATTTTCGTCGTATCTTGCTTATTTTTGTTGGAAAAAAACACTGAAAAATCATATTATTGAACTCACATCAAACATTGCCGGGCTTGCATTTGAAGAACCTTCCATTATTTTCTATCTTGTCCTCTATTTCAGCATATACTGACTTTTAAAGCTTTTCAAAGCTCTTAAATATACTAACATAACGGTTATTTATTTACGAAATCGCGCAAACTGTTGATTTAGAACAATAATTACCTTTCTATATATCAATTAACACTCACTAGAATTGCCACTTTTCACTCGCGGAGAAAGGTTTCAAAACAATACTTCTTACATCGCATAGACTAATTGTGTCAAACGAGACATCTTCAATGCAGATTTATTAACTGTTACGTTCGATTTTGTTTTGGACATAGGAGAGCATCAATGGGAAGTGTGAATTTCTGTAAAACTATCAAAGATTGATCAAGTCTGTGATTTCACACTTCTTGTGTAATCAGAAAGAAAAAAGAAGAAAAATTGATAAAAGATATTTTGAAATATGCCCCAAAATCAGAGCTATTACAACTTAAATGATGCGAGGGGAGGGGGAATCAGGTTTAAGAATATCCTGGATATATCATTTTATATTTTCTAAGTACTCACAGAAGGACTCGTCACAGAAACATTGAAAAGGACTCATTTGATTGGGAATTAAAGTGACTAGCACTCAATTCACAGGAGGGGGCGTGAAAATTTCTAGGAACGTATTTTCAACATATTTAAATATTTACCTACATACGCATCACTTAGGTTAGATTAGATTAGGTTAGAGACAGACACTCGCAGGAATTATCACATAACACTCATGGGGAAAGGACTCAAAACAAAACTTCTTGCATCATATAGTGTAATTGCGTCAAACGATGCATGTTCAATGCAGATTAAAACCAGAAAAGAACAGAAACGCATAAAAATAAGAAAAAAAGGAATTGCAACTAATAATATGCAGAGCGCTAGTGCTGCCTAAGTAAAGAACGATGTGGGCACAATATGTTGTTTTTGGTTTTTTCTTCATAGCCGGGGCACTTCGTATAGAAGGAGTCGTCACAGAAACTTTGAAAAGCACTCATTTGATTGTAAATTAAAGTGGATAGTGACCAATTCACAGGAGGGAGTATGAAAACTATGGTTTTTAACTTTGATATGCAAGACTAGAAAGAAAAGTCTTTAGAAGTGGGGCTGCCCACCGCCTCAACCCTAGCTCTTGAAATCCCCCCCCCAAACTCAAATTGTGCAGAGGATTTTAAAATCTCCCCTTCCCCCCAAACTCAAAAATTTCTAGGAACGTATTTTCATCATATCTAAATTTTTTCGAGGTTAGGTTAGGTCTAGGAATAGCAGGTTAGGTTAGGTTAGATAAGGTTAAGTTACCGGCCACTTAACCTAATCTAACCTAACCATCCCCCCACCCCCTCCCCCCAAACTCAAATTTTCCAGAGGACTTTTAAATTCTCCACTGAAAAGCCATATTAAGAGCTATATTTGTGAGGTTAGATTAGGTTAGGTTAGATTAGGTTAGGTTAGGTCTAGGAATAGCAGGTTAGGTTAGGTTAGATTAGGTTAAGTGGCCGGCCACTTAACCTAATCTAACCTAACCTAACCTGCTATTCCTAGACCTAACCTAACCTAATCTAACCTAACCTAATCTAACCTCACAAATATAGCTCTTAATATGGCTTTTCAGTGGAGAATTTAAAAATCCTCTGTAAAATTTGAGTTTGGGGGGAGGGGGTGGGGGGATGGTTAGGTTAGATTAGGTTAAGTGGCCGGTCACTTAACCTAATCTAACCTAACCTAATGTTGTGCATGGAAGTGTTTATTTAATATGTGAGTTTTGTTTCTTATTTATTTATATTTTTTCTTTTGTTTTTTTTTTTCTTTCTCTTTATGTTCTTAGTATTGTGATGTAAGTTAAGTTTTTTGTTTTTTTTTTTATTTATTTTATTTTATTGTTTTTTTTCCGTTGAGAAAGGCTCCCGGATGTGGGGCCGAAATATTCGGAGCTTTTGTGCATAATTAATTGTTTTGTATTTCACTGCTTTATAGAAAATTAAAACCCGTTTTTCTTGTTTAAAATTTTTTTTGGTAAGAAAAGGAATTTTCAGTGAAAAACTCAAAATATAGCTCTTAATATGTCTTTTCAGTGTTTTTTCCAACGAAAATAAGCAAAAAAGACGAAAATACGTTCCCATGGTTCTAATTCGTAACCTTTATCGGGATGTTTTTTCTGTGTGTGGGGTAAATATCAGCTATCGTAAAAGGATATGGAAAGATAAAAAATACTGTTAATACTTTAAATGCATCAAACAAGGCATGCTCAATGCAGATTAAAACCAGAAAAGAACAGAAACGCCTAAAAATATGAAATTAGGCTGACTTATATAGGCTGAATTTTGAACGGCTCAGTGAGTCGTAATTCTTCCTTCTCAGATTCAAAAAAAGGATGCAATTAGTATATTTCACGAAATTTTTTTTTTACGTTGTGCTTTCTTAGTGATAAATGCTTTTCTAGACAAAATTATGTTTAATAACTTTCCTTCTGTGAAAAGGGGACAAATTATTTCAATACTAACTTTTTTCTCTTCTTTTTAAGGCCAATTATGAAGAATGTCTGTCGCCGCCACCCACTAAGAAAGCGATGGGCAAGAATGCCACCGGTCCCTCCACCCTCCAACATGCACTACCTGGTCCTTCAAATGCAAGCCCGGCAATGGTTGATGTGAGTTCAATAATATGTCTTTTCAGTGTGTTTTCCAACGAAAATAAGCAAAAAAGACGAAAATACGTTCCCATGGTTCTAATTCGTATCCATTAATTATGAAAAAACTTGAAACAGTGATTTTACGATAAGCCTTCAGCTGCAATTTACACCAAAAGGACAAGATACTTATCAAAAGCATGAAAATTAAAAATGTAAAATGTATATTTCAATGAAATAATAGTCTTCTTAATAATTTAAAATCAATAAACCGTGGGAAGTGGTTTTCTTTAGTATTGTTTGTGAATGATTAAAAGATGATGAGTGACAGAAAACATTTTGAAACTAAACAAAACTTTAAATTTGGTAAATTATGTTTAATGTTGTCAAAATGTAATTTTTCCCTGAAATTGAAACCTCTTAGTTTAACTCAGGTATTGAACCTTTGGTAGATATAATGGTTCGAAAATAAACCATTCCCGTAATACAGAAAATTTAAGTTTGAACAATTATTCGTTATTATTTCATCATATCTTTGGTTTAGTCTGGTAGCTCTTTACTTTTACTCGAAAAGTGTCCTCTTGTGGGAAATGCAAAATACAAAGAAATTACGTTCCCAAGGTTCTAATTCATATCCTTTAATTAGGGAGATCAAGGCTTGGTAAGAAAAAGGAATTTTCAGTGAAAAACTCAAAAATATAGCTTTTGTCACTTTAACTAGTATGGCATTGGTCATAAGTTTACGTTTGAACAATTATTTAAGTTTATTTCTGCTCATCTTTGATTTAATGTAGTAGCTCTTTACTTTTCTTTGAAAAACTTATTTTGTGGAAAGTTTTTTTAATTAATAAAACATTTCGTGGTAACGAAGTGTAAGTAAGGAGCGAGCCAGCTCAATGGTATCCGAAACTCTAGAAAACGGAATTTTGATACCAATAGATACATCAAAGAATCAGCTTTAAATTCTGATTTCGAATATATAAGTTTCATCAAGTTTAGTCTGCGTGTTTATTTGATAGTTTTTTTTTCTCACGAGATAACATATCAAGCTAATGGGGCAAATTGTAAGAGGCAAAACGTATAATGTACTCAAGTAAAGCGGGATTTTCTACCATTTTGTTGTGTAAAACAGCACTTCAACCTAAGGAAGGTCTAAGTGTTGTAGAAATAAAATTCTTAGATAGTAATCGACTTGAAATTATCGAAAACTATGTATTGAGTTTCTGAGTTTTTGAATTTCTCAGACCACAATGGTGCATCGTGGTACACTTGGTCTTAAATATTTATGTAGTCGGTACAAAATTAACTGTTAATAGAATTTTTATTTATAAGCTTTGTTTAACTAATCTGATTCATTTAAATCTTCAAAAATAATGTACTCCTATTAAAAACAACTCACTACAGCACCTAGTCGACCGAGAAGGACACAGCTGTGCATGCTCCCCCACCATAGAGGATGAGCGGTCTATACTTACCTTTTTAGGAGTGATTAATTAGAAGTATGTTTACAGAAAATTTACGTTTAAGCAATTATTCAACTTTATTTCTGCTCTCTTTGATTTAATGTCGTAGCTCTTTACTTTTCATTGAAAAACATAGTTCTTGGAAAGGTTTTTTTCCTGGTTTTATCAGAGACATTAAATCTCATACAGGCTTCTATCAATGACATTAAATCTCGCTCCGTATGTAAAAAATAATAAAAAAAAACCCACATCTGGCTAATTGATGAATTTTAGACATACAAAATTATAGATAAAATGAAAAATAATAAGTAACCCTGTTTATTACATTTATAGAACACCCCTCAGTATATTCATGAAGACTATACCTTTCCACAGAGCTTTTGATCATAGTGTTCTCGACCTTTTTAGGATGTATGGACCGAGTGGGAGCTCACAGAAAGTGAGGAGCTTCTTCTGTGTAAATCTGCGATTGTTAGTTCAGATAATGATGACGACGTGGTAGAAGTTCATTATACATCATCTGGACTATCGTATACATCAGATGATTTGGTGAGGAGGGGACCCTCAGGGAGACTGTGTGTCGAAGATGATGATCGTCTATATGATAATATGCCCACTCTGAGTAATATCGAAACATACAATGATGATGATGATGATAGCATTCAACTACTTACCATACCGTCACCTCAAATTGAAGAAATTACCATTGAGGACGAGTTAGTGGAGGATGATGAGGTCATATATTTAAAAAGTATTATATATTGATTTGACAGTTGAATAAAAATATATAGAAGAATGATTTTTTTTATATCATTGATAAAAAACTTGGCTGTGGACTGATAGTAGGCATAGTCTATGGAGTGATTTAATGAAACTGAACTATTCATGTACAGAAGTCTCTGCTGGTATCCTTATTCTATACATATCTAGTATGAGAAAATAAAAATAGCAGAAACAAATTTATTGTATGATTATGGTATAAAACTTTTCAAGCATATCAAAAATGGGATTTAACGTAAAATGGTATATGAGAACACTTCCACCATGGTTTCCGTTGTTTAAAATCCTTTTCGTAGAATGACCTCTTATGTTGTCTCTTAAAGGGCCACTTTTTCTCTTCTCTTGGAGCATAATCATCATAATAATCCGAGTTATATCTTGCACTATACACATTTTTCCTTGGGTTTTCACTGCTGTCTTTTACACTATAGAGAAAGCCCTCTTTTACCAGTCTCTTCTTTTGATTCTCCTTTTCTATCATATCAATCCTTCTTTTATCTGAGCTTACTTGCAATCGATATAAATTTCTCTCCATGTCACATAAAATTTTTCTTCTCGTTTCCTCCAGATTCTTCTCATCTGTCTCTGCCTCTAAGCTATCTAAACATTCAGCAGGTTCATGTGAATACTCAAAATCATGAAAATGTCCTTTACAAATAGAACAGTTGCAATAAAAGGATATTTCTAACTCAACTTGTTCACTCATGTTATTACACTGCTAACTAAAAACTTAGTGAATTCTATTCACAGACTAATAAAACTATAGCGAAAAACCCGTTCCTTATATTCCCTCCGCCGCTACTATGTAAACAAGCCCTCTGATTGGCTGAGAAGGAAACACATGATCTAACTGTTTCCCGTTATCGGATCAATAAAATTCCCGATCGATTACGCAATCAAGTTCTCGGAAATTCACTTCCCCCTCGATTACGCAATCAAGTTCTCGGAAATCCACTTCCTCCTCGTGTCCTAGATCAATAACTGTTTCCGGGAAACTCATAGCATTGCCTAGAGCAACAACAACAAATACTATTTCTGGATCATAACATTCGCCTCGAGCGTGCCAAAAACACACCTGGAGAAAGAGGTCATTGACCGATTACGCAATCATTCTCTCTAGGGACTCTATGCCCATATATGGGGTGCAAAAAGTTATAGGTGGCAGCAGGGGTGCCACATGGGGCTCAATAAGGCCCTTCTACTATTAACTTCAAAGAGGGCTCATTTGATTGGAAATTGAAAGTTCTAGTTCACTTTTTAAGAGTCAAAAGATGCTGGAGGGCACCTAGTCCTCCCCCCTTCACGCCCTTTTTTCCTCAAACCCATCCGATAAGAACTTTGAGATAGCCTTTTTTTAAAAATAGTTCAAATACCATATAACGAAAACTCCGGGGTCGACACAACCTCCCAGGGCCCGAGGGCAGGCGTTGTAAGTTATGCCATGGGGGAATATATGGATCTTATTGAAGGGATGCTCGTAAAGGCTTCAGAGAGGGCTCATTTGATTGGAAATTGAAAGTTCTAGTTCAGTTTTTTAGAGTCAAAAGAGATTGGAGATGGCTATCTCAAAATTTTGACACAGCCATTAAGTTAAAAATTGCTCAAAATTCAGATAACAAAAACTCAGGTGTCGTCACAACCCCCCAGGGCCCGGGGGCAAGCGTTGTAAGTGATGCTCTGGTGTGCATATGGTTCTTGTGGAAGGGATGCTCGTTTAAACTTCAGAGAAGGCTCATTTGAGTGAAAATTGAAAGTTGGAGCTCACTTTTTATTAGTCAAAAGAGATCCGAGGGCAGCTAGCCCCCCCCCCCCCTCATGCCTTCTTTTTCCAAACCCATCTGATGAAAATTTGAGATAGACATTTCGTTAAAAATAGCTGAAAGGTCAGATAAGAAGAACTCCGGTGTCAATACAGCCCCCCAGGGCCCAAGAGAAGGTGTTCTAAGTTATGCCCTAAGGGCAAGTATGGTTCTTATGAAAGGGATGCTCGTATAAACTACATAGAGGGCTCATTTGACTGGAAATTGAAAGTTCTAGTTCACTTTTTAAGAGCCCTTTTTCCTCAAACCCATCATCTACAAATTTTGAGATAGCCAGTTTTTGGCAATTGTTCAAAAATTAGATAGCAAAAACTTCCCCCAGGGCCCAGGGGATAGGCGTTGTAAGTGTTAACCTGAGGGCGTATATGGTTCTTATGAAAGGGATGCTCATATAAACTTCAGAGAGGGCTCATTCGATTGGAAATTGAAAGTTCTAGTTCAATTTTTAAGAGTAAGAAGATATCCGAGGGCAACTAGCCCCCCCCCACACACCCCTTTTTCCCCAAGCTCATCCGATAAAATTTTTATGATAGCCATTTCATGAAAATAGTTCAAAGGTCAGATAAGGAAAATTTCAATGTCGACGCAACCCCTCAGGACCTTGAGGCAGGCGATATGAGTAATGCTCTAGGGGCATATATAGTTCTTATGGAAGGGATGCTCGTATAAACTTCGGACAGGGCTCATTTGATTGGAAATTGAAAGTTCTAGTTCAATTTTTAAGAGTAAGAAGATATCCTAGGGCAACTAGCCCCCCCCCACACACCCATTTTTCCCCAAGCTCATCCGATAAAATTTTTATGATAGCCATTTCATGAAAAATAGTTCAAAGGTCAGATAAGGAAAATTTCAATGTCGACGCAACCCCTCAGGACCTTGAGGCAGGCGATATGAGTAATGCTCTAGGGGCATATATAGTTCTTATGGAAGGGATGCTCGTATAAACTTCGGACAGGGCTCATTTGATTGGAAATTGAAAGTTCTAGTTCAATTTTTAAGAGTAAGAAGATATCCTAGGGTAAATAGTCCCCTCCCCTCCACGCGCTAAATGCATCAGCTAAAAATTAGGAGATAGACATTTTGTTAAAAATAGTTCAAAGTTTATATAACAAAACTTCCGGTGTCGACACAGCGCCCCAGAGCCTGGGGGTAGACGTTGTAAGTTATGCCCTGTGGGCATATGTGGTAGTTATGGAGGGGATGCTCGTATAAGCTTCATAGAGGGCTAATTTGATTGGAAATTGAAAATTGTAATTACGTTTTTAAGAGTCAAAAGTGATTGGAGGGAAGCTAGTCTCCCCCCACCCGCTCCATTTTTTTCCCCAGAGGCACTTCATACGGAAGGGGTCGTCGTATAAACTTCAGAGCGGGTTCATTGGATATTGGGGGCGATTGGAAATCGAGAGTTCTAGTGCCCTTCTTAAGAGTTAAAAGTGATCGGAGGGCAACTAGCCCCCCCCCAAGCCCTTTTTCCCCGAATACATCTGATAAATATTTGAGATAGCCATTTTATAAAAAATAGTTCAAAGATCATATAACGAAAACTCCTTTACGTATGACCATTTTTTTAAAAGTAGTTCAAAGGTCAGATAAGAAAAACTCCTTTGTCGACACAACCCCCCAGGGCCCGGGGCAGGCGTTGTAAGTATTGCTCTGGGGGCACATATGGTCTTTATGGAAGGTATGCTCGTATTAACTTCGGAGAGGGCTCATATGATTGTAAATTGAAAGTTCTCGTTCACTTTTTAAGAGTCAAAAGAGATCGGAGGGCAACTAGTCCCCCTCTTTACGCCCTATTTTGGTCAAACCCATCCGATAAGAACTTTGAGAGAGGCATTTTTCAAAATAGTTCAAAGGTCAGATAAAAAAAAACTTTGGTGTCGACACATCCCCCCAGGGCCCGGGGGTAGGCATGGTAAGCTATGTCCTGGGTCCGTATGTGGTTCTTATGAAAAAGATCCTCGTATAAACTTCATATAGGATTCATTTGAATGGAAATTGAAAGTTGTAGTTCATTTTCTCAGAGTGAAAAAAGATCGGAGGGCAACTAGCCCCTTTCGCTCTCCACGCCTTTGGGTTTATCGGATGGGTAAACCCATCCGATAAAAATTGTAGGTGACCATTTTGTTAAAAATACTTCAACCATCAGATGTTAAAACTCCGAGGTTGAAACGACCCCCCAGGGCCCAGGGACAGGTGTTGTAAGTTATACACTGGGGATATATATGGTTCTTATAGAAGGGATGCTCGTATAAACTTCAGAGAGGGCTCATTTGATTGAAAAGAGAAAGTTCTAGTTCACTTTAAAGAGTCAAAAGAGACCGAAGGTTAATTAGCCCCCTCCCCCACGCCCTTTTCCCCAAACCTATCCGATAACAATTTTAAGATAGCCATTTTGTTAGAAATAGTTGAAACATCAGATAATAAAAAATCCTAGGTTGACACAAACCCATTTTTTCACTTTGATACGAACAAATAAACTTTCAAATGGGGATAAATCCATTTATTTAGACAGTGAAAAACAGGTACAAAAGTCCAGATATTTCGGTCACATATACAGCGACCGTCTTCACTAGAAATACTAAAATAATAAAATTGAAACTAGCATATTTATATGTAACAAAATAAATCACTTTTCGGGTCATTCACAAAATAATGAACTTCCGGATTATTCACTGGATTATTTTCAGAGAGAGTTCATTGACAAAGTTCATTCAAAATAGTTGATGTAAATTTTCTTCTTTAATCTTGCCCAAATGTAAAACAAATTTCCAATGAAAGTGGTAAAGCCTTCCGTGTCTTCTAATTGCAAACCAAATGTTGAGTTTTTAGATGTTTACTGGGTTGGTCTCATTTCCCCATATATACGACGTATTTTCGACGTAACACCTTTAAATTAGGTGTTGTTTTCTTAGACCACACTGCCGTTAGTAGAATGTATCTATGGAATTTGCTTAAAGCTCTACACCTTTTCAAAGAGAGTCAGTACTCCCTCACATGGCCTTACATTTCTATGGAACCTACAAGAAAACCCACGTATCTATATAGGGAATCCAGAACCTACAAGAAAACCCACGTCTGAGGCACTACAGTATCACATGGACATTGCAAAAAGCTGGCAAGGTATAATTTGGTCTAACATGTTTTGAGAGTATGGTCGAAATTATATAACTCAACCAGACTGGTTTTTGTTATTGTTGTCAATTATACAAGGAATTGCAGTTCAGCATCACGTGCACATTTTTTTTTTTAAACTGGCAACATGTGAAGTGGTTCAACATGTTTTGGGAGTATAGTCGAAATTATATAACTCAACCAGACTGGTTTTTGAGGCAACATCCGTTTTTAGGAGCCAATCAGAGACAGCGGAGGTTGCTCAATATACGATAACTTGATTGGTGATTGGATTCAAATAAAAGGAATGGTTTTCATTGCAATTCATATTAGTAAGAGAATTGAATTCAGAGAGAATAGTTTATTTTAGAGGATATTAGTTGAGAAAATGAGTGGTGCATTTACATTATTGGAGATTAATGATGGAAACGGCAGCAGCAGCAACGATATACGAGTACCCAATGTGGCTGTGGAAATAACAGGAGGCTGTAGACTATGCCTTGAATGGGACGATATGTATGCTAGATATGTGATATCATTAAGCAAATTTAAGCAGGAGGAGCAACTATGTTTTGCTGCGAATCTGAATATTGTGCATATAAATAGACTTCGGGCAGCATTAGATGTGCTAGCGAAATATATTGATGAGAACAAAATGCATCAGTGAATATTATTGTTGTAATTATGTTCAATAAAATTGTTTATAAATCAAAAGTATTTTTCTTTCTATAGTAGACTAGCGTATATTTTTTAGAGTAGAAAAAATTCTGGTTAGTCTGAAGTTGGTAGTGAGAGTGTTAGGACTCTAAAAAATGGATAGATTTGAGAAAGAGCGAATCATGAGGAATCTAGTGCTTATGGAAAAACGTTTGATTCTAGATGACGATTTTCTAGAGCTGTCTATTCAAAGGAAGATATTTTCTCAGGGAGTGCTTGTCGATATAATGAAAACTGATTCTCCATCATTAGACTATTGTATGAAGCTTCTACGTCGTGATCCAAATGCATTTACACAATTTATTGATATATTGATCACGACACAGCAAAATGATATTGTGGATATGCTTTTAAACATTAGTTTAGAAATTTAGGTTTTTTTTCATGAGAAAGATGGCATTCAAGGATGATTTACTCCTCTCTCTCTATCCCAGTCAATTTTTTGTTGGTGCTAGCTCAGTTTCATTGTGGCAGTGAGAGTGTCAACGCATGAAAAAATGTTCCATACATGTCCACTATGTATGTACACACTGGGAAGCTGGTCATCAAGTGAGAATTGCACAATGATTGATGAGTATGATGAAAAGTGTAGATTATGCAACCCGTGTAAATTGCATAGAGGATATGCTGTACAAATTAAAGGTTGTAATTCCTGTCATGGAGAGGTGTGTGACTCTCATCCTAGAGGGCACCTATGCTCCAATTGTCACTATGATAAATGTAATCAGTGGGAGAATACATATCCCGGTATGATTGGAATGAATCCTAAGCGTGATTTTAGTTTATTGCTACGAGATTGGTATCGTCGTGGTTTTAGACTTTTCTGGGAGGAGGAGCCGGGTCAGCGATTCAACTGTTGGAACAATAAAAGAATTTGGTTTCTACGTCATCGTTGTGAAGACAATGACTACTGTGATTATAAGTCCACTGATTTTTATTTGGCTTTGACGGAGTGTGATTCGCCACTTGAGGACACTGTTTGTGACATTACTTCAAATAAACAAATTGAAACATGTGAATTCTATAGAATGAATGAGAATAGTAACATTGACTATACAAAGAGATATGACAAGAGTGAAGTTACACTCTATTGTAGAAAATGCGAGCCTGACATTGCAGTACATCAGGATCAGTATACTGTGAATTCGGATAATCTACCTACATTAGTTGTTATCGACAAATACCTAGTAGAAGATGAAATCTAAAGAGTAGAAAAGTCGTTTTTATCATGTACATACATTATTTTTATTAATAAACAATTTCACATACATTTTTAGAACATTTTATTCGTAGGGCACTAAAATCAATATTAAATACGCTTTTAAGTATATTTTCCACTAGAAAGTCATTCAATCGAGGTAAGTCAACGTAGATATCGAGAAACTGCTTGTAGGTATAGCCATGACATCTGAACATGAAAATGAGTAGTGCATGAAAGCCACATGTCTTAGTCGTTAAATTCTGTACTCTTCATTGATTTTGAATAATAGTTTTCCCACTGCTCTCAATAAAGTTGCTGATGTAAGGAGTGTAGAATTTATACGATAGGCCAAGAGGATCAAAAAATTCAATGTTCTTCGCTGTTTGAAAGATGCATAGCCAATGGCCAGTCTTCAAAGTCGATGGACTGCTATTAACAATGATTAGGGTATTGTTAACACTTGGAATTTTTTCAATGAAGTCCGATGGTATGCAATAGCACATGTACTGGGACATGTATGGATCCATACTAAATACGTTGATTATTTGGTTTGTGTTCATGGTGCTAGGTCTAGTAGAACACTGCCGTCGGGTGTGATCTCCCAATAGGTTTCAAATTGACCCATTGATATTAGCGTGATGCTCTCAGTCAAAGCATCGGCAAATGTACACTCTAAACGTACATTCCCTGTTCGTATTATGGTCATATCCTGAGTCCCCGACAAGTCCAAAACAATTACCCCATGATTTTTTGAAAAAATTGAATCGGTTATTCCATTTTCAAATAGTTGAGAGTCATGATCTAGGGATTGCATGGTCAACTTGTACAGAGTTCTATAGGATTTTTGTCAAATGATAGAGTGTACAGTGGAATACCATTCACTTTGCACACAAGGCTAGACAGACCAAAAAAATTAAAATCATGGGGGATTCAGTCCAGGATCCAATGACACTGCCACTCTTCACAAAGGCCAAAGCCAATTTTGATGGGATTTCTCCATTGATAAATGATGGATCGGTATAGCTACGAGAACCTGCGGCAATGTGACGTTGATTGGTGATTGTATGGGGGACAAGAAGTTTAATGTTGTTGCCATTGGCTCTTAGCTTTTCTACTGCCAATACAACAGAGCTCATAACCTGTTGTTTTCAAACGTGGAGGATCGCCGATGTGATAATGACATTTGCATCGGGTTCTGCAGGAAGTGTTTTTCTCAAAATGAAATTCGATGGGGCCAGTTGCAACTTTATGTCAATCTTGACATTGGGGGTAACCATTGAGATATGTTGAATATCTCATGATTTAATTTTCCAACCAGATGAAACTCCTGGCTCACTGCAGTAGTCAACTCACCGTCAGTATCAACACCTGATCGATATTCATAGGCCAATGATTGTCCTCTCAACTCCTTGTATGCCTTTGGTGTCATCATCATAAATTGTATGTAGCTTGCATAGTTGGATAAATTATTGCTAGTGCTCACCAATGTTCATTAATAAATACATTAATTTGTTTGAACAGGTTGTGTAGAATACATTTTTCATAGGAGAGACCGTCGACAACAGTTGGAGTTGTATTATCTGACTTTTTCTTCACCGCAACATTTAAATCAATAAATTTTGATGACAAATCAGTAAAATAGTCTTCATTGGAAAATATTTGAAAGTGTATATTTTCCGAGAGGGGTTGTTGGGGATGAAATTTTTCATAATGGCCATACTTGACACTGACATCAACATTTTCAGCATTGAATAGATTCAATGAGGAACTGATTGACGGATATGATTCCTTGGGGGGGAGATAAGTCATCTTAAGAGAACAAATCCTTCTTTGATCTAACAATCATTTTCTTTTTCTTCTTCTGCTTATTGGTCTTCCTTGTTTTATTCCTCAAAGTCCTTGCCGATGTCCTTCGCTTCCCGCTTGGGTGGAGACCGATGAGTGAATGAGGCGCACGCATCCTTTTCAATCCCTCCCCATTTTGCCGAGATTTTAATTGCTCACCAACGGCTCTTGCTTAAGATCTAATATTTTCCTTAACAATCTCCTTGAAATTCTTGCCGGACCCCCAGTCCTGTAGTGTTGAGGCAGCAAAATTGGATGCAGCAGGTACAAGATATTTTCTGGCAAGGGATAGTGCAGAACGAAATAACCTAGCAAACCAGCTACCAAGACCATAGCCAGACATTGTAGTACGCCCCTTGTAGTAGTCCAATCCATTGCCTATTTGACGTGGACTCAGAGCACCAGCATAGCAATCGATATCGGGACAGACAAATGGAATTCTTCTATTGTTCATTTTAGGTGATTGTGCTGTCGCCGACAATGGGTCGAAAATGACATGTAATCTCTGCTAAGCCTTTTGTTATTGCTAGAGGATCACCCAATTCACTTCTTAGTGTTAACTGACAGAGTTCCAAATACGAAGTGTTTATAGGAACATACTGAAGATGCTTTATATTATAGTGATGAACAAGTTCATGGGTTGTTTTTCGTTCAAGAACACGTAGGAGGGGGACATTTGAATTACCAACTTTCGATGTTTCCGCAGAAGATGCATAGAGAAATATCCAAGAGTCCGAGGCGAAACCAGGTGGATAGTCAGCAAAAATAACTTAATCCATCCCGTAAACGGTGCCAGCATTTTTCCCATTGATCATATTCTGTTTAAAGCCGAGAAAGTCTCTCAGATTATCATTGAGAATAATTATTTCACTGTCAACAGGTGAGGTAATGTAAATCCTATCGTGTTCCAATGAATAATTAAAATGGAATGTACCATTCCTATGATATGAGATTTTTCTATTGATTGCACGACACAAATCTCTCATATCATCATATTCAATATATTTTAATTTGACATGTGGATATTCGCTAGATTTAAGTGCTTCAACCCATTCATAGTCGACAAAGAGTGACCAATCGAATGGTATAACTTTTATATCATACACACGATCCTTTCTCAGGATGTCATAGGTATTTTTGAGAATACAATCGGCAAGAGCCACTTCATACGCACCGTCAAATTTGATGGCGGGGGAGAGTTTCGTCCAAAAATCACTTGTCTTATTCAAGTCGTTGTAGAGAGGATCGGAAACTTTGGACATAAAAGTTACATAGAAATCATTGGGCATTGTCAATATCTTCAACACCGATCCAAGAATCAAAATCAGAGTTGTATCCTAGCCACCGAACAAGAAACTGTTTCCTACCCCTGTGAGTACGAGTCTTTAATATCTTTTCAATTTGATAGATTTCACTATTATTTTTAACTTTTTGTAGTTCATAGTCATAAAAGCTGCCGAGAATCTCTTCATCTTTGATATCACGCAAACGATAAGTTATGGGTTTAGTGTCTAGGATTTTTGCCACATTAAAAAGTTCTGTGGACCACAAGTAATTACCCTTTTCAAAAACATTAGTTGTCCTATTGATTCGAACAGTATCACCAACATTGAATTTATTTTTCTTCTTGACAATCGCTTCATTGTTATATTGTTTAAGAAAAGTGTCAATTGTATCATGATCAGAATGATGAACTTCCGTTGGGGTTGAATTGGACAATGATCGATGAGGTCGTTGATTATAAATCAACATGATTTTATCTAAATCATGAATAAAAGCAGATGTATTTTTCAATGTACAATATCTTGAAATTAAAAGTCGAATAGTTCTTATCAATCGTTCGGCCAATGCAACCTTTATAGGGCTATGACTATGATAGAGCAGTGTATTTTATTTCGCTAGTACTTTTGCAACATGGGGATTAACAAATTCACTACCGCGATCCGTTTGAATTTTTTTATACGAATCCTATTCGAGAATACTTTCAATAGCCTGAGCAACTTCAACACCTCTATTCGAGCGCAATGGAATGGCATATGCATAGCGACTAAAAACACTGATTGCAAGTAGAATGTACTTGTACGGTGTATTGTGACGTCTTTGAATCTCATCTAGAGTTAGGAGATTTGCTTGTATTATATGCAATGGGAAAAAGGCTTTAGTTTTTCGATAATGATTAGCACGAAGCCTATGATTTCTATGCAGAGTGTAACTTGATTCATTTTGTAGATAGTCTTGTACACTTTTAGCGTGAACACCAGTGACTTTGGAAAGAGTGGTGGGGGAACTTAAACTCCCCACTTCACCAATATTTTCATAAACACGTTTCAGAACTTCAACCATTTTGAAATGTAAACGTGTAGTGTAAAGTCCGCTACCCTTTTGTATATTGGTGGTTGGTGGCGATGGGGGTGATGGTGACTTGATACGTCTTCGCTTTTGTCTAGCTATCAGTGGTGTGCTGCTGCTCGCCACCATTGTCAAGTTTCCACTAGTTGTGCTAGTATTTTCCAAAATTGATTTAAATCTTCTTCTTCTCCATGTTCATATTTTAATGGTGTTGGTGCATGTTCATTTAATTTTTTTAGAATTTGCTTATTGCTAATAAGGCTTTTGGGAAAGTTTAATGTATTTAGAAAGTTGTATAGATGAGCGTCAAATGATAATAGTCCTTTACGATTTGTAACCATATCATAGATTAAATCGAGTAGATTATAGCTCTTGCCCTGAATTATATTCTCTTTCCCATTGCCATCAACTTGAATATGATCTTGACCACTTTCCATGAGATAAGTTATGAGTCTTTTACTTTGTTCACGATATGAGCGGGGCATTAGATTACCAATTTTCGATACAATTGATTACAATTCCTCCTTCTTTAATTGTGTTCCAGCAGCAGCAGCAGCAGCAGACTTTTGAGGAGATGATTCTTTTTTTTATCAATACCACTGGCTTTTGCACGATAGGGCTTATGTTTGTCTACTCGGCGAAGTGCATCTTGAAGTAAAAGCAGTTTTTTATCATCCTCAATATTCTCGTTGTCATTGAATTTACTCAGATTGTCCTCAAAGTGTTCCACGGGTGAGAGAGTGAGTTCTATTGGAGTCAGTTTATAGGGTTTTGCCATTCTCTCTAGAGAAAACTGTTTACAAGTCCTGCAATTATCGGTAGTAAAAGTGTGAAAAAGCTACCGCCCGCCTGAGGAAGTCGTTTCCTTTTAAAATTCTTTCCTTTGTTTTTAGAGGCCAATGTACGTACAAGGGAACGATGTTGCTTTGCCTGTTGCTTAACTACTTCTGGCAGTTGAACATTGCCCTCGGTCAAATTTAAACATAGTTCAGATATTAGATTAATGAAATCATAGTCAATACCATGTTTGAGTATGGCTTTCCTAAGTGGGGGTTTTGAAGTGTTTAGAACTGAAAAAAATGTCTATTTTCATTTAGTTTCAGTGTAATGATAGCAACTAATAGCCTTATTTAGTGTTCACGGGGAGATATACTGTAATTTCATTGTCAAAAATATCTGTGACTACACGCCAATCCTCGGGTGTGTTTTGATTAAGATCCAATAGGATATAGCCGTAGGGTTTATTAGTTGCCTGATTGTAAGCTGAGAGCAGAAATTTGGGAGCGCCTGGATAGATTTGTTTATTGAGAGCTATTAGTGAGCTAGAATCACGAACAACTCTGTAGATAAAATAGTAGGTGCAGTTCAATGCAAGTGTTCGCATACATTTGCTCTGATGAAAGAGATTGTGTAGAACCAGAGTAACGGAAATCTGTTCATGATGAGAGCGAATGGTGAACAATTGCAGCATTTCCTGGGACCATTGTTCAATAGATTCAGCCAGATCGTCAATAATCAGCAAAGAGTTTGCTTCAATAATGTTGAAAACATCAAGTCCCTGTATGAATTTTATATGCACCAATCCCGTCGTGGCAATTGCTTTTATTTTATCGTATGACTCTTCCCAAAAACTGTAACAATAGTAGATTTTTTTCAGCTTTTCCACAAACATTTTATCACAATTTTTAATTATTTTAGCTAAGAGTGTTGTTTTGCCCGACATTGACGGCCCGCACAGAAACGATCTGAATGGTGTTTTAAATTGATACATGTTCCCTTCAATAGTTCACCTGGACAACTAACTGTAGACTATAGTTGTCTAATGAGTAAACAATTTCCACCTATTACTACTAGTCTGTTCAAGAACAAAATCAATAAAGAATCGTATTTCTTGTATTATAAACAGCACTTTAAAGGACACAAAGAAAAATACACTTTTTAAATTCATTTATAAAAAAAATGCACTAGAAAAAGCACTTAAAATAATATCACTTTTTCTTTTCAATGAAACATGTATATTTACAAAACCACAAAAAAAAATCTGGTCTTAGTCAAAACAAGATAACTTTGGTAGTGGCGGTGCGCCCCCCCATTGGCGGCCGGCCAGCCCCCCCCCCCCTAGGCCACAAGGCCCCCCACGAGGCCCCCCCCCAAGGTTTTTTGAAAAATTTATTGGACTTTATTCAAACCGAGACTTTCCCTATAGCTAACACATTCGGCTCGGTCGGAGGTTAAATAGTGTCCCAGGGGGAGGTAGTCACACCATCTTGACAAAAATAGACCTTGTCGGAAATGGTACTCATGGCAATTTTTTCTATATTTACAGTAAAGTTCCTGTAGTTGTGGGAACGAATTGCCAGCAATTTGGCTCGTGGAATTGTATTATGAACAATACAATTCCTATAGATGTCCATGTCGCAATTCTTATCCACATACCACGTGGGTACTCCTTTGCAACGTTTCTTGATTTCCTCGTCGTGTGTCTGTATAAAGTAAACCTTCGGACTTACAAACATACCACGGAAAATCATGTCGCTTCCCGTTTCTGATTTAAAAAATAAAAGCTGATTTGGCGCCCGACGTTTCACTAGCTCTGGGTAAAGCCCACTCCAATTGGTGTAGTCCATCCGCGAGCTGATGATTTCACCGTGCGCCAAATCATCAAGTAGATTTGGGGTTTTTACTTTTAAGAGTAGAGAATCTGTGTCCCCGTAGCAGACCTCTACTTGCCCCTTCTCCGGCCACTGTACCCTATCCACATTGTATTAGAATTCCAACATGAGCTTTTTAGAGATCTCCAAGATCGCACTGCCTGCAGCAATATTTTTATTCAGGACAATGCTTCTTTTTTTTCTATTCAATAGTACCATGTCCGGGCCAATGATTGTGAAGGAAGTGTAATTTGGATTGGCAATAATTCGAGCACATTGTTTGGGATCGGTCACGACGTCACAATGATTTCTATTGCGAACACTCTCGCACATTTTACCAAAAGCCGAATTCAAAATGAGCTTATAAATTTCTTTTTCGGCTTTCGTTTGCGCTTCAGAACATTTCTTGACAAAGGTGTCAACAAACGTTTTCAGATAGGGTTTTTGACTAAACTGGAGGGCTCTAAGAACCTTTGTGACGTTGAAACCGTTGTTGCACATCCATTTTAAAGCCACATGATGTACAACAATATTTTTTTTCGGCGGAAGGTCAGCAATAAGTTTTTGTTTTGAAGGTGACCAATGCAATCTGTCCACCTCGACTAAACGCCTATTGCGGGGGCTCAAAAACCGGCCCATTCTCCTCAACACTGTCAATGTTGGGGAAATGGGGAGCTTGAGGGTCATTGAGCCATTTATAGTCATCGCAGGGTAGCGCATAATGGGACATGGCCGAGGGGTAGAGAGAATTCATATCAAGGAAAACTGCATCCGATTTTGTCCCCGTCTTCTCTCCAGTTGGATCAGTTTCCAAGATACGATCCCCGTGAAAAACGTATCCACCCCTCATTGACCTTTCGATGAACAGGTGCTGATCGATGTCTGTGATTAGCCCAATTTTTTCCCCGCTAATTTTTAGGATGAGGTCCATCACCAGATGAGGAGATGAAAAATAATATCCTAAATCAAGATTAAATTCCCAATAGATTTTGTCCGTATTTTTACACACAATGTCTAACAAAGTTAAGACATCACTCGACAAATACAACTTGCAGTAGTCGAACCCATTTTTACACCCTCCCTCTGCCCGCACTTTTGTAGCCAAACTGTATTCTTCGGGGGTGCACCGACGATCGTGTAGACTGTCGTAAAACTATTCGATCGAGGGAATAGTTTCCTCGGCGAATCTCGACATGGAACAATAATAATCATAAGGATAGATGCCCTTGACCATCAACAAATCGTATAAATCATTTGGAAATTGGTGCTTGAGAAGGGGGAAAGCGTTGCAGCCGTCATCGTTTTTCTGCACTTGAATTAATTCGCTCAATGATTTGGGGAAAAAACTGTAGGAATCTAAACCGCGAATTTTATTCGTGTACTCAACGTCGTCTTCAACAAATCTCCACATAAATTCCAAAACAAGCAACTTTTCCGATGATTTAGGAATGATTTTGTAGGAAAAGCTGTCTATCACCCATGCATCATCCACTGTTCCATTTCTTTGAAGATGTGCCATTGCTGGTAGCACATATTTCAGATAGTAGTTAGAATTATGTATAAAAACCGGAAGAAAGAGTTGCTGTTTAATTTTTAAATTACATGAATTGTGAGCCCACCCCCGAAAATTACTTTTCTCCGTTGAATTGGGGTCAATAAGATGATTATGATCCTGAACCGCGTCTTTTGGGGCAAGAGTACTCCTACAAACCCAACAAATTGTCCCCTTTTCTAGTGCCCGTTGCTCCTTATCTGATAATGACATTGGGTTGTTGGTGTGACGCAATTGTGAAATTGCACCGTTCGCTGTTTTTATTAAAGACACCAATAACTTCTCCATGCTACCCTCCTCATCTATAGTAAAAAAAAACTCTTCCAGCTGCATTTTATTAATGGAATCGCGACGGGCATGCGCATAGGAACACGCAACTAGTTTGTGTTCCTTGACTATATTTGGCCTTGATGGGTCTGATACCACCACCAGTCTTGATTCACAATCTAAAGATACTTTATCAACCTGTAGCAGGGAATTTTGGAAGTTTTTAAATTGTAAAGTATCTTTGCCTTCTGCCGGCATTTCTATTCTTTGATTGCCATGAATTTTACAATATCTCATGTGATCCGTGAATGTTCGCTCAGATCTAAATGAGGAAAGGCACATGGGGCAATAGTGACATTCTCCTTTCTTCGCGCTTTGGGATAAGATTCGACTTATTGCCGTAACGGGGAATAAATGACCATAGGAATTTATACCTTTGGGGGGTTCATAAATAACCCAAACCCAATTTTTAACATTATCTGCCAACGGTGTCCTAACTGAATATAAAGTCCCTCTTTTATTCGGTTTCTTTCCCCCATTTACAAATTCTGTGTCATACTGGAGAACAACCACCCCCAACCCAAGATTTTCGTTTGCTTTTTCAAATATGGTTAATTCTTTTAAGGACACCGGATACTTCCCCTCTAATCAATCAAAATTTACTTAAGGGAAATTGTCTCCACCGTTACGTGCAAGTCTGTCGATATTTTTTATTATTGAATCTTTTTTTAATGTTTTATGGGCTGCTGCTAAAAATGCATATTTAAAGCATTGCAGCCCCGTGTCAAATCCGAAACCCTGAACCTCTCCTGTAGCTGACAAACCTGGGTGGCATTTTACTTGTCGACTACTACCCGCCCCCTTAAAATAAAGTTTTTTTTTAAATCTACTGAGATTCAGATCCATGTGTTCAATGTATAAAATGGTGGACCCACTCCCCCTCTCGTTAAATGTGTCCAAAGTTGATATCAATTTATTAACCCAATTGAAAAAGTTACCCTCAAATTCATTTAGACCTGGGTAAAAAGTTTGATTGCCAGTTGAAAAATGAAAATAAAAAATGTCCCCAGATGTCCCCTTTTGTAAATAAACTTTTTGATTTACCGATGCCTTAATCCCCCCTGACCCCCCCCCCCCATTTCTGAATCTCAATAAGTGCTCGAATTTGGTCAATGTAGGTATGAAGAACATTTAAAGGGTCTGTTAAAATGACACTCCCGTCAACCACGTTTTCCTCGGGAGGATTAAAATCTACCCTATGTGTTTGCATGTGACCTAGAGCAGACTCTAACAAATAAAATTCACGTAGTTCCGGGGACGTGACACTATTTTCATGTCCTGCACCTATTTACAGAGGACCCAATTCACTAATTAAAAAGTCATCGTCAAAAATATCCCCGGAAACATTAGGTCCAACAATTTGCATAAGGCTATCCGTTTCTTCAGTTGTAAATTGAAAATCCAGGGGGATACTAAATGACGTACCTTCACTAACATCATCCGGCGAGAGGGGACAATTGCCCATGATATTCTGAAGTCCTGGGCCAGGGAAGGCAGTTGTTTTCGTAGCTTCCCCCTGAAACTAGAAAATGAATGGATTGAGTTTTTTTTCTTTGACGAAAGTCTTATCACAATTATAGCACACTATTTTTTTCTTAGTTGGATTTATCAAACAATTTATTCTTCTTTGAGGAAAGTTTTATTACAATTGCAGCAAACTATTTATTTTTTTTCTTAGTCGGATTTATCAAACAATTTTTTTTTCTTTGAGGAAAGTTTTATCACAATTAAAGCACACTATTTTTTTTTCTTAGTCGGATTTATCAAACAATTGTTTTTTTTAATTGGATTTGAATTTATCAAACAAATGCATAATAAATTACAAATTTTTTGCTTATAGCATTATTTACAAAACAAATGCATAATAAATTACAAATTTTGTTAATAACACACACGCACACACACACACGTACATGCACACTCACACACTCACACACACACACGTATGCGCACACACTCACACACACGCGCACATGCGTTCACACACACGCGCACACGCACACATGCGCACACATACACACACACGTATGCGCACACATGTTCACGCACACACACACTTGCGCACATACGCGCACACACATCGCAACGTTTGACTAATAGCAATAAAATATGGTAAAAAAAATTAACTCAATAATTGTTTTAATAGCTCATTAAAAAAAATTGACTCTTTTTTTTCCTACAAATCTAGCCATCCATAAAAAATAGCGATCAGATTCCTTTTCCTACAAATCTACTCGTTTAATGTTTTTTTTTTTTTTTTTTTTAGTCGTATGTTTACCTGGATATTTAATAAGTACCATTTTTCCCCAACACTGGCTTGAGAGGCTCCTGGCTGGTCCAAGGAGCTTGTAATGGAGCTAGCATATCTGATAGTGGAAGGCCTTGTAGCTTGCATCAATGTGGCATCGTTCCATCTTGTTCTCTTTTCAGGGGGGAGTAATTATAGGAATCTTCCTCCTCCTTAAAAAAGAAGAAAAATTTAGTATGGAAATAATAACCCCTCTTTTACAGATAAATTGTCCTCTAAAGTTGATTCTGATGTTTGTAGCACTCTATGTCTTAGCGCTTTAGAAATATTTAAAAAAGCTTCTAAAGTAAAATTTTGGAAAATTTTGAGTTTGGAAGGAAGGGAGATTTCAAAAACATCTTCCCCTAACATAATTTGTCCTCTAAAGTTGATCATGATGTTTGTAGCGCTCTATGTCTTAGCGCTTTAGAAATATTTAAAAAAAGCATCTAAAGTAAAATTTTGGAAAATTTTGAGTTTGGAGGGAAGGGGGATTTCAAAAAATCTTCCCATGATATAAATTACCCCCTAAAGTCAATTCTGAGTTTAGTGTAGTATTCTTTAATTAACGATTTCAATAACAATATTTTTTTTAGTATACCATAACGCTAGACCCTATTTTAAATTGACAACATTGTTCAAACATCACTTATGCTTCGCATTTCAACGGCTTTACTCACGTTTAATTTGACCATAAAAAGAATCTATTTGTCAAGGAGACCCGTGCCGCTATCCTTCAACATGTGGTATCAATAATTTCAGATAACGCATGTAAAAGGCTGTTTGGAAATTGTCACTGATGTTAAGAGGATTAGACACAGATACTTTTAGAGCGGAAACTCTATTTTGATAATGGGAAAAGTAATATTTGGAACGAAATAACTATTTCTAAAGAATTAAGCTCGTAAACAGAGCAGAGTAAGAGGGATTTTATTTACATAATAGAAAAAAGAGCGTACTTTACGTTTTCTAGCGAGTATAGTCATCATATTGTTGGTGGAGGGGGCTATGTCCCCCTGAAATTTGAATTTACTAGTGGGATGGTAAAATGATTTTATTTGGAAATAAATTAAGAAATTTAGTAAGCTGTACTCACATTGAAAATTGACGTATCCATTGCTTTAAAGTTAATAATATTCAATGTACTATCTATGATATATCAAATCATTATGAAAATTAAATCGTAAGGTAAGAGCATTTTATACCAAATTTCAAGGACGAACAAAAATCAGTCCTTTTATTTGTAACCAATCAACTTACCGTATATTGAACAACCTCCGATGTCTCTGATTGGAGCCCTAAAAAACGGATGTTGACTCAAATAACAGTCTGGTTTAGTTATATAATTTCGACTATACTCCCAAAACATGTTGAACCACTTCACATGTGGCCAGCTTTAAAAAAATGTGCACGTGAAGCTGAACTGCAATTCCTTGTGTAATTTACAACAATAACAAAAACCAGTCCGGTTGAGTTATATAATTTCGACCATACTCTCAAAACATGTTAGACCACATTATACCTTGTCAGCTTTTTGCAATGTCCATGTGATACTGTAGTGCCTCAGACGTGTGTTTTCTTGTAGGTTCTGGATTCCCTATATAGATACGTGGGTTTTCTTGTAGGTTCCATAGAAATGTAAGGCCATGTGAGGGAGTACTGACTCTCTTTGAAAAGGTGTAGAGCTTTAAGCAATTCCCATAGATACATTCTACTGCCGTTCTAAGACGAACAGATAAACTTTCAAATGGGCATAAATCCATTTATTTAGACAGTGAAAAAACAGGCGCAAAAGTCCAAATATTTCGGTCACATATACAGCGACCGTCTTCAGTAGAAATACTAAAATAATAAAATTGAAACTAGCATATTTATATGTAACAAAATAAATAACTTTTCGGGTCATTCACAAAATAATGAACTTCTGGATTATTCACTGGATTATTTTCAGAGAGAGTTCATTGACAAAGTTCATTCAAAATTCTTGATGTAAATTTTCTTCTTTAATCTTGCCCAAATGTAAAACAAATTTCCAATGAAAGTGGTAAAGCCTTCCGTGTCTTCTAATTGCAAACCAAATGTTGAGTTTTTAGATGTTTACTGGGTTGGTCTCATTTCCCCATATATACGACGTATTTTCGACGTAACACCTTTAAATTAGGTGTTGTTTTCTTAGACCACACTGCCGTTCTAAGACGAAGAAATAAACTTTCAAATGGGGAAAAATCCATTTATTTAGACAGTGAAAAAAAAGGTACAAAAGTCCAGATATTTCGGTCACATATACAGCGACCGTCTTCAGTAGAAATACTAAAATAATAAAATTGAAACTAGCATATTTATATGTAACAAAATAAATAACTTTTCGGGTCATTCACAAAATAATGAACTTCCGGATTATTCACTGGATTACTTTCAGAGAGAGTTCATTGACAAAGTTCATTCAAAATTCTTGATGTAAATTTTCTTCTTCAATCTTGCCCAAATGTAAAACAAATTTCCAATGAAAGTGGTAAACCCTTCCGTGTCTTCTAATTGCAAACCAAATGTTGAGTTTTTAGATGTTTACTGGGTTGGTCTCATTTTCCCATATATACGACGTACTTTCGACGTAACACCTTTAATTTAGGTGTTGTTTTCTTAGACCACACTGCCGTTCTAAGACGAACAAATAAACTTTCAAATGGAGATAAATCCATTTATTTAGACAGTGAAAAAAAACAGGTACAAAAGTCCAGATATTTCGGTCACATATACAGCGACCGTCTTCAGCAGAAATACTAAAATAATAAAATTGAAACTAGCATATTTATATGTGACAAAATAAATAACTTTTCGGGTCATTCACAAAATAATGAACTTCCGGATTATTCACTGGATTACTTTCAGAGAGAGTTCATTGACAAAGTTCATTCAAAATTCTTGATGTAAATTTTCTTCTTTAATCTTGTCCAAATGTAAAACAAATTTCCAATGAGAGTGGTAAAGCCTTCCGTGTCTTCTAATTGCAAACCAAATGTTGAGTTTTTAGCTGTTTACTGGGTTGGTCTCATTTCTGAGACCAACCCATGATTTTTTTTTTTTTAAGTTTGATTTTGAAATAAGGAATTTTTAAAAACTTGAAACTTTTTGCAATCGAAAACAAACAAAACTTAATTTAAAAAAAATTCCGAAAAATAAGTTTTTCAAAGAAAAGTAAAAGCTATTTTAAGGTTAAGCTCAGCAGATACAAATACCTATTAAAATTCAAACTCAAAACGACCAGAAATTACTATTAAAGAATAAATGAAACCCAAAACGAACAGAAATTAAATAAACAATCATAGCAAAAAACATACAACAAGGAATAATATAAATGAATAAATAGATCTTAAAGCGAGTAATTCTTAGATTGAATATGAAAATCAAGCTTTAAACGAAAAAAAATATTTTCCTGTTGAAGTATAAATGAAACTTAAAACAAACAGAAATTAAATAAACAATCAATGCAAACAAGCATACAATAGACATTAATGTAAACTAATAAATAAATCTTAAAACGAGTGAAGCTTAAATTGAATATGCAAATCAAGCTTGAAACGAAAAAAAACTACAAACAAGAGTTCGGGTATCACCTCCTTCTCTCACTGTAAAAGTCTAAGACTTACTGCGTCATTGGCGCCTTACTGAATATTACGTGCGTCTTGAACAGTCTTGCAAAGTATAAACAACATCAAATGGAATATTTGGTATATAATGATATTAATTGTTGAAAAATCCATCAGTTCAACAATTTATTTCACTGTAATTTTATTTTTATTTCCAATGCTGTAAGAACTGGAAAAGAATACACTTGTAATATAATTCGTTTTAGTTAAGCGCCAATGACGCAGTAGGCTTTCGGTTTTTATTTACAGTTACGGAAGGAGGCAGTATCCAAACACTTGTTTGTAGTTAAACTATATTCGTTTTGAACAACTTTAAAAAGAGCTAATAAATTAAACTGGTTGACCCAAACCCATTTTTTCACTTTGATATTGTTACTTTGATACCAGATTTGATACTTTGTTGAACATTTGACTTTTTTTTAAGTTTGATTTTGAAATAAGGAATTTTTAAAAACTTGAAACTTTTTGCAATAAAAAAAGAACAAAAATTCATTAAAAAAAACTTTCCGAAAAATAAGTTTTTCAAAGAAAAGTAAAAGCCATTTCAAACTTAAGCTCAGCAGATACAAATACCTATTAAAATTCAAACTCTAAACAACCAGAAATTACTATTAAAGAATAAGTGAAACCCAAAACGAACAGAAATTAAATAAACAATGATAGCAAAAAACATACAACAAGGAATAATATAAATGAATAAATAGATCTTAAAGCGAGTAATTCTTAGATTGAATATGAAAATCAAGCTTTAAACGAAAAAAAATATTTTCCTGTTGAAGTATAAATGAAACTTAAAATGAACAGAAATTAAATAAACAATCAATGCAAAAAAACATACAATAGACATTAATGTAAACTAATAAAAAAATCTTAATACGAGTGAAGCTTAAATTGAATATGCAAATCAAGCTTGAAACGAAAAAAAACTACAAACAAGAGATCGGGTATCACCTCCTTCTCTCACTGTAAAAGTCTAAGACTTACTGCGTCATTGGCGCCTTACTGAATATTATGTGCGTCTTGAACAGTCTTGCAAAGTATAAACAACATCAAATTCAATATTTGGTATATACTGATATTAATTGTTGAAAAATCCATCAGTTCAACAATTTATTTCACTGTAATTTTATTTTTATTTCCAATGCTGTAAGAACTGGAAAAGGATACACTTGTAATATAATTCGTTTTAGTTAAGCGCCAATGACGCAGTAGGCTTTCGGTTTTTATTTACAGTTACGGAAGGAGGCAGTATCCAAACACTTGTTTGTAGTTAAAAATTTTCGTCTTGAACAACTTTAAAAAGAGCTAATAAATTAAACTGGTTGACCCAAACCCATTTTTTCACTTTGATATTGTTACTTTGATACCAGATTTGATACTTTGTTGAACATTTGACTTTTTTTTTAAAGTTTGATTTTGAAATAAGGAATTTTTAAAAACTTGAAACTTTTTGCAATAAAAAAAAGAACAAAAATTAATTAAAAAAAAACTTTCCGAAAAATAAGTTTTTCAAAGAAAAGTAAAAGCCATTTCAAACTTAAGCTCAGCAGATACAAATACCTATTAAAATTCAAACTCTAAACGACCAGAAATTACTATTAAAGAATAAGTGAAAACCAAAACGAACAGAAATTAAATAAACAATCATAGCAAAAACATACAACAAGGAATAATATAAATGAATAAATAGATCTTAAAGCGAGTAATTCTTAGATTGAATATGAAAATCAAGCTTTAAACGAAAAAAAACTATAAACAAGAGTTCGGGTATCACCCCCTTCTCTCACTGTAAAAGTCTAAGACTTACTGCGTCATTGGCGCCTTACTGAAAATTATATGCGTCTTGAACAGTCTTGCAAAGTATAAACAACATCAAATTGAATATTTGGTGTATAATGATATTGATTGTTGAAAAATCCAACAGTACAACAATTTATTTCACTGTAATTTTATTTTTATTTCCAATGCTGTAAGAACTGGAAAAGAAAACATTTGTAATATAATTCGTTTTCAGTTAAGCGCTAATGACGCAGTAGGCTTTAGGTTTTTATTTACAGTTAAGAAAGGAGGCAGTATACAAACACTTGTTTGTAGTGAAACTATATTCGTCTTGAACAACTTTAAAAAGAGCTAATAAATTAAACTGAATATTTGGTGTATAATGATGTTAATTGCTGAAAGCTCATCGGTTCAAAATGTTACTATAATTTTGATGTTTATTTTCAAGTACAAAAGAAAATATTTGTCATAACATTGGTTTTCAGTAAAGCGCCAATGACGTAGTAGGTTTTAGACTTTTACGGTGAGAGAAGGAGGTAATACCCAAACTCTTGTTTGCAGTGATTTTTGTCCGTTTCAAGCTTGATTTGCATATTCAATTTAAGTTTCACTCGTTTTAAGATTTATTTATTAATTGACATTAATATCTATTGTAGCCAAGGCTCAGGGTGTTTTTTCACAGTTAAAAAAAGTCTGGAAGAATAGGAAGATAAGTCTGCAAACCAAGATTAGAATCTTAGAAGCTACAGTGATGACAGTGGTCAAATATGGCTCTGAAGCATGGACGCTCCGAAAAGCGGATGAAGATTTGCTAGATGTTTTCCAGAGAAATTGCTTAAGGATTGTTCTGGGTACCCGGCTGACTGACCGTATTTCAAACAATAGGCTATACGAAAAATGTGGTTCAATACCGCTTTCTAGGTCTATAATGAAAGAAAGGTTGAGGTGGTTAGGGCATGTTGTTCGGATGAAGGATGACAGATTGCCGAAGATTGTTCTTTTCGGCCAACCATCTAGGGCTAAACGGAAAGCAGGTCGTCCCCGTCTGGGTTGGGAGGACGTCATAAAGAAAGATTTAAAGGAAATGGGAACTTCGTGGGCGGGTGTAAAAAGGGAGGCTTTGAATAGATTGGGGTGGAGGAGGAGCGTGCGTGGCTGTGTTGGCCTCAGGCGGCTTGGTGCTGCGATGAGTTGTTAGTAGTAGTAGTAGTAGTAGTATGTTTTTTTGCATTGAGTGTTTATTAAATTTCTGTTCGTTTTAAGATTCATTTATACTTCAATAGGAAAATATTTTTTTTTCGTTTTAAGCTAGATTATCATATTCAATCTAAGCATTATTCGTTTTAAGACCTATTTATTCATTCATATTATTACTTGTTGTATGTTTTTTGCTACGATTGTTTATTTGATTGAAAGATCTTGAGCCGAACTGGAAGCCAAAACCAAAAAAACAAAATCGTCGTTTTCCAATCGCTGAGGCCAATGGGTAGTTTTTTTAGTTCTGGAAAGGATTTAACCCGGGGAAAATTAGTAAGTCGGGTGTGAAGTTCTATATTGGTAGGACTCACCAACAATTTGTTGAAAGATTTATTGAACATCGAAATTCAGTAGAAAAAATCCTACAATTAAGCAAGCCTCTGAAAACTTTTGCTTCAGCCTTAGCAGAACATATTTGGTTTCAGCCAGATCACTTTGTAAAATATGATGAGGCCTTAGCTATTTCAAATAATAAGGGGTGCAATGGCCGAGAGAAACCATAGAAATTAAAAAACATATGTTTGCTAACCTTTCGATAAATAGGGACACAGGTAATTTAAATATTGACCCAATTTATGATAATCTTCTAAAAAGTGAATCAAAAGTCAATAATGGAGTTAAGATTTTAAATAATCACCAGGGGACTATTTTACCTGCTAGACCAAAACGATTTTCTTCAGTAATAGCCAACAAAAGGATTATTTCGCAACAGAATAATTAAAGTAATTTCCAGTTTTTTTTTGTTTTTTTCCTCAGTTACTCTGGTGTTCTCACTGAAGTAACTCTATAATAGCATCTTTTCCCTACGTGGATCAGTTTGCGCCAATTGTATTTTTTTGTGGTGGTTTTATTGGTTTTTAGTTTTAGCTTGTGTTTTTTATCTTGTTCTTCTTGTGTTTCTTTCGTGCTGAAGACGCCTTGTTTGGATACAGGCGAAATATCCGTGTTGTTTTTCGTCTTTTCACTCCACTGGCCATAGTCTCGTTTTGTTGTTTTTTTTTTCACAGAGATTTTTCTCTTTGTTGGTTGATTGTTTATTTTATTTTTGTTCGTTTTGGGTTTCATTTATTCTTTAATAGTTTTGAGTTTGAATTTTAACAGGTATTTGTATCTGCTGAGCTTAAGCTTAAAATGGCCTTTACTTTTCTTTGAAAAACTTATTTTTTGGAAAGTTTTTTTTAATTAATAACAATAAAACATTGGAGCCCTATAGCCTTTACTATAGGCAACGCTATAGCGTTGCCTCTGATAATTAAATGTGTATATAGGTCCTTGTATAAGCCTCTGCATTTTTCCCTCGGCGGCTACCCAAACAAAAGAAAAAAAAATATGATAATTAAATTTTAACTACTGAGATATTACAAACACACATATTTATCAAATTACATCAGTGTCAAAACAGACTTCCTGAAATAATAAAAACAAAATGCATCGTTAATGCCGACTCACAAAACACCAGAGCTACGCTCTTTTTACAACTGCTATTAACCCTAGCTTTTGATGTTTTCGCAAATTCCTAGACGTATAATAAAAAACAGATGCTAGCCAGTCAACTACGCAGTTTCAAAAATATCGTAAACCATACACTAACACACCCTAAAAAGTTTTTCAGACAAACAAGTGAAAAATTTCAATTATATATATATATATATATATATATATATATATATATATATATATATATATATATATATATATATATATATATATATATATATATATTATATATATATATATATATATATATATATATATATATATATATATATATATATATAATTTGTAGGAATATGATCAAAGATTGCCGATACTGACTAGTTCAATATTTACTAGGTGAGATTTGAAATAATTGCAGACTACCGTTTTTTACGAATTCTGTAGCGCTTTGCACAACAAACGTCCCCGATAGTCCTTTATCCAGTACAGTCACTACGATTGCTACATTTTCAAAACTCTTAGTGACAATTAATAAAGTTTTAAATTAATTTTATTATTACCCAGTTCAGTCTTAAGATGATCTGCGTTTCCTCATTCAGATAATCAGTGTCGTCGATACAGGAGGGTGAGTGCCCCCCCCCCCATTTTTGCATCTGATTAAAAACAACGTAAAATCAAAAAAAATCATAGGTTCCTACTATAAACCCTTTGAATAAAAAGATTTTCAGAGGAAAGGTCAGATCACTTTAAAGTTGATTTTTAGGCCTAAAATGTTTTGTTGTTATTATGGCTAGTTTAGAAGGTGGTTATTCAAACAAGATTGACCAACTGAAAAATGTTTGGCGTCGTTTTCATCTTTACTATATTATAGTTCAGGCAACTAATGTGCTATAAGCAGGACTCGTAAAAGCTCCACTGAAAAATCTTACTCTGTGTTCAACCTTTGGATGAAAAGGTTTTTCAGGGGAAAGCTCAGGTATCCTAAAAGAAGATTTTAGGCCGAGATTTTCGTGCATGGTCTTTGAAGCGATCTTGACCTTTTCTGCCGTAGTCAGAGGAGATATACAATACTGAAGAAAACAAGTCTCGGGCAAAGGTTCATCAGACTTTGCTTGTAGAATCGATAAGTTTGGAAACTTGTATGTTTGTTTTATTTCTCTCCCGTAAATAAAAAAAGGCACATTTTTCGCACAACGGCATGACAACAGTCGAATTGTTCTCTGCTTCCTCCATCAAGTTGTGCGCGTATGTGCATAATGCATTTTGTAAAGACAGTCAGGCTGAAAGACATCTGATAAGGAGGAAAGAGTTTGACGCTATATACCTTTAAGGCGATTAGACACCTTAAAATCATTTTGTGAACCTCAGCATCGGCTGATTGTCTCAAAGACAAAGGAAAATCCTCCCATTTGCAAATCCTCCCAGGGGACTAGACATCATAGTGAGCTATTGAAAATGAGTAATTTGACTATGAAATTTCATAGAAAAGACATTTAAATATTATGTCCTTGTGTTGATAAGATTTTCAAGCAAAACAAATATCACCACAGGGAACTCCCAAAGCTGCCAAACTGCTCAAATGACCTTTCCTTTGAGCTGATTTTTAGCTTTTTCCTAACAGATGTGCGAAAATATTTTTAGGGGCTGCCCTTTTAGGGGCAGTTTCCTTTAAAAGGATACTGCACCGTTTAATCGAAAAACACAATCCGCACTTCTTAATAATGTAGATTTTATTAAAACTAATATCCGTATCTCCGGTACAAAACGGGAGATGTTAAATGGTTTTTCTAAGATTTCTGGGGGATAAGATGTCAGCTTTTAGTTTTCTGTCGTTTATTCAGATCCCTTGCTTAATCTCTATTCAAGGCCGTACCCACAGGGGGTAGGGGGTTTGAGCCCCCCCCCCCCAACAAAAAAATGTTTGCCTTGCTCGTAAAAACGTAACAAAAATGGATATAAACAAATTTTTTATGCGTTTTTTTTTTATTTTTGTAGCACTCCCCCCCGCAAAAAAAATACTTGAGTAAAACGAAAAAAACTGGATACGTCCCTGGCTATATGTAATGGCTAGACAGCCCAATTTCAAATAGTTGGGCCACAGGAACCAAAAAAGTTTATAGGCTAATGGACGAGATAGGGTGATCCTTTAAGAAGTAGTAACCATCTATTGAATTTGCTGGCCCCTCCGTACCAAACAGGTTTTTCTGGTAGTCCTATTCTACAGGTCATTACACCTTTGCCAAGAGATTTACGCAATACCGGTCCTATAGGTAAACATTTCTACAGGGCATTACACCTTTTCAAAGAGGAACGAGTATAACTTGATTGGTGATTGGGATTTGAATAAAAGGAATAGTTTTCTTTACAATTCATATTAGTAATGCCTGAAATCATGAATTAGAATATTTAATTAGCTGTTTGGGTTTTCAGACATAGTTTTTTAGATGTTCATGGGTGTTAGGTTCCTGGAGGGTTTTATACTGTATAATACACAAGTGATGATTTGCACAGTGTTGTCAATTTTAAATAGTTTAGAAATAAAAAAATTAACAAGAAATGGCTGAAAAGTGTTTTGAGGGAGTTGAGTTGCACGAGGGTTCAGTTACATGCGGATTCAGTTACACGGGGATTAGTTAAATGGGGTCGAGTAGCACGGAGGTTCAGTTGTACAGGGTTTCGGTTATACAGGGGTTCAGTTACATGGGGGGTTCAGTTGTACGGGGTTTCGGTTATACAGGGGTTCAGTTACATGGGGGTTCAGTTATTTTTTCTGATTTTGTGTGTTTTCGCAAGAAAATAACTGGTCTTTTAGCAAACTTAGCCATAGCTACCTGAAACTCTGCATAAATATCTTCATTTTTAATCTAATTGCGTAGGTACTAAAGGAACATTGAACATTTTTTCTGATTTTGTGTGACCACCCGGCGCCCCAAAGACTCCTGAGCCTTCATTATAATACTTTTTAAGGTTTTATTATATCTTTTCGGAATAAATTATTATTTAAGGGAATTATTTCGGTGAAACAGTTAGAGACATTTTAAGAGATGATTTTAGAAGAGGACTTGAGGGTGAAACTCTGTGGTCGTTATAATACACAAGTTCCATTTGAACAGTGTTGTGAGGTCCCCTTACCACAACTCCAAAGGGCTCCGATCCCCCACCCCAACCCCGAAGGAACTGCTATTTGCTTGCGTGTATAGGAATTCCCTTGTTATTTGCTTGCATGTATAGGAATTCCCATGTTATTTGCTTGCGTGTATAGGAATTCCCATGTTATTTGCTTGCATGTATAGGAATTCCCATGTTATTTGCTTGCGTGTATAGGAATTCCCATGTTATTTGCTTGCGTGTATAGAAATTCCCTTGTTATTTGCTTGCGTGTATAGGAATTCCCATGTTATTTGCTTGCGTGTATAGGAATTCCCATGTTATTTGCTTGCATGAATAGGAATTCCCATGTTATTTGCTTGCGTGTATAGGAATTCCCATGTTATTTGCTTGCGTGTATAGGAATTCCCATGTTATTTGCTTGCGTGTATAGGAATTCCCATGTTATTTGCTTGCTTGTATAGGAATTCCCATGTTATTTGCTTGCGTGTATAGGAATTCCCATGTTATTTGCTTGCATGTATAGGAATTCCCACGTTATTTGCTTGCGTGTATAGGAATTCCCATGTTATTTGCTTGCGTGTATAGGAATTCCCAATGCTATTCCAGGACCTTATGTTCCTTCCTATGCTATTATAAGGGCTTTTCCGTGTGGTTTTTCTTTACTTGGTACCCATTAAAAACAAAATTTTTGTGTTAAATAAGTAGTTCTTATATCTTTTAAAAGAGCTTTACGGGGTTTGAGAGACTCGATTGCCTGATTCCGTGTGGTTTTTCTTTACTTGGTGCCCATTAAAAACACAATTTTTGTGTTAAATAAGTAGTTCTTGTATCTTTTAAGTAGTTTTTGTATCTGTTAAAAGAGCTTTAAGGGGTTTGAGAGACTCAGTTGCCTGATTCCGTGTGGTTTTTCTTTACTTAGTGCTCATTAAAAACGAAGTTTTTGTGTTAAATAAGTAGTTTTTGTATCTGTTAAAAGAGGTTTAAGGGGTTTGAGAGACTCTGTTGCCTGATTCCGTTTGGTTTTTCTTTACTTAGTGCTCATTAAAAACGAAATTTTTGTGTTAAATAAGTAGTTCTTGTATCTTTTAAAAGAGCTTTACGGGGTTTGAGAGACTCGGTTGTCTGATTCCGTGTGGTTTTTCTTTACTTGGTGCCCATTAAAAACGAAATTTTTGTGTTAAATAAGTAGTTTTTTGTATCTTTTAAAAGAGCTTTAAGGGGTTTGAGAGACTCAGTTGCCTGATTCCGTGTGGTTTTTCTTTACTTAGTGCTCATTAAAAACGAAGTTTTTGTGTTAAATAAGTAGTTTTTGTATCTTTTAAAATAGCTTTAAGGGGTTTGAGAGACTCAGTTGCTTGATTCCGTGTGGTTTTTCTTTACTTGGTGCCCATTAAAAACACAATTTTGTGTTAAATAAGTAGTTCTTGTATCTTTTAAAAGAGCTTTACGGGGTTTGAGACACTCTGTTGCCTGATTCCGTTTGGTTTTTCTTTACTTAGTGCTCATTAAAAACGAAATTTTTGTGCTAAATAAGTAGTTCTTGTATCTTTTAAAAGAGCTTTACGGGGTTTGAGAGACTCGGTTGTCTGATTCCGTGTGGTTTTTCTTTACTTGGTGCCCATTAAAAACGAAATTTTTGTGTTAAATAAGTAGTTTTTGTATCTTTTAAAAGAGCTTTAAGGGGTTTGAGAGACTCAGTTGCCTGATTCCGTGTGGTTTTTCTTTACTTAGTGCTCATTAAAAACGAAGTTTTTGTGTTAAATAAGTAGTTTTTTGTATCTTTTAAAATAGCTTTAAGGGGTTTGAGAGACTCAGTTGCTTGATTCCGTGTGGTTTTTCTTTACTTAGTGCTCATTAAAAACGAAGTTTTTGTGTTATTATTTGAGAAGTTAACTTTAGTATTTTATGGTTTTACGTGCCTGAAATCATGAATTAGAATATTTAATTACCTGTTTAGGGTTTTCAGACCTAGGTTTTTTAGATTTTTGTGTGTGTTTGACTCCTGGGGTTTATAATTTGAAAAGTTAACTTTAGTATTTTGTGGTTTTACGTGCCTGAAATCATGAATTAGAATAGTTAATTAGCAGTTTAGGGTTTTCAGACCTAGGTTTTTTAGATTTTCGTGGGTGTTTGTTTCCTGGAGTTTATTATTTGAGAAGTTAACTTTAGTATTTCATGGTTCTTTCTTGAATTCACCTGCTGGATAAACAAAAAGACATTTCGTTCAAGAAATTATGACAAAATTCTAAGTAAGTAACAAACTCTTTCTTGAAGTTACCTCTTGGATACACAATGCAGAAATTTCATTTAAGAAATTATGAAAAAAATTGTAAGCAAGTAACAAACTCTTTCCTGAAGTCACCTCTTGGATACACAATGCAGAAACTTCATTTAAGAAACTATGAAAAAAATTGTAAGTAAGTAAGTAACAAATTCTTTCTTGAAGTCACTTCTTGGATACACAATACAGAAATTTCCTTAAAGAAACTATGAAAAAATTGTAAGTAAGTAGCAAATTCTTTCTTGAATTCACCTGCTGGATAAACAAAAAGACATTTCGTTCAAGAAATTATGACAAAATTCTAAGTAAGTAACAAACTCTTTATTGTTTTCACGACTTAGATACACGATGTAGAAATGTAATTCAAGAAATTTTGAAAAAATTCTCAGTAAGTAACAATTTCTTTCTTGAAGTCAACTCTTGGATACACAATACGGAAATTTCATTCAAGAAATTATGAAAATATTTGTAAGTAAGTAACAAACTCTTTATTGATTTCACCTCTTGGATATACAATACAGATACTTCATTCAATAAATTATGAAAAAATCGCAAGTAAGTAACAAACTCTTTATTGTTTTCACCTCTTGGATATAAAATGCGGATATTTCATTCAATAAATTATGAAAAAATTGTAAGCAAGTAACAAACTCTTTCCTGAAGTCAAATCTTGGATACACAATGCAGAAACTTCATTTAAGAAACTATGAAAAAATTGTAAATAGGTAAGTAACAAATTCTTTCTTGAAGTCACCTCTTGTATACACAATGCAGAAATTTCATTAAAGAAATTATGAAAAAATTGTAAGTAAGTAGCAAATTCCTTCTTGAATTCACCTGATGGATAAACAAAAAGACATTTCGTTCAAGAAATTATGACAAAATTCTAAGTAAGTAACAAACTCTTTCTTGAAGTTACCTCTTGGATACACAATGCAGAAATTTCATTTAAGAAATTATCAAAAAATTGTAAGTAAGTAGCAAATTCTTTCTTGAATTCGCCACCTGGGTAAATAAAAAAGACATTTCATTCAAGAAATTACGACAAAATTCTAAGTAAGTAACAAACTCTTTCTTGAAGTTACCTCATGGATACACAATGCAGAAATTTCATTTAAGAAATTATGAAAAAAAATTGTAAGCAAGTAACAAACTCTTTCATGAAGTCATCTCGTGGATACACAATGCAGAAATTTCATTAAAGAAACTATGAAAAAATTGTAAGTAAGTAGCAAATTCTTTCTTGAATTCACCTGCTGGATAAACAAAAAGACATTTCGTTCAATTTCATTCAAGAAATTATGACAAAATTCTAAGTAAGCAACAAACTCTTTCTTGAAGTTACCTCATGGATACACAATGCAGAAATTTCATTTAAGAAATTATCAAAAAATTGTAAGTAAGTAGCAAATTCTTTCTTGAATTCGCCACCTGGGTAAATAAAAAAGACATTTCATTCAAGAAATTACGACAAAATTCTAAGTAAGTAACAAACTCTTTCTTGAAGTTACCTCATTGATACAAAATACGGAAATTTCATTCAATAAATTATGAAAAAATTGTAAGCAAGTAACAAACTCTTTCCTGAAGTCACCTCTTGGATACACAATGCAGAAACTTCATTTAAGAAACTATGAAAAAATTGTAAGTAAGTAACAAATTCTTTCTTGAAGTCACCTCTTGGATACACAATACAGAAATTTCATTAAAGAAATTATGAAAAAATTGTAAGTAAGTAGCGAATTCTTTCTTGTATTCACCTGCTGGATAAACAAAAAGACATTTCGTTCAAGAAATTATGACAAAATTCTAAGTAAGTAACAAACTCTTAATTGTTTTCACGACTTAGACATACGATGTAGAAATTTAATTCAAGAAATTATGAAGAAATTCTCAGTAAGTAACAATTTCTTTCTTGAAGTCAACTCTTGGATACACAATACGGAAATTTCATTCAAGAAATTATGAAAATATTTGTAAGTAAGTAACAAACTCTTTTTGTTTTCACCTCTTGGATATACAGTACAGATACTTCATTCAAGAAATTATGAAAAAATCGCAAGTAAGTAACTTTTTTTTCTCTTTATCACAAACAATTTTCACTTAGCTACACGATGTAGAAATTTAATTCAAGAAATTATGAAAAAATTCTCAGTAAGTAACAATTTCTTTCTTGAAGTCAACTCTTGGATACACAACACGGAAATTTCATTGAAGAATTTCATGACTTAGATACACAATGCAGAAACTTGATTCAAGAAATTATGAAAAAATTCTCAGTAAGTAACAATTTCTTTCTTGAAGTCAACTCTTGGATACACAATACGGAAATTTCATTTAAGAATTATATCCAAGAGGTGAAAACAAAAAGAGTTTGTTACTTACTTACAAATATTTTCATAATTTCTTGAATGAAATTTCCGTATTGTGTATCCAAGAGTTGACTTCAAGAAAGAAATTGTTACTTACTGAGAATTTTTTCATAATTTCTTGAATTAAATTTCTACATCGTGTATCTAAGTCATGAAAACAATAAAGAGTTTGTTACTTACTTAGAATTTTGTCATAATTTCTTGAACGAAATGTCTTTTTGTTTATCCAGCAGGTGAATTCAAGAAAGAATTTGCTACTTACTTACAATTTTTTCATAATTTCTTTAATGAAATTTCTGTATTGTGTATCCAAGAGGTGACTTCAAGAAAGAATTTGTTACTTACTTACAATTTTTTCATAGTTTCTTAAATGAAGTTTCTGCATTGTGTATCCAAGAGGTGACTTCAGGAAAGAGTTTGTTACTTGCTTTCAATTTTTTCATAATTTCTTAGATGAAATTTCCGTATTGTGTATCCAAGAGTTGACTTCAAGAAAGAAATTGTTACTTACTGAGAATTTTTTCATAATTTCTTGAATTAAATTTCTACATCGTGTATCTAAGTCATGAAAACAATAAAGAGTTTGTTACTTACTTAGAATTTTGTCATAATTTCTTGAACGAAATGTCTTTTTTGTTTATCCAGCAGGTGAATTCAAGAAAGAATATTTTTTTGTTTATTTAAGAGGCGAATTCAAGAAAGAATTTGCTACTTACTTACAATTTTTGATAATTTCTTAAATGAAGTTTCTGCATTGTGTATCCAAGAGGTGACTTCAGGAAAGAGTTTGTTACTTGCTTACAATTTTTTCATAATTTATTGAATGAAATTTCCGTATTGTGTATCCATGAGGTAACTTCAAGAAAGAGTTTGTTACTTACTTAGAATTTTGTCGTAATTTCTTGAATGAAATGTCTTTTTTATTTACCCAGGTGGCGAATTCAAGAAAGAATTTGCTACTTACTTACAATTTTTTGATAATTTCTTAAATGAAATTTCTGCATTGTGTATCCATGAGGTAACTTCAAGAAAGAGTTTGTTGCTTACTTAGAATTTTGTTATAATTTCTTGAATGAAATTGAACGAAATGTCTTTTTGTTTATCCAGCAGGTGAATTCAAGAAAGAATTTGCTGCTTACTTACAATTTCTTCATAATTTCTTTAATGAAATTTCTGCATTGTGTATCCACGAGATGACTTCATGAAAGAGTTTGTTACTTGCTTACAATTTTTTTTCATAATTTCTTAAATGAAATTTCTGCATTGTGTATCCATGAAATAACTTCAAGATAGAGTTTGTTACTTACTTAGAATTTTGTCGTAATTTCTAGAATGAAATGTCTTTTTTATTTACCCAAGAGGTGAATTCAAGAAAGAATTTGCTACTTACTTACAATTTTTGATAATTTCTTAAATTAAATTTCTGCATTGTGTATCCAAGAGGTAACTTCAAGAAAGAGTTTGTTACTTACTTAGAATTTTGTCATAATTTCTTGAACGAAATGTCTTTTTGTTTATCCAGCAGGTGAATTCAAGAAAGAATTTGCTACTTACTTACAATTTTTTCATAATTTCTTTAATGAAATTTCTGCATTGTGTATACAAGAGGTGACTTCAAGAAAGAATTTGTTACTTACCTATTTAGAATTTTTTCATAGTTTCTTAAATGAAGTTTCTGCATTGTGTATCCAAGATGTGACTTCAGGAAAGAGTTTGTTACTTGCTTACAATTTTTTCATAATTTATTGAATGAAATATCCGCATTGTATATCCAAGAGGTGAAAACAATAAAGAGTTTGTTACTTACTTGCGATTTTTTCATAATTTATTGAATGAAGTATCTGTATTGTATATCCAAGAGGTGAAATCAATAAAGAGTTTGTTACTTACTTACAAATATTTTCATAATTTCTTGAATGAAATTTCCGTATTGTGTATCCAAGAGTTGACTTCAAGAAAGAAATTGTTACTTACTGAGAATTTTTTCATAATTTCTCGAATTACATTTCCACATCGTGTATCTAAGTCGTGAAAACAATAAAGAGTTTGTTACTTACTTAGAATTTTGTCATAATTTCTTGAACGAAATGTCTTTTTGTTTATCCAGCAGGTGAATTCAAGAAAGAATTTGCTACTTACTTACAATTTTTTCATAATTTCTTTAATGAAATTTCTGTATTGTGTATCCAAGAGTTGACTTCAAGAAAGAATTTGTTACTTACTTACTTACAGTTTTTTTCATAGTTCCTTAAATGAAGTTTCTGCATTGTGTATCCAGGAGGTGACTTCAGGAAAGAGTTTGTTACTTGCTTACAAATTTTTCATAATTTCTTAAATGAAATTTCTGCATTGTGTATCCAAGAGGTAACTTCAAGAAAGAGTTTGTTACTTACTTGGAATTTTGTCATAATTTCTTGAACGAAATGTCTTTTTGTTTATCCAGCAGGTGAATTCAAGAAAGAACCATGAAGTACTAAAGTTAACTTCTCAAATAATAAACTCCAGGAAACAAACACCCACGAAAATCTAAAAAACCTAGGTCTGAAAACCCTAAACAGCTAATTAACTATTCTAATTCATGATTTCAGGCACGTAAAACCACAAAATACTAAAGTTAACTTCTCAAATAATAAACCCCAGGAGTCAAACACACACGAAAATCTAAAAAACCTAGGTCTGAAAACCCTAAACAGGTAATTAAATATTCTAATTCATGATTTCAGGCACGTAAAACCATAAAATACTAAAGTTAACTTCTCAAATAATAACACAAAAACTTCGTTTTTAATGAGCACTAAGTAAAGAAAAACCAAACGGAATCAGGCAACAGAGTGTCTCAAACCCCGTAAAGCTCTTTTAAAAGATACAAAAAACTACTTATTTAACACAAAAACTTCGTTTTTAATGAGCACTAAGTAAAGAAAAACCACACGGAATCAGGCAACTGAGTCTCTCAAACCCCTTAAAGCTCTTTTAAAAGATACAAAAACTACTTATTTAACACAAAAATTTCGTTTTTAATGGGCACCAAGTAAAGAAAAACCACACGGAATCAGACAACCGAGTCTCTCAAACCCCGTAAAGCTCTTTTAAAAGATACAAGAACTACTTATTTAACACAAAAATTTCGTTTTTAATGAGCACTAAGTAAAGAAAAACCAAACGGAATCAGGCAACAGAGTGTCTCAAACCCCGTAAAGCTCTTTTAAAAGATACAAGAACTACTTATTTAACACAAAATTGTGTTTTTAATGGGCACCAAGTAAAGAAAAACCACACGGAATCAAGCAACTGAGTCTCTCAAACCCCTTAAAGCTATTTTAAAAGATACAAAAACTACTTATTTAACACAAAAACTTCGTTTTTAATGAGCACTAAGTAAAGAAAAACCACACGGAATCAGGCAACTGAGTCTCTCAAACCCCTTAAAGTTCTTTTAAAAGATACAAAAAACTACTTATTTAACACAAAAATTTCGTTTTTAATGGGCACCAAGTAAAGAAAAACCACACGGAATCAGACAACCGAGTCTCTCAAACCCCGTAAAGCTCTTTCAAAGATACAAGAACTACTTATTTAACACAAAAATTTCGTTTTTAATGAGCACTAAGTAAAGAAAAACCAAACGGAATCAGGCAACAGAGTGTCTCAAACCCCGTAAAGCTCTTTTAAAAGATACAAGAACTACTTATTAAACACAAAAATTGTGTTTTTAATGGGCACCAAGTAAAGAAAAACCACACGGAATCAGGCAATCGAGTCTCTCAAACCCCGTAAAGCTCTTTTAATAGATATAAGAACTACTTATTTAACACAAAAATTTTGTTTTTAATGGGTACCAAGTAAAGAAAAACCACACGGAAAAGCCCTTATAATAGCATAGGAAGGAACATAAGGTCCTGGAATAGCATTGGGAATTCCTATACACGCAAGCAAATAACATGGGAATTCCTATACACGCAAGCAAATAACGTGGGAATTCCTATACATGCAAGCAAATAACATGGGAATTCCTATACACGCAAGCAAATAACATGGGAATTCCTATACAAGCAAGCAAATAACATGGGAATTCCTATACACGCAAGCAAATAACATGGAAATTCCTATACACGCAAGCAAATAACATGGGAATTCCTATACACGCAAGCAAATAACAAGGGAATTCCTATACACGCAAGCAAATAACATGGGAATTCCTATACACGCAAGCAAATAACATGGGAATTCCTATACATGCAAGCAAATAACATGGGAATTCCTATACACGCAAGCAAATAACATGGGAATTCCTATACATGCAAGCAAATAACAAGGGAATTCCTATACACGCAAGCAAATAGCAGTTCCTTCGGGGTTGGGGTGGGGGATCGGAGCCCTTTGGGGTTGTGGTAAGGGGACCTCACAACACTGTTCAAATGGAACTTGTGTATTATAACGACCACAGAGTTTCACCCTCAAGTCCTCTTCTAAAATCATCTCTTAAAATGTCTCTAACTGTTTCACCGAAATAATTCCCTAAAATAATAATTTGTTCTGAAAAGATATAATAAAACCTTAAAAAGTATTATAATGGAGGCTCAGGAGTCTTTGGGGCGCCGGGTGGTCACACAAAATCAGAAAAAATGTTCAATGTTCCTTTAGTACCTACACAGTTAGATTAAAAATGAAGATATTTATGCAGAGTTTCAGGTAGCTATGGCTAAGTTTGCTAAAAGACCAGTTATTTTCTTGCGAAAACACACAAAATCAGAAAAAATAACTGAACCCCCCATGTAACTGAACCCCTGGATAACCGAAACCCCGTACAACTGAACCCCCCATGTAACTGAACCCCTGTATAACCGAAACCCTGTACAACTGAACCTCCGTGCTACTCGACCCCATTTAACTAATCCCCGTGTAACTGAATCCGCATGTAACTGAACCCTCGTGCAACTCAACTCCCTCAAAACATTTTTCAGCCATTTCTTGTTAATTTTTTTATTTCTAAACTATTTAAAATTGACAACACTGTGCAAATCATCACTTGTGTATTATACAGTATAAAACCCTCCAGGAACCTTACACCCATGAACATCTAAAAAACTATGTCTGAAAACCCAAACAGCTAATTAAATATTCTAATTCATAATTTCAGGCATTACTAATATGAATTGTAAAGAAAACTATTCCTTTTATTCAAATCCCAATCACCAATCAAGTTATACTCGTTCCTCTTTGAAAAGGTGTAATGCCCTGTAGAAATGTTTACCTATAGGACCGGTATTGCGTAAATCTCTTGGCAAAGGTGTAATGACCTGTAGAATAGGACTACCAGAAAAACCTGTTTGGTACGGAGGGGCCAGCAAATTCAATAGACGGTTACTACTTTAAGATCCTCTTAATCAGATCCTCTTAAAAATATACTAGCTAAATTCTTATCTTAATACAGGATTTTTGTATGTTGCCTAGGTGATAAGAAGAATGTTCCATCTACTAAGGGAAACCTATCATAGACAGTCATAGATGTGGCACAAGGCAGGCAATGAACATGCGACATTTTGTTGGCAGCCAAACTCGTTAAGATGAAGTCTCTAGTCTCATCGTTGCTATGATTTGTTTTACTCTCTAGCCAGAATAAACTAAGCTTGAATTAGAGAAAGAATAGTTCATCAAAAATGAAATGAAATGTAGGGGTAAGTTTGTTTCTCGATATTTTCTCAATAAAAATACCTAAAAAGGGCATTTTTCGATGAAAATACCAAAACAAGTATTTTTCTAAATCTATTATTTGCCCCTTTCCCCCATACAAAGTAATTGAACAGTCAAAGTAACTAAGTGCCTCTTATAAAACATAATGGTACTTGTTTAGGATCCAGAAAACAAGCGACAATTGCACAGCAGATCAGATAGGCATTTTACCGGGTAATGCCTAGACGCTGTATAAACAAATGGTTTCTCACTCCGGGAACTATATTTAAACTTTAGTTTTTTGGGGTTTAGGGGGAATAGAGGTACCTAGGTTGGGTTAGGTTATGTATTGAATATATGCTATGTTTTATCCCCACCCCTAATGTGCAAATATATAGCCCAAATTTGTTTCTAAACTATAATATTTTCATTCTATTTTGTTTTATTTTACTTACATATTATTGCGAAAACATTGTGACCATTTGATTGGCTTAGTTCAGATTTTAGCTGTTCGGATATTAGACCGAAATCACTATGAATTCCAAAACTAAAAAAAAATTAATAAAAAACGTGCACTCACAATAGTCCATCCTTTCACAGATTTATATTTAGCCGAACTCAGATTTTCTGTTTGTGCTTCCATTGTAACCTAAATAAGTACTGCTGTTAGTGTTGCCACTCGACCGATACCAAAAAGCGGTACCGGTCGATGAAAAAAGCGGTGTTTTTTGCTGTATCCATTCTACCGAAACACGGTATAATTCATGGTATATTTTGATTCCCGTAATGCAAATACTTCACCACTATTTTCAACAAAAAACTTACTTTTTAAAAGCAATTAATTCCTTGCTACTTTTCTAGCAAACGGATACTATTCCTTATTATTTTTTTTAAGTGGTAGATTTTGCCATGGACTTTGATCAAGAAAGATAGAATAAAAATGAAAAGAGACACCCCCCCCAGTTACCCACCCCATATATAAAAGGGAAAAATAGTCCCCAATAATAAATTCATATCTTTTTCCCACTTTCTGGCACTCTCAACCGTTCTTCGTCACTAATAGCTCGTCCAGACCATTCTTTCTCTAGAAAATTGGAAGTAGGATAATCTACTCTTTTATATTTTAAACTAGATTAAAGGTTGTTTATCAATATTTGTTTCGTTTTCAGAGCTCTGTCTAGAAATACTGTGTATACTGTCGTTTTCGTCCCATTTTACTATTTTCGGATCCTCTGATATACCGACCTTGAAAACAGAAAAAGAGACAAATGTGCCAGTCTACACTTCCAGTCTTCCGCCACATTTTTTTAAGAAAGTAGACAGTTTGACGCACTCGAAAAGACGACAATGCTAGATTTAAAAGTCTATACTAGCTCAGCAAATATGCAAAACGACGTTCTCGAACCAAATGCTTATTTTTTCCTCTTTTAAGTTTTGACGCTTTGCGCAACAAAAGTTGTTTTTACACAACTTACTTCCTTAAAATTTATTCAAAAAATTAATGTAAAGAATAATACAATTTGTAGTGATCCTTTTCTACAATTTTCAACTTTTCGAGAGAACATATTATTTTCTTGCTTAAAAAAAATCCTCAGCATGGTTCGACTTTTTGATTTATCAGCATATTTTTACTCTTTCCCTCGCCCCAAAGCAAAGAAGGTTGTGACACCCTTGTCCACATAAGTGCCAAAGGCATAAGTGTTTTAAACTTTCTTTCTTGACCCCCCCCCCTCCTTCTTTACCGAAGCTTGACTCCATCATCGGGACAAACCCTAGTTAAAATGACTGATCGAAATCAAATGCTGAAGGTATTTGGAGACATGAGAACTAGGCTTGAAAAGACTGCATCTAGCTTCATGTGCACTTTCTGGGTTTGTGAACATCTTAAGGCCATTTTTTTATGCCAAAAGTAAGTCTTGCAGCTTTTACGGGAGAAATATTGTATAATGACCCAGAGATGTGGCATTGTCTGAAAAAAAAGAGAGAAATAGAAAACGAAATGGCAAGAAAAAGAGCGTTACTATGATCACGAAATGGCAATAGATTTTAATGACAATTATCGTACTAAAGATACTAAAATGTTAAAAGGAATCATTCGCAGAGGCAGACAAAGGTCACTTGGTATCAGACAGCGTGGTCATGTGCGTCAAGACCTACAAAGACAGCACTATGCAAAACATTTTGATTCACCGCAGTGCTGTCACTTGAGGTTGCTTTACCGTTCTCTTGAAGTACACGTTTAACAAGTCCCAGTTCTAGCTACCCCTTGTCGTGGCTTGATCTACCTTTTCGCTGACGGTTCAGACCACATTCCACTTTTAATGTCAACCAAAGAGTTAGCAAATGAATCTCCTGACGTTTTATTGAACTAAAATGATTTTGCTGACGTTTTATCGAACTAAGATGATTTTGCATGTCAGTTTTGACTTCCTCTAAAAAATAAAAAAGGCACTCAGCAATGACATTCGAAATGGCAACGAAAACAATTTTGTATCAATTTTGAAACGTTTGGAAACATTACTGCTCCAGTTGCAGGTTTTAGTGTAGGGATATGGCACCAATACACCAGTATGGCAGAGTCGTCCAAATTTTCAAGATTCAAACCTTCAGATAAAGTTACACTCGATATGAACTGCCATTCCTGGTCCATCTTTGTCTTATTCCATATGCCGGAGGTATAGCACTAAAAGAGTACTGATGACTAGGAACTGTTAGCTCGTAACTAGAGAGGTAAAAGAATAGAAGAAATCATTTATCTTTTCAGAGAAGCGAAAACGATCTAGAATTGGTTTGATGTTCATATGTGAGGGACCTTGAATAAAAAAAAAGAGTCCAGTTACCTCGTGTGAGTATCCCACAACTCGAGAAAACCCCTTGTAGAGTTGTCAAATGAAAGCCAACAGGTAGGAGCCAAAGCAAGGAATATGTATTATTCAACCTGAGTGAAGACTCAGATATATTCATTCCTATATGCATCTTGTCATTTTGCACAGTGTTAAAAGGGATTGCAAAAATTTTTGCATAAATCTTCTAGGCTCTTAGATTTTTTTTTTTACAATTATGACTTGCAACCAGGGCATATTAATGACAGCAAAATTTCACCACTGTAGCCCATGGTTATTTTTCTTTAACAAACCTCTTAACTAACTGATTTATTCCTATTGGTGGTGCAATATCCAATCTAGTTCTGTATGAGAGTACCTGTCTTCTTAACATAGTCCGTCCCTCCATCCAACTGACTGAAAATAACAGATAATGATCCATGATTACACTCTAACAGAGCAAGTAAGTTTACCAGTAAATCCATTATGACATTACAGAAAGTGACACAAACAGAGTTGTTTGGCTACAGACTGATTTATTGTCTAGTCAAGATCCACTGAGAAAATATTAGTTTTTAGGTTGATAAGAAGCTTTTCATGAAAATCAAATGCCAGAGCCTGTTGAGCAATGTTTTTGTTTTTATTCTAATCAGACTAGCATGGCTCAGTAAATCTGGCCATGGCATACTTTTCACGAACTTCGGCAAGTTGTCAGTGACCTAATAGGGTATATCATGTTCAACAAGAATTGAGACAAGCCTTGCTTCAATAGTGGTCTCCTTTTGGTTTTTAGAAAAAGTGATGAACAAGTGGCAGAGTCTGAAAAAACGAAGCAATCCATGTATTTTGATTAACCCCTGACAATAAAGGTTAAAGATGGGATGCCCAATTGAACCATCAAACAGCCTAGGCTACATGAAGGAATAAGTGGTTTATAACCTGCTTCCTCTGGACAGCACCTCTGCATTTTTGCATTCACATTTGATTTGAATGAATAATATGCAATAAGAAATCAGGTAAATTAAACAACAGATACTTTTCTAAATTTTGGAATATATGTTCTACAGGAAATGAGTGTTAGCCTATATTTGAACACAGTATTAAGTTCTAAATGAAATATTTGCTCTTGGAAGCACGCTAATTACTAATTTGAATTCTCGCGAGATCCGCAGTAACCTATCCATCCATATATCATTAGAAGTAGAGAGCAAACATTTGTCCCTTTTCCCGTTCGGTGACATTATTTAGTATATATATCTAGTGATAAGTTATTTCGCGGTATAAATACGCTGATCAAAGTCATTTTGCGGTATAATTGCGCTATGTGGTATAATTAGAAAAAATTGCAGCTTTTATCTCGAAATTACGGTATTATACCGCAAATTGCAGTATAAGTGGCAACACAGACTGCTGTGCTTATATAATCATTTCAAAAATCGCCACCAGTTGCTAAAGACTTTTTCCATGATATAGGTTCCCAACGAATGTTTTGAATTCACCCGTTTAGCTGCTCTTGCATGACGCAGATTCAGCTTTTTAGGTCTTATTAAATAAAAAAACGAGTTTTTTTAACTGATAGTAAGGAACGACGTTAAAACTTAATACGAACAGAAATTATTCCGTATATGAAATGGGCTGTAGCCTCTTCAATGCCTTGCTCTTTACGCTAAAGTTTTTTACTGTTTAAAAAAAATAGAATTGTGAGAAAGTCAAACTTTAGCGTAAAGAGCGAGGCGTTGAGGAGGGGACAGCCCCTTTCATATACGGAATAATTTCTGTTTGTTTTAAGTTTTAACGTCGTTCCTTACTTTCAGTTAAAAAAAAAGTTGTTTTTTTTTATTTATTTAATTTTTGAACGTTTTTGAATCAATGCAGGTTTTGATTTTGGCTCACCGTACGTGAATAATTAAAACAGAATTTGCATATTAATTTTACTTTTATTTGGTTAAATGGCTTTCTCGAAACTTGTTTAATTTTATTTACGAACGTTTTTATTAGTAATAAATATACGTAACTTACGAATTGACTTACGTAACGAACTTCTATATTCATATATTTTTAATACGTATATTAGGGGGTTAGCCCCCTAGTCAATGCCTTGCTCTTTAAGCTAAAGTTCGAATTTTGTTCCAATTCTTTAAAAATGACCGCTTAATCACAAAGGCCGTTAATTGGAATAAATAGCTCTTATGAAAGTACTAAAAAATCTTTGGCTGAAAGAGCGAGGTATTGACTAAGGGGTGAATCCAATCATATATGTAATATTTTTTGTCCGTTTTAAGTTTTGATGTTGCTGCTTGCTTTCAGTTGAAAAACTTGTTTTTTTAATATTTAGTTTCTGATTATTTTTTTTTTAAATAATGCTGGGAAATCCGGCGTCCCCTTCATAGCAATGTCCCATCCCCCACGAAAACTTCCTTCATGGAAAGATCTTCCCATAATCCCCGACCCCCCCCCTACCAGAAAAATCCCCCCTGAAAACGTCTGTATACTTCCCAATAACCAATACTATATGTATTGGTTATTGGGGATTTTTATAAAAAGTATACTATGAAGAGGTGTAAACCTCTTCCTAGCTAATTTATCTATAATGGGTTGCCTCCGCGTAGTAGCATCATATTTGTAGGGATGAATAATGAGTCGGAGGTAATAGGCCTGTGCAGGATTTCGACTCTTGTTGATAGAAGAGCATCGCCAAGTGCTGAAAACCATGCTGTGACCAAGATGGGCCCAGGATTGCACAAAGCCTCCATTCATGGAGGTCCGAGGAACTTCTTGCTGTCCGGTTCTAAGCCGGCTTAAGCACTTCGGTGTAGACTTGAGAAGATATGTGATCCCTGTCCTGCACTGGTATCCAGGATCATTACTTTTCCTGAGGCAAAAATAATTTCAATGATTTAAAGAACATGAAAATTGGAACTTGGAATGTTACGACATTAAAAAATGACTATCGTATCGACATTGTGACTGACGAATTCAGACGATTCGAACTGGATTTATTAGGAGTTTCAGAAACTCATATCCCAGGGGTAGGAAGCATGAAATTAGGTGATATAGAATTTGTTTACTCAGGCAGGAAGGATGGGGTACATAGACAGGGAGTAGGGCTCATGATGAATAAGGAAGCTCCTAAGTCTTGTTTAGGCTGGGAAGGTATTAATAATGGAATACTAATTGCTCATTTTATGACTAGAAAGTTCAGGGTATCAGTTATAGTAGTATACGCCCCTGTAGAACCGACTGACGGAGATGCTAGTGACTCAGATGAATTTTACTTACAGTTACAGGAGCAAATAGTCAGGGTCCCAGGTAGCAATATGATGTTATTACTGGGAGATTTTAACGCCCAGGTTGGAAGAAATAGGGATAGATGGCATCCCAGCCTAGGTAAATTTGGTGTAGGAAAAGAAAACAGTAATAGATTCAGACTTTTGCAATTTTGTAGGTATAACAATCTAGTTATAAGTAGAACTGACCCTATTGATCCCATCCCTCACCCCTGCTGCCATCTACAATTTAGTCTAACTCTGTACGAACACCATATATGGGCATAGAGTCCCTAGGGAGAACACGTGTGCTGTCAGTCATGACGGGGCACCAAATATGGGCATAGAATCCCCAGGGAGAATGATTGCGTAATCGATTGGGAATTTTATTGATCTAGGACTCATGACGGGGTTCCATTTATGGGCATTGAATATTGAACGAACACCATGCTGTCATCTACAATTGACTCTAACGCCGAACGGGACTTCATTTATTCATGGTTTATTAATATCTGATGGATAATGTCAAAGTCGATTTGTTTATTGTTGTTGTTGTTGTTTGGCCAAGTGTAATGTCACGAGGGGTGATTTACATAATCGCTAGGGGAATGTATTGATCTAGGGGAACTAAATTTCCAAGGTTGATTTATTTGTTGTTGTTGTTTGGCCAAGTGCACGCTAGGGGCGAATGTTAAGATCCAGGAATAGGAAACAGGATCACGTGTTTCCTTCTAAACCAATCAGAGACTCGGTTACATCTCCTTGTAGACCAATCAGAGGCTCGCTTACATATGGTTTTCAACATTACATCGCAATTCGCCCTTGAGATTTCGTATATAACGGACATGCATTGTGATTAAATTATCAGAAAGTATTGTGACACAATGGATAGAAATCTGAAATTATTGATGAGCTTGAAGCATTGGCAACCTCAATTTACCATGTAAGTTCTGTTTTAGTACATTTTCATTTTTATTTTGAAAATAAAATTATTTTCCTTGGTCACCCTTCAGTATATTTAGGTAAGTCCCCCCTCCCCCTCCCACTATAATACAAACTCCACCATGCTATCTTTATACTCGCTAGAAAATATAAAATATGGTCTTTTTACTACCTAAACCCCCCTCAAAACCCTCCACTGTTTTTACAAGTATAATTTTTCCAATAGAAATAAATTTATTCTTTCTGTAAGCCTATCTAAAAGTGACAGTCAACTTTATGTCAATCCCTTAGCTATTAAGCCACTAAATTGACACAAAGCTCTCCGCGCGAGGTTATAAATAATTTTGGCATCCCATTTTTCCTGTTTTGTTTACATTAGCGGTTTTAGCCAATCTAGGTTTTCAATGCTTTTTGCGTAATTCTGTGTTTGTCTGAAAATAGCGGAGAACATATTGTCTGCAAAATTAATATTAATTGGCATTGGAATTCTATATTCTATGTAAGAGCGAAACAAGTTATACCCCCAAAAATAATTGCTAACAATATATTTAGGACATTGCTGAAAAGGGGAGGGGGAGAGGGACATGCTAGGCTAACAATCTTTTTCTATTTTAAAAGCACATAGACGGGAAACATTTAAAAAAAATTCTCAGCAAGATAAAAATAGGAGCATTTCTCGCAAACTTTACCTTTTGCTTTACTGAAAAAGGGTGGAGGAGGGGGCTTCTTAGTGATAAATGTTTTTCTAGACAAAATTATGGTTAGGTTATGAGTACTAACTTTCCTTCTTTAAAAAAGGGGGAAATTATTTCCATACTAAATTTTTTCTCTTCTTTTTTAAGGCCAATTATGAAGAATATGTACCCCCTCCATCCAAGAAGGCTAGAGGCATCGAGACAACCCTTGTACAACGGAGGGAGATGGCTGGGGCATCCAAAACCGTATCCTCTGCGCAACCTTCGAGGCCTGTGGTCATAAGACATGCTGGTCCCACTCAAACCGCAAACCAATCTACCCAATCCCGTGATATCGCTGGCCCATCCACTAGCAGGAAATTCAAAAGTGAATGGGCAGCTTCCTACATGATGGCGAGTCCCGCTCCAGGTAAAGTTGCTGCCCCAACAACACAAGGTCCGCCGATGGTACAGCATGCTTTGCCTGGGCCTTCGGACACTCAAATACAACCAGAATTTGCAAATGTGAGCTTTTTTTCTTACCTATCTTATAGAAATATCTAAAAACAATCCCTCCTAAACCAATTTTACAACTTGAAGTACTCATTCTTTTCACACACAACTTTACTTTATGGCTTTTTACACACTCCAACACCAAGCAATACTTTTCAAAAGGCTTTATTATATCTTTTCAGGACAAGTTCTTTTCTTAATATCCCTCCTAAACCCATTTTACAATTTGAAGTACTCATCCTTTTCACACAACTTTACTTTATGACTTTTTGCACACCCCAACACCAAGCAATACTTTTCAAAAGGCTTTATTATATCTTTTCAGAACAAGTTCTTTACGTAATGTCCCTCCTAAACCAATTTTACAAGTTGAAGTAATCATCTTTTTCACCAGAACTTTACTTTACGACTTTTTGCATACCCCAACATCAAGCAATACTTTTCAAAAGGCTTTATTATATCTTTCAGAACAAGTTCTTTACATAATGTCCTTCCTAAACTAATTTTACAATTTGAAGTACTCATCTTTGTCACCACAACTTTACCTTACAGCTTTTTGCACACCCCAACATCAAGCAATACTTTTTAAAAGGCTTTATTATATCTTTTCAGGACAAGGTCTTTTCGTAATGTCCCTCCTAAACAAATTTTACAACTTGAAGTACTCATCCTTTTAACCCACAACTTTACTTTACGGCTTTTTGCATACCCCAACAGCAAGGAATACTTTTCAAAAGGCTTTATTATATCTTTTCAGAAAAATTTATTTTCTTAATAACCCTCCTAAACCTATTTTACAAGTTGAAGTACTCATCCTTTTCACACATAACTTTACTTTATGACTTATTGCACACCCCAACACAAAGCAATACTTTTCAAAAGGCGTTATTATATCTTTTCAGAAAAAGTTCTTTACGTAATATCCCTCCTAAACTAATTTTACAAGTTGAAGTACTCATCTTTTTCACACACAACTTTACTTTATGACTTTTTACACACCCCAACACCAAGCAATACTTTTCAAAAGCCTTTATTATATCTTTTCAGAACAAGTTCTTTACGTAATGTCCCTCCTAAGCCAATTTTAAAGGTTGAAGTACTCATCTTTTTCACCACAACTTTACTTTACGACTTTTTGCATACCCCAACATCAAGCAATACTTTTCAAAAGGCTTTATTATATCTTTTCAGAACAAGTTCTTTACGTAATATCCCTCCTAAACCAATTTTACAAGTTGAAGTACTCATCCTTTTCACCACAACTTTACTTTACGACTTTTTACATACCCCAAAATCAAGCAATACTTTTCAAAAGGCTTTATTATATCTTTTCAGAACAAGTTCTTTTCTCAATATCCTTCCTAAACCAATTTTACAAGTTGAACTACTCATCTTTTTCACCCACAACGTTACTTTACGTCTTTTTGCACACCCCAACATCAAGCAATACTTTTCATAAGGCTTTATTATATCTTTTCAGGACAAGTTCTTTACGTAATATCCCTCCTAAACCAATTTTCAAACTTGAAGTACTCATCCTTTTCACTCACAACTTTACTTTACGGCTTTTTGCATACCACAACACCAAGGAATATTTTTCAAAAGGCTTTATTATATCTTTTCAGAAAAAGTTCTTTTCTTTATATCCCTCCTAAACCTATTTTACAAGTTGAAGCACTCATCCTTTTCACACACAACTTTACTTTATGACTTTTTGCACACCCCAACACCAAGCAATACTTTTTTCAAAAGGCGTTATTATATTTTCAGAACAACTTCTTTATGTAATATCCCTCCTAAACCAATTTTACAACTTGAAGTATTCATTCTTTTCACACACAACTTTACTTTATGGCTTTCTACACACTCCAACACCAAGGAATACTTTTCAAAAGGCTTTATTATATCTTTTCAGAAAAAGTTCTTTTCTTAATATCCCTCCTAAACCTATTTTACAAGTTGAAGTACTCATTCATTTCACACACAACTATACTTTATGATTTTTTGCACACCCTAACACCAAGCAATACTTTTCAAAAGGCTTTATTATATCTTTTCAGAACAATTTCTTTACGTAATATCCCTCCTAAACCAATTTTACAAGTTGAAGTACTCATCCTTTTCACACACAACTTTACTTTATGACTTTTTAAACACCCCAACACCAAGCAATACTTTTCAAAAGGCTTTATTATATCTTTTCAGAACAAGTTCTTTACGTAATATCCCTCCTAAACCAATTTTACAATTTGAAGTACTCATCTTTTTCACCACAACTTTACTTTACGACTTTTTGCATACCCCAACATCAAGCAATACTTTGCAAAAGGCTTTATTATATCTTTTCAGAACAAGTTCTTTAAGCAATATCCCCCCTAAACCAATTTTACAAGTTGAAGTACTCATCTTTTTCACCAAAACTTTACTTTACGACTTTTTGCACACCCCAAAACCAAGCAATACTTTTCAAAAGGCTTTATTATATCTTTTCAGAACAAGTTCTTTACGTAATATCCCTCCTAAGCCAATTTTACAACTTGAAGTACTCAACCTTTTCACCCACAACTTTACTTTACGGCTTTTTGCATACCCCAACAGCAAGGAATACTTTTCAAAAGGCTTTATTATATCTTTTCAGAAAAAGTTCTTTACGTAATATCCCTCCTAAACCAATTTTACAAGTTGAAGTACTCATCCTTTTCACACACAACTTTACTTTATGACTTTTTACACACCCCAACACCAAGCAATACTTTTCAAAAGGCTTTATTATATCTTTTCAGAACAAGTTCTTTACGTAATGTCCCTCCTAAACCAATTTTACAACTTGAAGTACTCAACCTTTTCACCCACAACTTTACTTTACGGCTTTTTGCATACCCCAACAGCAAGGAATACTTTTCAAAAGGCTTTATTATATCTTTTCAGAAAAAGTTCTTTACGTAATATCCCTCCTAAACTAATTTTACAAGTTGAAGTACTCATCCTTTTCACACATAACTTTACTTTATGACTTATTGCACACCCCAACACAAAGCAATACTTTTCAAAAGGCGTTATTATATCTTTTCAGAAAAAGTTCTTTACGTAATATCCCTCCTAAACTAATTTTACAAGTTGAAGTACTCATCTTTTTCACACACAACTTTACTTTATGACTTTTTACACACCCCAACACCAAGCAATACTTTTCAAAAGCCTTTATTATATCTTTTCAGAACAAGTTCTTTACGTAATGTCCCTCCTAAGCCAATTTTAAAGGTTGAAGTACTCATCTTTTTCACCACAACTTTACTTTACGACTTTTTGCATACCCCAACATCAAGCAATACTTTTCAAAAGGCTTTATTATATCTTTTCAGAACAAGTTCTTTACGTAATATCCCTCCTAAACCAATTTTACAAGTTGAAGTACTCATCCTTTTCACCACAACTTTACTTTACGACTTTTTACATACCCCAAAATCAAGCAATACTTTTCAAAAGGCTTTATTATATCTTTTCAGAACAAGTTCTTTTCTCAATATCCTTCCTAAACCAATTTTACAAGTTGAACTACTCATCTTTTTCACCCACAACGTTACTTTACGTCTTTTTGCACACCCCAACATCAAGCAATACTTTTCATAAGGCTTTATTATATCTTTTCAGGACAAGTTCTTTACGTAATATCCCTCCTAAACCAATTTTCAAACTTGAAGTACTCATCCTTTTCACTCACAACTTTACTTTACGGCTTTTTGCATACCACAACACCAAGGAATATTTTTCAAAAGGCTTTATTATATCTTTTCAGAAAAAGTTCTTTTCTTTATATCCCTCCTAAACCTATTTTACAAGTTGAAGCACTCATCCTTTTCACACACAACTTTACTTTATGACTTTTTGCACACCCCAACACCAAGCAATACTTTTTTCAAAAGGCGTTATTATATTTTCAGAACAACTTCTTTATGTAATATCCCTCCTAAACCAATTTTACAACTTGAAGTATTCATTCTTTTCACACACAACTTTACTTTATGGCTTTCTACACACTCCAACACCAAGGAATACTTTTCAAAAGGCTTTATTATATCTTTTCAGAAAAAGTTCTTTTCTTAATATCCCTCCTAAACCTATTTTACAAGTTGAAGTACTCATTCATTTCACACACAACTATACTTTATGATTTTTTGCACACCCTAACACCAAGCAATACTTTTCAAAAGGCTTTATTATATCTTTTCAGAACAATTTCTTTACGTAATATCCCTCCTAAACCAATTTTACAAGTTGAAGTACTCATCCTTTTCACACACAACTTTACTTTATGACTTTTTAAACACCCCAACACCAAGCAATACTTTTCAAAAGGCTTTATTATATCTTTTCAGAACAAGTTCTTTACGTAATATCCCTCCTAAACCAATTTTACAATTTGAAGTACTCATCTTTTTCACCACAACTTTACTTTACGACTTTTTGCATACCCCAACATCAAGCAATACTTTGCAAAAGGCTTTATTATATCTTTTCAGAACAAGTTCTTTAAGCAATATCCCCCCTAAACCAATTTTACAAGTTGAAGTACTCATCTTTTTCACCAAAACTTTACTTTACGACTTTTTGCACACCCAAAAACCAAGCAATACTTTTCAAAAGGCTTTATTATATCTTTTCAGAACAAGTTCTTTACGTAATATCCCTCCTAAGCCAATTTTACAACTTGAAGTACTCAACCTTTTCACCCACAACTTTACTTTACGGCTTTTTGCATACCCCAACAGCAAGGAATACTTTTCAAAAGGCTTTATTATATCTTTTCAGAAAAAGTTCTTTTCTTAATATCCCTCCAAAACCTATTTTACAAGTTGAAGTACTCATCCTTTTCACACATAACTTTACTTTATGACTTTTTGCACACCCCAACACAAAGCAATACTTTTCAAAAGGCGTTATTATATCTTTTCAGAACAAGTTCTTTACGTAATATCCCTCCTAAACCAATTTTACAAGTTGAAGTACTCATTCTTTTCACACACAACTTTACTTTATGACTTTTTACACACCCCAACACCAAGAAATACTTTTCAAAAGGCTTTATTATATCTTTTCAGAACAAGTTCTTTACGTAATGTCCCTCCTAAACCAATTTTAAAAGTTGAAGTACTCATCTTTTTCACCACAACTTTACTTTACGACTTTTTGCATACCCCAACATCAAGCAATACTTTTCAAAAGGCTTTATTATATCTTTTCAGGACAAGTTCTTTACGTAATATCCCTCCTAAACCAATTTTGAAACTTGAAGTACTCATCCTTTTCACTCACAACTTTACTTTACGGCTTTTTGCATACCGCAACACCAAGGAATATTTTTCAAAAGGCTTTATTATATCTTTTCAGAAAAAGTTCTTTTCTTAATATCCCTCCTAAACCTATTTTACAAGTTGAAGTACTCATCCTTTTCACACATAACTTTACTTTATGACTTTTTGCACACCCCAACACAAAGCAATACTTTTCAAAAGGCGTTATTATATCTTTTCAGAACAAGTTCTTTACGTAATATCCCTCCTAAACCAATTTTACAATTTGAAGTACTCATCCGTTTCACCACAACTTTACTTTACGACTTTTTACATACCCCAAAATCAAGCAATACTTTTCAAAAGGCTTTATTATATCTTTTCAGAACAAGTTCTTTTCTCAATATCCTTCGTAAACCAATTTTACAAGTTGAACTACTCATCTTTTTCACCCATAACGTTACTTTACGTCTTTTTGCACACCCCAACATCAAGCAATACTTTTCAAAAGGCTTTATTATATCTTTTCAGGACAAGTTCTTTACGTAATATCCCTCCTAAACCAATTTTAAAACTTGAAGTACTCATCCTTTTCACTCACAACTTTACTTTACGGCTTTTTGCATACCGCAACACCAAGGAATATTTTTCAAAAGGCTTTATTATATCTTTTCAGAAAAAGTTCTTTTCTTTATATCCCTCCTAAACCTATTTTACAAGTTGAAGCACTCATCCTTTTCACACACAACTTTACTTTATGACTTTTTGCACACCCCAACACCAAGCAATACTTTTTTCAAAAGGCGTTATTATATTTTCAGAACAACTTCTTTATGTAATATCCCTCCTAAACCAATTTTACAACTTGAAGTATTCATTCTTTTCACACACAACTTTACTTTATGGCTTTTTACACACTCCAACACCAAGGAATACTTTTCAAAAGGCTTTATTATATCTTTTCAGAAAAAGTTCTTTTCTTAATATCCCTCCTAAACCTATTTTACAAGTTGAAGTACTCATTCATTTCACACACAACTATACTTTATGATTTTTTGCACACCCCAACACCAAGCAATACTTTTCAAAAGGCTTTATTATATCTTTTCAGAACAATTTCTTTACGTAATATCCCTCCTAAACCAATTTTACAAGTTGAAGTACTCATCCTTTTCACACACAACTTTACTTTATGACTTTTTAAACACCCCAACACCAAGCAATACTTTTCAAAAGGCTTTATTATATCTTTTCAGAACAAGTTCTTTACGTAATATCCCTCCTAAACCAATTTTACAATTTGAAGTACTCATCTTTTTCACCACAACTTTACTTTACGACTTTTTGCATACCCCAACATCAAGCAATACTTTGCAAAAGGCTTTATTATATCTTTTCAGAACAAGTTCTTTAAGCAATATCCCCCCTAAACCAATTTTACAAGCTGAAGTACTCATCTTTTTCACCAAAACTTTACTTTACGACTTTTTGCACACCCCAAAACCAAGCAATACTTTTCAAAAGGCTTTATTATATCTTTTCAGAACAAGTTCTTTACGTAATATCCCTCCTAAGCCAATTTTACAACTTGAAGTACTCATCCTTTTCACCCACAACTTTACTTTACGGCTTTTTGCATACCCCAACAGCAAGGAATACTTTTCAAAAGGCTTTATTATATCTTTTCAGAAAAAGTTCTTTTCTTAATATCCCTCCTAAACCTATTTTACAAGTTGAAGTACTCATCCTTTTCACACATAACTTTACTTTATGACTTTTTGCACACCCCAACACAAAGCAATACTTTTCAAAAGGCGTTATTATATCTTTTCAGAACAAGTTCTTTACGTAATATCCCTCCTAAACCAATTTTACAAGTTGAAGTACTCATTCTTTTCACACACAACTTTACTTTATGACTTTTTACACACCCCAACACCAAGAAATACTTTTCAAAAGGCTTTATTATATCTTTTCAGAACAAGTTCTTTACGTAATGTCCCTCCTAAACCAATTTTAAAAGTTGAAGTACTCATCTTTTTCACCACAACTTTACTTTACGACTTTTTGCATACCCCAACATCAAGCAATACTTTTCAAAAGGCTTTATTATATCTTTTCAGAACAAGTTCTTTACGTAATATCCCTCCTATACCAATTTTACAACTTGAAGTACTCATCTTTTTCACCACAACTTTACCTTACAGCTTTTTGCACACCCCAACATCAAGCAATACTTTTCAAAAGGCTTTATTATATCTTTTCAGAACAAGTTCTTTACATAATGTCCCTCCTATACCAATTTTACATGTTGAAGTACTCATCCTTTTCACCCATAACTTTACTTTACGGCTTTTTGCATACCCCAACAGCAAGGAATACTTTTCAAAAGGCTTTATTATATCTTTTCAGAAAAAGTTCTTTTCTTAATATCCCTCCTAAACCTATTTTACAAGTTGAAGTACTCATCCTTTTCACACATAACTTTATTTTTAGGACTTTTTGCACACCCCAACACAAAGCAATACTTTTCAAAAGGCGTTATTATATCTTTTCAGAACAAGTTCTTTACGTAATATCCCCCCTAAACCAATTTTACAAGTTGAAGTACTCATTCTTTTCACACACAACTTTACTTTATGACTTTTTACACACCCCAAAACCAAGAAATTCTTTTCAAAAGACTTTATTATATCTTTCCAGAACAAGTTCTTTACGTAATATCCCTCCTAAACCAATTTTACAAGTTGAAGTACTCATCCTTTTCACCACAACTTTACTTTACGACTTTTTGCATACCCCAACATCAAGCAATACTTTTCAAAAGGCTTTATTATATCTTTTCAGAACAAGTTCTTTACGTAATATCCCTCCTAAACCATTTTACAAGTTGAAGCACTCATCCTTTTCGCACAAAACTTTATTTTACGACTTTTTGCACATCCCAACACCAAGCAATACTTTTCAAAAGGCTTTATTATATCTTTTCAGAACAAGTTCTTTACGTAATATCCCTCCTATACCAATTTTACAGCTTGAAGTACTCATCTTTTTCACCCCAACTTTACCTTACAGCTTTTTGCACACCCCAACATCAAGCAATACTTTTCAAAAGGCTTTATTATATCTTTTCAGAACAAGTTCTTTACATAATGTCCCTCCTATACCAATTTTACAAGTTGAAGTACTCATCCTTTTCACCACAACTTTACTTTACGACTTTTTACATACCCCAACATCAAGCAATACTTTTCAAAAGGCTTTATTATATCTTTTCAGAACAAGTTCTTTTCTCAATATCCTTCCTAAACCAATTTTACAAGTTGAAGTACTCATCTTTTTCACCCACAACGTTACTTTACGACTTTTTGCACACCCCAACATCAAGCAATACTTTTCAAAAGGCTTTGTTATATCTTTTCAGGACAAGTTCTTTACGTAGTGTCCCTCCTAAACCAATTTTACAACTTGAAGTACTCATCCTTTTCACCCACATATTTATTTTACAGCTTTTGGCATACCCCAACACCAAGGAATACTTTTCAAAAGGCTTTATTATATCTTTTCAGAAAAAGTTCTTTTCTTAATATCCCTCCTAAACCAATTTTACAACTTGAAGTATTCATCCTTTTCACACACAACTTTACTTTATGGCTTTTTACACACTCCAACACCAAGGAATACTTTTCAAAAGGCTTTATTATATCTTTTCAGAAAAAGTTCTTTTCTTAATATCCCTCCTAAACCTATTTTACAAGTTGAAGTACTCATCCTTTTCACACACAACTTTACTTTATGACTTTTTGCACACCCCTACACCAAGCAATACTTTTCAAAAGGCTTTATTATATCTTTTCAGAACAATTTCTTTACGTAATATCCCTCCTAAACCAATTTTACAAGTTGAAGTACTCATTCTTTTCACACACAACTTTACTTTATGACTTTTTACACACCCCAACACCAAGCAATACTTTTCAAAAGGTTTTATTATATCTTTTCAGAACAAGTTCTTTACGTAATGTCCCTCCTAAACCAATTTTACAAGTTGAAGTACTCATTCTTTTCACCACAACTTTACTTTAAGACTTTTTGCATACCCCAACATCAAGCAATACTTTTCAAAAGGCTTTATTATATCTTTTCTGAACCAGTTCTTTACGCAATATCCCTCCTAAACCAATTTTACAACTTGAAGTACTCATCTTTTTCACCAAAACTTTACTTTATGACTTTTTGCAGACCCCAACGCCAAGCAAGACTTTTTAAAAGGTTTTATTATATTTTCTCAGAACAAGTTCTTTACGTAATATCTCTCCTAAACCAATTTTACAACTTGAAGTACTCATTCTTTTCACACACAACTTTACTTTATGGTTTTTTACACACCCCAACACTAAGGAATACTTTTCAAAATGCTTAGTTATATATTTTCAGAAAAAGTTCTTTTCTTAATATCCCTCCTAAACCTATTTTACAAGTTGAAGTACTCATCTTTTTCACACACAACTTTACTTTATGACTTTTTGCAATCCCCAACACCAAGCAATAGTTTTCAAAAGGCTTTATTATATCTTTTCAGAACAAGTTCTTTGCGTAATGTCCCTCCTAAACCAATTTTACAATTTGAAGTACTCATCTTTTTCACCACAACTTTACTTTACGACTTTTTGCATACCCCAACATCAAGCAATACTTCACAAAAGGCTCTATTATATCTTTTCAGAATAAGTTCTTTACGCAATATCCCTCCTAAACCAATTTTACAAGTTGAAGTACTCATCTTTTTCACACACAACTTTTCTTTACGAGTTTTTGCACACCCCAACACCAAGCAATACTTTTCAAAAGGCTTTATTATATCTTTTCAGAACAAGTTCTTTACGTAATGTCCCTCCTAAACCAAATTTACAACTTGAAGTACTCATCCTTTTCACCCAAAACTTTACTTTATGGCTTTTTGCATACCCCAACAGTAAGGAATACTTTTCAAAAGGCTTTATTATATCTTTTCAGAAAAAGTTCTTTTCTTAATAACTATCATAACCGTCATACTCATACTCATCACAACTATCATAGCCGTCATACTCATAACCATAACTATCACACCTATCATGATATCCACAGCCATACTATTAACAACTATCATAATCCTCATACTCATAACCACAACTGTCGCAATATGTACTGTCAAGTACATATTGCCTCTGTAAACTTCTGCCTCTGTATAGGTCACTGGCATTTTCAGGAGAGTTGATCTTTCTTCTTTCTGTATTTTCACCATCTTTTGCTGCAGACTGGCTTACGTCGTTGCGTTGTTTGTCAACATTCTCAGACTTTTGCATATTAGTTACTGTTATTTGTTCGCCAATAATGTTTATATCCTGTTCAGTGACACTTTTTGCTACTTCCGCATCTACTGTTTCTTTACAAAGATCAGTGGTTCTTTCTGTATTTTTGCCATCTTTTGCTGAAGACTGGCTTACGTCACTGCGATGTTTGTCAACATTCTCAGAATTTTGCATTTTAATTACTGGTATTTGTTCGCCAAGAGTATTTATATCCTGTTTAGAGCCACTTTGTACTCCTCCCCTATCTACTGTTTCTTTACAAAGAACAGTGGCATCGCTTATGGCCTCCTTCAAAATACTAGTTGCTTCAAATTTCATATTTAAACGCTCTAAATGATAAGCTTTGAGTCTTATAAATAGCAATTGTTGAGTGACGGACAAACAATAAAGAATTTTAAATATATCTTTTTTATTATTCTACTAATCAAAACATTAGACACCAAAATCTGTAGCCCCAAATAATCAAATTATTTTGCTCTTTTTAACTTTTTGTCTTAAAAAAGATAAAAAGATAATTTTAGAAAAACATGCGCCAAGAGAAAATAATGACGTAATTTTTCAATCGATGTTGTCAATGACGTTTGACTAAGCATAATGAAATCGAGTTTCAACAGGATGGTGAAAAAAAACTCCTAATCAAGAATTAAATTCACCAAAGATGGTTTCATAATTCTCATATTTTGTTACCATATCGAAGAATTTAACAATACTCGTTATAAGACAGATCTTAAATAATATATTACAGTTTATGGCAAATAATCTATATTAAGAACAAATATTGCAGGAACTAGTAAAAAACGAACTTTTTCGTCATCGCTGTTACCCAAAACATCCTTTAAAGTATATCATCATCAGGTATACGACAATGCTTTTTAGTGTCAAAAAAATTAATTTTATTCTAAATATTTTTTTTCTTATTACGATTACAGTGATGAACGAACTGTAATCAGGGTTACTGTGGTAGCTGGCATTATATAAGAGATTGGTAAGGAAGGTTTATTATAAATGGGAATTATGTATCTTTCATTGACATTATGGTTGTAGAAATAGCTTAAACCTAGTAAAGAACAAACCATGGTATATAGTACCTAGAAATAAAAACATCTATTGATGTATTAAAGAATGAACCCTAGCTCATAGTAACTAAAAATGACGTAACATTTAAAACATATATCATATTTGCAGTGCCAGCTGCCTGATTCCCTTTTTGGAGGGGGGAGGGCTTGTCATTTCTGTGATATTTCGATCCTCTGACCTCTTTAGTGATGGTATTGGGAATTTTTTTTTCAGAAGTAGGGTAAAGCTTATACTAGCAGCACCAAATACAAGTTCTAATATGTGTATTTGATATTGATGGTGTCATTGAAGAAAAAGTAGAATATATTTACATTATTTTAAAGTTTCAAACAGTTTTAGTATTTAACTGTAAGGAGCAGATCGGTCCATTAACAGCCGAAATTCTAAAAAAGATGTTCGATAAGAAGTAATATGTCAAAAAAATTGACTTTTTATGCTGATTAAATGAAAATAAACCAAGTTTTTTCAACTGAAAGTAAGGAGCAACATTAAAACATAACAAACAGAAATTATCCGTATAAGGGAATAACATATATTTCAGAGGGTATTATCACTAATGATAATTAATCAAGTGTTATTAGTTAGTTGCAAAAACATTGCAACTGCTAGTTAGTTGCTATTGCTCAACTTTGAGAATGTAGCAATTTGAATGGAAACGCTTCATTTTGTTAGTTACTTAACTATTTTGAACATCCAGCATTTTTCCTTGAATAGGTATCCAAAGGAGTCTACTTCCTTTTGGAATATTTTCAGGAAAGACTTTGCAAGTTTTCCTTAGATCGAAAATATGATCCGGAATTCTAAAAAATATCAATCCGATGAAATACGCAATTCTTGAAGATGTACAGATTGAACGCTATTATTTCAGCTTTAAAAGCACAACCAGTAAAATGTTGCACAACCTGTTTCTGAATGTGTGTTTTCTTTGTATTTTTCTGGATTAAAGTCCATCAGGTATGTAATTATTCAAGCTTCCATCCTCAACAGCTTAGCTCCATTCTTCTGCAGTTCCACACAAGTCAATAAGAAACTGGGACAAAAATTCCATTTGCAAGGCTGCTACCTAAATCGTTTAGTAGGAAGAGGCAAATATCTGACTAATATAAACTTCCTAGAGTATAGCAGATTAAAGTATCAACAGTCCTTTAGAGTAAGATCAAGTACTCTAATATATACTTCCAGCAAACGACGACACAAAATCGTGGAGGAAAATTTAATACACCCTTTCCAAAAACGCTTTACCTACTGGTAACGTTAGGTAATTTACTGGGTAATAACATCTATTTGGAAACAATAATTCAAAAGACTTTTTGTGAGTATTTTTAAAGCTGATATTTCTACCTAAACCAAACACACTGGGTTGATCAAATCAATTTTTTAGAATCTCATTTGGTTCTTGAGATAATAAAGCATTCTCCTTTTTTGGTAATATATGATTTCTTTTTTTCTTATGCTCAAGCCTCACCATAGTCACTTCTGTCGATAAAAAACTTAATTTTATGAATGACATGAGGTTTTTCTCCATGCTTTGTCTAGACTGTTTTTTAGGATAGCCTTAGCCCCTGTTGCCTACCTCAATAACATATTTTCGTAGACACCCTTTTATCTTTTTTTTTTTTATTAGCGTGTATATTCATTAAAAGTGACAAAACAGGATGCTTCAAACACCACAAAGAAAATTTTAGAAAAACAGTGGTTTTAGAAATGCATAAATTTATAAATTAGGACAGAAAGAGTACGAAAATGTTATCAGCTATCTTTGGCTTTCCAGGGACGACTCATGAAGAATTTCCTCTATAAACCGCATTGCTGGTCATTCAACTTGTAATTATAAACAGCCAGACAAATTAGGGCTAATTTCAGTTACTTGGCTCTCCTGAAAAAGTATGGCTCAAGTTGATCCTTCAGCATAGTGGATTCTAAACCAAAGACAACTCTTAGAAGAGACAAAGTTAAGCTACGCTATTTGGGCATCCTCAATTAAATAAAAATTTAACAAACATGGACAAGCGAATTGAAAATTAATTTCAAAATCTGAGGAAAAGTCGAGTTATGTTACTGTTGAAAAGTCTCGAAGCCTAAGAAGTAATAAATCATCTAGCTTTACAAGACTCCAGTGTATCTAACCTTGTTTCTTGCAAATTCAAATTGAAGAAGCACTGTAATTACCACTTATTTATTGATAAAAGGAAAATGATGCAAAATATAGAAAAGAAAATTAAAAGGTACTCTACTTGACGAAAGTTATTTTGGATCTGTCATCACTAACAATCCATAAATTTAGCTCTTCATACTCTCTGAGGCACTTTTCAAACTCATCCATTTTAAATCCTTTCTTAACACACAGCTCCTTAGCCTCATTCAATCTAAGAGAGCTTTTACCGGCCGCTGCATCGATGATTAGCTTATACATCGCATCCAATGCCAATCTTCCCCTATCAGCCTTATGAGTCGGCGCTTGTAGCGATACTTTCGACATGTCAATCAATCTCATTGCTTCATCAACGTCCATTTTATCAACTACGTCACCCAATCGCAGTCGAGCCAGTGCAGTGGACAGCCGCAATAAACCTAATAATGTGCGTGCCGAAGTAAAGGTTGTATCTTTCGAATTCCTAGCATCATTTCGCATTTGAACATAAGCACTGACAATGTATTCTCCGAGGCTACGGGGAACGTATGGCATACGACGTTTGGCAAGGGCGATGTAACGACGAACAATTTTCATGTCAAGAGGGATGAAACGTGAAGGTGGCTCTTTGTTATGCTGATGAACATATGTAATGTGGCGAGCTAGCCTAAAAGAGAAAAAAATAGAGTAGACTCGATTCACAGTTTCAACCTTCACAAGCTCAAATTAAAGAGATTTTTTTCCAACCCCCCTTTCTAGGTTTAGTCAATGTCTAAGAGACTTTTTTCCATTTTTTATTTACAAACATCCAGACGTGGTATAAAAGTTAGTTGGTTTCTAAGCTACCATTATTGGTTCAGGGTTCTGTCACCAAGGAAAGATAGTAAGCGTTAATTCCTCGTTAAACACAGCACAACACAGGTGCGCCAAGAGGATTGCTGCAAATACAAGTGGCGCATGCGAAAGCTAAAACACTTATGTTGCAAAAATAAAGCTGATAGATTTTTTTTTATTGGACATTTAACTTTTGCATCAGCTTGTCTTTTGTCATTATGAAAGACATATCGCCGAACTTTTGTATTTTTCAATTGTTCAGGTGGTGGGACAAAAACTTCTTTTTCTTCCAACGATTTTTCTAGTCCAGGTTTTGATTTTCAAAGGTATGGAAGGCATTGACGACCATCTTTGTTTCTTCTAATTGTTCAAGTGGTGGGACAAAAACTTCTTCTTTTGCCTTGGCTTGTCTTATGTCATTATGAAAGACGTATCGCCGAACCTTTTGTTTCTTTTAATTGTTCAGGTAGTGGGACAAAAACTTATTTTCTTCGAACGATTTAGCCGGTCCATATTTTGATTTTCAAAAGTATAGCAGGTATTGATGACTTTATCCATGTCAAAATCAAAAGCCCAATCCTCATCGCTATCACTTTCAATTTGTTTGGTTCGCTACACCTCGGCTTATCTTTCGTCATTATGAAATACACATCGCCGAACCTTTACTTTTTTTTAACAAAGGTATGGTAGGCATTGATGACCTTATCCACGTCAAAATCCCAAACCCAATCATCACTGCTATCATTTTCAATTTTGACACGTTTAGATTCTCGCTGTCCACGTTGATTTTCATTGACTCGCTGCTCTTCATTTTCATTTTTGACTCCCTCACTTGTTCGGTGTCGTATGTCTTCAAACCGCGTGTGTCTTTGCCCTTCGTTTTCATTTTGAACACGCTCTAATTGTCGTATATATATATATATATATATATATATATATATATATATATATATATATATATATATTATATATATGCGAGTAATAATTGTGTATGTATGTATGTATGTTCTCGAAAACGGCTCCATATTTTTTATGGAAAACTGGTATCTTGGGATATTTTCGCATAAAAAAACAATCTAGATCGGTCAGAAGTCTGAGAAGAATCGTTAAGAGCCTTAATTTTGTTTTTTGCAAAAGACGTCATGTACTATTTTATTACATCATATAAGCATTTCTTATGACATCATACATGGCATCATATGAGTTTATTCTTGTATGATTTCTTGCATAACATAAATAAGATTGTTGATTTTACAACGCAACAGTTATTTATATAATATAATGTCTGTTAAAAGGCCCAAAAAACGAAAATTTGCAGTTGCAGTATGGCGATTCTTTGGAACCAAAACCTGAACTATCAAACGTGATAACATGTGAAATTTGACAAACCTGACCATCAATTGCGACACCACCAATATGGACAGCTAAAGCAAAGGCCATTGCTAAATTGTCTGAAGTAATCAAAATCCAAAAACGTATGAAAATTGAAAATGAAGAGCAAAGACACGGGCGGTTAGAAGATATGCGAAAACGACAATTAGGCTTAGTTCAAGGGAAGGGGTTTTAGAGATTAAATCCTATTTTGACTCTCCCCCAGATCATTGTCTATATTTATTTGAAGACTCATCGATATTTTGAAAATTTGGTAATTAAAATGCAATCATTGGGGCATTTACCTACACTCCCCCTACTTACACAATAACCAGCAACTCCTCCTTCATAACAGCTGATCCGGAATTATACACCATTGTACATAACTTTATGAAACTTCAAGTGAATCACCTTAGTTAAGTGAAGCTTTAAAATAATATATTTATTAACCATTAATGTCGTCTGCGTCAGATTTTAGGAAAAATACGTCAACATGCACCATTATTTCGTTTGAATCTAGGAAGCGCAATATAAAGTATTTTGATATGAGCAGCCTCCCGATTTTCCAAGACCGTTGGACAGATACGATCACCCCCAGGGAAAAAACAAATAAACAAGGATGTGTGATCTTTCTTCTGAAATAAAACGTGGAATTCCACATTTTTGTAAAAAGAAGCTCCAAACCTCTACAAAAGAGTTGACTTGGTATGCTGAATCAGACAGTTTTATTTTCATCAAGATCACTCTTCTCTTTAGTAATAATAATAATAATACTTTTCGAAAATCAGACAAATTTTGTCAGGCTCATAACTTTTGATGTATATTTTTAAACTTAATATTTAACTTTAATCATTTATTTGAAATCGGCATAAAAACGTGATTCTCTTGATGTATTAATTTATATCAAAACTCCTGTTGTAGTTCAGTCCATTATCTAAAAGTTGTTGCAGTAAAAAACGCATTAGTGTAAGAGAAGTTACACTGGTCAAATTTATTCTCGACCTCCAGAATTCTTCAATCATCGAGAAGACAGATACAATTTACCGCCTCTCTGTATTCAGAGATATTGTTAAGTCACTACGGTGACCTCTGATTGTATACTCTGATGGTAGCGTCTTGCAGAAAGACGAGGGGGTGGGGTGTTCAGTGGCTGTACCCAGTCGATGCATCGTTTTATACCACAACACATATAGTAAAACGAGTACTGATGCATAACTTATAGGATTTATAATATGTTGTGAGTATATAATGGAAGGACTTTCTAACCACTCTAAGCTCAAGATTTTAGTCTGTACAGACTGCTTACCCCTCCTCGGATAAATGGGAAAATTCAGAGTAGATGACGTTAATTCTAAGATCAATCATTACCACAGATTGCGTTGAACTCATATCCTTCAGTCCCGAAGGAGAGTCCATTCTCCACCGTACTGTGGCAACTTCTAATATAAATAAACCATTTAGTTTATGGTGGTTAAAATGTGATTAAAATAAGTAAAAAATTATCCCGTAAAATTGTGGAGTAATTAAATTTTTCATCTCCTCTGTTATTTTTAGTTACAGTAAAAAAAATACGGCAATCAGGGTTACAGTGGTAGCTGGCATTATATAAGGGATCGGTAAGGAAGGTCCTTTATAAGTGGAGATTATGTATCTTTCATTGACCTTATGATTGTAGAAATAGCTTAAACCTAGTAAAAACAAACCATGGTATATAGTACCTAGAATTAGAATCTAAAAGCCAGAATATAATTTGAACTTTACTGAAACAAATTCAAATGAATGTGCATTGTCAGTTTAATATACATATGCTGATATTTATTCCTTAAAATCTTAATTAATTTTTGATTTGTTAAAGTTATAAAAGTGAAAACATTTAAAGAATTTTTTTCAGTGATTTTTTTTTAATTAATTTCTGTTCGTTTTATATTGACAGAGTCTTTTTCAGGGAAAAAGATAATAATAGTTTGAATCTCTCCGGTTTTCCTTTAAGAATTTATAGTTTGTCCCGCTATTTATATGCTGGAGAAACTTTTTCAGCAATTTTTCACAACATAAACTCTTTTGATAACCATGACACAAATAGTAGTGTTTAATTTTGTCACATATATCCTCTGGTTGACCTGATAAATAAAAGTTAATACCTTTCCCAAAAAATTATATCTATGCTCTTTCACAGCCTGGATACAATTACACTCTTTTGATTTAGTAAACTTTTAAGAGCAGAAGTAGTAATAGAAGTAGCCCCGAAAATTTAAACTTAATACCCTCAGTTGTTCTTGGTATATTGGTGAGATATCTTATTGGCAACCAGCATACAAACAGTGTGTTTTGATTTAATTTTAAAGCAACATTTAGTTTTTAAGCATAATGGGCAAATTACATACCTGTGGGAGGTTGACCTACCCAATAGCCATAGAGATATAGTTACTAGACCATTCAACTATGCTGAACGAATGGCTGTCTTAAAATTTTGATTGGAAGTGTCTGGAAAGATATGAGCTAAAGAGGAGGGCTGATTGCCCTCCAATCATTTTTTACTCTTAAGAGGGCACTAGAATTTTTAATTTTCAATCAAATTAGCTCCTTTAAAATATCAATGATATTACTAGCTACGATAGAGCATCACTGCCTATGTCCTTATATGCCCTATAGTACTTACATGCCATTTTAATACCTGCATACATAGAGGTTTTTAGTTTAATTAAACCTCCTCTTAAAAGTTCCTTAAAAGTTTCAATTTAATGCCATTAGTGCTGTTAGTTACAGTAACCGTAGAAGCAGCATTAAATGAATACACAGAGTGTCTTCTGGCTAGCTCAAAATCCACAACCTATGAAGGTATAAGGGTGAAATTTTCAGACAATATTTCTGTTGTACGGATGACAACGTCCCATCCGTATGCAGGTTGTCAAAAGGGCATTTCAGCAATATCTTAGGAACAGTTTCGTGTGTGAAATAAAACTTACAACGCTTGTTGTGGGGGATGTTGAACTAACCAAAAGACAATATTTGCATCATAATACTAATGCTTCTACTGCTTCAACTACTGCTACTATTAATGCTACTACTATTACTGCTACTAAAGCTAACACTAGTACTATTAACTGTACTCCTACTGCTACTACTATATTTACTGTTGTTACTACTACAACTAATAAACCTAAGGGTATTAAGGCGAAAATTTTGGACGAAATTGCAACTATATTGAATTAAATCGAAATTCAAGACAGGTTGATGGTATTAAGTTAAAAATTTCATCGTGTGTAGAAGGGGATGTTGAAAAAAAGGTGCAATTTGCATACTGCTACTAATGCTAATACTACTACTATGGTTAAGCATAATTACTGAACCTTTCAATAATGCTGGAAAATTGATGTCTCAAAACTTTGTTTAGATATTTGTTATGGGAAATGATGGGCGTGGGGGGGGGGTCTCTCAAATCAATTTGACTCTTAAAAAGGGCACTATAACTTCCAATTTAAAATCAAATGAGACCTATCTGAATTTAATACGACCAACCATTCCATATAAACCTTATATACCCCCAGGGCATTGCTTAAAGCTCTTGCCCCATGGCTGTGAGGGGTTGTGCCAACCCTGGAAGCATTGTTATATGTTCTTTAGACTATTTTAAACAAAATGCCATCACACAATTTCAATCAGATGCAATTGGTGAAAAGAGGGGTAGTCGGGTGGGTGGATGCTACTTGACCTCTATTACTATTGACTCTTAAAAGGGAACCAGAGCTTCCAATTTCAACCAAATGAGCCACCTTCAAAGCTCATACAACCATCCCTTCCATAAGAACCTTAAATACCCCAGGGGCATAACTTACAATCCTCTCTTCAGGCTCTCGTGGTTTGTATCAACCTCAAAAGCCTTGTTATATGATATTTAGACTATTAAAAGAACTGTCTAAAAATATCTATTGAATACATCTCAGGAAAACACGACGTGTTTGTGTGTATGTGTGTGTGTGTGTAGGGAAAGGGGGGGGGGGGGGGTAGCTGCGCTCTAATCCCCGGGACGCTGAGGGGTTGTGTCATCCCTAGATACATTTTTATCCCCATAAGACGTTGTCATCCCCATAATTTCCCATTCATAATTTACATAATTTCCAGACCTTTCAACTACGTTGAACAAAATGGCCATATCAAAATGTTGATCGGAAATGTTTGGGGAAATTATGGGCGTGGGGGGGGAGGGGGGTGATTCTCCATCCAATTACTTTCGACTATTAAAAAGGGTAATAGTCCTCTCAATTCCAATCGAATGAGCCCTTTTTGAAGATTTTACGACAACGCTTTCTATAAAAACCTTATATTCCCCCAGGACATAACTTACGACCTTAGTCCTAAGGGTTTTGGGGTTGATGTCATGCTCAAACATAATTTCTGGACCCTTCAACTAGGCTACGTTCAACAAAATGGCTATAACAAAATGTTGGTCAAAAACGTTTGGGGAAATGTTGGGCGGGGGGGGGGGATCGCCTTCCGATCGCTTTTGACTATTATTAAAGGCACTAGCCCTCTCAATTCCCAATTGAATGAGCCCTTTCTGAAGTTTCAAAGACAACACTTTCTATAAAACTTACAACCTTTGCCCTGGGGGCTATGGGGGGGGGGGGGGGTTATCGTTATCAAAGACAAAACTTCCGGACCTTTCAACTACGTCGAACGAAATGGATATCTCAAAATTTTGATTGAATGTGTTTGGGGGAAATGGTGGGCCTGACAGGAGGGTTAGTTGCCCTCTAATCCCTTTTGACTACTAAAAAGGGCACTAGCCCTTTCAATCTCCAATCGAATGAGCCCTTTTTGAAGTTTCTACAACAACACTTTCAACACAAAAACTAATATACCCCCAGGGCGTAAATTACAACCCTTACCCTGAGGGCTGTGGGGGGTTGTCATCCTCAAAGACCTAATTCCCAGAACTTTCAACTACGTTGAACAAAATGGCTATCTCAAAATTTTGATTGGATGCGTTTGAGGAAATGGTGGGCGTGAGAGGGGGTTAGTTGCCCTTCAATCCCTTTCGACTATTAAAAAGGGCACTAGCTCTTTGAAATTTCCAATCGAATGAGCCCTTTTTGAAATTTCTATAACAACGCTTTCTATAAAAAAAACCTTATATGCCCCCGATACATAACTTACAACCCTTGGCCTGAGCGATGTGGGGGGGGGGAGGGGTTGTCATCCTCAAAGACCTAATTTCCGGAACTTTCAATTACGTTGAATAAAACTGTCATCTCAAAATTTTGATTGGATGTGTTAGGGGAAATGGTGGGCGTGAGAGGGGGGTTAGTTACCCTCCAATCACTTTCGACTATTAAAAAGGGCACTAGCCCTTTCAATTTCCAATTTGAAGTTTCGACGACAACGCTTTCTATAAAAAACCTTATATGCCCCCAAGGCATCACTTACAACCCATGCCCTGAGGGCTGTGGGGGAGTTGTCATCTTCAAAGACCTAATTTCCAGAACTTTCAACTACGTTGAACAAATTGGCTATCTCAAAATTTATATTGAATGTGTTTGGGGAAACGGTGGGCGTGAGAGGGGGGTTAGTTGCCCTTCAATCACTTACGAGTATTAAAAAGGGCACTAGCCTTTTCAACTTCCAATCGAATGAGCCCTTTTTGAAGTTTTTACGACAGGACTTTCTATAAAAAAACCTTATATGCCCCCAGGGCATAACTTACAACCCTTGCCCTGAGGGCTGTGGGAGGAGTGTCATCCTCAAAGACATAATTTCCGGACCCTTCAACTACGTCGAACAAAATGGGTATCTCAAAATTTTGATTGGATGTGTTTGGGGAAATGGTGGTTGTGAGAGGGGTGTTAGTTTTCCTCCAATCATTTTCGACTATTAAAAAGGGTACAAGGCCTTCCAATTTCCAATCTAATAAGCCCTTTTCGAAGTTTCTATGACAACTCCTTCGATACGAAGTGCCCTGGTCTAAACAAAAAAAAAAATAAAAAATAGTACATTGTGCCAACATCGTTCTTTACTTAGGTAGTGCTATTGCGCTACCTATGATATAAAAGATCGGTTTAGTTCATGAGTTTTGGTACATATGACGTCTTAATAAACATGTGTATTATTATTTATTTAAATATTTCATTTACTATTGGCTATAGTTCATTCTTTAACATAACTTTACAATAAACACATGATTATATATTTTTATGTTTCAGTTACAATGGGCTAATGTTCGTTCTTTAATATAATTTAAAAAATTATTTTTTTTTAGTTACACAAAGTTTTTAAATACATAAATTTCCTTTAAAATGAGCCATGAAACAGCTCTCTATGATGTTCTAGTGCCTAATAGCTGCGGAGGAAAAAGCGGAAAGAAAAAAAAGATGACGTAGATGCAGAATATCATACTTCTTGTACGATATTCGCAGCAATTTTCATGTTTTTCAAGCCAATGGATTTTCCTTGTTAATCAAGCCGAGCTGAAGGTTTCCTATATAGTTTTTTTTCAAAACATGTTTTTCAACTTTTGGCATCTATGGGATGTAGTTCGCCTTTTACTAGGTTACAGAAACAACTGGAACCATGATACAGAATTTGTGCAGGTCAATAATTTAGAATTCGTTCTTAAGTATAATCAGTTACTATGGGCTATAGTTTGTCTTTTGATTTCATACATTATATTTTTAGTTACTGTATGCCATGGTTTGTCCTTAGCTACGTTTTAGCTATCTCTACAACCTTGATACCCATAAAACTTATATAATCCCCATTTATAATGAAAAGTATTGATCCTTTATGTAATTTCAAATATGCCTTTACACAGCTCTATATGATGTTCCAGTGCCCTGGTAGCTGAGGAGAAAGACCAGAAAAAAAGATGTCTTTGATGCATAATATCATAGTTCAAGCAACTTTTCTTGCTTTCAAGACAGTAGATTTTCCTCGTTATTCAAGCCAAGGGACGGTAAGTTTCCTATATTGGGGTTTTGGACAAGGTGGTTCTAATAGTATACTTCTTGTATTGACCTGACGCTATTCTTAGGAGTTATGGGCTACACTTATTGAGATACACTAAAAAACACTATAGCTTCTTTTTCGAGGCCATTTAATCCAAAAAATGACAGATTACATGATCGATAAGTATTAAAATATCATTTCAAGCTATTTATCTTCACGGTTATTACGCGAACAAAACATTTCCAGGGAAATTTTTGTCCCTAACAGAGAGTGATTTGGAAAGATTTCTGGGGGGATCTTGCGTTTTCTCTTTAAACAAAATGAAGTGTATACAGAACGTAGACTTAAACTTCAAAACGACGACTAAACAGTGTTGAAGGGTCCTTTGGGCCAACATTCCCGCCTGAATGTTGAGACTATCATCATTTTAACGCTGCAGTACACCAAGCATTCATCAGCGCAGTTCAGTAGTTTCTTGTTACCTAGTAAACGAACGTTAAAGCGTTTAGATTTTGTTGTCTTATGAATTTTCCGATTTTTTTGGTAACAGTTTTTTATCCGAAAATATCGTAAACAACTGATTCCTCAAAATTAAAATATTAGAATTATCTTAAGATGTATCTTTACGCTTAGAACAAGAGATTACAATATTCCTAGATCAGTTCAGGGAAATGTGACGCATAACATTTGGTCATTTAATCATAAGCAGACCTTTCGTCAAAAACCGTAGTTATAGAACATAAGATCACCATTTTATAATAATACTGTGACCTATAGACTAATAAAAACTAGTGAAAAAGTTGAAAATTAACCTTGACAAAATAGCTGTATGAAAATGCTGGCCTTTCTTACCTCAGATCATTATCTCTGTCTACTCTATCAGCAATAAGCCAAAGAATGTCAAAACGTGACAAAAGGGCAGCTGGAAGTTGGATATTATGCTCCAATGACCTGTTTGGGTTGTACCGACCATAAGCAGGATTGGCTGCAGCCAATATTGATGTACGAGCATTAAGCGTTGCCAAAATACCAGCCTTAAAACATCAAGATGTTAACCAGTGAAATAAGGAATATAAAAAAATGATGAGAGAGAGGGAGAACTTTGGCATTTTTGCGCGGGCTTAATGACAATTAAAGACTTCAGCAGAAACAAAAATTCAGAGCAGAATTAGTTATAATCTATGAAAATTGGATCTTCAACAGGGTCTTTGGTTTTGCTGTTTCTTCGGGTCTAGCAAGACATTTTCTGAAAATAATTATGTTTATTTGTTTTTAAAATTTTATTGATTTAAAAAAAAAAGTTAGAACTTGGTTAGCATGCAAAAAATTGATACGTTTTAGAAAATACACACACATACACCATGTCTCACAAATACACATGTCTCTATAAGACAAAAGTGGTTCTTTTATCTTTGCCCCAGTTCAAAGAAAAAGTAAATAAAGGAATTTGAAAAACAAGAACTTAAAACATCTAGATTATATCTACAAACAAAAATTCTAATTAGCTTTATAAAAATTTATTGATCTACCAACGAGTTCAAGGACATTATCAACAATGTTATTGCCAACAACCTCAGTTATCAAATGCCGAAAACATGCCATTTGAACACGGTTCCTAGAAGTATAAAATTGGAATTGCACACAATAATAAGGATGTGTTAGGCAGTAATAGAAAATTATATTCTGGCAGGGGTTGGGGTTTATATTATTTTAACTACAGTGTAAACTAAATAGCAACACTTGCCCAGCAGCAAAATACATCAACAAAGTTCTCAATGCCAACCTCCTGACCCATTCGAAGCAGATTCCATTTTCCCTGCAACCAGCACAGCGTGCGCGGAGATGGTACGGCCATTTATTCTGAATGCCGAAAAAAACCTGTGTCGCATCGTCTAAGATTTCAGCCCCACGGTCACTGGATGTCAATGACCAAGTGATCGTCCAAGAATGAGATGCTCTGGTAGTCTGCACCAGCTTCTAAGCAAGGTAGGAATAAGATTTGAATATGCAGATGCTCTCTCGACGCTGGCGTCAAGTCGGCTGGAGAATTAAGCCAAGTAAGTCAAGTCTCACTTGCTCCCATGCCAATTTACCCCTCCTTCTTGCCAGCGCCCATGTGACTTTGGATAGTATAGCATACACATACAAAAAAAAAAAAAAAAAAAAAAAAAAAAAAAAAAAAAAAAAAAAAAAAAAAAAAAAGGCCAGTTTGCCCCAATACTAAGCAATCAAACTTAACAGATCTAAATTATCCACATAATACTTAATTAAATTCTTTAACTACAAATGTTTTCATTCTCTGAAAGAGAGCATTTCATTCTCATTTGTTCTCTGGTATTTTTTTACATTCTGAGAATATTCATTCTCATTTCATTACAATTTTTTCATTGTCTTTTTCTTTTTCATTCTTACGAATTACATTTTATAATTTTGCATAATTTTTAAAAATAGTCTATAATATAGTCATACTAAAAACCCGGACGAAAGTATGCAAAATATCAGTACTAACAAAACCTATTATGCAGCCAAATTTTACAGGGAATGGCAGTAATCAGAAATATCTTCAGCAAGTTCGCAAATTTTGGAACACTATCAAACTTTTTCGTTCCTTGACCAATGGTCAGCGTGGCGCAGGTACCGATCTCCTGATTCGATGCATTAAGTCGGAAGTGCAATGTGTGGTTGGGGGCGAATCATCCGACAAAACACTATAAAGGAAAGTTCAGAATATTCAAATTTTTGTCTTGTTTATCAGAAAAGGTAAGCTTGTCAGCAACTGAAAAAAAGAAAAACAATTTGCATTAACTTTGCTTCCAGTCAAACAAATCAGAAGCACCAAACAAAACTCAATGGACGACGTACATCCGGATCATATAGTACGTATAATTGGCTTAAATAAGATAAATATAACATCAGATCCCACAGATACCGAATCATAAGAATGATTTTACTAAACATATCGATAAGGGAGAAAAAGAAAACTTGACACCTCACATTAGATTGGGATGGGATAAGGACGTAACCTTAGATGATTGTTCAGAACCAAAAGATTCAGCTATTTACTCAGAACCCGCTACACAAACAGGAAGAAGTGGAATACAGAATGAAAAGAAAAAGACAGACAATGAATACATAATAATATGCGTCAGCCTATCCTTCAAAGTAAACTGTTAAAGTGCTTCAAACACTACAAAATTCAACCATCAGTTAATAGTCTGGCTGACCTAACCTGCACAAAAACTACTGAACTCAAAATACACCCTGATTATCCAGTTCCTAGAATCAAAATAGCCACTGTAAGACATATAATTAAAAACCAAGTCATCTCAAGACAGACAACTAGCAGCTACCTGTAATAGTTCCAATACGTCTCATAGAAAGAGACAAAAGAAAGAGGGATAAATAGTATCGGCTGAAAAGCCTACTTCACGTCTAACAGAAGAAGAAGAAGAAAAGAAATGGAGATTCTCTACGACGAAACTACACCCAACCCCAAATAAGCTTCTCCTTTTAACGTTGAAAATTTAGTAGCAGAAAATTTATAAACAATCTTTCGGTTTCTATACTACCTAGGCAAAAACAATAAATCCTCGCAATAACGAAAATACAAAAGTCGTTTATTTAGAATGCTTCAAATATTAAATAATAGGCGAAGGTCTCATAGAAAAAGAATAGATCGGTAGCTAAATCCTTTTGGGAATACCAACAACAATTCTGAACAAACTTAACACAGCCAGCTCTTAGATTAATCTTAACATCAGCAAACAAATATTAATTATGACAATAGATGACTACCAGCCTATATGGATTCTGACACTTTGAATATCTTACCCAGGGTCGGTGGTACGCCTGCTATAAATTTAGGAAAACCTAAGGGTGATGAAAACATAGGGTTTGAACTTACAGACAGAAAGACGTACTGTGTTAAACATTTTTAACCCTTTATTAAAAGTATCACTGTCCAGGACAATACCAGGAAATTTTTCAAAAAAGGGGAGCGCTAACAGGATTTTGTTGGGTTACTTTTTTACAAAGTTGTACATTTAAGGAATGGTCAAGGAAGCACAGAAGTAATGAGTTACTGCAATGGTGAAAGTAAAAGGGGAAGGAAGGTGTGGCCCTCCAGAGACAACACTTGACTAGGGCTGCCAAAACAAGCCCCTAGAAAACTTGAAAAACATATGAAACGTTTGGGCCACTGTGGGATAAAGAAATACCAGGCATCACGTCCTTTTAATGAGAATTCCTAATAATACAACAGAGAACAAGAAAGAACACTTCTTACACAATCGCAAAGCCACTTTTTTTAGTAATAAGATCAAAAGTCAGCCAATGATGCAGCGAAGAATAGGAGGGGGAGGGGCATAGTCCCATGCCCCTTGAGTCTCTAAGAAGAGTCTCATAAGCGTATATGAAGACCGAAAAAAAAGCTAACTTATATCAGTTGGCAACCAGAAATATATTATTTAATGTAAAAGTGAGGCTAGAACTCTTGTGGGTTTATTATAACAAAAAGTCAAGCAGGGGTGCAGCGAAGGGTAGGACGGGGAGGGGCATAGTCCCATCCCCCTTGAGTCTGTAAAATAAGAGGGGACCATAAGCGTACATAAAGACCGAAAAAAAGCTAACTAATGTCAGTTGGCAACCAGAAATATATTATTTAATGTCAAGTGAGGCTAGAGCTCTTGTGTGTTTATTATAACAAATGGTCCCCAGCATGCCACTCCTCTTAATGATCCCCCAGTTTTTTGTAACTACTTTTCTATTGACTGTTTAAGAATTAAAACAACTAGTCCAAACGAGGTGGATCCCCAAATAAGGACTCAAAGAACGAGGAACCGCGATTCTACAATTCTGAAAGTAACGTACAAGTAAATTTCAAGAAAAATCAAGGAAATATTACCTGTGAGAACTTAGGTCTTCAAAATCTGTGCGAAAAGCTTGATATAGAAATTGAGCCAAACCAGGAAACAAAAGTGAACTACAATTTAGTAATGAGTGAGTAAGTCGTAATTTTACACATGAAGCAGAGAGAATGTTCAAATCAAATTTGCAATCATCAAATTTTTTGACAGAGTATTAATCCAAAGCAAAAGCAAGTTTGAACAGCTGCAGGATCTGAACAGCAAATTCTCCTTCCTAAAGCCTTCCAACCTACCAGATACAGAATTAAGAATGAATTTAGAAGATTTCTTGGGCTCTTACTATGGCAAAAACCCTCGTAGTAATTTTTATATGTTGTTATCTACGTTCCATCAAAATGAAGGAACAGATATTCTAAGAAAATTTCAGTCGTTTTATTTATTTCTGAACGAATCAGCAATCAACGATAAACATATTTTCAATGAACCAGTGTTACTGTTATTATTATTCTCGTCAATTGATACAATATTCCATTTTTTGCGTTTTCAACAATAAAACATAATTTCAAGGTCGGATCGGAACTGGGGGGTTAGGGGCGTAGGTTGTTCGTTGAACTTGGATAGGGGATGGCGATTTCTGAATCCGATCCAGGCGGCAACTATTGTGCCACTCCCTTATAGCCATAAGCTTGAGAGCTAACTACTGTAACGAGCATTCCAAACCACGAAAACAAAGTCCTCATGACCCATGGAACAGATCCATGTTGCTGAGTAAGAGTTGATAAGAGTAGATCCTACAGAATCTATCTAGCTGCAAAATTTTAGAACAGCAGTGAGATAATAAGGTTTACTTAAGCTTTAGGTTATTACCTTTGCAATAGAAATTGTTTGCTGTTCCATCACTTCATGGATGGCAGTCCGATCGCTTTCAGACATTTTGTCAAATTCATCAATGCAGCAGATACCTTGGTCGGCGAGTACTAAAGCTCCACCCTCCAAAGTCATCTCCCCAGTAATAGTGTCTTTAAGAACAGCAGCTGTTAAACCAACACCAGATGAGCCTCGGCCTGACGAATACTGACCTACAATAATAAAACTAAATTAGTATACATACATATACATATATATACATATATATATATATATATATATATATATATATATATATATATATATATATATATATATATATATATATATAGTATATATATATATATATATATAGATATATATATATATATATATATATATATATATATATATATATATATATATATATATATATTATATATATATATATATATATATATATATATATATATATATATATATATATATATATATATATATATATATATATATATATATATATATATATATATATATATATATATATTATATATATATATATATATATATATATATATATATATATATATATATATATATATATATATATATAAATCCTTTTTATTCATTTTACCTTATTATGTTTCATATAAACGAGTCTTATATTAACAAAATTTGAATATTAATAGAAATGATTTTTAAAGCCTGCAAGTAATCTTGATATGGCCAAAACCATTGCATATTTACTATTGTTGCATATTTACTGGTGCAAAATTTTAGTAATTTTTTTTTAGCTATATAACATACAGAAAAAATATATCGAGCGGATTTTCTGGGTCGCTTCCACTGTAATCACCGTTTTACCACCCCATTTTTGCTTTATTTGAAATAATGGAGTTATACAATGACAATTCTTCGTCTTCCCGTATTTCATATATTTGGTGTATTAAACGTTATCGATTTCTTAGTCAACGAATATACTCAAATAATTATTTCAAAAATTCTAGAAAATTTCAAAAGGCTTTTTTTTAAGTATTCAGCTAGGCCGTATAAATATAATAGGGGGAGGAGGGATCTTTTTGAAATTGTGAAAACAATTGTGAAATCATTAGTCAAATTGAAAAAGACAGAAATTGCGCTTAATATCGCAAATATTTCAAATACGAAAACACGCAAAGAAATGAAACAATATGTTTTTCAAAGAAAACAAGAATATAATGGACAAAATGTGGGTTTAAAAAGTAAGTGACCCAGAAAATATGTTAAATATGAATTTTCAGGATATAACAAAGTAGCAATCTGGTCTTCACAGCATTTACAGTCGTCTTTTTATTAAAACAGATTTTTAACTGATATATTTTATACTTTCAATAAAAACACCATCATAATGATGTAAAAAAACATGCGATTTGCAGAAGGGAATCTCTAATGAAAATTAAGAGAGACAGCGAATTCATGAAGTTATCAAGAATTATTTTAAGCAAAAATTGCCACATAAAAAACAAAAACTAAATATTTCTTATGGGTTTATTCAATACTATTCCTACTAATAAAGAAGTTGCATATATTTGCTGACGAAAAATCTTGCAATACTGGACTTCCATAAAACTTGCTTTCAAAGCTTAATTTTACACGAGCAAGTTATTTGTATGAGGTAAGAACGGTCAGAAGCTTTGTTCAATATTTATTCTGCATGAAGTCAACGGCGCATAAATAGCAGTAGGCCGTTGCCGCCTGAGTCTATAGTGGGATGCAAATAGCATCAGTCACTATTTACTTGATGCAAAAGTTTAATGTTTGTTCCACCTTGTTAACTAGGTTCTTAAAAATTTCCTGGTTGGGTGGATAAATATTAACTTCTGAGGTACCATCGGTAAGCGTGGGGACATTTCTGCAAAAAAGTCCTCAGTACTCGAAACGACATTCGTCCGAAAACAGAATTCAAGGTTGAGAGGGGTCAAACGGGATAGTTAAAATAGACAGAGATAAAAACTTACTTCTTGGTGCAAGCCTGTTCATAAAGTGAAGAAGTTGAGATTTAGCCACTCCTGGATCTCCCATCAAACATATGTTAATATTACCTACAAAAAAAAAACATAATATGTAACTGAAAATATTCATTTTTTATACAACTCTAAAAATGCTATGCCAGATTTGCCTCTCACAGGGACTATCTGTCTTGGCGTTACTAAAATTAAGCTTTCAAGACTTTGGTCACTTTGACAAAAAATTTTCCCTTGGAACGGACCTGACAAAGTAACCTAGAAGCTGGTGCAGCTTTTCACATTCATTTCGCTTTTTAAGTCCAAATCTCGCTTCATCTTTTCCTATGATGCACCTTCCAAATTAGTTTATATAATCAAAGTATTTGGAAGATTTATGTCAACATTAATGGGTGTATTACAGTAAATAAGAGTGAGAGACGTAGAAGAGATAGAAATAGAGGGAGAGAGAAAAGGGAAACATAAAAGAGGAAGAAAACGTTTACAAGTCTCGAACGAAAGGCCTTTTTTCAGAACATTTGCGGCACTTTTAATATTAAGAGAATGTATGGCTAGCACTAGCATGTCTGTTATTTCCTCTTCAACGATAATATAATTTGTGACAATGCCGTGAAACGACATTAAGTATTGGTAAGTCTTCGGGATATGCAGCAGGATACTGCCAGGACAATTCTTAGGAAACAAATCGAAATAATAAAAAAAAACACTTTGGCCGTCTGAATATATTAGACTCAAAGATTAATATCAAGTCACTTATTATTCTTTTTTATTTTAGTTTACAGGGATAAGGATACGGCGAATGGATGTTCCTCATTTTAAGAAGCAACATAAATTATGTTAATTATACATTACTCAACATTAACCCTCGTTCGAGACACCCCTTTTCCTTGTGAGCTAACCACTGAGACAGCTGGTAATTGTCTAATTCCAAAGATAAGACCATCAGATTATCGAGAGTGACGCGGATTTTTACTATAGAGAAAACTAAATTTGCCTACTTGGTATATAATACAAATTGCTTCGCCCAACAAATAAATAGTAGCCCAAATACTTCCTATCACCAAGATAATGATGTATAAACACATATATTGATACTGTTAATGTGTCCTAATAATACAAACAGCCTTCAGAAAACAAATCACATAAAATAGGACCAAGGGACCAGGCCTCAGAGAGGTCTCAATATTGCTGGTATTTTTATATACAGAGAAAATTTTAAACAAATTCTTGCATGCACAAGGTTCAAATAACAAAACTCAGTTCAGTAAGAGTTAATTAAATTAAGTTAATTGAGTTAATTAATCTTTCTTTTTACAACAAAAACATTCTGTCCACAATAAAATAGACCCAAAATATCTACACTTTATAAAGCTTTTTTATGCATCGAGAATGAATAGGTCATTACTTGACCATCTCATAAACCACTTTAATTTAGTATATTTCAATATATATATATATATATATATATATATATATATATATATATATATATATATATATATATATATATATATATATATATATATATATATATATATATATATATATATATATATATATATATATATATATATATTATATATATATATATATATATATATTATATATATATATATATATATATATATATATATATATATATATATATATATATATATATATATATATATATATATATATATATATATATATATATATATATATATATATATATATATTTGTGTGTGTCAAAGCATTTGATTTACTCTTTACTTTGCAAGCTCATTGAGTAATTCCTTATAAGATTGCAATTGATGCTAAGAGTACAGGAAGAGCAATTTTGGTGTCAAATACTAATACTTACAGGGCACCAGAGGCCAACACCACTACGCAAGCTCCTCCTCCATCCTAATCTATTCAGATTCTCCCTCTTTACACACTTCCAGAAAGTTCCCAATTCCCTTAGATCTTTCTTTACAATATCCTCCTACCCCAACGGAAGACAACCTGCTCTCCGTTTAGCCCTAGACGGGTTGGTCGAGAAGGAAAATCTGGCAATCTCTCATCCTTCATCTGCAGAACCTACCCTAACCGTCTCAACCTTTTTCCCATTATGCCCTAGAAAGCGGGATTGAACCACACTTTTCGTACAGCCTACTATTTGAAATACGGCCAGTCATTCGGGTAATCAAAACAATCCGTAGGTAATTTTTGTGGAAAACATCTAGCAAATCTTCCTCCGTTTTTCGGAGCGCCCATGCTTCTGAACCCTACTTGACCACTGTCATCACTACAACTTCCAATATTCTAATCTTGGTTCGCAGACTTATCTTTCCTATTTCTCGGAACTTTTTTTCAACTGTGAAAAAGCACCTCGGGCCTTGGCAAATTCAAACACACAATCAAAAAACAAAAATCCTGGTAATTTTTTTCGCCAGATGAAATGAAACACCCTTATTTTAAGCGTAGAATGACAAATATTATCCTTCAGTAAAGTTCATATTTTAGGTTCCTTTTATTGAAGAAACTTTTCAGTTCCCTTAAACTGTTGCTAAAAATTTACTTTAAAAGTAAATACAAGGTAGTGATGAAATAGATGTGCAAAAAAACTCCTATGAACGATGAGATCTCTTACGAATAGAAATATATATTAAAAATTAATTTTAACAGTAAATCAAGGCATCGTTCTTTCCTAAACATAATCAAGAATTTGTAGTTCTTATTGGATAGCCCTCCAGTACGCTAGGTAGTAGCTTTTATTTAACTCTAAAAAAAAAAAAAAAACCTGTAACAAACCTGCCACAAAGAAAAAATTGTTTAACCATATATGGCTCCTTGGAACATTCATAATTATGAAGAAGGCGCTGGAGAATCAATTCCCTATACCCATGCTTTTAGCAAAGAATAATCTTAGTTGACCCTGAAGTAGGCAGTGATTCAATGTAAACAAGAGAAGCTTAACTTAGGTTCGCAAGGCAGCGTTTTCACGAAAAAGCGATTCCTCTTGCGGTTTCAATCACATTTAATACAATTTCTGCTACAACTTTATGTATCTGGGGGGGGGGGGGGTCCAACAACTTCTTGAAATACTTCAACTGACCCGTTGAAAAATATGTTCGTTGAAAAAAAAATTAATGGTTCCCCACTCAATTTCACGATTTTAGTTTTAGATTTTGTGACATAACAGACAGAAAGAGCCAATTTACTATGAATAATTGCATTATTGCAGGAGGTGCTATGCGTGAGGAGTTTAGAGTCAGAAAGGCCACAGCTGTGTAAAACCAGTGTTGTACAGTTATCTCTTGCAGTGATCTTCAATGTATAAAAATGTCCAAACTCTATGAAACAAAATCTCTATGATTCTGTCCCAGAAAATATAATCAGTATCTCTTTGATTCCAGCCACAAATAAAATATTGCAAAATAATCGGATCCAGAGGTCATGCATGCATTTTTTTATTTTTTTTCAAGCCTCAGTGAAAACAGTTATTAATAACTGTTAGTAATATTATAGATGACGGAAACACACCTTAAAAAGATAATAATTTGGCCGTTCTGAGGAGTCAGAGTGGGATAAAAATTAATGTTTTAGATATCAATTGATAAAGTACCAGTTTTACTTCTGATTTCATCTCATTGGGATTTTGACACAGGCAACAACACGCATCAGGAGTAGTTCTTCTTAATACGTATCTTCATGATCATTCTTCAAATGAACGACTTTTGATAGGTACACGTGTGTGATAAAGGAGGTTTATTAATTTAGTGTGCCTGTTTTTTTGTAAACCTTTACATTTTCAAAACCCAACAGAGACCTCAGTGAGCCAAATTGACCTTACCACTCCCGATCTCTGATATTTGTTCTTTGAGGAGTCAAGGAGTGGGAATCAACTAATATTTTATATAATACCTCTATATTACCTCTAAGACTACTCTTGATAGACTCCTATCAAAAGGAGTCTTACCTCTAATTTTCTTACCTCTAATTTTCATTCCATTAGGATTCTGATCAACACCACCAACAAGCATGAGGAGTAGAGCTTTTTTAATATCTTCGTGACCATAAATCTCAGGAGCAATACTTGAAGCCAATTTTCCGTAGAAATCTTCTTCTGTGATTTGCGCCAACTCTTCATCAGTGAGTTCTGTGTCACCCATCTCCTCTGATTCAGATTTGTTAAGTCGTACAATATGCTACGTTGAAGAAGAACGATGTAAATAAATGAAAATGATTGGTATTGAAGAAATTTTTCTGACAAAATTAATACATATGGATGCTCAGTCAGCTTAGATTTCTTTCTCTCTCTACGAAATATTTACATACGACAATGACAGAAAATTAAAATAGTCTATGTGACTCTGGACATAATTGCATAATATAGACCAAGACAAGAACACTGGAACAATTTCGAGTTTTTCCCTGAAGCTTTTTTATATGGGTCAAGTAAATAAATAAAAAAAAATCTTGAAGCATAGCTTAAGAGAATTCGATACTTAAAATATCATTTTGTCAGCCTCAACATCGGATGACTGTCTCAAAGGCAAAGGGTCCATTAGCGAATTCTCCCAAAGGACTACTTATCATTGAAACCTATTGAGAATTTGTCATTTGATTATGAAATTTGATTGAAAAGATAATGGTATTCCGTCGTCAAAATTTTTAATCAGAGCGGGCTGCATCGCAGAAAAATTCGAAGAGCTGTCAAATTGATAAAATGACATTTCTTTTGAGGGGATTTTGGGCTTCTCCTACTAGGTATGAAAGAACGTTTTTAGGGACAAACGTTTCCTGAATTTTAAAAAGAAAATTTGCTCCGTTTGACAAAAAAATTCACTTTCTAATTATATGAGTTTCTCTAAAACAAAATATATCTATCTGCTAAAACATAAAATCGCGAAGAAAACGAGGACAATTAACAGCCAGTGAAAAAATTGAAAAATTATGCAAATATTTCGGTCAAGACCTCCGCTTGACCGTCCTCAGTGCAGAATAAAAACTAAAAAAATATAAAAAACCAAACCTTAAAATAAAAACACAAAACTAAAATTATTTATATCAATCTGCAGCACAAAACAAGAGAAGTTACATGGTTTTTGTAAGATTTCAGGGAATGTACATGTAGTTTTCTGCCGTTTATTCGGATCGCTTATCCAAGCTCTACAACCTTTGGCAAGACCGCCCAATCAATTCTGAATAGTTTGGCCACACAAACTAAAAAGTTTATAATAGACGAGATAATTATAATAAGGCTAATTAATTATAATAAGGCTAAGATAATTATAATAGGCTGATTCTTTATGGTCTCAAATCACGTCAATAATCAAAAATATTTTCATTACATACAAAAATACAATGTGGTATGTGAGCTAAAAGAACTGAAGCTTTTCCTTAAGAATATTGGGAATAATGATCCCCACTTTTCAACATATTCAAGGGGGAAGGAGGGGGGCTGAAGTTGACGTAACCGAGGAGGAATGAAACCTAGGAGTTAACATACCAGCTGCTACCCAACAGTATCTATTCCCAAACTTTTTAGGAAAATAGTACTCATATGCCTGTTGGTGTCTTAAGAAAAAAAAAACTTGAATCTGTATTCAACGACCGATTATAGAAGAATGAAATATACTTCACTGGAGAGACCGACCAGCTGGTCTAAAAGGAGTATAGTGTTGGCAGTCTCTCGAAACATTTAATCAAAACTGACACCCACAATAACGGTCATATCATGAGGTTTTACCGGAAATTTTGTCTTTTTATCTACTTTTTTTTCTTTATCTGGAAGCTCAAGAGTTATATTTAATCTTCTCAAGATGGCAGTAAGGCAACTAAAGAACCTTGTCCTTGGCTTTACCCCCTAAGTCTTCCAAATGGCTAACGGGCCCAAATCCAAAACCGAATTTTGGCATACCATGGCGAACATCTTAAAGTAATATCAAATACAGTTCCATGGTATCCTAAGACCTGCCCTGTCCCACAAAATTTGAAATTACAGAACTTATACACAAACATGCAATATTTTCCTTATAATTTCTATGGCCTTCTCCCTGATGGACCCATTACTGGAATCTTTCCTAAGAGAACCATTTAAGTTGGATACGACGCTCCAAAAATGAAGAAAATTATGCGTAAATATGCACCATACAGTATCTTATTGCCTCCTTCCAAAAAAATTAGGAGCAATAGCCTAGCGTTGCGTTTGTCTCGGCTTTTATGGAAAGTTATTGCAATTCTAATGGAAAACTTTTACAACAATTCTTTAATAACGCTACACAATTATAATCGAAAGGACAAAATTCCAAGGTTAGTCACAACGCCAAAGGTTACATTTTGTAAATTGCCTTTCTGGACTTGAACAATTTAGTACTGAACACTCCGTTTAGTAAGTAAGAATTGTCGGCAACATTCTAATTGGCAGCCGTGTAGGCAAAAGGACAAGTTTACTTAAATTGAGAAGCAAAATCTTAACCATTTGTAAGCGATTCCTCAATCTAGTATTAGAGCTTCACCTTGAATGCCTTGATATAATTTCCCAATATTATTTTTACAAAAAAGGGGTATTGATGCTTTACTATTTAGGTGTGCATTTTTTATAATCATAGTCAGCCTATGTTATGAATTAGTCATGATTTATATTTTTCACCACATCATCTCAGTTCTGTGTAATTATCTGTAAACTAACTACTTACATGCGCCTCTAGGAATGTATCGCTAAGAAGTCCAGCCGCATGCGCCATCCTTCCCGACTTGGCCTGAGGCAGAAAGATACCTGTGATGCTCACATGATCTCCAGGAGCTGCTAAACGAGTGTTTTCGCCGTAACAAAAAACAGACATAGTTCTTGGCACATGTCCAACAGGAACTTGGTCACTCTAAAAGAAAGTTTATCTTTTAATTTTGCTGCATTTAGACCTTACCAGAACAAATTAGCCTACCACAACCCTAGTCCCAGACTGAAATACCTGAATAGAAATAACAGTAACAATAAAACATTAATATAACAAAAACGTCTAGTAACAGAAAAACTTTAGTGTGTTACCATTTGGTGTTACTGAGTGTTCTAGAACATATCTACCAGTCAGTGAGTCCTTTCCTCAGATAGCTTATCTGCTCATTTTACAGCTCTTCGCTAGCCACGTTAAAATTCGAAAATAAATTGAGGTTAAGGTCCCAACTTAGGCAAGCGAATCCCCAGCAAAGAACTTTAAATTTTTTATAACTAGTATTGTTAGAGAAAATTCTAGCAGATGAACGAGTAAAAACTCTACATTACAGCAAAAGAAAGTCGCAGTCCTTTCCCTTGAAGGAGACGGAAAGAAAGCGTCAAGCCCTACTGAATACCAGATCTAATGCACAGAGGATTGCGAGTGCAACAGAAAACGCAGTCTTGACTCAAGAGAAAAGAAGCATCTGGACATTCTTCAAGGACAGGCAGAACTTACTTACTTTTGACGGGAGCACACGATGAACTGTCCTAGAAGGCACCAAATAGACCTTGGAATATTTTCCAGTAGTCACTTCAGTCTGTCCGCTGTAACTTCCCTGGCAATGTTCAGCCAGCCTCTGTCACATCTCCGACCAAAACTATCCGTGGTTTCGGATCCTCTTTTAATTTCCAATTGGGAATCTTAAATTTTTTCGACACCAGAATGATGATCACTAGATCATCAGAATGAACAGGACAAGTAAAAGTATGATTGCTCGGGCAAGTCCATTAAAAATTATTTACTGATTCCTCCTCCCCCCTACCTTGATATCTACATGCAATTTGATTGGATTTGCAATATTCTATTTTTCTCAGGCAGCTAGGAAATGTTTCCATTAGTTTTTTTCTGCTCAGCAGCGAGAGCCAAAAAAATTACCGTTGATATTCTTTAAATTAACATTTATCACGATAACTTTTTCTGTGTGAACCCAGGGCTAATGTCTGGTGAGTATTGAAAAAAAATATATTATTACGACGGTAATTTTAATTAAACATGGGGTTCTCTATTATGGGGGTTCCCATTACTAAAAAACCATGTATCCAGAAAGAGATTGACTAGTGGCTTATCAGGCTCTATGTTTTTGTAGCAGCCTAGCCCCATGAAAGATTTAGTAAAAATGAAACACAAATCTCATATTAGCTTCTAAAAAATCAGGTCGTTCAAGTTATATTATTACTCTGTGTTCAGCCTAAAACACCACTTCCTCCTCGACACGGCTTATTAGCAAACTTAAGCGATTTCAGTTGCTCCGTAAAGCACTTTAGTTAATAAGATATGTAACGTTCATTGGACAAATTGACAGGATTTTCCGATAATTCCTTTTACAGAGTATGAACAGCCATTGACATAAGTGCTTATATTTTGGTCAAAACAACAGCAACAACCCCGGAAGAATCGATTCTGGGTGTGCATAACGCAAATCGAAACTGCTCACTGATTCAATTCACGATAATTGCCCGTTGCCGCAGTTTTTTTTCTGTATGAATTTATGAATACTCGCTTTACATAATTTACTGAAAACTTGGCAAGTCTGTATGGTCCACAGTGACGTGTTTTTACTTCTCCTTTCAAAATGGTGTAAATCTTCAATAATTTTCCTTCTTTGTTTTTGAAATGAGAATTTTCTCCGATGTTGATAAATTGTAGCATCCCTTCGTCCGACTTTGTCGTGAGGTGAGGCAGGGAGGGGGGGGGGGAGGATTTTGTCAATTAGTATATTTAAAACGTATATTTCCAGTATTTTAGATTAAATTCGACCAACCTTATTCATTGGGCTTATGGACGTCTCTTATTTAGCTTATGCAGATGATCTTCTATTTCTACGTGAAAAAAAGGAAGATTTGTCCCGTCTATACTCTAAGATTCGTCTTTCTCTTAATGCTGATAGATATGAGTTCCTAGTATTTATTAAGATGGATCAAACTAATGCTCCCCTGGTATGACACGGTTTCCCTATACCCTTTGTTGCCTCATTTATGCGGTTAGGCATTACTGTGACAAATTCAGTTTAACAACGTGAAGTTAAAAAGAATAACTCAATTTAGTTATTCTAAAATCACTGCTAGTCATGGGAATTTTAATAGACGTGCCCTTGTAAGATTGTATTCCACTTTCTGAACCAGAACTACACCGGTCTCAATTTAGTGTCGAGTGCTACGGCACTCTGCAGTTTGCTAAAAAAAAAAAATCGCCGGACTACTTCTTACGTAAACCGACGTTTTTCGAAAACAAGATTTGAAAAAAATCAGGATTTCCCCGGAGTATTAATGTCTACTAGGAGCGCAACTGCGGATAAAGCATCCGAATCTATGGTTCTATTTACAGATGAGATTTGTAAATTCGCTAAATCCAAATTAGCGGTTTGTGAACAAGTCGTTAGCCTCTATATACTGTTGATACAATGGTAAATCAGAAACAGTACTTGATGTTTACATCAAACATCAGTACTTGTACATCAAAAACAGGAAACCAGCCCCTTCAGTTTCGGGTTTAGTTCAACTGAGAAGATTTAACTCTTTTTGTTTGTTGTATCTCATTTTTATTTTCTTTTATATGTTTTTTATACCCCTCATTTAACTGGCTCCAAACGCACAATTGCATTTCCTGGATGAAGAACCGAAAAACGGAGAACAGCACCGCCTGGAGAACACAAACGGAGAACAGCAGGGACTGTAAAGTCAACTGCATTATTATTTACCTTATCTTACCTCATGGCAGTGACTTTGATGTTTACATTAGTGACTTGATGTTTACATCAAACATCAGTACTTGTACATCAAAAACAGAAAACCAGCCCCTTCAGTTTCGGGTTTAGTTCAACTGAAAAGATTTAACTCTTTTTGTTTGTTGTATCTCATTTTTATTTTCTTTTATATGTTTTTTCCCTCGCCTTCTAATATAAATTAGTAAAAATTACATACACGTATAAATTTTCCCTTAAAACTATTTATACTTCTGCCGTTCTGCCCGTCAATATTTACTTACATGTTCTTGCACTCTGACTTCTTGAAATTTAATAAACTTGGATCCTCTTGTTAGCATTGCTAGTCGGCCTCCTCTCTTGTTCAGTTTACATTCTTCTCCACTACATTGTGTAAGTGGATTGAAACTGGAACCAGTCACCTTAAATAAATCATAAAAATTATCATTGGCGAAAGTCTCTCTAAAGAAAAGCTAATATTTGCGCTTTTCAAATTTTACCATGCCTTGGCACTTGATCAAAACACTTGATTGACTTAGTTCTGTAAATTTTAAAAGCTCCTCCCTAAAAACAAGGAATTAACATCAAATGTGACTCAGAAAAAACATTTTAATCACTCAATATGAAACGTTTTTTTAAGAAAACAGATTTAGATAGATAGAGATAATTCAGGTCATGGTTGCAGCAGTAGCTAAAACCAATGAACAGTTTGTAATTTAGAAGATAATTTTGGCAAAAAAAAAAAAAAACAGAAACACATAAAAATGACGTTCAGTTGGAACAAAACTACACCACTGAAATTGCTAATGTCAAAAACCCTTAATAAGAGGTATACAGCCCAACACTTTGAACAGCTATAAAAACTGCACTTTTGAATGGGTAGCACCGACGTGTCTCCTTTTTTGACTCGTTTTCTTTCGTAATTTTTTCAGGAGTGATTTTGCAGAATATCCAAAAAGAGATCATTTGAACAAAAACTAGAGTACAATATCTAGTACATTTTTCAAGTAAAGAAACATCGTGGCACAACAGAGCACCGTTTTTGACCATTTTGCGCCGCAAAGCCACAAAAAAGGATCAAAGTGCTGGGCAGGATAGTTCACTGCCTGGTCTCCACCAAAAGTAAAAAAAAAAGAAGCAGAAAACCATTGTCAGAAGGTTAAAGCTCCTCATCTTAAAAACCAAGAAAAATCATACAGAAGCATGGATAGCATGACTGTTGAGTTGCCTTATTAACCCCTTTTACTATACTTCGTGTGTCACGATGGATTTTCTTTCTTTCTTATTTTTCCCAGGGGTGATTACCACTTTATGCCACAAAACATCATCTTTTACAGTTGCTAAAATTCTAAGATAGCCAACCAATGGATAACTATTTAAAAGATGGATATAAAGCCCACTTCCCTCTTTCAAAAAACACCCTCCCGCTTCTCCAAGAGATTTTAAGTTTTTACGGTTGTTCTTATAATTTTTCCTCCTGTGCACTCTTCAGGCAAGACTCCTCAACCAAAGCTTCTGTTGTTTGAAGAATCCACCTCCATGCCTTTCCCCTCCAAAGGGCACTGAGTTTACACGAAATTGGAATTTCAAAAATTAACAAGAATGAAAAAAAATGGTACTATAACTAAGAGCACTATTAATTAAATTCGTGTGCCGTTAAATAACTAAAAGCAAATTTTTCTAGCAAAAGTAAACACTGACATTAAAACATTTATTTTTGTTACTAGTTTGATTAACAAAAACCTCAAGAAATAAACTAGTTCGTGTATATTTTTACAAATTCAAGTCTAATGAAGGTAACAGTTACAGCAGATCCAGGTAATCAGTGGCCGTCCTTAGAGTAGCTTAAATTTTATGATTACAGACAATGGTGCCAAAGAAGGGTGGTAAAGAAAAGAAAAAAAAAGAAATAAAAGGAAAGAAAAAGAAAGGTGAGCAAACTATTCAAAAAACAAAATACTACTAAGAAAATTTCCTAAGGATATTTGAATCATTATTACCAGGCAATTCGAGCATCAATCCTCCATCTCTGGAAGAGGCTTCTAGTCACTGTACTGCAGTAACCATTTACATATGATGCGCTGTTAAATTTTGATAAAGGATACTGATACAGTATCTAGAGCCATCGGGGCCCATAAGTCGTCAAATCGACGTTTCAGTTGCTAAGTCTTTTTACACGGACAGGTAGCAGCCAAACTACTGGGCGGTTTGGTGGAATTATTGAAAAAAAAAATTGGTTACGGTTAAAGTTAAAGCTTCGATTGGCCGTGTTTGATATGACTCCTGTGAAAAAAACAGCTTAATTTTTGTCATATCTATCCATCAAAAAAGCTTATCAGGTCTCAACAAAATACGGTAGAGACTATCAGCTAGGGTTTAATAACACATTCAGGGGATTAAAGTCTTCTCTTATAAGCTTATAGGGCAATTTCTACTAGATGTAAGTGTATAAGATGAGACTTAATCTATATTAGATTTATGCTATAGAACATTTCCATTTTTACACGAATGTATTTTCCACTATTAAACCAAAAATTTTACACACGGGGCATAACCACTGGAAATCCTCCATAGCTATGAAATCAGCAATCAAAACATATACTTTATAGCTGCGAACAGCCATAAAAATCAGTCTTTAGTGTAACCGTTTAATAGTAGCTTCAGCATCATGCAACTTATTGCCAGAGTTGTCTAAATCCATAGTAAATGACAAACATTTATAGGAACCTATGAGAGCTTCTCCGTAAGTCACATGTGCTGCTACGCAACTATGACCCAATGAGTCAGTCGCTGCAACACTTCAATAGTCTTTGACAACGGAGGTCAAGTTCCTTCAGGGCCTTGAGACAAGACTGAATATTGTTTTCAAAATCCCAATTATCTTGTCTTATTCATGTGTTTGGAAAAATTAAATTGTTTGACAAAAAAAAAAAATTGGTACAATAAAACGCATACATAAGCTAGATGTTACTTACGCTTTGATAATGTTCTTCACTGCACTGTTGACAAATATAGGTGGCAATACGTACGAGAGGTCTAACCTCTATTGCCCTGATCACAATACCACGGATGGTTACAAGTTTTCCAATGGAATTTGCTTTCACTTGTCTCACAGAAAGTGACTCTAACGTTAATGCCGTCTTGAAGTACACCTCACTGAAAATTAAATATCATTTTAAAAGTAAACCACTTAGGTTAGTTCAAATAGTTCCCTGCTGCTCCAAAATATTACATCGTTGTTTCTTAAAAATACTCCTGTTTTGTGCTTTCAATAACTCCTCATTTAACTGGCTCCAAACGCACAATTGCACTTCCTGGATGAAGAGCCGAAAAACGGAGAACAGCACCGCCTGGAGAACACAAACGGAGAACAGCAGGGACTGTAAAGTCAACTGCATTATTATTTACCTTATCTTACCTCATCCTCACAACAATATCGTCTGACGCACCCCCCCCCCCTCCTGCCACGAACCTGTGTCGATTTATAGAATAAAAATACTGTCGATACAAATATCTCACAGTAGCCGGGCATTAGTGCCCATTCACCATTCTTCCACTATCAAACCCTATTTCAAGTCTTCATCCTTGATACCTAGGCAGCAGTGATTCAAAAGACACGAAGTTACAGAACGAAAATTCGAAACAAGAGCGGCAAAACTGAAAAATGACTTGGGTTGTTTGGCAATCGACAGCGGCCAGTTCCTTCAATAAGAAATTTCTTAACCTGTTTTTTTATCTATACCAGATCAAACATAACTAAAGAAAATTTAGATCAAAAGCTTCATTTTCGAATTATTTCCGCGGGCGAGTCACATATTACCTTACGAATTACACCAGCCAAGCAACCTCACTTAATTCAACCAGGTCTATGCAAACTATTCTTTTCAATAAAGATTTGGCCATCAAGACTCTTGGTTAACTACGATATTAATACTATAACATGCTTAGTTCTTACTCCTGAATAATCGAGATTCCTTCATGCAAAAGAAAATTCACAGGACAACACACGCACACCCGCAAACGCATTTGGAAATTTCAGAACTAGACCATTTCAATCCATTTTACAAGCTCTTCGTCCCTGGTTCTCTCAACATTGAACAAAAAAGAGTTGGAGCAGCCACATAAACACCAGTTTTAAGCTTCTAAGAACCTATAGCATATAAGTTCGGTGTGAGGTCAATGCTAGCTTTTTAAAGTACATGATCTCTCCTTACTATGAACATTCTTATCTAAAAGTGTTGTCTTATCCAGTTCAACTTGCCACGGAACTTTTCTTTTCAAACGTAACTTCTTGAAAGATGTTATGCCAAAAAAACAATTGATTGGAAAGCTTTTTAATTCTGCACTTTAACAGAGAGAACTACTCTCAAGGAATATCCCCACAATAAGGTTGAACTGCCTCTTTTAGACACAAGCACCACATAACATTTAGGAATGAATAGCACAGCCAGGAGACGTTATGTCTGTCATAAAACCTGGGTGTCATGTCATTGAAACCTTTGCTATGTGAATACATTGAATGAAATGAACAGTATTTTTTTCAAATCAAAATATAGCATTCGAAGTGGCTAACAATGACTCCAATCAAGTTTATCTTATATTAGCTATAATAGTGAAGGTCTTAGTGGGACATTTCAGTAGAGGGGAATAACAAAAGAAAATCATATACTCCAAAGATAAATTCTTAAACAAAATATAAAAGATTTCAGCACATTCATATTTTTTATTGTAAGAGACAAGAGGATTCAAACTGCAAGTATTGGGTGTATACTATAGTTATGAGCAGGTACAGTGAACGTCCCTCTAGTAGCCCAAAACTTGGAGAACAAAATTACAAGGCCATTTTGCTTTTATATTTATCTAGGAACTCAAAATTTAGTACCAAAAGAGTTACTCAGTCAAGTACAGTGACAAAAGTGAATAATTATTGTGAATGTGAATGTGTAAAGTGAATATTTATTGGAAAATTATGAAACAAAGTTAATGAAATTTCAATGATTTGGATAAACTCCTTTTGAGGTATGGCATTTTTGGTTGTCGCATCCAGTAAAAAATTCTGAGTCAATGAGAAGGTGAGGTCTTCTTAAACAGGTGATGGCGTCGAGAAAGGACGAAAGCAATGACTGCTACATACCTGCAGTTCGACTTAAGAGTCTTTTATAATGGACGTTTTAATGTTTTGGGGGCTCTTGAGATTTCATTTTTGTCATGTACTGTTTGAAAGGTAAATTGAAATTAAACTATGCTACCAGACACCTGAATTTATCTTCGAGCTACAGTTATAGCTACCAATCGTATTAGTAGTAATTAACTTAACCATTACACTCAATACTCCCTTCAGAGATTACAAAGGTTGGTAACCTGAAAAACTCCTCGAAGAGTCAAATAAATGAGGATCATTTGATCCCAAATCCTAACTTTACAATAATCGGGCCCCAAGGAGGCTCATAAGGCGCGAAATAAAATAAGGAGGCGCATAATAGATACAAACGTAATTGAGAGAAAAAGAGAAAGGATACAAGAAAAAAAACGTCATAGTAAGGAAATAAAGGAAAAATGACTTACAAACGCCTTGTAAGTTCTTTAGGAAATTGCTGTTGAGCTCGCTGGGAATCGACAAGGTTTTGAGCCTGTGCAGGATCGCTTTGACTAAGTCGCTCGGCTCGTCGATAGATATTTACGGCTTGTGCTTTTAATCGATGTTCTATAAAGACGTCTAATGCATCCCGTACAGTGGGCTGAAAATATTACGGGAACTCAACAGAAGAAGAAAAATTGACACTAAATACAAATCAACAACACATTGGATTATGGCCTTCATTACTAAAGAATGATAAAAAATTTTATATTAAGGAATACATGTCCCAAGTCCCAAATTTTAATACATATAAACAAATGATCAAGTACTTATAAGTGTCCGAAACTTTCAAATTTCTTTTTCTTCACTTCTTATGTTATTTATTGTCGTTTCTTTTTTATATATTTGAGCCTTCAGCTCACTGAAAGCAGTTTTTTTCCTCTTTCAGACATTTGACAGAAGATAACAATCATGTTAAATAAAAATAAAAAAAAAGCGAAATATGAAAAAGTGTAAAAAATTCTCTTTCTACAATTTTGGAAAGCTTTGTGCTACGTGGATGAAACAATCAGTAATTGATCTACTTCCAAAATTAGGGTCTCTGGAGCTATTTCCAAGCTACTATCTCAACTTCTACTCTGCTTGTAAGGCTGGAAAACATATGGCAAAATAGAATCAGTCTGGCTCCAAAGTCTAAAGGTGACGACAACTGCCTTCGCAGAATATCTACAGTCTGATAGGTATGATGGGTCTGGATTTATGAAGTTGAAATCCCTTTCTCTAACGCTGCTATTGGCTGTGACCCATAATGGAAGTTCGACTCACGTAGCAGCGCAACTTCCCGACTTAGCGAAAGACTGCTACTCCCTACTTCACCAATGTATATTTCAGAGAATACACTGAGCAACATAGATTTTCACACAAGGAAATTTCCCTTTCTTCCGCTGTAGGTGTTTGTGTTGTCGAATTCAGTATTAGAATTTTTCCATTGCTTTAGTTTTTGCAGAGTTTTATACAAGTTCTGTCTCGAAATTTGAATATTTTGATAATAGGAAATAATGTAATAAGTGTCAAGGTTCATTGTAATGAATACACTTCTACGCGCTAAATTCAAAAATGTAACTAATTTCCTGTTAGCACCTATGATTTTTAAGGCAACGATTTTTAAAAGCTTTAGTTGAACTTTGGGTATCTTGGGGAAAAACATTACACAAAATTGAAGGTGATGGAAAAAGTCCCATCCTATTTTCAAATTCAGTGTTAAAACTTCCGACACGAAAGCACGTTTTAGTTTTGTTACCTTGTTTCATTTTCAGCAATTTGTACCTGGTAAATAATAAGTGGGGGGGGGGACAAGAAAAATGAGTTCTCTAAGAAACTACGAGTATTTGCATGTAGTTGTGTATTGCAAATGCAAAAACCTTAATTGGATTGGTTATATGCTCATAGTCCTGCAGAATAATTTTTCGAAGTGTTTTTTTTTTTTTTTACTTTTAGAGTTTCAGATAAAAAATTTATTGGGAAAAAATGGAAGGTATAAGCATCTAGGTACACTTCTAAATTACGCACAAAGTCTTGTGAGAGGCAAAATCTCTTGACGTATCAGAATAAAATCTGAAAAAGAAGATATTTTGCCAAGAATCTAAATTTTAAAATTATTGAACACAAAGTAGGCATGATGAAAATGATGGGAAAAATCATGTACATTTTACCAAAAGCATCTATTTTAGAAAAAAAGACAGTGCTTGTATCATGGCAATATCACTCAAAATGACAATGCTAAAAACAAAATTTTTACTAGAATTAATTTGAATACTTTAAATGCACTGGTCTGGCTATCTGTGCCAACTCCCTTGGATTCTGAGGGTTTAAAATTAGATTTGTATCAAAGAAACAAAATAACCCTTAGATAGTAAAGGACTCATTTATTCAACAAAATAAGCTCCACCCATGTTCTAAGAATGGATGACTGCAGGGTTCCTAATGCAGCATTGCAACGACATCCATAACAGTCCCGTCATAGAAATAGGGCAGTAATATCGTCAGACGTACCTACCAGAACTATTTGCAAAACCTTAACGCCACATTCCAGTCTCAATGGAAGGATATTGTCATAGAAACAAATTCGAGGAATAATAAGCGGTTCCTTTAGGATATTCTAGGTGTCTCAGGAGGCATAGGCAATAAGGTTTATTCATTCCATGGAAGTTACTCCCTAGAGATACCAACTGAAATGCCCATGCAGAAAAGCAAGCTTCTAATAGATTTTTCTGTGAATACCCTAAACATCTATGTTGCAACTTCTCAGCTCAGCTGTATTCAGAGGTTTGCAATAAGGTGCTAATGGAAAGAAAAAAAATGATCCTTTACTAGCTAGGGTTCCATCTTAAAAAGTTTTTACTCTGTTTCCAGATAACGGAAAAATATTCTACTCTACTTGATAGCAAAACTGAAAGAAACTTTTCCAATACCAGAATTCAAAATTTTAATGCTGGTCCTTCAAGAATAAAACTTTCAACACCAATTGATGCAAATTTGAGTGCAAGTTCCAACTAAAACTCTAAATTAAAAGAAACGGGATAAATAATTAATCACTCTACTTTTCAGTTTCTCTCTGAGCTTACAAGTAGTTATTGAAAAAAACAAAACAGGAATCGCTAATGAATAGTGAAACCCAAAAAAATGTATTCTTAAGCATAGAATGAGTGGTTTCCTCAGACATACAGAATTCTAGCATTAGCTCCACCATGCTTTGGAGCGTGTCCAATATGTGCAATTGTAAAATAACAAACTCTTATTTTTGTATTGACAAAATAGCATTGTTTCAACCTACTTCGTGTTCCCTTAGTAATGGGATAAGCTCTTCCACTACATCAGAAGCTAGCGCCACGTATCTTACTGTATTGTTAATGATGCGTTCTTCCAGTTCTTCATCATACTTCTTTATATCCTCAAGGTCCACTTCGAGAGCAACCTATGGGGATTCAAAGATTAATTTTAACTTTGAGCAGTGTCCTTCCTTCCCAAAGAACAATTTAAAAAATCAAAATAAAACGCTCATCATTTAAGTGGACTAGGTCAATTTTTCATATTTTCAAGCAACACCACCACAACATAGCTGGAACTCCATGTTTTCAAGTATATTCATGAACTAAGTTTAATTTTTACATTGATCGTGATACTGGGCCCTCCACTATAACAGAAGCGCATGTTTATGCTTATAGAATGCCTTTGATAAAAGCTGTGGTCATCAACTGTCTTGGTCTTTAGAAATTCTTTTTCATTATTTTATTTGGTAGAGAGGTAAGACAAAACTAGTTAAAAGATGGTTATTGAGAAGTAATGGGGATGGCTAAAAGCCCTTTCACTTTGGAACTTGAAACCTTTAGCTGTGTTTCTGCATATAATTGATTCCTTCAAATAATCATAAAATTTCAAGGCTCAATTAAGGCCATCCGTTTGGGTATTAATATAGTGAGAGACTTTAAGTAATGAAAATTTATTTCCAACATATATTTAAAATTTGGGCTAATGATCTCTGAGAAATTCCCAAAAGAAACTTTTAGTGGGGTAACCAGCAGCTCATCTATTGTGTTTAGTCATTTTAGGGGTTATTTAGAACTATTTCAAAACAACAACGATCGTTCTTTAGATGCAAGTTCCTTTGGGGTTTTTTTTCCTGTTTTTTTTTCGTATGATTTTTTTTTCTGTATGTTTTACCTGTTAAGTCTTTTTTCTCAATTGATAAAGGCTCCTGGATGGGAAGCCAAAATGTTTGGATTCATGTTGTTTACTTTTTATTGCCTTCATAAAAACCTTTACATGCAATTCATAAGGCTAATATATTGTCAATTTATTCATATATATACAAACCACATTATCTGAAAAACTTGTTCTATGATGCTCAAAGCATGGAGGTATTTTCCCTTTTTGTTCTTAGTGTAACCCTTTCTATAAAGCGGATGGTAATAAAGATATAAAGACAAGATCACCCACAATGGAAGAAACTGTTCAATTTAAGAGGTGGCCACTCCACTGTAGTAATTGCTACATTATATTTTGCAGCTACATGTTCATAAAATTAGCATTGTTTATTTAGAATTTGATCTATTCAGGCTTATAATCTAAAAAACTGAAAAAAATGGCCCCATTAAGGATTTTTTATCTAAGCTTGACCTCCTCCAGTGGAAAAAAAACTCTTCATCCTCATTCCCCCCCCCCCTAAGGGTCAGACCTGTATGTATCAATAAAGAAGAGCATTTCATAACTTGTCATAACTTGGTTAAAATAATATAATAGCTTTCCAGTTTATTAAAACAGGCCACTAAACTTCACAAGCTTTTTTTGTATTTTCAATAATTTTCAATAGCTCCCTATTCTTCAGCACAAATAAAGTGAAATTCTATTTTTGGATTTTAATCAAGCTTTGATATACTTGTCACCACGGAAGCCACTTCCAGCCGTTTTTTTTTTTTTTTCTTCCCTTTTGAGTTTTATTTTGTGCTATGATAATTCTTTATTTGCTGGACAATGCAATTTAAGGTAATTATTTGTAGTTATTTTTGTAAAAACTTAACAATGTAGTTGCTTGTCATTTTAATAAGTTCTAAATGCAACTGTAATTAATGGAAGAGACGGATGGTATTGAGAATGATAAAAATTGGTTCAAATCATAAAATAAAAATGTAAAATTATACTTTAAAAAATGCATGTTTTCAAAAGAGCTTCTATAGACAGAACAATATTAAAATATTCTTGTCAGTTTTTTTTTACAATAAGTGTTTTTTAAGACCACGCTGCCTTTCTTTGATGAACAAATGAAAGTTCAAAAAGAGATAAGTCCCTATTTAGGGACTTATTGCTATCTAAACTTGTATTTGTTTTTTTACTGCAACAAGGTAATGTACCAGTTACTACAACCTAAAAAAAACTTTCTGTAAACAAAAATAGTTTGACTTAGTCCACTAAAATTCAAGGAAGGTATGCTATTGCACAAGGCCTGTATTGAATATTTGGCATATTTACAGTTCTACATAAATAATGTTACTATCCATTTTTTTAATTGCCCCAAAGTAAATTTCCCAATAGACCCACTGCAAACAACTACTGAATACCTGACAACACTACCAATAAATCATGTACATTTATTGGTTATGAATGGTAAAAGAACAATTTCAGAATGATAAGATAATATACCAGAGAGATGGTAGATGCTAAGTAATAGGTACATTACCCAGTTTGATTTTGTGTTCTAGTGTTATTACCCCTCCTCATAAATCCAGACTGAAATGAGAATTCATAAAGAAAGCTATTCTTGCTAAACCCATAAATCAGGAATGGGGTTAAACATGGAGACACATACTTGATCAACATATTTGAAACTACAGCCTGTAAAATTATAAATAAATATACAGAAGAGGTAAGATAAGTCTTTGTTTAAATATATAGTAATTTTGTTTTAATGTAAAGAGTTAACAAGCCTACACACATGCAAACTGTACAGACATAAATAAGTTGATTTGTACCAAGCTAATCTAGCTGAAAAAAATTAAGATATTTATACCTTTTCTCTGTGTGCAATCTTACGGATTGCTTCACAGTATGGAAAGCTTTTTTGGCCATTCTTATCTTCAGTATAGAATTCCTCAAAGAATCTTTTAAATTGACCTAAAAAAGAAATATTTTAAAACCAGAACTAAAAATGCTCCCATAACAACAGTCATGTTAGTATTAATGGAAATACATCAACTTATTGCATAGATAAAAGTCAGTTGAATAGCCAATGATAAGAGTTTTTAAAGAAAATCTTTCAAATGTAACAAATGTGCAGTTTCTATTATATGCTGGCTATGTGCATACATATACACATATATACATATATATATATATATATATATATATATATATATATATATATATATATATATATATATATATATATATATATATAGATATATATATATATATATATATATAGATATATATATATAGATATATATATATATATATATATATATATATATATATATATATATATATATATATATATATATATATATATATATATGTATATATGTGTATATATATATATATATACATATATATATATATATACATATATATATATATATTTACATATATATATATATATATATATATATATATATATATATATATATATATATATACATATATAAATATATATATATATATATATATATATATATATATATATATATATATATATATATATATATATATATATATATATATATATATATATATATATATATATATATATATATATATATATATATATATATATATATATATATATATATATATATATATGTAAATATATATTTTTGTGTGTGTTACTGTGAATGTTGTTTGAAATTTGTGAATGTCAACATTTACTGGTGAACATCCAAAATATATGTTTTTTTTTCTCCTTGGATTTAGTCAGTAGTGCCAGTCAACATTCTTAATTTAATGTAGTGTTTGATGGTGACAGGTTTGGTTAGTTTAGGTTCTTAACCCATTTCTGATATTTATAACCAAATTTAACCTAACATAATCTAACCTAACCCAACTTTAACTTTTACCATCATAGATTGCATAAGATTGAAAAAGCTGACTTGCAAAGCTAATTAAATCCAAGCAGAGAAAAGGAAATTTTGCTTCTTGGGCATGTAAAAACCTTATGTTTGTAATTGTTTTTTTTTTAGTATTAATAAATTGATTGATTGGACACTCACTGGTGAATGTCAACATTAACCAAATTTTGGACATGGACTGTAACATATATATGTTACAGTCCATATATAAGGACATGGACTGTGTATTTATATATATATATGTGAGGTATATATACACACATATATATATAAATATACATATAATGTAACCATACATATAATACTTTTTTATGTTACCTTCCCTCTCCTTTCTCCCAAAATAAAATCCTGGGTACATTCCTCTCTGTCCATAAAGAAAACAAAACTGTCTTCTATAGTTAAGGTCATTGAACTGAACCACAAGATGAGTGCAATTTCTACACATAAAGGCAGGTAGTTACATGACTATGTTAGAGAGTAGTTATGTAGATGGAACTATTGGGAATGGGTCTCTTATTTCTAAGGCTTAGAAGATTTGTTAATTGCATAATTTTGATTAGTCTGCTTTTGTCAGTGTCAATACTAATGTGGCTTGAAATCTTACTTAAACCGTTGGGACTGTTTTCACAATCTAGAGTCAAATGAAATCAGACTTGTAGACCAAAATCAATGGAATTTTTTCCAAAGTTGGGACTAGTGACTTGTCTTCTGTGCAATTTCCTAAGCCAATAAAATTGGAAAGTAGTGGAAATAGAGAAAATAGGAAAGTGGAAATAAAGACTTTCTGGTAAATAATTTAGGCTCTAAACCCATTAGTGAGTTTGTCAAACTCAACCACTTTCTAAGATAGGAAAGCAAAAAAAGTTAGTTTTAACAGATTAAACCGATTCAGTAGCAAGAAGGTGAAATATACCATTTAATCTAAAATTAAATAGCTTTCCAACTATAATAATTGCTGTCTCTGCTAATTCCTTTCCAAACCCTGAAAAAATTAAGCAACATATGATTATCTATACTGGAGAACTAGGAAATAAACATACCTTTCAATGTTCACTTGATTGTCCTAGAGTAAAATCTAAGATGATGGGCTTTTGGCTATCTTGGAAAGCACTATGTTAAAATAGGTAACTGAAACTTACAGAAACAAATCCAGGGTCTAAAATATACCCTGAAAAAATTTTTTTTTGCCTCTAAGTTTTGAAAGCATACTTTTTGTGATCTTTTCAGGATTTTCTAAATTTGAGGAGTGGTTTCGAAAAACTTTAAAACTACAGTGATCTTAAATTAATTGAATTAATTCTAAGTCTTGCTTTGTCTCTATTGTTTATTCTCATCTATGACTATTGCTTGTAGTCTTCTGTTTTCTTAGCTTGTGCCTTCTGCCCCACATTTCTTTGCAAAGGCTTGACTCAAATAAATGAGGTTTATATATATGACATTTGCTTTCTTTACATGGTGTCAAAAACTGTCCATAATTCCTCTAAAAACCAACTATGTTGCTACAAATTTTGATACTGAACAAGCAAAATTCAAAAATTATTCAGAATTAGTGTTTAATGGTCTATTTGGTTTTAAAAAGTGAGAAAATACAGTGTCCAAACCTACAAACTTGGATTTGTAAAAAAAACTAAATGCATTTAACATGCATGGACTTGCCAGTGAGGAAACAGAATGATTATAGTTTAATTTAGAAAACTCACAGCTTATCCTTCCCTAAAACAGAATTTGTTTTCTTTGATATACAATGCAGAAAAGAGACCAGCTTGAGAACAAAAACATAGATAGTCACAATACTGAACTTAAAAACCTTGTGAAATGTTGTATTCAATGAGAGACGTTTGATTAAATCAGTTTCTATTGAAGCCAACCAACCTGCAACACAAAACAACAACCATAAGCACACAGCAAGCAATACAATGAGAGCATTACAGGCGGCACAAGCATATCATAACAAAGGTAAGCATACAACATCTTCCTTCACATACAAAATACAAAAAAACAAATAACAAAACAAAAAACAAAACTCTTCTGAAGAATCATAAATAACCATAGTTCCATTTAGTTATTCACAGATCGAAAATCTGTCTTGGTTTTATGGGCCTTCCATATCTTGACACGCGTGGCCCAAATAGAGTCCTGTTTGTATTAGAATTCCTATTACTGTTCACTGGAACCGGTTTCGGAGTTGCAAACGGTGTGGCTGGAACATCAGCATTTTCATCAACTCTAAACCTTGGTGGAGTAGCAATAGTCGGACTGGTAGCGTCTAGTTTTTCAGGGGACTCAGTACCCTCAAGTAATGGACCTGGCGCAATAGACTGGCTCTCATCTGAGTCTACAAGTTGACAGAACTATGCCTTTCTTCCAATGCTTATCTTCTTTTGATAGTTTCATCCAAACTGTTTTGTTTGGACTCAGCATAGCTAAGTCTTTTGCATGCCGGTCATAGTGGGTTTTCTGCCTACACTGGTTTCTTTCATGAACCTTGATGATCTCTTTTCTAGGTATTACCTTGGGACGCAGCTGGATAGTTGGTAGAATCGACCTCGGAGTCCTACTCATGAGCAGTTGAGCCGGTGATGCAGATCCACTGATTGGAGTATTCCTGTACTCAAGAAGACCAAGATAAGGATCCAAATTGGAGTCAACTGCTTTCTGCATGATTCTTTTTGCAATGTCTACTGCCTTTTCTATATGCCCATTTGATTGTGGGAAGTTTGGGCTTGATGTACACTGGATGAGAACTGTGGCCCATTGTCTGACCGAATCTTCAACGGTATGCCATATCTAGCAAAATGTGACTTGAGTTTGGTGATGATTTCCGACAAAGTTGTGCAGTTCAACTTGTCAATCTCAATGAACCGGCTATAATAGTCACTGGTAATTTCTGCCCTCCAATTGACAAAGGTCTACACCATTAGCTTACCATGGGCCTTGGGGTAGTGGAGTAGAAAGCAGACTCTCTGGGGTTGTTTGGTGCATATTTCCCACACGATTTACAGCTCTTTACAAACTCTTCTATTTCATGGTTCATTCCAGGCCAGAAAACCACAGTTTGCGTTCTCTGTTTGGTTTTTTTATGCCCATGTGGGATGCATACAGTTGCTGGAGAATGTTTGGCTGGATGGCTAAAGGAATGACAATTCAGTCAGCCTTCAAGATGATGCCATCAACAACTGCTAGCTCTTCTCTGAAATTCCAGTATGGGATAACAGGTCTTGGACAAGACTTTCTGACAACAGGCCACCCTTCCTGGATCACTTTGATTAGGGTTTGCATGACTGGATCTCACTGATTTTCTTTTCAGATTTGCTCCATTTTTGTATCACTAACAGGTATGAGCTTAACAAACGAGTTTACATGAAATTCAATCCCATTTTGAAAATCATTGTTTTCTTCAGATGGGTGCAGTCTTGACAGGGCATCAGCTACTGGGATATCTTTGCCTCTAATGTAGTGAACCTCCAAATGGTTCAGCTGTATCTGAAGCATCATCCTTTGCAGCCTTGGTGGTGCCTGAGACAAAGGCTTTGACAGAATGGTTTCCAAGGGCTTGTGATCTGTGTACAGCTTGACTTTTCAGCCATAAATGTATTGGTGAAATTTCCGACAGCCAAACATGATTGCATACAGCTCCTTCTTGATCTGTGAGTAGTGCTGTTCTGTCTCATTCAATGCTTTTGAGGCACATGCTACAATCTGTCTGTGAGTTAAAAGCTCTGCCCCAAGGCCATGTTTTGATGCATCTGTTTTCAACTTTACTTCCTTACTTTGAGCATCAAATGCAGCTAGGTTCTGACAAATAGAAACCTTGATCTTCTCCATCTCTGATTTGTGAACATCTGTCTACTGGAATGTATCCTGGTTTCCTAACTCTCTTAATGAGTTGTTCAAAGTCAAGAGATTTGGAATGTAACAAGATAGGAAATTGACCATTCCTAAAAACGTCATGAGCTCCTCCTTGCTTGTAGGACACAGCATTTCCTTTATAGCCTGAACCTTCCTTGGATCTGGCTTTATGCCTTCAGCTGTGATGACGTGGCCAAAATAAGGGATACTGTGCATCAAATATACATTTCTCAGGGTTGAATTTCACTCCTTCCTTTCTGGCCCTCTCTAGCACGCATAAAAGGTTTCTATCATGCTTGTCATCTTTACCAGATACTATTATGTCATCCACAACCACACCTAGACCTTCTAGATTGTTGAACGTTTCCTCCATTTTCTGCTGGAATATGTCCTGAGCACACACAATCCCAAAAGGCATTCTCATGTATTGATATCTTCCAAAGGGTGTATTGAAAGTTGTCATCAATGATGATGGTTCTGACAGTTTGAGCATCCAATACCCAGACTTGGCATCTAGCTTAGTAAACCTGTTGTGACCATGAAGCCGTGGAGCTATGTCTTCAAAAGTTGGCATGGGGTAATAGGGTTGTTGTATAGCATTATTTAGATCTCTTGGATCTAAACACAAACGCAGAGACCCATCTTGTTTTTCAACAGTGACAATTGAGTTTACCCACTCAGTAGGAGTTGTAACTTTCTGTATAATACCCTGTTTTTCCAGCTGTTCTAACTCGCTTTTTAGCTTGTCATGAAGGGTGAATGGTATACGTCTCACTGGATGTACAGTTGGCACAGCATCTGAACAAGCAAAATTCAAAAATTATTCAGAATTAGTGTTTAATGGTCTATTTGGTTTAAAAAAGTGAGAAAATACAGTGTCTAAACCTACAAATTTGGATTTGTAAAAAAAACTAAATGCATTTAACATGCATGGACTTGCCAGTGAGGAAACAGAATGATTATAGTTTAATTTAGAAAACTCACAGCTTATCCTTCCCTAAAACAGAATTTGTTTTCTTTGATATACAATGCAGAAAAAAGACCAGCTTGAGAACAAAAACATAGATAGTCACAATACTGAACTTAAAAACCTTGTGAAATATTGTATTCAATGAGAGATGTTTGATTAAATCAGTTTATTGAAGCCAACCAACCTGCAACACAAAACAACAAGCATAAGCACACAGCAAGCAATACAATGAGAGCATTACAGGCGGCACAAGCATATCATAACAAAGGTAAGCATACAACATGAAACAACATAAATACAAAGATCCAAACAAAATTGTTTACAGAATATTAAAATTATACATTCATGGGTAAAGTTCAACAAACCATACCCAGAGCAAAATCAAGCCTTGGACTTATTAAAAGAACTATCACTAGCCAGTCACTTGGAATCTGTTTAAAGCTGGATAAGGGAGTTGTGAGATCAGTCCTTGACTTTGGAACCTGCCTTGCTGATCCTTTTTACAAAAGTAACATACAGCTGATTAAAGGTATGCAAAAGAGGGCAATTGAATGCATCTCTGGACTTGGTGAGAAACCATATATTGAAAGGCTATCTACCCTAAAACTACCATCTCTGATCATCCAATACAGGCATAGTGACATGCTACTGATACATAAATAGGTTAACCAACACCAAAACAAGCCCTTCACTCAGTTACCTAAAGAAAAACAAATAATAATAATAATAATAATAATAAATATATTGGAAAAACCCGTCACAATTGACAAAAGACAGATAAAAAACAAAAGAGAAGAAAACACACATACAAAACACAACGAAACTTCTTGAAATGAAAATAATCACGAAGGAACTATAATACAACTATGTAAGAATGGCGGTCCACTGGTGGTTACTCGCTTCTACTCTATCACGGTACTTTTCAAGACACGCTTCCACTGCAGTAAATGGGTCAGGTACTGAATACCGCCTCATTAGGTAAGAATTACTTGTTCTTAATGGCATCTCAAGTAGGAACTTGAGGTACCTGAAGAATATTCTTCTTATAGTTACTTTATTCGAATTTGTAAGTAACTTCCAGAACGGCGAAACGTAAAGAACATGGGGTAAGGCAACAGCAACAAATATTTGTGCACGCAGCGACCTATTTAGATTACGCTTGGAGGAAACCGAAGCTCCATAAGCTGACCTGATCTTCTTCTCGATGTGCTTTACAAGCAGTGCTCGTGTATGCTGAAGAGTTTCACCGATCAGCAGACCCAGGTATACAATTGACTTAGAGGGCATGACCACCTGTGACCCTAGTTGGATTTCGGGTTGAGAGGCATTCCAGTTAAATAACAGTACTTCACATTTTGTCACATTAAAACTCAAACCCGATTTCATCATACTCCATCTCCAAAATTTTAAAGTTAGATTCCAAAGAAGACAAAATTCTTGAAAAGTTTAGAAGGTCATCTGCAAACCCAACTAGGGACACGTCAATGCCTTTAAAAATACAGCAAGGGGCCACTTTTGACTGGGCTGTCAATATGCTGTTGTTGAACAGATCAGGTGATGATACGGCTCCCTGTTTTATACCTTTCTTCACCACAGCAAACCTACGACTTAATTTACCTGACAGTTTAATACGGACCTTGAGCCTACTATACATGTCGTTCAAGGGTTTGACAATAGCATGGTCAACTCCGGACTTTCTCAGCTCAACCATATTCTGAGAATGGATACCCGAATCAAAAGCCCGCTGTACATCATATTCACCTATAGCTAGGCTTTCTTTCGAAATGTGGGCATCCAGTAGAACATTTGCAACTACATGCAAGGCATGGGCACATCCTAAGCCAGCTTGGAATCCAAACTGGTGGGGAGGCACTTTACAACTAGCTTTAATGTCCGAAATTATGAGCTTTTCAAATAGCTTACAAAACACAGATGATACAGTAATGGGTCTGTATGACGATGGTCACTCTAACAAGCTTCATAGCTTAAGCCCAGAGTCAACTGCAGAATTAGACAAGATTTTATCAGCCAAAAGGGCATCAATGATTGGAACTGTTGAAGTAAAGAGTCAGTGTATTAGTGTATACATCAGCCAAAGTTTTCAAAAGGAGACTTGACTAAAATTGGGAGGCTGATTGTCATACCCAACAAACTGGAATAGCCTACAGTACTCTAGCCTATCAGAAATTGACATTGTGCAGTGGTTTCAACTCTAAATTACAGAATATTAAATCAGCAGCTTAAATTTCTGTAAATTTGTTTTCATAAAAGCAATTTAGGCTACTATTAAGACTAATGAAAACAATAACTACCCATTCCTAAATCAGCTACAAATGGCAATTTTTCTTATTAACCAGTTTTCTCATATTTTTAAACTTTTGGTTACTATGAGCTGTTTGAGCCCTTTAAGAAGTGTCTAGCTAAAATTTTATGTCTAGCCAGAATTCAATGTCTAGGCAACAACCATTTACAAGTAAAATTTGGTGCTTAGCTAAAACTACAAACTTAGTTTCAAATTGTCATTTCTAGCCAATCAAGAGAGCTTATGCAGGCAAAACTTTCAAAATTGTAGCCTAATCCCTATTTTTACTATCACAATATGAGATAAGCAAAACAACAGCATTAGTGTTCTTCACTATTATATCTGGTGCTGCATATTTGCCTAAAACAAAAAACAATTAATGAGAAAACAAAAATTTAAATATCAGTTTAAAAATGTAAACATAGGCCTAAATGATGAAAAAGTGGAACTTGACTGCAATCAAAAATCCTAGACATTTGAGTTCTAGAGTCTAGAACTATGACTAGCCAAGCACCTTGTCTGGCATCTCTAGCTAAGTGCCAAATTTTACTTGTGAATGGTTGTTGCCTAGACATTGAATTCTGGCTTGACATATGTCTAGACATGGGATTCTAGCTAGTCATGCTTGTGAATGCTGCTTTAAGGGTTCAAAATTCAATTTCTTCCAGCATGAAAAAAATGTAACAAGTGATGTATTCACTGTAATCTTGGTTAGGCCTAAATTATGTTGCCAGTGATAAATTTATCCTACCATGTGCCTCTCTTTTTGTTCTATCATGTCTCCTACTGGAGATCCACTATTCTATATCCTTACCAATTTACCAGCTACTTTCCAAGTGAGCAAAAAGCCCTTAAACTAAAATTTTACCACAGCCTACTAGGCTATTTTTATTTATTAGGCTATGATGCTAATTTATAAGTAGACAACCACTAAACTTACACCATAGAGAATCTTACATCATATTTATGAGAACTAAGTTGACCCTCAGCAATTCAGGCTTTTGCATCTAGCAAACTAGCCTATGATAGCCCTAGCCTACTTTTTCAGTCAGTCACACTTTGCACAATATTAAGCTGATACACCTCAGACCCAGCCAAGCGAGAGGTAAATCAACTTTTGATTTGTCTTACTTCTTTCTGATTCGTAGTCTCTAGGAAAAGCAGGCATATTTCACTTTTGGCTGTGGAAATATGATGATATTTGCTAACAATACAATGCGGCGGCAATTTTGAAGTTCCAAACAGTGTTTTCACTTGAGTCTGCAGACATTTCATAAAATTCCGGCGATTTTCGGTAGAAAATTGGTAACGGCTCTCCAAATTCGGTTGAATTAGCGGTAAGAGATAGTTCAGACGTTTGGGTAAAACACATGGGATTTCTTATAGGGAGAATGTTCACACGTATCCGAACTGCAAATATTGGCAAAATATTCAATTTCAGAAGTCATGACTGAAGATATAGACTTGAAGTTGCTTTTTTAGCTTTTGACTTTTCTTGTATTCTGAACTTGCAGCATCATACAAAAGTTGTTAATTCTGTACAACGGCAGTCAAATTGGGTGTTTTATGATCCTGACAATCGATATGCTTTTCAAATTTCAAAAATACCGCCGTAAATTCCCAATCACTTCAGCCCTCCGTACGGAAAAGTTAGAAAAAATCCAAACCATACTCCAAATGGGAATTACGAAACTCCTTGTCAAATTTCCCATAGGGAGAATGGAATTCCCAAACATCTAAACTAACTAATTAAGACTTTTTTTTAATTCGTATTATGCCGGATTAACACACATGGAATTTTCCATTGGAGAACCAAAAAGAAAACCTAAAATTTGCTCGCACGGAACATTTTTACATTTACCTCTGTTAAGTAACTTCAATATAAGAAAGAAACATTCCGTAGCAATTCACTGTATTTTAAAATTTCAGAGAGCAGATCTACAAGAGGCAGACTTGATTCAAGAAATTTACCTTTCAGGCTTTGCACAACACCTTAGTTTGTAGAGGTTCGCAACATTGACAGAAAGATTTGAACCAATTCCGTAAACCAAGTCTCGGGGGCGGATCCAGGATTTGTTTTAGGGGGGCGCAAAATAGGTTGATCCGATAAACTTGCGTTAGGAGCAAGTTTAATTAATCAAACTTGAGTTAATTAAGTAAATTACACTACAATAGACTAAGCTAGGAGGCGCGCCCCCCCTCTCCCCCCTGGATCCGCCACTGCCAAGTCTTTATTTAGCCATTGAGTTCGACTTGTGTCAATAAACCTTTTTTCACTGTTATTTCTAAACATTAACTGACGAATGAAAAAGTTAAAATTCAAAGTCATGGCTTATTAAAATTCATATTAATCAAAAAAACTTTTTCCACAAAATAAGTTTTTCAAAGAAAAGTAAAGAACTCCATTAAACAAAAAATGAGCAAAAATGAAATCAAATAATCTACCAAGCGTGAAACTACCACAAACCAGCATCGATAAATAAACGAAACCCAAAACGAACATAAATAACAATAAATAACCGAGTCAAATTCAAAACGAGCAGAAATTAACATTAGCTGGGCTCAAAACCCCTATGCCTTCCCAAGGTCAGAACAAAGTTTGCACTTTACTGAAAAAATATAAATGTTTTACTTTTATAACTTTAATAAATCAAATAATATTAACATTTTGATTACTAAATATCAGTATATGTATATTAAACTGACAATGCAATTAATTTGTGTTTTTTCAGTGAAGTGCAAATTTTGTTCTGACCTTGGGAAGGCATAGGGGTTTTGAGCCCAACTTATGTCAATATCTGCTCGTTTTGAGTTTGACTCGGTTATTTATTATAATTTCTGTTCCTTTTGGGTTTCATTTATTTATTGATGCTGATTTGTGGGAGTTTCACACTTGGTAGATTATTTGTTTTTATTTTTGCTCATTTTTTTTATTGGAGTTCTTTTTGAGCCTTCCAATCACTTTCGACAATTAAAAATGGCACAAGGCCTTTCGATTCCCAATCGAATGAGCCCTTTTTGAGTTTCTACGACAACACTTCCTATAAACACCTTATAAACCCCCAGGGCATAAATTACAACTCTTACCCTAAGGGCTGTGAAGGTGGTTGTTATCCTCCAAGACCTAATTTCCAGAACTTTCAACTACGTTAAACAAAATGTGTATCTAAAAAATTTGATTGGCTGTGCCTGGGAAAATGGTGGGCGTGAGAGGGGCGTTAGTCTTTCTCCAATCACTTTCAGCAAGGCACTAGCCCTTTCAATTTCCAATCAAATGAGCCCTTTTGGAGTTTTTACTACAACACTTTTAATAAAAACCTTATATGCCCCAGGGGATAGCTTACACCTCCCCCCTGAGGCCTGGGGGGGGAGGTTGTCATCCTCAAAGACCTAATTTCCAGAACTTTCTGTTACGTTGAACAAAAATGATTTCTGAAAATTTTGATTGAATGTGTTTGGGGGAATGGTGGGTGTGAAAGGGGGGCTAGTTACCGTCCAATCACTTTTAACTATTAAAAAGGGCACTAGCCCTCTCAATTTACAATTGAATGAGCCCCTTTTGAAGTTTTTACGACAGCTTTATCATTAAAAACCTTATATGCCCCCAGGTTAATTATTGTAATTTCTGTTCGTTTTGGGTTTCATCTATTTATCGATGCTGATTTGTGGTAGTTTCACGCCTGAACTTTAAACTGCGTGGAACAAAATGACTATCTAAAAATTTTGATTGGATATGTTTGGGGAAATGATGGGCGTGGAAGGGGTGTTAGTTGCCTTCCAATCACTTTTGACTATTAAAAAGGTCACTAGCCATTTCAATTTCCATTCGAATGAGCCCTTTTTGAAGTTTCTACGACGACGCGTTCTATAAAAACCTTATATGCCCCCAGGGCATAACTTACAACCCTTGTCCTGAGCGCTGTGGGGGAGTGTCCTCCTCAAAAACATAATTTCTATATGGAAATCCACAACACTGAACAAAATCTAAAAATTTTGATTAGATGTGTTTGGGGAAAAGGTTGTTGAGAGAGGGGGGCTAGTTGCCCACAAATCACTTTGGACTATAAAAAAGGGCATTACACCTTTGAATTTCCAATCAAATGAGCCCCTTTTCAAGTTTCTACGACAAAGATTGCAATAAAAACTTATATGTCCCCAGGGCATAACTTATAACCCTTACCCTGAAGACTGTGCGGGAGTGTCCTGCTCAAAGGTATAATTTACAGAACTTAAAACTACGTTGAATAAAATGGCTATCTCATAATTTTAATTAGATGTGTTTGGGGAAAATGAGGGAGTGAGAGGGGGGTTAGTTGCCCTCCAATCACTTTCGACTATTAAAAAGGGCACTAGCTCTTTAAATTTTCAATCGAATGAGCCTTTTTTGAAGTTTCTACGACAACGCCTTCTATAAAACCTTATATGCCCCTAGGGCATAACTTACAACCCTAGCCCTGAAGGCTGTGGGGGAGTTTTCTCCTCCAAAAAATAATTTCTATCTGAAAACAACCACGCTGAACAAAATGGCAATCTCAAAATTTTGATTGGATGTGTTTCGGGAAATGGTGGGCGTAGAAGGGGTGTTAGTTGCCTTCCAATCACTTTCGACTATTAAAAAGGGCAGAAGCCACTCCAATTTCCAATTGAATGACTCCTTTTCGAATTTCGTTCTTCGATACGAAGTGCCCCGCTCTAAAGGGAAAAAATAATAAATGATACATTATGCCAACATCGTTCTTATATGCCCTCAAGGCATAACTTAAAACCCTTGCCCCGAGGGTTGTAGGGGAGTATCCTCCTCAAAAATATATTTTCTATCTGGAAATCAACTAGGCTGAACAAAATGGCTATCTCAAAATTTTGATTGGATATGTTTGGGGAAGTGATGGGCGTGGGGGGGGGCTAGTTGCCCTCTAATCACTTTCGACTATTAAAAAGGGCACTAGCGCTTTGAATTTCCAATCGAATGAGGCTTTTTTGAAGTTTCTCTACGACAACGCCTTCTTTAAAAACCTTATATGCCCCCAGGGTATAACTTAAACCCCTTGCCCTGAGGGTTGTAGGGGAGTGTGCTCCTCAAAAACCTATTTTTTATTTGGAAATCAACTAGGCTGAACAAAATGGCTATCTCAAAATTTTGATTGGATGTGTTTGGGGGAATGATGGGCGTGGGGGGGGCTAGTTGCCCTCCAATCACTTTCGACTATTAAAAAGGGCACTAGCCCTTTGAATTTCCAATCGAATGAGCCTTTTTTGAAGTTTCTACGACAACGCCTTCTTTAAAAACCTTATATGCCCTCAGGGCATAACTTAAAACCCTTGCCCCGAGGGTTGTGGGGAAGTGTCCTCCTCAAAAAGATATTTTCTATCTGGAAATCAACTACGCTGAACAAAATGGCTATATCAAAATTTTGATTGGATGTGTTTGGGGGAATGATGGGCGTGGAGGGGGGCTAGTTTCCCTCCAATCACTTTCGACTATTAAAAAGGGCACTAGCCACCACAATTTCCAATCGAATGAGCCCTTTTCGAAGTTTCTACGACAACTTCTTCCGTACTAAGTGCCTGTCAGAGAAAAAAAAAACACATTGTGGCCACATCGTTCTTTACTTGAAATTAAATATAAAAAAAACAAGTTTTTCAAACTGAAAGTAAGGAGCGACATTAAAACTTAAAACGAACAGAAATTATTCCGCATATGAAAGGGGCTGTCCCCTCCTCAGCGCCTCGCTCTTTACACTAAAGTTTTTTATTGTTTTAAAAAATAAAGTTGTGAGACAGAGTCAAACTTTAGCGTAAAGAGCGAGGCGTTGAGGAGGGGACAGCCCTTTTCATATACGGAATAATTTCTGTTCGTTTTAAGTTTTAATGTCGCTCCTTACTTTCAGTTTAAAAAACTTGTTTTTTTTCATTTAATTTCTGATCGTTTTTTAGTTAATGCAGCTTTTATTTTGGCTCACCGTCATTGAATAAGTAAACAAAATTTGCATAAAAATTTTACTTTTCTTTTGCTAAATTGCTGTCTCTAAATTTGGTTCTGAAGTAATTTACAAATTAACTTACGTAACCCTAGTCAATACCTTGCTCTTTAAGCTAAAGTTCGAATTTTGTTCCAATTCTTTAAAAATGACCCCTTAATCACAAAGGCCGTTAATTAGAATAAATAGCTCTTATGAAAGTACTAAAAAATCTTTGGCTTAAAGAGCGAGTCATTGACTACGGGGTGAACCCAATCATATAGCTAATATTTTTTGTTCGTTTTAAGTTTTGATGTTGCTCCTTACTTTCAGTTGAAAAACTTGTTTTTCATATTATATTTAATTTCTGATTTTTTTTTAAATAATGATGGGAAATCTGGCGCCCCCTTCATGGCAATGTCCCTTCCCCCATGAAAACTTCCTTCATGAAAAGATCCTCCCATATAACCCCCGACCCACCCCCACCCCCCCACTACCAGAAAAAATTCTCCCTGAAAACGTCTGTGTACTTCCCAATAACCAATACTATATGTTAACATTGGGTAAAGTTCATAACTTTCAGCCGTCCCCTGGGGGCTTCGAGGGATTAAGTCATCCTAAAAGACATAGTTATAATATTTTCGACCATGTTGAACAAAATCGCTATCTGAAAATTTTGATCAGGTGACTTTGGGAAAAAAATGAGCGTGGGAGGGGTCCTAGTTGCCCTCCATTTTTTTGGTCACTTAAAAGGGGCACTAGAGCTTTGAATTTCCGTTCCAATGAGCCTTCCCACGATATTCTAGAACCACTGGCTCGATACGATCACCCCTGGGGAAAAGAAAAAAAAAACAAAAATACAAATAAACACGGATCCGTGATCTTTCTTCTGGCAAAGAATGGAAAATTCCACATTTTTGTAGATAGGAGGTTGAAACCTCTACAGTAGGGTTCTCTGATACACTGAATATGATGATGTGATTTTCATTAAGGTTCTATAACTTTTAGGGGTCTTTAGTCCTTTTTTTGAAAATCAGCCGAATTTTCTCAGGCGCGTAACTTTTGATGGGTAAGATTAAACTTGATGAAAGGTATATATTTGAAATTAGAATTAAATCGGATTCTTTTGATGTATCTATTGGCATCAAAATTCCGTTTTTTTAGAGTTTCGGTGACCATTGAGCCGGGTCGCTCCTTACTTACAGTTCGTTACCACGAACTGTTTGACAATGACAGAAACTGGCATAGCTTTCAAATGCTTTCACTGTATTACATAGAACAGTAAGACCAAGCAATATCTGTATTCACTTTGACTATCCATCGCTCCTCCCATCTCCCATCCTTGTATAAAACGTCAAAAAAATGTTTGAAACCAATCTAAGAAAAGCAGAAACGGAGTTTCACCTCCCGTTGTCGTTTTGCTACTCTGGTAAAGACCAAAAGTAAGAAAATGGTAGACTGAACAGGAAAATAACAAAAAGAAAGGCTTTAACGTTTTTTTTTTTTTTTAATGAAATAGAAAGGCTATACGCGAAAGAGATAAACGGCAGAAGAAAATTCAGCTAATTTGTTTCTATCACAGGCCTTTTAATGTATTTATTCCACTCAGGCCACACTGTAACTCAGCTGTGATGGGAAACAGTACTACTTTTTTGACCGCTTTCTGGCTGGTCGAATCTTAATGTTTTTACAGCTAACCCAACTCGTTTCATTCCAAGTTTCATTTCGTTCCAGGTTTTGTCTGAATCATAAAAGCCATAGTCACCGTCGTCAAGGGATTCTTTGTGTTTGTCTTTACTTTCTTGAGTAAGTTGAACAGTCTTTCTAAAGGTCCGTTTGAAAATGCCAAAGAGAAGAAGTATAGAACTAATTTGACTAAGTTTGTTTCCCCAGAGGTCGCTGGTAATCAAAGCCGATTTCCAGCAATTACTGACTTTCATTGTCACTGTTTCAGCGTCATTGATACTTTGGGAATGTTCTTACCACTCATTGTTAATGGTTCTTCTAGATTACCTTGACAGCGAGTATTATCTTACAATTAGATACGTGAAAAGTGTGACCAGGCTTAATAATAATAATTTATTTTTAACCCACATCACATATAAAAATGATAATTGTGGGGTATAACGAGAAAAGTAGATAATACTCTACATACATGAGTGCATAAAACTTAAAAACTTCACAAGAGCAGAATAATCAAAGAGAAAAACATTCAAGCTGCAAAAAAAAAAAAAAATCATGACAAAAGACAGACCAAGACTTAATACAGCGGACCAGGACTTAATGGAGCGTCATTCAATAATTTAGACCTTCATATTTGAAATGTTTGAATATTACCTGTTCATGAATACAACGAATTTAAATTACTATTGCGGAAAAAAATAAAAAAAATAACAAAACAAACAACTGTAACAACACTTCAAACAACAAATAAGAACAAAACTACAGTAAACAAGTAAGGCCACTGTGGGCTGGCAGATATTTATATGTAGACTGGGGCAGTTTCCTAGCAAATTCCGTAAACATTGACCAAATATCCGGAAGACCGTAAGCAGACATGAGATTCCGATTCGTATACCATGGAGGCAGATACAATAGAAAGCGGGAAAACCGGAAATAATATGAATGACCTGATCTGATATCTTTTTGTTGAAAAATAGGGCAAATTCCAGACAGAAACAAAACCGAGTAATCTGTAAAAACCAAATATAATTTATCAAGGGACTTTCTTTTGTATCTACCTCGATTTGCAACAATTTTAGAATAACTTAACTGAATTTTCTTCTTGCAATCATCGACTACGAGCTTTCGGAAAGATTTTAGTGTTTTACTAACATTGATACCCAGCCACCGGAAAGAAGGAACCGAAGGGACAGAAAAAGATCCGCAAAATAGAGGGGTCACATTATTACTGTTAAATGAGAGATATTCACACTTTGAAATATTAAGAGAAAGTCCAATGGTATAAAGTTTAGATGCTATTGTCGAGACAGACAGGGAAAGCCCCTTTTTAGTCCTGTTGATCAAAAGGATATCATCTGCATAAGCAAGATAAGAGATGTTAACGGAATTAAGAATGCAAGTGGGTGGTATAGAAGAAAGAACAGATGATATACAAAATTTAAAAATAGAAGGAGAAAGGACGATACCCTCCGGAACCCCACGCCGCACTGGAATGTTGCTTTCGGAAACACTCATGTCCGTTTTAATCCCCCCCCCCCAAAAAAAAAAGAATTGGAATACCAATATCTAAGAAGTAAAATTACCGAAATGTTAATAACGTGACTATTTTTTTTTTTAAGTTTGAAAATTTTATTCATATTGCAAGAAACCGCTATTGGCCTGTAAGATGGACACTCAATCGGAATTTTTCCTTTTTTCAAAATTGAGGTAACTCTTCCGCACAAAAAACTTTCAGGCACAAACGAGGTACATAAACACATTTGGAAAAGAAGTTATAGATGTTGGGCAAGAGCTTGACAATCAGCCTTTAGGTGTATGCCATCACCGTCAGTAGAACTTAACTTGAGCTTCTTTATAGCTAGTACCACCGAAGATAAATGAACTGGGAGGATCTGGTTCTGGCGGAGTGAGGTAGAAGCGCAGAATTAAGAAGCTTCATAAATGTAGCATGAACGAGATGGTTTACGGTGTTAAAAATCTGATCATAATATTTGCACCAAGCAGGACGGCTAATTCGGGTACTCGTTGAAAAAGAGTCATCAATTTTATCTGAATTAACTACCTTTTTCCAATCTAAATTACTTGTCGGGAACTTACAAATTTTAGATTTTGCAGACCGTAAATGCTTTTTATACTCTAGTTTAGTTTTCTGTTTAAGCTCAAATACTACGCCGTTAAGTGGCCGTCCGCAAGAAACCCATATACGCAGTCAAAATTTGGCTTTATTTTTCACTGTTTTTAGACCTTGGTCCCACGACCATTCAGGCTTCCGCGTATTAGATTTTACACGTTCCTCGGGAACGACCACTCTTTCGGCTTCCTTCATACATAATATAATATCAAAATAATATTTGTTCAAAAAATTCTATCATTTACAAATTTAGATCCAACCTGAAGTAGCTGAAAAGGAACTTTTATAGTAGACAAAAGAGCTGTAAGAGTAGAAATGTAGAGCGCCCAATTAGCCTTATTCCAATTTCGCCTGGTAAACCATCTACGATTCATGCGTGAAATATCTGGTGACAGAGAGATATTAAACGAAAAGGAATTGAACACAATAAATCAGCTTCCCTACCGACATTAAATTGGTAACCAAAAGATGATGCAGATTCTGCCACTTTTTTCAAAACACTACAAGTCTTGGCAAACTTATTCAGTGACTGAACAGATTTACGATCACAAGGAAAATATACATTGATAAATACTAGATCGGCAATTCGCAACGACCAAGATGTTTTCTTCACTGTGGAACAGTACTGGCGTCGCGGATGAAAAAGAACTACATTTCAAAATACAGGTGAGGCCTCCGGAAGGTCTACCAAATGTAGACCGTTCAGCATTCACAAACACAATGTGATTCCCACTCCGTTTCAGCAGATTGGTATTAGCTGATGATAAAAGATGATCTTGAAGACAGACCATATCGTACTTGCACGAAAGTTCGTCAAAGATGGGCTCTTTTCTATACGTTCCGTTTATATTGTACAAAATAACTGAGAACTTTTGCAACACCATTTTTTTCACACCGGCCGCAATACGAGACTTGAATACCGGTCACAATAGACTATACGAAGTTTGTGGCCCACCGCAATTCACACAATAAGGTATGTTAGTACAGGGCGCATCTTTCAAAGAAGAGTGATTGCCAGCACAGCGCACACATTTTTCAACTTGAGTGTTGCATTTGTTTAGAACGTGATCAGGAGACCTGCACTTCAAGCAACAACACGGTACACTTATAAAGTCATAAACACTGAAAATCTCGTATCCGATTTTCAAACCATTTTTATCGCGTCACTTTTACCTAACGAGTGCGAAAAGACTAGCTTGATAGTTTGGGACGACCCAAATCGACTTGCGTCCTTGACTCCAGGGTGCATTTGAATTCACTAGCACTAAATGACAGCGGGATTCCTTTTACTATTCCGAGGTACCGCTTCTGCAAAATCTTCGTGCCAGAACCCGAGACAACAGACTTAACGGGCTCACATATATCAATGGCTACAGATTTCTCAATATTCATAAAAAGTTTATCTCTCAACGGCTCAACACTAGCAATTGAATCATGACCACTTAAATGGTCGATAAAGTCCTTACGGCTTGTCGAGTCACTAATAGAAGGTGGCAATTTAGAGACAGCAATAGTAGAGTGGCTATCGGTGGGTTCCGAGGGACTGGCTCCAGACTGTGGTAGTGCCGAGAAATGGTTGGAATATTCCTCGATCTGGTTGGAAATTTTCTTTAACTGGACATGCAGCTCATTCACTCTCGAAAAACAATTTTTAAAAATACAATTTTAGATCCAACCTGAAGTAGCTGAAAAGGAACTTTTATAGTAGACAAAAGAGCTGTGGGAGTAGAAATGTGGTGCGCCCAATTAGCCTTCTTCCAATTTCACCTGGTAAATCATCTACGATTCATGCGTGAAATATCTGGTGACAGAGAGATATCAAACGAAAAGGAAATTGAACACAATAAATCAGCTTCCCTACCAACATTAAATTGGTAACCAAAAGAAGATGCAGATTCTGCCACTTTTTTCAAAACACTACAAGTCTTGGCAAACTTATTCAGTGACTGAACAGATTTACGATCACAAGGAAAATATACACTTATAAATACTAGACTGGCAATTCGCACGGCCAAGATGTGTTCTTCACTGTGGAACAGTACTGGCGTCGCGGATGAAAAAGAACTACATTTCAAAATACAGGCGAGGGCTCCGGAAGGTCTACCAAACGTAGACCGTTCAGCATTCACAAACACAATGTGATTCCCACTCCGTTTCAGCAGATTGGTATTAGCTGATGATAAAAGATGATCTTGAAGACAGACCATATCGTACTTGCACGAAAGTTCGTCAAAGATGTGCTCTTTTCTGTACGTTCCGTTTATATTGTACAAAATAACTGAGAACTTTTGCAACACCATTTTTTTCACACCGGCCGCAATACGAGACTTGAAAACCGGTCACAATAGACTATACGAAGTTTGTGACCCACCGCAATTCACACAATAAGGTATGTTAGTACAGTGCGCATCTTTCAAAGAAGAGTGATTGCCAGCACAGCGCACACATTTTTCAACTTGAGTGTTGCATTTGTTTAGAACGTGATCAGGAGACCTGCACTTCAAGCAACAACACAGTACACTTATAAAGTCATAAACGCTGAAAATCTCGTATCTGATTTTCAAACCATTTTTATCGCGTCACTTTTACCTAACGAGTGCGAAAAGACTAGCTTGATAGTTTGGGACGACCCAAATTGACTTGCGTCCTTGACTCCAGGGTGCATTTGAATTCACTAGCACTAAATGACAGCGGGATTCCTTTTACTATTCCGAGGTACCGCTTCTGCAAAATCTTCGTGCCAGAACCCGAGACAACAGACTTAACGGGCTCACATATATCAATGGCTACAGATTTCTCAATATTCATAAAAAGTTTATCTCTCAACGGCTCAACACTAGCAATTGAATCATGACCACTTAAATGGTCGATAAAGTCCTTACGGCTTGTCGAGTCACTAATAGAAGGTGGCAATTTAGAGACAGCAATAGTAGAGTGGCTATCGGTGGGTTCCGAGGGACTGGCTCCAGACTGTGGTAGTGCCGAGAAATGGTTGGAATATTCCTCGATCTGGTTGGAAATTTTCTTTAACTGGACATGCAGCTCATTCACTCTCGAAAAACAATTTTTAAAAATACAATTTTAGATCCAACCTGAAGTAGCTGAAAAGGAACTTTTATAGTAGACAAAAGAGCTGTGGGAGTAGAAATGTGGTGCGCCCAATTAGCCTTCTTCCAATTTCACCTGGTAAATCATCTACGATTCATGCGTGAAATATCTGGTGACAGAGAGATATCAAACGAAAAGGAAATTGAACACAATAAATCAGCTTCCCTACCAACATTAAATTGGTAACCAAAAGAAGATGCAGATTCTGCCACTTTTTTCAAAACACTACAAGTCTTGGCAAACTTATTCAGTGACTGAACAGATTTACGATCACAAGGAAAATATACACTTATAAATACTAGACTGGCAATTCGCACGGCCAAGATGTGTTCTTCACTGTGGAACAGTACTGGCGTCGCGGATGAAAAGAACTACATTTCAAAATACAGGCGAGGGCTCCGGAAGGTCTACCAAACGTAGACCGTTCAGCATTCACAAACACAATGTGATTCCCACTCCGTTTCAGCAGATTGGTATTAGCTGATGATAAAAGATGATCTTGAAGACAGACCATATCGTACTTGCACGAAAGTTCGTCAAAGATGTGCTCTTTTCTGTACGTTCCGTTTATATTGTACAAAATAACTGAGAACTTTTGCAACACCATTTTTTTCACACCGGCCGCAATACGAGACTTGAAAACCGGTCACAATAGACTATACGAAGTTTGTGACCCACCGCAATTCACACAATAAGGTATGTTAGTACAGTGCGCATCTTTCAAAGAAGAGTGATTGCCAGCACAGCGCACACATTTTTCAACTTGAGTGTTGCATTTGTTTAGAACGTGATCAGGAGACCTGCACTTCAAGCAACAACACGGTACACTTATAAAGTCATAAACGCTGAAAATCTCGTATCCGATTTTCAAACCATTTTTATCGCGTCACTTTTACCTAAAGAGTGCGAAAAGACTAGCTTGATAGTTTGGGACGACCCAAATTGACTTGCGTCCTTGACTCCAGGGTGCATTTGAATTCACTAGCACTAAATGACAACGGGATTCCTTTTACTATTCCGAGGTACCGCTTCTGCAAAATCTTCGTGCCAGAATCCGAGACAACAGACTTCACGGGCTCACAGATATCAGTGGCTACAGATTTCTCAATATTCATAAAAAGTTTATCTCTCAACGGCTCAACACTAGCAATTGAATCATGACCACTTAAATGGTCGATAAAGTCCTTACGGCTTGTCGAGTCACTAATAGAAGGTGGCAATTTAGAGACAGCAATAGTAGAGTGGCTATCGGCGGGTTTCGAGGGACTGGCTCCAGACTGTGGTAGTGCTGGGAAATGGTTGGAATATTCCTCGATCTGGTTGGAAATTTTCTTTAACTGGACATGCAGCTCATTCACTCTCGAAAAAAGAGCAGAATAAGCTGTGGCTGGTATCGATGGCACTTCATTGGGGCTTAGAATAGCAAATACTGGGATGTCAAAATCGTCTGTATTGCCATTTTTGATGAAGTCCAGAATATCACCTAGATGACTCAGTGACGCTTTTGATCCAGTTCGCTTCTGAAATAAAGCTTCTGGATTTAGCATGGACCTAAGCCATTTCTTCGCCTTCAAGATATCATCAACGTCAAAAAACTCCGCACCAAACTTCTTAATCATCTCATCATCAATTCCTTTCTCAACATTTTGCTAAACAAAATTCAGCACCAGACAATAATGCAGATTTTCTTCATCCCCTCCGGACATGATAAACAGCTATAGCGCGCTCACATAACATCTTGCTCGTTCATATGCTAGATGAACTAATTAGGCGGAACTCATAGGTGAAAAATAATTGTTTTATTCAACGGAGTACGGCGGTTAGAATAGGGTCTTCCTAATCCAAAAGAATGGCAAACGCTTTGGAAATTAAGCAAAAGCGCCTGTAATCACTTTAATTCATTCAATATTTTTCTGGTGGTTTCCTTACGAGAGAAGTAAGGGAAGCGTTGAAGGCTGTCTACCTTGTTCCCGCAATTTAGGGGGCAAGCCCAGCGGGTAACAAGGCTCTTGCTAACAAATCTCCATCCCTCTTCTGCTTACTTTTGTTTCCCCGCCTCAATCGCAGCGTAATTGCCTCTAAATATCGGATGTCTTATTTATTTATGTTAGCTCTGCTTGATGGCTATTCTCCAATACTATCACTGAAATAATTCGACTTCAAACCACTTTTACAAAATGTAAATAAATGTCCAGGAACTAGGTCAGTAGATTATAAAATTTTTAATTCGTATAAAAATGTTTTGAAAGAATTGTCACGCAATTAACACCGGTCACTGAATTAATTTAAGATCCTACCGAGTTTCAAGTTCATGAAATCCAGAAAAAGGTGTTATCACTTTCAAGACTAAATCAAGACTGATTTAGTCTTTCAAAGGCTTAGATTCAAAGGCTCAGTGACTTTGTTTTTTCATGTTCAATAAAAGTAACCACCTCCTGGGAATCATCGTCAAAACTGAATCTTTTGAGCATTTGGACGTCAGCCTCTATTTAAAACTCGTGAGCTGACAAATGAGTTTTTTTTCAGTCTTAGCTCTTAGCTTCTCATTTTCATCGTCTGCCTGATCATTTTTTCGAGTAATATTTCAATTAAGCCCTGTAACATCATGGTGCAAGATTTTACAGAGAAAACTAAATGAAATCTTAATGAAAATACGAGTGTAACTGAATTAGCGTACAATTGCAGTTATGTGAGTTTAGGGCTGATTGCTGGATAGTATTTTAGATTGCTTAACATTGGAAATTTCTGTGGTTTTGCAAAAATAGTCATTTCTATACTGGGAAGAGTGTCGAATATGAGGTCATTAAAAACGACGTAATTAAAAGAAATAATTTTTGCATTAAATTTGTGCTGAAAAGATGCCATTAAAAAAAGAAAGGTACATGATAAAAGAAGGTCATTAAATTATGAAACTAAGCAAAATTAATAAACAAGTAAATAATTCCAGCAACCTGTCTATCATTAAATAGCCAAAAATTGCTTAGAATGCGTAAAATGCTAATAAGGTAGTTATGCATAATCTCAGACCTAGCTGTTAAAGGTCCATTGCCTAAAGGCTATGCCCAGGCCATAGCGAGGGATGTGGGTAGCCAATTGCAACAGTACACATTGTCATATTGGAAAAGGTGTTGAATAAAGTAATGAAAAATGTTTCATCCCACATAGTGTGTGTCAGGGAGGTTACCACAACTGATGGTCCCAAGTCCATGTAAAGAGGTGAGGGTTGGTTGACAGGCTAAAGGCCTGTCACCACAAAAAATTAATAATTACGGTATCAGCAATGAAAGGTCTCGGAAATAGGATTGACTTAATGATAATGAATATTGCGAGCCCCAGGACACGATTTTTGACAACGAAAGATTCTTTCCGAGTTGGATTGTGGTACGTGAGAACTTTGACCAGGAAAAACAGCCTGGCAGAATGAATAGTGTTATAAAGACCCTTGAAAATTACATATCAACATTGCTGCCTTACTGGAGACGCGCATTCTTGAATTCGGGACTACAGACTGCAAAAATTACAGTTTGTTGTTTTCTGGAAAAGAGCGGGTGACAATTTCGGAGTGGTCCCTGCGATCTGTACTGGAGTAAGAAAATCCATTTATGATTGGGAGCCTGTTAGTGATCGTTTCTTTAGAGCACATTTTGCTACTTCTGCTGCGGAGATAGCTATTATTGCGGTATATGCCCCTACTAACAAAGCGAGTGAGCCAGAAAAACTCTTTCCACCAGCTACTTAACGATGTTGCTCATAAAGTTCACCGACACGATATTCTGGTGATATTTGGAGATTTTAATGCGAAGGTTGGAAGTGACGCCTAATTCACACTCACAGTGATTGGCGCAGATGGTCATGGTGATTTGAGAGAAAATGGTATAAGTCTCATTGATTTTTGCGCTACGCATGAATTAATTATTTGAGGCACTTGGTTTCTACACAAGACGGTTCATGAGTATACTTGGGATTCACCGATGGCAGGAGGAACAACCGAATAGACCATGTACTTATTATTAATCGGAGGAGACGAAACCTTGAAGATGCTAGAACATACCACGATGCAAACTACTTCTCAGACCATCAACTTGTGATAGCAAAGTGCAAAATGAAGCTGAAGATTGCGAGGAAAACCTGCAGCAATGTTCAACATTTTGATATTGAAAAGCATCATGACAAGACTATGCAGATGAAATATGATCTTGCTCTGGCAAACAGATTCGCTGACCTCGAACTTGAAGATCGTAAGACAGAATATAGATGGACTTGGGAGTCAGTGACACAGTGCATTAAAGATGTTGCCACCGAAACAGTTAGAGATAGGAAGTGTAAAAACGATAAATGGACACCTGATGCCACTTGGCAGCTTATAAAGAAAAGAGCAGATTTAAGAGCAGATTTCTTTTGTTTCTTTTGATAAATACTCGTCCAGTCATCTCTGTGATAACCATTACCGTGATATTTTGAAAGAACAGTAATAAAAGTGTTGATAAACAGGCAAAGGAGTCTATAAGGGGGGATAAAAAACCCTTATATCGAAAACCTAGCCACAGAAACCAAACGAGCTGCAGGCCATAGAACAGTGCCAAATCCCATTTTGTAATGTACAGGAGAAGTAGCAATTACTACCCTTGGATTGACAAAACAGAGTTCGGTGAAAATATTCTGCCTCAAGAAGTTTTGAAAAAAGTATCTAGGGGAGATTGTTGATGAGTGTCTTAACTTCAAAGAGCACATTTCATGTATTAGTGGCAAGGTTGCGAGAAATGTTGGGATGATGAGGAATCTGAAGCAATTTTTTTCGAAAAGATATTATAAGATTGCTTTATCTTTCTTTTGTTCACCCAGACCTTCTATATGGTTGTCTTTTGTGGTCAATTAAGTTTTTAACTCACCTTCGTCCCCTTAGAAGTTTACAAAATAATACCCTACGTGTTTTAACTGAAGATAATCGTAATATGTCTGTTCGACATAGATATAATCAAGTAAATATATTACCGATTGCTGGATTACTCCGTTTTTATAATGCTATTTTTGTGTTTAAATATACACGCGCGTTATTACCTGAGTGTGTTAGGGAAATGTTTATAAGTGGTGTTAATTTCCATAATTACTCGACTAGAGCATCGACACTAGTTCGGCAACCTCAGGTTATTACAAAGCGATCCGTTTTTTCCATAAAACATGCTGGCCGTCGGGTGTGGGAACCATTACTTCCAGCTATTTTCAACAATTGATGGGCTAAACGAATTTTGGAGTAAACTAAAAGGACAGTGTTTTGTCTACATATGAATTTTAATCCCTTCTGAGTGAATTTTCTCTCGAGTGATTGTGACACTTTTTTTGGGAAGGCGACGAGGAGATAGAATAGAAGAATGATTTTTAATTTTGTCTTCGGTATCCAATTAGGCCGTGAAATTTATTAGAAATTAATTTATTTCGTTTAGTTTTCTTTATTTTGTTATTATTTATTGTTTTGTCTTTTTTTTGGGAGGAGGGGGAGGCTAAGGATGGCTGGTAGTAATTGTGCTTGTAGGATTTTGTAAAGGGTGATGTCTGCCCATACAAGTTTAATAAACTTCTGGCTTGTTAGTGTGTTTTATTTCTTTTTAATAAACCCTTTTTTCTCTCTAAGTGGCGGTTCTGGTCTCTCTAACGCCCGGGGTAAGATCTCGATCAGCCCCCCCCCCTGTCACCCAAAAATTTCAGGCCATATTTCAACAAAATTTTCATTTATTATTACAATTTTTGCACCCTCTACTTTATTTCAGTAAAAATAGAATTCCAAAAAATATGAAATGATTATAACTGTTTGATTATTTATTTTATATATTGTACCCCCAGAATTTCTGTGCTCGGGAAAAATGCCCCCTTTGCCGCAGTCCCCCTAAAACCGCCTCGGTCGTGGAGATATGAGAACTGTGTAATTACTAACCAAAAAGATGTCAGGGGCCCAAACAGACGTCTGCCAATTTGTCGAAGATGTAAAGGGTCAGCTTCTGACCAGTAAAGAAGAAATAAAAGAACGGTGAAGACAATGTTTCACTGGAGTTCTCAACCAACCTATCTTCCAGGATACCCTTGACATCCCAGATACTCCACTCTTTAATCTTAATATATATCCAGGTCCAATTCTCTACGGCGAGGTTGACACTGCTCTTAAGTCCCCAAGAAATGGGAAAGCAGCTGCCACGACCGAATCCCACTTGAAGTATTTAAATACAGCAGAAAGGCTATCAAAAAACTATTTGTAAACTACTTACGAATATACGAAATGCTAAGGCTATTCCATCTGAATGGGAAAAAGGCATGATTGTCAAACTTTTCAAGAAAGGAAAGAAACCAGTATGCAATAACTGGAGAAGAATAGCACTCCAGGCGATTAGAAGTAAGGTTCTCTACAAAATAATATTGAATGGAACTCAAGGACAAGTGAATTCTGTGCTAAGGATAAACAACATGGTTTTCGGCCAAGTCGATCGTGTTGCGACCTTATCTTCAACCTTCGGGTACTGCTTGAAAAACTGAATGAATGGCAGGTATAGATCATCTTGGTTTTCATAAACTTTCTGAAAGCTTTAGCTTCATTACACCGTGGAACAATGTGGAAAATTCTTTGGTTTTATAGTATCCCTTGAAGAGCTTTATAGGAAGGGCAGTTGAGCAAAGTACAAACTGAAAAGGGACAGACGCAATGGTTTGCTACTGAAACTGGTGTGAGGTTTAGGATGCCTCTTATCCCCAATCTTATTTGTCAGAAGGAGGATCTAGCTTCAAAAGCCTCCCAAACAGACCTGCAGATTAATTTGAACGGAATCAAGGCAATGTCAAACGTTGTTATCACTTTGCTAGCTGGTGGTCTTAGAATTCCATGCGCAGGTGTGGCATTCTTTCAATTAAATAGTATTTTGATATCTAGCAAGTGTACTCCTAAGTTGAAACTGCATCTGTTTAACAGCAACGTGATCTCCTTATTTACCTGTGGATGCGAATCCTGGAGCCTGTCTAGACCTGTAGATAAAAGGTTACATGGATTTGAGAACAATTGTCTGTATAGAATACTTGCGATTTGTTGGGCTGATTGAGTACCCGACACCTGGATCAGGGTTCTCACCAAGCAGCCTCTAATAGCCGATGAAGTTCAACTTAGAAGGTGGCGACACTAGAGCCACGTGACGTGACTTTTAGCCGGTTGAAATTATATCAAGCATAAATAATTAGCAAGACGTGGAACTCAAGCAAAATCTCTTCCCAAGAATTTCACACCATCTCTTCGCATAAGGAGCAATGCTACTATTATTTGACGAAGTCAATTCGGGAACAACAGGTAAATCCACAGAGCCCTTTTCCGTTTGCACTCTTTAAAAAGATTTCTGACGCAGTTTGAAGCTTGGAAGTGGATTAGGTCACTGAAAACCCGTCATTTCGGTTTCCTTGCCTCAAGTTGTTCCAAGTGGATCAGATCACCTTGATTCAAAGATCCTCTGGTCTATCACAAGTCTTATGTCCAATTGGTTCCGGGTACTTGTTCCATACACTTCAAGCCGTTCGGAGGAAAAAACTGCCAATCCTTATGCTGAAATTCTGGTGGTGATGTGAGTGTTGAAGGGGCTAGAGACCTAGGATGAAATTCTTGTGCAGTCCTGGTTTATTAAATGTATAAAATGATAATTTTCTGTTAAGGTTCGACAATATGGTGGAAGAATTAGGGTGTTAAAAGGACCGCTGGCCAACTTTGGTTCGTTAATCATGCATATTAGAAATCTTCGCGTAGTTCTGGTTCAATCAGTGTACTGCTTACCTTTCTGACAAAATGTTGGAAGTGGGGTAATGATTTAAGTATTGGAGGGTAGTGACAACTGGCCCAACCACAAAGACTAAAATCTTTGCGTGATTCCGGTTCGAAAAAGAAGCAGCATGACCATCTTTCTGATGCCTAACGAGTCAGTCTGCATCTTAGACCTAGATTGTTTTGTCACTGAGTAGTGACTTAGATCCTTTTTGCTCAATGCTACCGAAATTTCACATTTTTGGACGGGATTACTTAAAAGTTGATATTGTACTGGAAGTCAAACCGGCTTATCCAATTGAAGCACACTCAAACTTTCACCGATCTAATCTCGTTTTGATTTTTTTTTTTAGAATAGTACCCCCCATAACAGTCCAATGATTTGCTCCCGTTTGAAGAAAAAGGAAAATTTCAAATACTTTTGGTACATTTCATCGAACCTCTTTAATCTAGATCCATTTCGCCCGAAGTACATAAACTTTAAGTTTCAAGCCGATGAAAAAAAAAAGAATGTGTGTACCGTTGGAAAAAGGAGTTCTGTATTGAAGCACTATAGGTCCAGGATATACGTTCAGTAGGTTTTGAGCTGATTAAACAGCAAAATGGTGTTTTACTACCTTGCCCCCTTTTAGTCAAATTACTTATGCTCGGAGGCCCTCTTACCCCATGATGCTTGTGCTATGAGTTTCAAGCCAGGTGGAAGAATCAAATTTGTTGACGTCAACAAAAATATCACGACTTTTGATTTTTGTTGGGAGTCCTAGGGTAGGTTTCGGGATGATTGGAACTGTTCTCAGTCTGATAAGTCATTTTGTCTTGGCTATCAGTCTTCTGCCCAATACTTTGTTTCTTTACCTTTACAACCTAAACTATGCAGCTTTAACTTTACTCACTTTTGTACAGAGTACCAAATTCACAAAAATTCGACGGCTTGGACGAGCACAGTCTAGGCTTTCAACCATACATATTAGAATTCCTTGCGCTTCAAGAAGGTGGGATACACCCCCCTTTCCTAAGAAAATGCATTTGTGGAAAAGACCGCTTGCATAACCAATAATAGCCCTTCTGGATGCATATTTTTGGATCTCTCGATTATTGTGAGTGAAATAAGTTTTAAACTATGATCCAATTCCACAAGTGACCATAGAGTTGCTCTAGGAAAAATAGAGCACAAGGGGGGGGGGCTGTTTGTCCTCTAATCACCTTTGTTCGTTGAAAAGAACCGTAGAATTTTCCATTTCCAATCAATTGAGCTCCTTCCAAGTTTCTATGAGCGCCTCTTCTATACAAAGTGGCCCAAAAAAGAATGCAAGGGACATATTGCGTTGGTCAACACTTAATCAATGCATGGTCCAGTAAGCAAATAAAAAATGTTCCTGTTCATGTTTTTTTTCCCCTATGTTGGCGATTCTTTTTGTGTTATTGTTTTTGGTCCATGTTTTCTTATCTTTTGTTTTCTTTCAGGATTTGTTGGTCTGGATTTTCTCGGTTCTTGGTCGTTTCGCTCATGGTATGGTAAGGTTACTGTTTTTTCGCATTCCAAAATTACGGTTTCCATCCCTTCGGATTGATTATTTTAAATGTCAAGTTTAGGTAGGGAACGACTGGGTTTTCTTGAGAGTGATTCGTTGAAATTACATGATTTGGGGGGAGGGGTACTTCACAGAGATTTTGATGTGGGTGAGTTTCATGAGGTTAATCCTGATTCCCGTTATAAGTTTCTGTGTGATTTGAGTTCTATTAGTTGTCAAAATGAGTTTAATATTTTTCATTTAAATTGTCAAGGGATTGGAAGTTCATACCAGTTTTTGAATGAGTTATGTCTGCAATCAACCCCTCATGTTTTAGCTTTAACGGAGACTTGGTTGAAGAACCATAGTTCTTCTCTGTTAGAGATTGGTAATTATAAGCTGTATATTAAAAATAGAGAGATGCATCAACATGGCGGCTTAGCAATTTATGTGCGTAATGATTTTGAGGTTAAGGTGAGAGATGATATAAGAGTTAATCGACAAATGGTGTTTGAAAGTATGGTGTTAGAATTGCAGTGTCTTAATTTTAAGTGTTTTATGATTTCCGTTTATAGACCCCCTTCGAATAATATAGATGAGTTTAGCTCACTTTTAGAAGAGCAATTGGATAAGTTACCAATTTCTACTAGACCTTGTTTTATTTGTGGTGATTTCAACTTGGATTTAAGAACTGTGAATAGTAACCTTAGAGCTAGGGAGTTTCTAAACACTATGCTAGGTTATGGACTACAGCCTTCTATTAATATATGTACAAGAGTGAGCCATGATTCTGCTACGTTGATTGATAACATTTACTTAAATACTGGATATAGTAGTGCGAGTGTTATTGTAAACGACGTTTCGGATCATTTCGGTCTGTTGGTATCTATTCCTTCTCTTTTGAACCGGCCAAGATCAGAGCGTTCTGAAGTACCGAAAACTTGTTTTCCTGTTATTAATGTACCAAAGTTAAAAAATGAGCTTGGAGGAAAAAATTGTGATTTTTTATATAGTAATGATATGGATGTGAATGATAAATTTACACTTTGGTATTCGATGATCAAGGATACGGTAGTTGCTTGTAGTCAAGTTAGGAAGAAACGTAAGTATTTTGATTCGCCGAAGAAGCCTTGGGTTACGAAGAGTATTCTAGTTTCTCTAGCTAGGCGACAGCAATTGTATAAAAAGTCCGCATTAAGTAATAGTATTAGCGATGTAAATATTTATAAAGCGTATAGTAATAAGTTGAATAGTATACTTCGTAAAGCTAAGTTAGATTATCTGAGTGATAGATTTAAAAATGCGGAGGGTAACCCGAGAAAGACTTGGAATGTTATAAATTCTGTTATTAAACCGAATAAGCCTGAAATTGTTAGTAGTCTTGTTGATGGTGAAAATATTCGCCAAACTACTGAACGTATGTGTGAGCACTTTTCTAGTGTAGGGGGCCGGTTAGCGTCGTCTGTTCAGCAGCATGCAAGTGATGGTGATTTTACTCAGTTTTTGCCTGAAAGTAGTGACGTTTCTATGTACCTGCGACCGGTTACTGAAAAAGAATTGTGTGATGTGGTAAAAGGTATGCGAAACAGTGCATCCGGGTCAGACTTTATTACAACAAAGGTTTTTAAGTCAATTTTTTCTGTGATATCGCAACAAATTTTGTACCTGGTTAATGCTAGTTTTAAATGTGGTATATATCCGGAGTGTCTTAAAAGTGCCAGAGTAATACCTTTATTTAAAGGGGGTGATAGGAAAAATGTGAATCATTATCGACCGATATCCCTCCTTTCTGTTATTTCTAGGCTAGTAGAAAAACTTATTAATTCTAGAGTATCTGAGTTTTTGGAGAATATTTCCTTTTTCCATTCTAATCAGTTCGGTTTTCGTAAGGGAATGTCTACCGAACAGGCAGTTTTATTTTTGACGACGTTTGTGCATGATGCTTTGGACCAAGGGTTTAAGGTGGCGTCTATTTTTTTAGATATTGTTAAAGCGTTCGATTCAGTTGACCATGAAATTTTAATTATGAAGCTAGAAAATTGTGGAATTAGAGGAAATGCGTTGAAGTTATTTGAAACTTTTTTGAGAGGTAGGACCCAGTGCGTTGAAATTTCTAATGTGAGGTCTGGTGAAAGAATGGTTGATTATGGTGTTCCACAGGGTTCTGTTTTAGGTCCGCTTTTATTCTTGGTTTATATCAATGACTTACGATTTTCTGTTTTGGATTTGTTAGATAGTGCACATTCTAATTGTAGGGTGATTATTCCTAGTTTTGCAGATGATACCCATTTTACTGCCGCAGCAAAGACTGAATCTGATTTAATAGAGATAATGAGAAGAGGTAAAAATCATGTTTCTTTTATTAGTAGTAAGATTGCAAGAAATGTTGGAATGATGAGAAAGTTAAAAAATATTTTCCATGATTCTGTTTTGAGATTGATTTATTTTTCGTTAGTTCACCCGTATTTAGTATATTGCGTGAGTATATGGTCTAGCACATTTTCAGTGCATTTGCAGCAGTTACGTGTGATACAAAATATGGCACTGCGAGTGTTGTCCGGAGATAATCGGAGAACCTCGGTGAGATCCCAATATGTACAGTTAAATATTATCCCTGTGTCAGGTCTTGGGAAATTTTACCATGGGTTATTTATGTTTAAGTATTTTTCTAATTTGGTTCCCAAGTGTTTTTTAAATTTATTTATTTCTGGTGATGATGTACACAATTATCCTACTCGTCATGCTAGAGATATACGGACACCTCAAGTTACTAGTACTAGATCGCTATTTTCAATACGTCATGTGGGGCCAGTTGTCTGGAATAATTTGCCTGTTTCTTTAAAAGTTCAGCGAATCTATGTGAATTCCGTCGGGACCTTAAAACCCTTTGTCTCCATAGGTATGAATTTGTTTAAAGGGTGGTATAGTTGAGTCACTCTCAGGTTTGCCCGGAACCCGTTTTTCCTATATATTTTTATTTTTTTTGTTTCGTTTATTTATTATTTATGGGATGGCGGCGGGAAGTTTTGGAGTATGTGAAGTATTGATTTTTGGTTATTGCGACCAGGAGCCGAGTGAGTGTAGGATTTTCATTTTTTCTTCTTTTTTTCTTTCTTTCTTCTTTTTCTCTTTTTTTTCTCTTCTTTCTCTTTATTATGTTATTATAAGTGTTAATTTTAAGAGGGTAAATACTTCCGAACAAGGGTTAGCTTATGGAAGGTCATTTGTTTTTTTGCGTTGTGTTGTTTTTGGAATAAACCCTTATCTTATCTTATCTCATGGTAAGCTAAGGATGACAATCACGGCTTGGTAGGGAGTGCCCCCCCCCCCTGCCAGAATCTTTACTCTGAAAATCTAGGTATCTCACTATCCTAATTCAAAGTTGTCTCACGCCATCTAAATCCATATATGATGCAGCCTTAGGGCAATTCTAGCTAGCTGGTTTTGATTAGTGCGTTATAATAACCTGATCCGCTCTTTTTTATATGACCGCTGTGTCATTTTTTTCTAAACACCCTAAAGCCTTGAACTACTAGGACCTATAACTAGTGTCCTAGTAGCCGCTGACAGTTATGAGGAAAGAGGGATTAACATGAACAATATGGTATAGCGTCACCAATCACCAAAAGGGTTAGTTCCCTGCCGCAAATAAAAGGTTTGATTTGAAACTGAGCACATTTTACAGGAAAGGCAAATATCTGAAAAATGTGTATGTCAATTGTGTTAGTGTTAAGGAGTTGGATAATAAATTTTAGTCAGACAAAAAATACTACCTAGCCCTTTTTGAATCACCACACCTGAATCGTACCTTCAATATTTTCTACTTGTAAATTTCAAATACAAATTGGAAAATTGTACAGGGTTCTATGCCAGCTGTGTCTAACCCAAAAGGTTGGACACCCACCCCCTAAGCTATTCCAAACGTAATGTTTTCTTGATACCATCGTTTTAGTTCCGCCGAATTGTCCTTGAATATATTCAAGGAAGAATATAAGTTAGCCAGTTATTGACAAGTGGCTTTGGTGTTTCTACACAACTTCTTGGTTTTATTCTATTTTGAGAATTCTTGCCCTTCTCTTTCAACAAAATACGTGTAAGCAAAAGATATTAGAATACTACACACGCCGAATATTACTACTTTCAGCAACATCCATGCGCATTTTCAGTGTGGACAGAATAAACATTATACAAAGGTAGACCTTGCAAGAGGGCTAGGGAAGAACAGTAGAATTCTGCTCACGGGAAACATAAATCATCTTAAGTTTCAATGTGTAATTTTACTCACATTTACAGTAATATAAGGTCTAAGGCGTAACCTTTACTTAAAGTCAAGTTATACCAGGCCTGAATAATAACGAGATCTCATAATAACATGAGGCAGCCTGCCATGGGGGTTCAGTTATAACACGTGATAAAAAAAACGTGCGGCTTCAATAAAACTGCACTAATACATATCTATTATAAGCTGAACAGATTCAAAAGAATTATTTTAGATGAATTACTTTCGAAATCATCTTTATCTTGATAAAGTCTAGTTACAGCGGGTTAGTCTTATTGTAAGTTCGCCTCATGCCTTCAAATTTCATAGCAGTTTTTATTATGATGAAACCCTAGAATGGAAAATTTTTAGCTTGAGTGAATGCAGTGGCAAATATATAAACAAATATTTTTTTAGCTTGTCATCAGCAAGATTTAGGCGGTGTATTCTTAAATCAGATGCGGTAATATACTCATAATCAAGACTGGATTTACAAATATCCGACTCTCTTGGCGGTTCAACCTACTTAAAAGAATAAACACAAGATGTAGATTTTTGAAATTTTCTATGAGAACAGGTACGACAGAATCTACATAAATTATGCACATATCTAGTTTTACAACATGTTGTACAATGTTTTGATTTCCTATGATGCGACGAGGTACCTCCTCTTAACCTGCTCTGTTAAAAATCCCTATTTCAGCAATTCATGCACAATACAAAATAACGATTATCAGAAATATAATATATCAACAACTTTTCATCAACAAAAACAATAACTGGACGTATTAAAGTTTCCTTGCCTTCAAAAGCTTAGAGCCTCATTGAACCTAAATTATACTGAATTCACAACGTTGAAAAAATTATATATTTGAAAAAAAAAAAATAACATGCCAAATGAAAATAAAAGTAACCAAAAACAAAGATACTGGTATTCACCCTTCATGCAATTATATAAGATTACACTCAATACAAGATTTCTTTCTTTTCTATCGTCTTCATTTTCCTTCTCCTCAGTTTCCTTTTCTACTGCTTTTCTATTCCCAGTTTCCTTTTCTATCGTCCTTCACAAGGAAGATTTTATCAAAGAGTCAAAAGAAACTGGAGCAGGATGACCACAAGGGTCTTTAATATTCCGAATTATTAAAGATGCATTAAAAAAATCTTGGTATTCAAATCGATTCAAATTATTAAGTTCCTTTAGCTCCTTCAACGACATTTTCAAGTCTATCACTTCTTTTTCACCAAGAAAATCTGGTTTTGCAGGATATAGATAATCCCCTGAAAGATAAAAATAGCATAAAACACCTAAGAGAAAAATATGATAGATGTGCATACTTTGAAAACAGGCGTGAAACTTGAAAAACTGACATGCGCTGAAAAAACATTGATTTGACAAATTCTATAGCCTTTTAAGATACTTAGCAGTTGGAACCTGTTTTATTTTTCCGGTAGCAAAAGCCTGACCGTATTTTAGCCCTAGTCGTGGGTATAAATGGAGCCATGCTAGGCTAGTCACTTCAAATTTTAGCTACATTTCCAATATACCTGGTGTTTGGCCAGCCATTTAATTGCCAGCTCAATTCCTCTTTTTTGCCGGAATTATGACAGGAGGACACAAGGGGCCAGTTGAAATCTCTAGCACATCATGAACTATGGCCAGATGACATTTGGTAGTGCATTAGATATTAATCCATCCCTGAAAACATGATGTTTAATCTCCCAGGTAAAATCTATTAAGCAAAAGCATAAACTTGTAGCTGATGCTGTTAGTGAAGAGGCTCTTAAACCAAAAGTCGGAAATGCCACAGTAGATTCTGTTTGGAGTCAGATTAGTTCTGCTGTAGGCCTATGTGACATTATGAGTTCCAAAGTACCACTTGAGTTATTTATATTTTTAAAAGGAAAAATGGATTATATAAAGCAAGACATCTACGAGTATCTTAGTATTGAGATTGACTATCTCGTAACATCAATGACCATAAAGACCAGCAATCGCTTAGAAACCAGATAATTCCATTTTTGGTTGCTGAGAACGAGACACATGAAACTCATTTAGAAATAACAATTTTCCTGGCTTTCCTGTGTTAAAAAGTGATTTAATACAATCAAAGAGAATAAGCAAGCGCGGGAATATGTCAAGAGCTTTTATTGTGGTTCACCCAAATCTTAGGGCACACTATTATTAGAAAAATATTCAAAGATTCTGATGTCCTGTCCTTAGAAACACTAATTGGTACTTGTGCACTAATTGGTACACACCGCTATAGGCTGTCGAAGGAATGCAGTGATGGAGACCCGTAAAGCGGGAAATTGCTATCTAAATTTATCGAAGAGCGTGGTTTCTCATTGAATTTACAATATTTAAACTGTTGTTTTTTGGGGTTTAGGGGGGGGGGGAGTACCCAGGTTAGGTTACGTATCTAATATATGCTATGCTTTACCCCCCACCCCCCTAATGTGCAAATATATAGCCCAAATTTGTTTCTAAACTATTATATATTCATCCTATTTTTTTTTTTATTAGCATTAACTAAACTTGAATTCTTTCGTGTGTATCATTTAGTGTACAAGTACTCACTAATCAAGTCACGACTTGCTTTGCTTGCTTATTCTAAATCTAATTGCCATGACCATACTAAATTGACCTTGGCGTAATTCTCAAATGGTGACACATGACCACTAAAAATAAGATATAATGTAATTAGTGTCGCAGAAACAAAACAAAGATAATCCGCTTATGTCGTGAATAAGTGTAATGTGTTGGTTGTCTTAAATCTTTACTTGTGGTGCCATTGGTTTGCTCTTTTGCTAAGTCATAAAAGTGATGGGGAATCTACTTAAGGTATTTCCATAGACCTTAATGAACAACCACTTGGTAGTGCTTCTTTTATTTTAAATGATTGTTTCCTTCTCCCTCCCAGTTTTCTGTAATTTCGTTTTTAAGAAAAAACATTTTTAATAGCCTTATCAAGAAACAAATGTGCACACTTCATAGCTTTAAGTTTATTTAACTTTAAGGTTCGAATAATAATTCCTGTTCACCACCTGAGCTTGTGCAGTCTTGTGGCTTTGCTTCTTCTATTTAATATCCCACCCATGTAGGTCTTAGTCATATTATACAAACAGCCATATTAGCAGTATTTCTATTTCTCTTTAGTCCTTCCGATTTTTCCAATTATGTACACTTTTTGTTCTTCTGATAAGTCCAATAATTTCTACTTTTCTTTTCTCTCTCTACACTTTAAGTCATGGGCAATAGTAACAAAAACCTCATTGACTGTAATAGCTATAAAAGTTAAAAAGATGTTCATATTATAGGCATGGTTCACCGCTGTTATAAGTAATGAGACATTTTCTAATTCTGTCTCTGAGGATACCCTGGGTATCCCTGGGTATGCATCTAAAGAGCTCCAAAGTAGTCACAAAGACATTTTAGTAACTTACTATAATATAATTGGTATGTATCTATAACACCCAGCAAATGACACTTCGGAAAACAATCACGCTAAGTGACAAAACAAGCAATGGTTTTTGGAGTACTTTTGCAATCAGAGCTAGCTGGTTTTCAATGCCCACAAAAGACTATACATTTTTTTCTCTTTTTTTTTTAAATCTGAAGCCTCAAGGCAGGCGACTTATATCTCATTACAGAATAGCATAGTCAGTAGGTTACATGAAAATAGACAAATTTTAACGAGGTTTGGTAAGCATAACCGGTTTGGTCTCACAACTGAGGGATCAAATTGAAATTATCAGGTTATGACAAATTGAAATATGGTGGCTATGAGGTAAGAAATCAGTTGATGAAGATTATAATATGATTTTTTAAAAAAGGGAAGTACCTAGCGATTTTAGGTCAACCCTAATTAAACTGCTGTATAAGAAAGGTGATATGAGCGAGTGTGTTAATCATAGAGGCATTAGTCTGGTCTCTGTAGGTAGCAAGTTACTTAGTAATATGATGTTTTTTAGACTGAGAGATGCTGTAAACGATGTTTTAAGAGAAGAAGAGTGCGGTTTTAGAAAGGGTAAAGGAGGTGTCGACCAATTATCACTCTTAGGTTAATAATTGGGAAGTACTTGAGTTATCAAACACCTTTAGTCCTCAGTTTTATACATTACGAGCAAGCGTTCGATTCTGTTGATAGAAGAGCTTTAGCAAAGGTATCCTTGTACGGTATACCAGACATATAAATTAAAGTGATTAGTGCTATGTACGAGAATAAAACTGCTGCTGTTAAGGTAGGAAATGAGGTTAGCATCTGGCTTCGTATTAAATCAAGAGTTAAGCAGGATTGTGCTCAATCCTCCTTTATATGGATCATTTTTGATGAGCTTTGTCTTAAAAAGCACAGGAAAGGCAATGGGAGAACACGGAGCCAAATGGGGAACCAAAACTTTCATGGACTTGGATTATACTGATGATTTTAGCATCCTAGATGAAAGTGTGATCAAAATGAATGAGCTTTTAGAGGTTTTTGCGAGTTCAGGGTGCTAGAATAGGTTTGAAAATTAATACTGAGAAGACTAAGTCGCTAAAGGCTAGAAATAGGGGAAGATGAAAAAGTTACGTTGGGTAACAAAAAGATTGATCAAGTGGGGAGCTTCACTTACCTTGGCGGTATCATAGGCAGCACAATCGCGCTGACTAGGTAACACATCGAATCAAAATTTTGAGATAACCATTTTGTTCAACGTAGTTGAAAGTTCTGGAAATTAGGTCTTTGAGGATGACAACCCCCTCCCAACAGCTCTCAGGGCAAAGGCTGTAAATTATGCCCTGGGGGCATATAATTTTTTTATAGAAAGCGTTGTCGTAGAAACTTGAAAAAGGGCTCATTCGATTGAAAATTGAAATAGCTAGTGCCCTTTTTAATAGTCGAAACTGTTTGGAAGGCAACTAATATCCCTTCCACGCCCACCATTTACCCGAACACATCCAATCAAAATTTTGAGATGGCCATTTTTTTCAAAGTAGTTGAAAGGTCCGGAAATTATATCTTTGAGGATGAAACTCCCCCACAGAACACAGGACAAGGGTTGTAAGTTATGCCCTGGGGCATATACGGTTTCTATTGAAAGCTTTGTCGTAGAAACTTGAAAAAGGGCTCATTTGATAGGAAATTCAAAGGGCTAGTGCCCTTTTTAATGGTCGAAAGGGATTGGAGGGAAACTAACCCCCCTCTCACGCCCACCTTTTCCCCAAACACATCCAATAAAATTTTTTAGATAGCCATTTTAATCAACGTAGTTAAAAGTTTTGGAAATTAGTTCTTTGAGGATGATAACCCCCTCAGAGCCCTCATGGCAAGGGTTGTAAGTTATACCCAGGGGGCATATATGGTTTTTACAGATAGTGATGTTGTAAAAATTTCAAATACATCCAATCAAACTTTGAGATAGCCATTTTGCTCCACACAGTTAAAAGGACTGGAAATTATATCTTTGAGCATGAAACTCCCCACAAAGTAAAATAAAAGTTCAAAGTAGGGATAAAATCCTTTTTAATAGACAGTGTTTAGAAATTCCCAAAAATACCAGATATGTCAGTCACATATACAGTGACCGTCATCAGTAGTAAAACTGAGTTTTACTACTGATGACGGTCTCTGTATATTTGACCGAAATATATGGTATTTTTGTGAATTTCTATACACTGTCTATTAAAAGGGATTTTATCCCTATTTTGAACTTTTATTTTATCGCCATGGAAAGACAGTGTGGTCTCCAAAATTATCTACGTCATATTTATGCGGATGATTTGACCAAAAATGTGCATTTTTTAAGAGTTTTACTACTGATGACGGTCACTGTATATGTGACCAAAATATCTGGTATTTTTGTGAATTTCTATACACTGTCTATTAAAAAGGATTTTATCCCTATTTTGAACTTTTATTTTATCGTCATGGAAAGGCAGTGTGGGCTCCAAAATTATCTACGTCATATTTATGGGGATGATTTGACCAAAAATGTGTATTTTTTTAGAGTTTTACTACTGATGACAGTCACTGTATATGTGACCGAAATAGCTGGTATTTTTGTGAATTTCTATACACTGTATATTAGAAAGGATTTTATCCATATTTTGAACTTTTATTTTATCGTCATGGAAAGGCACTGTGGTCTCCGAAATTATCTTCCCCACAAAGTCTTCAGGGCAAGGGTTATAAATTATGTCCTGGGGGCATATATGGTTCTTATAGAAGGAATGCTCCTATAAACTTCAGAGAGGTCTCATTTAATTGAAAATTGAAAGTTCTAGTTCACTTTTTCAGCGTCAAAAGATATCGGGGGGTAACCAGCCCCCCCCCCACGCCCTTTTCCCCAAATGCATCCGATAGAAATTTTGGGATAGCTATTTTGTTAAAAATAGTTCAAAGATCATATAACAAAAACTCCGGTGTCGACACAACCCTCCTGGCCTGGGGGCAGGCGTTGTAAGTTATGCCCTGGGGGCATATATGGTTCTTATGGAAGGGATGTTCGTATAAACTTCGAAGAGGGCTCATTTGATAGGAAATTGAAAGTTCCAGTTCAATTTTTAAGAGTCAAAAGAGATTGGAGGGTACCTAACCCACCCCCCCCCCCCTCCACGCCCTTTTTTCCTCAAACCAATCCGATAAGAACTTTGAAATAGGCATGTTTTAAATCTAGTTCAAAGCACACATAACGAAAATTCGGGGCCGGACACAGCCCCCAAGGGCCCGAGGGCAGGCGTTGTAATTTATGCTCTGGGGAATATATGGTTCTTATGGAAGGGAAGCTCGTAAAAACTTCATAGAAGGCTCATTTGATTGGAAATTCAAAGTTCTAGTTCAGGTTTTGAGAGTCAAAAGAGATTGAAGGGCAACTAGCCCCCCCCCCCACGCCCCTTTTTCCCCAAATGCATCCGATAAAATTTTTGAGATAGCCATAAGTTAAAAATTGTTCAAAAGTAGGATAACAAAAACTCAGGTGTCGACACAACCCCCCAGGGCCCGGGGGCAAGCGTTGTACGTTATGCCCTGGGGCATATATGGTTCTTATGAAAGGGATGCTCGAATAAACTTCAGAGAGGGCTCATTTGATTGGAAATTGAAAGTTCGAGCTCACTTTTTAATAGTCAAAAGAGATCCGAGGGCAACTAGCCCCCCCCCCCACGACTTCTTTTTCCAAACCCATCTGATGAAAATTTTGATATAGATATTTTGTTAAAAATAGTTCAACGGTCGGATAAGAAAAACTCCAGTGTCAATACAACCCCCAGGGCCCGGGGGAAGGCGTTCTAAGTTTTGCCCTAAAGGCGAGCATGGTTCTTATAGAAGGGATGCTCGTATAAACTTCATAGAGCATTTAATTGGAAACTGAAAGTTCTAGTTCAGTTTTTGAGAGTTAAGAGAGATTGGAGGGCAACTAACCCCCCCCCCCCCACGCCCTTTTTTCCCCAAATGCATCCGATAAAAACTTTGAGATAGCCATTAAAGTAAAAATTGTTCAAAAGTCAGATTACAAAAACTCAGGTGTCGACACAACCCCCCAGGGCCCAGGGGTAGGCGTTGTAAGTCATGCCCTGGGGCATATATGGTTCTTATGAACAGGATGCTCGTATAAACTTCAGAGAGGGCTCATTTGATTGGAAATTGAAAGTTCGAGCTCACTTTTTAATAGTCAAAAGAGATCCGAGGGCAACTAGCCCCCCCCCCACGACTTCTTTTTCCAAACCCATCTGATGAAAATTTTGAGATGGATATTTTGTTAAAAATAGTTCAAAGGTCGGATAAGAAAAACTCTGGTGTCAATAGAGGGCTCATTTGATTGGAAATTAAAAGTTGTAGTTCACTTTTTAGAGTCAAGAGATTCGAGGGCAACTAGCCCCCCCACCCTTTTTCTCCAAACCCATCCGCTAAAAATTTTGAGATAGCCAGTTTTTTGAAAATTGTTCAAAATTAGATAACAAAAACTCAGGTGTCAACACAACCCCTAGGGCCCGGGGGGTAGGCTTTGTAAGTTATACCCTGGGGACATATAAGGTTTTTATAGAAAGCGTTGTCATAGAAACTTCAAAAGGGCTCATTCGACTGGAAATTTAAATGGCTAGTGCCCTTTTTAATAGTCGAAAGTGATTGGAAGACAACTAACCCCCCTCTCATGCCCACCTTTTCCCCAAACACATCCAATAAAAATTTTGAGATAGCCATTTTCTTCAACGTAGTTGAAAGTTCTGGAAATTATGTCTTTGAGTGGGACACTCCCTCCACAGTCTTCAGGGCAAGGTTATAAGTTATGCCCTGGGAGCATATATGCTTCTTATCGAAGCCATGCTCGTATAAACTTCAGAGAGGGCTCGTTTGATTGGAAATCGAAAGTTCTAGTTCACTTTTTAAGCGTCAAAAGAAATCGGAGGGTAACCAGCCCCCCATGCCCTTTTCTCCCAAATATATCCGATAAAAATTTTGAGATAGCTATTTTGTTTAAAAAAAAGTTCAAAGATCATATAAAAAAAACTTCGGTGTCGAAACAACCCCCCAGGGCCCGGGGGTAGGCGTTGTAAGTTATGCCCTGGGGTTATATGGTTCTTATGGAAGAGATGCTCGTATAAACTTCAAAGAGGGCTCATTTGATTGGAAATTTAAAGCTCCAGTTCACTTTTTAAAAGTCAAAAGAGATTGGAGGGCACCTAGCCCCCCCCCCCACCCCACCCCTCCACGCCCTTTTTCCCTCAAACCCATCCGATAAGAGCATTGAGATAGCCATTTTTATAAATAGTTCAAAGACCATACAACGAAAATTCAGGGGCGGACACAGCCCCCCAAGGGCCCGAGGGATAGCATTGTAAGTTATGCCCTGGGGGATTATATGGTTCTTATGGAAGGGATGCTCGTAAGAACTTCATAGAGGCCTCATTTGATTGAAAATTTAAAGTTCTAGGTCAATTTTTGAGAGTCTAGAGAGATTGGAGGGCAACTAACCCCCCACGCCCTTTTTTCCCCAAATGCATCCGATAAAATTTTGAGATAGCCATTAAAGTAAAAATTGCTCAAAAGTCAGATAACAAAAACTCAGGTGTCAACACAACACCCCAGGATCCGGAGCCAGGCGTTGTAAGTTATGCCCTTGGGCATATATTGTTCTTATGAATGGGATGCTCGTATAAACTTCAGAGAGGGCTCATTTGATTGGAAATTGAAAGTTCGAGCTCAGTTTTTAATAGTCAAAAGAGATCCGAGGGCAACTAGCCCCACTCACGCCATCTTTTTCCAAACCCATCTGATTTTGAGATATACATTTTGTTAAAAATAGTTCATAGGTCGGATAAGAAAAATTCCGGTGTCAATACAGCCCCCCAGGGCCCAGGGGAATTTGTCCTATGTTTTCCCCTAAAGACATGTATGGTTCTTATCAAAGGATCGTATAAACTTCATAAAGGGGTCATTTGATTAGAAATGGAAAATTCTAGTTCATTTTTTAGAGTCAAGAGATTTAAGTGCAACTTGCCCCCCCCCCCGCTACAAATTTTGAGATAGCCAGTTTTTTGAAAATTGTTAAAAAATTAGATAACAAAAACTCCGTTGTCAAAACAACCCCCCAGGGCCCGGGGGATAGGCGTTGTAAGTGTTGTCCTCGGGGCGTATATGGTTTTTATGAAAGGGGTGCTCGTATAAACTTCAGAGAGAGCTCATTTTATTGGAAATTGAAAGTTATAATTCACTTTTTAAGAGTCAAAAGATATCCGAGGACAAATAGTACCCCCCCCCCCCCGAAACACCCTTTTTCCCCCAAACCCATCTGATACAAATTTTGAGATAGCTATTTTTTTAAGATAGTTCAATGGTGAGACAACCAAAACTCCGGCATCAACACAACCCCCAGCGCCCAGGGGGAGGCATTGTAATCTATGTCCTGGGGCCGTATATTACTTACTTACTTATGTCCCATCCGTCCTTGAAGGTCGTTTTGGGGCCTCTTCTTTAACCAGTTCATTGATGTGCCTCCTGTAGGTGCTTCTGTTGTCAGCCAGGCGGCAGAGTTGTGGCAGATTGTAAGGTGAGAAGTTTTCTTTCCATCTCTTCGGAGGGCGACCTCTGGGTCGAGAACCGTGTACTCGTCCATCGAAGGCTATCTTTGGGAGACGAGTGCTAGCCATGCGTTGGGTATGTCCAAGCTATTTGAGTTGTTGTAGTTTTATTTTGTCCAGTATTGTAAATTTGACTTTCAGATTATGGAGAAGCTTGGAGTTGGAGATTCTGTCATGGAAGGTGATACCAGCGATGCGTCGTAGGGATTTGGTTTCAAAGGCAGCTAGGCGGCGTTGATCGTCTGTTTTAAGCGTCCAGGATTCACAGGCATAGATGGCGATCGGAATAATGAGGGAGTAGAAGAGTCTCGTTTTGAGAGTTGTTGTTAAGTTCTTATTCCTCCAGATGGGCATCAGAACTTTAAAACTGGAGCTTACAAGTGTCAGGCGTCTCTTGATGTCTTTGAGTTGGTTGTTATCATAAGTAAGTAAGCTCCCAAGGTAGGCAAAGCCTTCCACCCACTCAATGGTACCTTCACCAAGCTGAAGGCTGAGATTTACCTGTGAATCGAATTTGCGTGAACAGCGCATGGCTTTCGTTTTTGAGGTGTTGATTGCCATCCCGAAGAGGTTGGTGGACGAGTGAACGCTGTTAGCCTGAGATTGTAGATCTTGAAGGGACTCGGCTATTAGGACTATGTCATCAGCATATGCCAGTTTGTCTATCACCACTCCTCCGACAAGGGCGCCGGGCGGGTTATCTGTGAGTGAAAGGGTTGCAGTTAGGAAGAGATTGAACAGCTCCGGTGATATTAGGCAACCTTGAAGTACTCCAGTAGAGGTTTTGAAGCACTCGGTAAATCCTTCTTCAGTCATGACGCGGCTACTGAACTTCTTATACATGTCTTTGATCAGCGAGATCAGGTTGGATGGGATGCCAAAGTGAAGAAGGATGTGCCATAGACCTTCTCTCCATATCCGATCAAAAGCTTGTTTAAAGTCTATGAAAAGGTGGTAGATGCCGCGGCCAAGTTCGCTATACTTTTCCATGATCTGCCGAACAGTGAATATCTGATCAATTGTTGATCTATTAGGTCGAAAGCCGGCTTGGTATTCCGGAATGAACATTGAGGAAATGGCTCGTATACGCCCGAGCATGACTCTTGTGAGGATTTTTGAGGCGTGGCTGGTAAGACTTATTGGGCGGCAGTTGTGGCAGACAGCTTTAGAGCCTTTCTTATGCAGGGGGATTATCGTGGCTTCGCACCAGGGTGAGGGGAAGTGACATTTTTCCCAAGCAGCTGTGGCAATTTTTTGGTAAAGGTCAAGGAGTGGTTTGCAGTTTACTTTCAGTAGTTCGGGCTGGATTCCATCGGGGCCGGCAGCTTTGTTTGTTCTCAAGTCTCTGATAGCTGCTTCTATTTCAGAGTGAAGAGGGGGAGGACTTGAATTTGTAGAGGTTATAGGGAAAGTGTTGAGAATTGTTGGGTCTGGGTGGATGTCCAGATTCAGTTTATTTTTAAAATGGTTTTTCCATCGAGAGCGGATTCCGTCTGTGGATTGTATTTGGTTTCCATGTTCGTCGAGAAGGGAGAACGCTTTGATGTCCTTCTTTTTGGGCAATTCCCGCACTCTTCTATACATGTAGTGGGGGTCTCCTTTCTTGAAGGCCGATTCACATTGATCACACGTTTATTTAATAAAAGCACGATGAGCACGTCTGATGGATTTCTCAACAGCTCGTTTGAGTTGCTTGTACCGGTCCCTACTTTCTTTATCTTGCTTGTTCGTGAGTTGGCGCTTTTCGTCGCAGAGTGAAATGATCTCGTCTGTTATCCAAGGTTTCTGAATGTTTTTTTTTGGGGGGGGGGGGGGTACCCAGTATGGAATGAGCGACATCACATATGATATTTGTGCTGCTAGTCACCAGGTTGTCAATATCTTCCTTAGACAGGATAGGTGGAGATCTCGACGTGAGCTCCGAAATTTTTTCGGAGAGAATGGTTATATAGGTCATACGTGTGTTTTCGTCTTTCAGTAGATCTACTCGAAACTTGGGGGTTTTCTGAGATAACTTTGATGCTGTTTTAAGTCTTGTTTTGAACCTAGACATGACAAGCGAGTGGTCGCTGTCAAAGTCGCCACCAGCTAGCGTGACTGTGTTTAGGACAGACGTTTTCCAACGTCTAGACACGAGGATGTAGTCTATTAAGTTTTTAGTTTCTCCATCCGATGAGGTCCAGGATGTCTTACGGCGAGGTCTGTGCTTGAACAGTGTGTTTGTAATGAGTAAATCGCTGTCTCTGCAGAATTCGATAAGGCGTTCTCCTCTTCTGTTCATTTTTCCATGTCCAAATTTGCCCATTACATCTTCGTGTCCTGTGTGGTTGTTTCCGACGATGGCGTTGAAGTCACCAGTGACAAAGATTATGTCCTTTTTAGGGACAGAATCAACCAGACTTTGAAGCTAGAGATAGAAGTTTTCAGACTCTTCGTCGTCTCTGCTGGAATCCAGAGCGTATACTTGAATAATTGTGAGGTTGGTGGGTGAACCTTCCAGGCGGATCATGATGCATTCCGTGAGGGGGGTTACGGAGATTAAGGATTTTCTGGCTTTATTAGACAGTAAGAAACCTACACCTTGTCGATGTTTCTTATCTTTACGTCCCCAAAGTAGAAGGGTAACATCTCCATGTTTCTCTTCACCAGTGACTGGAAGATGGGTTTCGGCGAGACCGATAACGTCCCAGCTGTACCGTTTTATCTCTCTTAGGAGTAGGTCTATTTTTCCCTGTTTAGCGAGGGTTCTAGTGTTGAGAGTACCTATTGATATAGTTATTTTTGGAGAAACAATAGCCTCCAGGGTTGGAGTTGTCGACGTAGATACATTCGCGCGATTCACAGTTGTCGAGTCGTCGGCTGCCCCGGACGCGGTATCTCTTAACGCATTATCGTCGGTTACCCCGGACGCGGTAGCACTGGTTCTCATATTTGATCTCTTATTCGTATTCATATTCATCATTAGAATTAAAGAAGGGGTTTCTTGACAGCGGTAAGCGGGGCCGTATATAGTCCTTATGAAAGGGATGCTCATATAAACTTCAGAGAGGGCTCATTTGAATGGAAATTAAAAGATCTAGTTCATTTTCTCAGAGTAAAAACAAGATCGGAGGGTAACTAACCCCTCCCGCCCTTCACACCTTTGGGTTTATCGGATGGATAAACCCATCCGATAATAATTTGAGGGGACTATTTTAAAAAATTGTTCAAACATCAGATATTAAAACTCCTGGGCTGACACAACCCCCAGGGCCCAGGGACAACCGTTGTAAGTTATACTCTGGGGGTATATATGGTTCTTATAGAAAGGAGGCTCGTATAAACTTCAGAGAGGGCTCATTTGATTGCAAAAAGAAAGTTATAGTTCAATTTTAAAGATTCACAACAGACCGAAGGGCAATTACACCCCCATGCCCTTTTTTCCCAGAAAAATTTTTAGATAGCCATTTTGTTAAAATAGTTCAAACATCAGATAATAAAAACTCCAAGGTTGACACAAACCCATTTTTCACTTTGATACTGTTACTTTGATACCAGTTTTGATACTTTGATGAACATTTGATTTTTTTTTTAAGTTTGATTTTGAAATAAGGAATTTTTAAAAACTTGAAACTTTTTGCAATCAAAAACGAACAAAAATTACTTAAAAAAAACTTTCCGAAAAATAAGTTTTTGAAAGAAAAGTAAAGGCCATTTTAAACTTCAGCTAAGCAGATACAAATACCTGTTAAAATTCAAACTCAAAGCGACCAGAAATTACTATTAAAGAATAAATGAAACCCAAAACGAACAGAAAGTAACTTAACAATCATAGCACAAAACATACAAGAAGTAATAATATAAACGAATAAATAGATCTTAAAGCGAGTAATGCTTAGATTGAATATGAAAATCAAGCTTAAAACGAAAAAAAATATTTTGCTATTGAAGTATAAATGAAACTTAAAACGAACAGAAATTAAATAAACAATCAATGCAAACAAACATACAATAGATATTAATCTAAATGAATAAATAAATCTTAAAACGAGTGAAACTTAAATTAAATATGCAAATCAAGCTTGAAACGAACAAAATCACTACAAACAAGAGTTTGGGTATCGACTCCTTCTCTCACTGTAAAAGTCTAAAACCTACTGCGTCATTGGCGATTTACTGAAAACTATATGCGTCTTGAACAGTCTTGGAAAGTATAAATAACATCAAATTGAATATTTGATGTATAATGATATTAATTTTTGAAAGATCCATCAGTTCAAGAATTTATTTCACTGTAATTTATCTTTATTATCAATGCTGGAAGAACTGGGAAAGAATAAATTTGTAATATAATTCGTTTTCAGTTAAGTGCCAATGACGCAGTAGGCTTTTAGTTTTTATTTACAGTTAAGGAAGGGGGCAGTATCCAAACTCTTGTTTGTAGTGAAACTATATGCGTCTTGAACAACTTTAGAAAGAACTAATAAATTAAACTAAAAATTTGATGTATAATGATATTAGTTGCTGAAAGCTCATCACTTCAAAATTTTACTATAATTTTAATGTTTATTTTCAATATTAAGTACAAAAGAAAATATTTGTAATAAATTTTGTTTTCAGTAAAGCGTCAATGACGCAGTAGGTTTTAGACTTTTACAGTGAGAGAAGGAGGCGATACCCAAACTCTTGTTTATAGTGATTTTTGTTCGTTTCAAGCTTGATTTGCATATTCAATTTAAGTTTCACTCGTTTTAAGATTTATTTATTCATTTACATTAATATCTATTGTATGTTTGTTTGGATTGATTGTTTATTTAATTTTTGTTCGTTTTAAGTTTCATTTATACTTCAATAGCAAAATATTTTTTTTCGTTTTAAAGTTGATTTTCATATTCAATCAAAGCGTTACTCACTTAAGATCTATTTATTCATTTATATTATTACTTTTTGTATGATTTTGCTATGATTGTTTATTTAATTTTTGTTCGTTTTGGGTTTCATTTATTCTTTAATAGTAATTTCTGGTCATTTTGAGTTTGAATTTTAACAGGTATTTGTATCTGCTGAGCTCAAGTTTAAAATGGCCTTAACTTTTTTTTTTGAAAAACTTATTTTTCGGAAAGGTTTTTTTTTTAAATTAATATATAAGAAAGGTGTGACTGAGGAAGATTATAAGTCTTATACTGAATAGTTTATTACGAAAGTCTAAAGCTGACTATTTTGCATCTAAGTTTAAAGAACAGAAAGCAATCCTGGAAAAAACATGGAGGCTAAGTAAATCTGTGATTAAACCAGATCAGTCTCGTGTGGGTAAAATTATTCCCGGCAGTGTGAATATCGAATCAGTTTGTGAACATTTCTCTACTGTTGGATCTAAAATTAGATCGAGTGTCTCGCCCGAGCATGATGATGGTGAGTTTACGCAGTTCCTTCGTGAAGAATGTGATGTGCCAGCTTATTTGAAGCCAGTAAAATTAAGTGAAGCATCTGAAGTTGTTAAAAATATGAAAAATGGTGCAGCCGGATTTGACCTCATTACTCCAAAGATTTTACGTGGTGTTTACCCAGTGATCTGTTTGGGATTCGTGTCTTTAATTAATGAGTGTTTCAAATTTGGCGTTTTTCCTGATCGTTTCAGGAAAAAAAAGCACAGGTGAAACCTTTGTTTAAAGGAGGTGACTCGAAAGACATGGACAATTACAGACCGATATCCCTACTTCCTGTTGTATCTAGAGTGTTTGAAAAGTTAATATATGAGCAAATCGTGAAGCTCCTTGAATCAAGTTCATTTTTTCGTTCTACTCAATTTGGCTTTAGGAAAGCGACGTCAACCGAGAAGCTATTCTATCTTTAACGTCGTTTGTTAATAATGAGTTGGACTGTGGTCTGAAAGTTGCGTCAGTATTCTTAGATATCAAGAAGGCCTTTGATTGCGTGGATTAGGAAATATTGGTGAAAAAGTTGAAGAATTGTGGTATTCGGGATAATTCATTGCAATTCTTAAGTTCTTTTCTGAACAAACCGACTCAGTGCGTAAAAATGGGGGATTTTAAATCGAGTGACAAAAGTATAACATCTGGCGTTCCTCAAGGATCAGTACTGGGTCTTCTATTGTTTTATATATATATATATGATTTGAATAAGTGCCTGGTAAGCTATGGTCTGTTAACTAGTGAAGTATTTAAGGTTAAGGCTATTTTACCGAGCTTTGCATATGATACCTATTACACGGTGGCTGCTAGGACAGAAAAGGAGCTGCTAAATCTTTTGAAAAGCGGTATGCTATATATTGAAAAATGGATGAGACTAAATAATTTAAAGTTGAACCACAAGAAAATCTCCTTAGTGATATATGGTAGAAGTCCTAATTATTATCCTTGGATTGAGCAGATTCAGATAAGAGGAAACATCATCTTACGTGCTAAATCAGTGAAGTTTCTTGGAGTCATACTGGACGAGTGCCTCAGCCTTAAGAATCATGTCCATCACATTTCTGCCAAGACTGCTCGTAGCATCGGAACGATAAGAAAACTTAAGCATATTTTCCCGGATAATATCCTAAGGACACTTTATTTCTCTCTTGGGCATACACAGCAGGTATACTGTATTACTGTATGGTCTTCTACGTTCGTAGTTCATCTTCATCCATTGAGAGTGCTACAAAATAAAGTGGTTAGAGTGCTGATGAGTGTTGATAAACGTTCTTCGGTGAGGTTCAGGTATGTCGAACTTAAGATATTGCCCATGTTTGGTGTGGTGAAATTTTATAATGATCTATTTATGTTTAAGCACCAAAATAATTTGTTGCCAAAGTGCTTTACTGATCTTTTTTTTACCGGTTTCTAGTGTTCACGAGCATAATACAAGGAGTTCAAGTCAGTATAGGAATCCTAGAGTAGTTACTACACAATCAAAGATTTCTGTCTGCCATGTTTGTCCTAGTGCCTGGAATACTTTGCCACACAATATTGTGCAGGAAACAAACCCGAGTAAGTTCAGAAGTTTGCTGAAAGACAATTGTTTTAGGGTGATGAGTTCTCTGGTTTCTTTATTTATTAAGTTAATCAAATTGTTTGATTTTTTTTGATGGATTGATGATGGGAGGTTCAGGTATGTCGAACTTAAGATATTGCCCATGTTTGGTGTGGTGAAATTTTATAATGATCTATTTATGTTTAAGCACCAAAATAATTTGTTGCCAAAGTGCTTTACTGATCTTTTTTTTACCGGTTTCTAGTGTTCACGAGCATAATACAAGGAGTTCAAGTCAGTATAGGAATCCTAGACTAGTTACTACACAATCAAAGATTTCTGTCTGCCATGTTTGTCCTAGTGCCTGGAATACTTTGCCACACAATATTGTGCAGGAAACAAACCCGAGTAAGTTCAGAAGTTTGCTGAAAGACAATTGTTTTTAGGGTGATGAGTTCTCTGGTTTCTTTATTTATTAAGTTAATCAAATTGTTTGATTTTTTTTTTTTGATGGATTGATGATGGGAGGTGCCAAATGATTTTTTTTTGTTGTGGTTTCTTGTTTTGTTTTTGGAGTTTAATTGTCGTCGCCTTTCAAAGGTTAATTTATATATAGGCCTAGCGGGGTGATTATTTACCTAAGAAAGCTTTGCTTCAGGTTTTGTTATGTTTATTGTTAATAAATAAACCCTTTCTTTCTTCAAAAAAAAAAAAAATAGACAGGTTTAATCGAAATTAATATTCAACTTGATGCTTAGTACAGGAATAGTTTTTCATTCCTTAATTGAACAAGTACATCATACAAAAACTAGGGTGGGAAGCTGAATAGCATGGCTTAACTTTGGTATAAAAACATTGCAAATTTAGTTAAATAGTTCTTCAGTGGATGTAGTGAAGCCTTTTTTGTACCTTCAATCATTGGATGTTTTTCTACCGTTTATGGTGAGTACACAGATCTCTGCAATTGCCAGCCAACTTTTCATTTCAAGTTCTCACAGTTTTCTTTCTAGTTTCTCAGCTGACCTTATTCTACTCTCGACCTTTTAGCAGTTCTACTACCCTATCCATGTTCTCTCTTAATCCTGGATATTTTAATAATACTATATAAAATGACTGTAATTGATTTTTATTCAAGTATGAAGCTAACCTGGTAAAGTAGATATAATGCCGTCTGTGGCATTCATCCTGACAGGCATCCATCTGTTAACACCAAGTTCGGCTCTTTTCTCTGCAAAATCCGTCAATCCATCAAAGGACTTGAATGCACATAGACGAGAAAGTTCATAGACTTGGGGAGGTGCCAGCCAAATTTCATGGGAGATATGTAGCTTGAGGGCTTCTTCAGGACTCAGCCACTTTAAAATAAATGTTTCTTTAGCACGTAAGGTAATCAGTAGGCTAGCGACATACTAACTGTAGGTACCTAAGGTACTATCAATTCAAACAGTTTAAAATCAAACAGTTTCCCCAGAGAATATACTATTTAGATGATAATACATTGTTGTGACCAAAATAAAACGGGACGTTTAACGTTTTCAAAATTTTACAGGAGAGCAGCATAAAAGGTACTAAGTTTTTGGTGTTAGTTTCTGATATGTAGCTTGAGGGCTTCTACAGAACTCAGCCACTTTAAAGTAAATGCGTCATTAGTATGCAAAGTAATCAGTAGTGGCATGCTAATTGCAGGTACTTAAGATATACCAGTTCAAGCAGTTTAAAATCGAACATTTCCCCCTGAGACTATACTATTTATATGATAATACGTTGTTTGCCCCGAACAAAATGGGGCATCTGCGTTTTGAAAATTTTAAAGGAGAGAAAAACAAAGGGTAATAAGTTTTCGGCATGAACTACTTTTAATCTACAATAAACATCAGAAACACTGCAAAGATGACATTCTGTATCTTAAAAATGTGGCAGCTTTATTGGATATTATAAACTAAAATTACATCAGATAGTCTCTGAGCTAGTCATACTAAAGCATTACTTGTCCAAATCATAGCTAGTCTCTACTCTCTCCTTTGAAATAAATATGCCTCAGCACATACAATCAGAGGATATACATTCACTAGAACAAACCTGCATAGAGGATGAGAGTGGAGATTGGTCTGAGGGACTCTTCTTGGAACTTTCAAATTACAGCCTGAAGATTTAGTTTTTTCATTCTTTGACCCCCCTTTCTGGGATCGCCACTGTGTGCACCTGTGATCTAAAGGAAAATTATCACTTTCTAATACATTTGATAAAAGTCTCAGACACACTATCATTCTGGCATAAAAGCCTGATCCTAATAAATTACATGATTTCTCACTGAAATCATGGGCCTACTAAACTGTTCTAGGACCGCTTCATGTGCGAGTGTAGATTATCAAATATTACAATCCTTGGTAAGCAAACCCATCAGTACACCAATTTAGATAGGATACTTATAATGCAGCATAATGAACTTTAGAATTTCATTATGGAAAATAGGATATGGGGGGAAACCCAGATTAAAGAGGAGCCCAAATCTTTATTATTATGCTAGCATATTCAGCAACGCCAAATATGCTATAAGATCAGAAAGGAGAATTTCATTATAGTCTCATAATCATTAAATATCAGGTGATTTTTGCTTGAAAAAATAAGAGGATGGGATAATCCCATTGAGGAGGTAGTTCCAGAAAAACATGCAATGCCCCAAAATATTACTTTGAATAATTACTTGTAGCTTTTGCCTCATCATAAACTATATGAAAGCTGTCAGAATTTCAGTAGCCTGTGTCTCTAGGCGATTGTCTTGATGCACTGGCCAACTATGGCAGAGGAAGCTCCTTACAAAGAGGTGACTGTATGCTCTTTAGAACACAGTCATTAAGGTCATACCAAAATTTTCCTGGAAAGAACATCACACATTCCTCTGGATACAATAATGTGGATTGGCAAAGGCAAGACTTGGTCGTTCCTACCAAATGCTCTTACAGTTGGGAAAAGATCAAATAAACAAGAAAACAATTTACCCTGAATTCACTTATTTCAGAATCATCAACAGTTGCTAATGGAATTTCCTCTAGACAGCAGATATAAAACATTGTGTCAAATCGCCGAGGACCAACATCCACAGGTGTCAACCAGCACGACCATTCATACAAATTTTTCACATCAGGCAGTATACTATACTCCAAGCATAAATTGAGAAACATACTTGCATTCTCAAAAACTTTACGACGCCAAACTTTCAATGAACATGGATCAATTACTTTCTTTGTCTTTTGGCAGATCAGAACTCCGGTTTCTTCAAAAGTTTCACGGATGGCAGTAATTTTAAAATATATCTCTGGTATCAACTTGTTAAGATCTCGAGATTTGTACAACTCTGGCAGTGCATCAGCTTTATATTCCGAATTATCACAGCCGATCAAAGCTTCATATTTCAAATCACTATCATGTGGATCCCAAATCCCACCAGGAAATACAAATGCTTTTGCCATAAATCCGCTTTTTGCACTTCTTTTGAGCAACAACAATTTGTAGTCAAATGATTCATTTATGCTTCTGTTAAGTGCTGAATTCCTTGCAGCAACTATAAGTGTAGATGCAGCTTTCCAAGGTGTTGTTGGCATCAGCCCACGGTTGACTATAAGAATAATTTACTATTGGACAAGTTTTGAAGAGGTAGATAGAAACAAAATTAAAGCACACAGATATAAAGATCTCAATGAGTTTCCAAATGACAAAAGCTAAAATTTTTGTATCCTATTTATTAAACTCCAAATAAATGTGATAAAACTAATCAGCACTACAACTTTTACTACTGTCACTAACAACTTATTGCACCACTAAACCACCTGAGGCCAACACAACAGCAAATATCCTTTGTTCGTCCAATCTACTCATATTGGATGTTACCGTGAATGTCCAAAATTCCCTTTTCTCTGCTTCGATTCAATTAGCTTTGTGAGTCAGCTTTTTCATTCTTATGCAAGCTATGATGGTAAAATTTAAAGTTAGTTAGGTTATGTTAGTTTAGGTTAGGTTAAATTTGATTATAAGTATCACAAATGGGTTAAAAACCTAACCCAACCTGATCTAATCTAACCTGTCATCATCAAACCTTGCATTAAATTAAAAAAGTTGACTGGCAACAATAACTAATTCCAAGGAGAAAAAAAAGTATTTTTCACCAATTTCGGACATTCACGTTATATATATATATATATATATGTGTAAATGTTCTCAGTGGCGTAAAATGACGAAGGTTAGGGGATAGGTAAAAATGTTTTGTTTTTAAATCTAGGGATGGGGGCAATTTTTGTTGATGAAAATGCCAAAACAAAGCCGTTTCTCAATATGTTGGTGGGGGGATTCTCTCGTGTCCCTCATTCCCCTCGTTGGTATCATTATAAAAAGTCCATCCACCAGCTCGACCAACTTTTTACTTCCTGTCTGCTTGCTCAGGCTGGTGATCGTTGGATGTTGGAAAGAAGGAATGATTAACACAGAGAGTAATCATTAAATATCCTTTTACAGGAACTTTTAGTTAAAAAAAAATCTCAGTAAATTTTACCTAATTTCTTTAAAATTTCAACATTCTCCTACCCCTTTTCCTGCACAGCCCACCCTTTTCTTTAAGAAAAAATAAATAAATAAAAACAAATAAAAGAAAAATAATTTTTATCAACTAAACAAAGTCAGATTCCAAAGCACTTTCCCAGCAATGTTAACCGAGTTAGATCATTTACAAGGGGAATACTCCGACAAGATTGCCCTGCATTATTGCTGTAAAGTATAGGCCTGCTCTAAGACAAACTTCACAGAAAACATTATTTTCTGCTAAGAAAATTCATCTCAAAGAAGATATTTATCCATCATAGAACTCGCTCGTTTGCCATTGAATTAAAGTCTTTTTTCTGCCATCAAAACAAAAACTGCTAGGTAACAATTTTCCCAATATTCATATTTCTGCCAGCCAAACAATAAAGGTTAACTAACATTGTTATATAATTTCTCCATCAAATCAAATTGTAGTTGGAGAATTTAAAGTACAATATTCAAAACCAGATAATGCAGCAAAGCAGGACGACTCGTTTCTATGCTCATAACATTGGTAGAAAACTCAGGGCTGCTGATATTTCTTGAATTTTTTTTTTTTTTTTGACAAACAAAAACTAAACTTTATCCAACAAATTAGAGACAAAAACTATTTTTTTTTAGCTATCCTGACTTGACCAATATATTCACCAATTTTTTTTGCTCCCTTGACGTTCTCTTGGCCCAAAGAACAGTCCTGAAATTTTCAAAATTTATTTCTAAACTTTTTTTTAACTTCTTGGCCAATTATCATGTCTCTGTGAATGTTTTACTAACAATTTTTGTTAGCAAACAATTTTGTAAGAACTGGAGAAGAAAATATTTGTAATATAATTTATTTTCAGTGAAGCACCAATGACCAGTAGGCTTTAGGTTTTTACAATTAAGGAAGGGGGCAGTACCCAAACTCTTGTTTGTAGTGAAACTATATTCTTCTTGAACAATCTTAGAAAGAACTAATAAATTAAACTGAATAGTTGATGTATAATGATATTAATTGCTGAAAGCTCATCAGTTCAAAGTTTTGCTGTAATTTTAATGTTTATTAAGTACAAAAGAAAATATTTGTAATATAATTTGTTTTCAGTAAAGCACCAATGACGCAGTAGGTTTTAGACTTTTACAGTGATAGAAGGAAGTGATACCCAAACTCTTGTTTGTAGTGATTTTTGTTCGTTTCATGCTTGATTTGCATATTCAATTTAAGTTTCACTCGTTTTAAGATTTATTTATTCATTTATATTAGTATCTATTGTATGTTTGTTTGCATTGATTGTCAATTTAATTTCTGTTCGTTTTGGGCACAGTATATAAATAATAGATAATAGATTATATTATCTTTATATAGTGGTTTTGGGTTTCATTTATACTTCAATAGCAAAATATTCTTTTACGTTTTAAGCTTGATTTACATATTCAATTTAAGCATTACTCGCTTTAAGATTTATTTATTCATTTATATTATTACTTGTATATTTTTTCGCTATGATTGTTTATTTAATTTCTGTTTGTTTTGGGTTTCATTTATTCTTTAATAGTAATTTCTGGTCGTTTTGAGTTTGAATTTTGACAGGTATTTCTATCAACTGATCTTAAGTTTAAAATGGCCTTTACTTTTCTTTTAAAAACTTCTTTTTCGGAAAGTTTTTTAATTAATTTTTGTTCGTTTTTGATTGCAAAAAGTTCCCAGTTTTTAAAAATCTTATTTTAAAATCATAGCCTACTTTTTTTTCAACATCAAATGTTCATCAAAGTATCAAAACTAGTATCAAAGTAACAACATCAAAGAAAAAAAATAACAAAATAAAGAAAGCATGAAAGTAAACAAGGTATCAAAGTAACAATAAGCAGCTTGCATAACTTATAGCCCTTGCACCGTAAATCAAAGTTGCCACGTAAATCACTAAATCCAACTATTGAAGTAAACAAAGTGTCAAAGTAACAATAAGCAAGTTCCGTAACTCAGAGCCATTTTCCCGGGGTTGGGGGCGGGGGTTCAACACCGAAAAACTAGATAATTGGCCTTTGAACTTTTTTGAACAAAATGGCAACCTCAAAATTTTCACCAGAAAAAGTGGGCCCTTTGAAAAAGTGGGGCGTGGGCTAATTGCCCATTGATCACTTTTGACTCTTAAAAAACTAGAAGTTTCAATTTCCGAACAAATGAGCCCCCTCCAAAGTTAATACGACGACACCTTCCACAAAAACCTTATATTCTAATAATAGACAACTTACATAAGTTACAATCTTTATCCCAGGGGCTATGGAGGATTTCTCAACCCCTAAGTTATAGTAATTTGAATTTTGGACTATTTTGAACAAATTAGCTATGTCAGATTTTGATGATGCACTTGGGGAAAAAAACGCACAATGGGTGGGGGCGGGGGCTTAATGCTAAGGGGTGGGCGGGGCTGGCTGTACACAACCTTCCCGTGGTGGCCCGCGGTGGTCCCGTGGCATCTAAGCGCACAACTAAAAAAAAACAATAAAACACCAAAACCTAATTGCCTTTATGATTTTTATTGTCTAAAACTTAGTAACAGAAAAAAATTAATTACATTATTAACTTTACATAAGCGATAACCACTCACAAGCAGTAGGCTATATAGAGCTATCCTCCCATTTCCATTGCAAATGTGTGGATATTAGGGGGTTGGATTTAATGCTAGGGTGTGTCTCATTTGAGTCCCCTCCAAAGTTCATACGACCACCTTTTCAATTATGCCCCAGAGCATAACTTACAGAGCCTGTCCCATGGTCCTGGGGGGTTGTGTCGACCCCGGAGTTTTAATATTTGATATTTGAACTATTTTTAACAAAAAAGTCATCTCAAAATTTTTATCCGATGGGTTTGTGGGAAAAAAGGCGTGGGGGGAGGGCTAGTTGCCCTCCGATCTCTTTTGACTCTGAAATAGTGAATTAGAACTTTTAATTTCCAATCAAATGAGCCCTCTCTGAAGTTTATACGCGCATCCCTTCTATAATAACCATATTTGCCCCCAGGGTGCAACTTACAACGTCTACCCCCAGGCCGTGGGGGTTGTGTCAACACCGGATTTTTTTGTTATCTGACCTTTGGAATATTTTTAACAAAATGGTCATCTCAAAATTTTTATCGAATGGGTTTGGGAGAAAAGGAGTGGAGGGGGAGGGGCTAGTTGCCCTCCGATAACTTTTGACTCTTAAGAAGTAAACTAGAACTTCCAATTTCCAATCAATTAATCCCTCTCTGAATTTTATACGAGCATCCCTTCCATAAAAACCATATATGGCCTCAGGGCATAATTTATACCGCCTGCCCCCGGACCCTGGGGGGTTGTGTTGACACCGGAGTTTTTGTTATCTGATGTTTGAGCTATTTAAAAAAAATGGCTAGCTCATAATTTTTATCGGATGGGTTTGGCAAGCTATCCCTTACATAAGAACCATATGCCCCAAAGCATAACTTACAATGCCTGGAAGGTTGTGTTGACACATGAAATTTTGTTATCTGACCTTTGACCTATTTTTAACAAACTGGCTATCTCAAAATGTTTATCTGATGCATTGTATTGAAAAAAGGCGTTGGGGGGGGGGGGGCTAAGTGCCCTCTGATCACTTTTGATTCTTAAAAAGAGAACTACAACTTTCAATTTCCAATAAAATGAGCCCTCTCCGAATTTTATACGAGCATCCCTTCCATAAGAACCATATTATGCCCCAAGGGCATAGCTTACAATGCCTACCCCCAGGCCCTGGGGGCTGTGTCGACACTGGAGTTTTTGTTATCTGACTTGAAATATTTATAACAAAATGTCTATCTCAAAATTTTTCTTTGACGCATTTGGGGAAGAAATGGCGGGGGGGGGGCTAGCTGCCCTTCAATCACTTTTGACCCTTAAAAAGTTAACTAGAACTTTCAATTTCCAATGAAATAAGCGCTCTCTGAAGTTTGTACAAGCATCCCTTCCATAAGAACCTTATATGCCCCAAGGGCAAAAATTACAATGCCTTCCCCTGGGCCCTAGGGGTTGTTTTGACATAGGAATTTTGTTATCTGACCTTTGAATTATTTTTAACAAAATAGCTATCTAAAAATTTTATCTGATGCATTTCGGGAAGGAAGGGCGTGGGGGGAGCTAGTTGCCCCCGATATCTTTTGACTCTTAAAAAGTGAATTAGAACCTTTAATTTCCAATCAAATTAGCCGTTTCTGAAGTTTATACGAGCATCCCTTCTATAAGAACCATATTTGCCCGCAGGCCAGAACTTACAACGCCTGCCTACAGGCCCTGGGGGTTGTGTTGACCCCGGAGTTTGTGTTATATGATCTTTGAACTATTTTTAACAAAATCGCTACCTCAAAATTTTTATCGGACGTATTTGGGGGAACAAGGGCATGGGCGGGGGTGTAAGCTTCCCTCCAATCACTTTTGACTCCTAAGAAGTGAACTAGAACTTTCAATTTTCAATCAAACGAGCCCTCTCTGAAATACAATCGTCCCTTCCATAAGAACCTTATATGCCCCCCAGGGCATAAATTATAACGCCTGCCCCTGGGCCCTGGGTGGTTGTGTCAACACGGGAAGTTTTGTTATCTGACCTTTGAACTAATTTTAACATCATGTCTATCTCAAAATTTTTAACTGATGCATTTGGGGAAAGAAGGGCTTGGAGGGGGGGGGGGGGCTAGCTGCCCTCTGATCACTTTTGCCTCTTAAAAGTGAGTTACAACTTTTAATTTCCAATCAAATGAGCCCTCTATGAAGTGTATACAAGCATCCCTTCTATAAAACCATATTTGCCCCAAGGGCATAACTTACAATGCCTGCCCCCAGGGGGTTGTTTTGGCCCTGCAGTTTTGTTACATGATCTTTGAACTATTTTCAACAAAATGGCTACCTTAAAATTTTTATCGAATGTATTTGGGGAAAGAGGGCAGGAGGGGGGGGGGCTTGGTGCCCTTTGATCACTTTTGACTCTTAAAAGTGAACTAGAACTTTCAATTTCCAATCAAATGAGCCCTCTTTGAAGTTTGTATGAGCATCCCTTCTACAAGAACCTTATATGCCCCTGGGCATAACTTACAACACCTGCCCCAGGGCCCTGGGGCGTTGTGTCAACATCAGAGTTTTGCTATCTGACCTTTAATTATTTTTAACAAAATGGCTATCTCAAAATTTTTATCTGATGCAATTAGGGATAAAGGGCATGAGGGGGGGGGGGGGGCTAATTGCCCTCCAATCTCTTTTGACTCTAAAAAATTGAACTAGAACTTATAATTCCCAATCAAATGAGCCCTTTCTGGAAGTTTTTACGAGCATACCTTCAATAAAAATAATATTTGCCCCCAGGGCATAACTTGCAACGCCTGCCCCTGGGCCCAGGGGGCTTGTGTCGACCCTGGAGTTTTTATTATATGATCTTAGAACTATTTTTAACAAAATTGTTACCTCAAAATGTTTAATATATCTGTTAGCTAAAAAGGGAGTGCGGGGGCTAGTTGCCTTCTGATCACTTTTGACTCTTAAAAAGGGAACTAGAACACTCGATTTCGAATCGAATGAGCCCCTTTTAAAGTTTATATGACGACCCCTTCCATATGAAATGCCTCTGGGAAAAAAATAATATTAAAAATTGGAGCTGCATGGCCTTTACTATAGGCAACGCTATAGCGTTGCCTCTTATATGCAGCATGTTCCTATCAGAGGCAACGCTATAGCGTTGCCTATAGTAAACGCCATACGGCTCCAATGTTTTATTATATATTTTTTCCCCAGAGGCACTTTATATGGATGGGGTCGTTGTAAAAACTTTAAAGGGGGCTCATTCTATTGGAAATCAAGAGTTCTATACTGAAAACTATATGCGTCTTGAACATTCCTGGAAAGTATAAACAACATCAAATTGAATATTTGATATATAGTGATATTAGTTGTTGAAAAATCCATCAGTTGAAGAATTTATTTCACTCTAATTTTATTTTATTTTCAATGCTGTAAGAAATGGAAAAGAAAATATTTGTAATATTATTCGTTTTCAGTGAAGCGCCAATGACAAAGTAGGCTCTTGGTTTTTATTTACATTTAAGGAAGGGGGCAGTATCCAAACTCTTGTTTGTAGTGAAACTATATTCATCTTGAACAACTTTAGAAAGAACTAGAAATTAAATTGAATATTTGATGTATAATAATATTAATTGCTGAAAGCTCATCAGTTCAAAATTTTACTATAATTTTAATGTTTATTTTCAATTTTAAGTACAAAAGAAAATATTTGTAATAAAATTGGTTTTCAGTAAAGTGCCAATGACAAAGTAGGTTTTAGACTTTAACAGTGAGAGAAGGAGGCGATACCCTAACTCTTGTTTGTAGTGATTTTTGTTTGTTTCAAGCTTAATTTGCATATTCAATTTAAGTTTCACTCGTTTTAAGATTTATTTATTCATTTACATTAATATCTATTGTATGTTTGTTTGCATTGATTGTTTATTTAATTTTCTGTTTGTTTTAAGTTTCATTTATACTTCCAATAGCAAAATATTCTTTTTCGTTTTAAGCTTGATTTTCATATTCAATCTAAGCATTACTCGCGTTAAGATCTATTTATTTATTTATATTATTACTTGTTGTATGTTTTTTCCTATGATTGTTTACTTTATTTCTGTTTGTTTTGGGTTTCATTTATTCTTTGATAGTAATTTCTGATCGTTTTGAGTTTGAATTTTAACAGGTATTTGTATCTGCTGAGCTTAAGTTTAAAATGTTCTTTACTTTTCTTTGAAAAACTGATTTTTTGGAAAGTTGTTTTCATTAATTTTTGTTTGTTTTTGATTGCAAAAAGTTTCAAGTTTTTAAAAATCCCTTATCTCAAAATCAAACTTAAAAAAAAAAAATCAAATGTTCATCAAAGTATCAAAACTGGTATCAAAGTAACAATATCAATGTGAAAAAATGGGTTTGTGTCAACCTTGGAGTTTTTATTATTAATGGTTTGATCTATTTTTAACAAAATGGCTATATCAAAATTTGTATTGGATGGGTTTGGGGAAAAAAGGCGTGGGTGGGGGGCTAATTGCCCATTGGTCTCTTTTGACTCTTTAAAAGTGAACTAAAACTTTCTGTTTTCAATCAAATGAGCCCCCTCTGAAGCTTATACAGGCATCCTTTCTATAAGAACCGTATATATCCCCAGAGTATAACTTACAACAGCTGTCCCTGGGCCCTGGGGGTTGTGTTGACCCCAGAGTTTTAATATCTGATGTTTGAACTGTTTTTAACAAAATGGTCAGCTCAAATTTTTATTGGATGGGTTTATCCATCCAATAGATCCAAAGGCGTGGAGGGCGGGGGGGGGGGGGGCTAATTGCCCTCCCATCTTTTTTACTCTGAGAAAATGAACTAGAACTTTTAATTTCCATTCAAATGAGCCCTCTCTGAAGTTTATACAAGCATCCCTTTCATAAGAACCATATACAGCCCCAGGACACAACTTACAATGCCTGCCCCCACGTCCGGGGGGGGGGGTATGTTGATACTGGAGTTTTTGTTATCTGAACTTTGAACTACTTAAAAAATAGGCATAACTTACAATGCCTACCCCAGGCCCTGAAGGATTGTATTGACCCTGAAGGATTGTATTGACCCTGAAGGATTGTAATCAACCCTGAAGGATTGTGTTTCAATGCTCAAATTTGACTGAAAAACGGAAAAGTCCAAATAAATTTGATTATCACAAGAAAATCTTATCAAACACTTTGTGGTAACAAACTGTAAGTAAGGAGCAACTTGGGCCAATATTTGCAAAAATTCTAAAGATGAAATTTTGATGAAAATTGATATATCAACTTAATTGGCTTTTATGCTCATTCTAAGCATATAAAACTCACTAAGTTTATTGTTGCCCACCAAAAACTACAAGCTTGACAATGCAGCACATTCCTCAGCCAATGAATAAACATGAAGAAAACTAAAGTTCTTGATTTGAATATCACAATGGATTACCAACAAACCCTTAATGGTCTCAAACTTCAAAAGGTTGACAGCTTTATTTATCTGGGTCCTAGGTGGATTTGAAGGGAGGATGGGATCAAGATATCAACAGAAGAACATACAGAGATTAACCAGTTATCAGCTTCACAAACATCTTAATGTCTGCAATGAAATTACCTTGTGAACAAAGATAAAAACATAAAAGCCAGCAGTGAGGACAGTCTTACCAATTTATTCTTGAGATTTTTGACCGCCATTGCCTGCATTTAATGTCATGCTTCAGGATATCAGATCAGGCTTTGAATGATGATATCCAATAACATTGGTTTGACATCAACAAAATATCAAGCATCATCAACCTCTACCAGCTTGGACATGTTTTGCATTGCTCCAGCCAATACCCCATATAACAGATTCTTCTCATTGAACTGTTATCAAGATGACAAAGAGGAAAACTGGGCAATTAAAAGTTTATGGTTACTTGCTAGGCAAGATCTGGAGCCTGCTGGATGTTTCTACATATTTGGCCACAAATGGAACAAGTGCTGGCTAGAGCTTGTCAAAGAATTGGCACAAGACCAGCCACCATAGGAGGCCCTCATTCAGAAGCTTTGTTTGGATGCCAAGTGAGGTGGAAATGCCTGGTCCTGCTGCAGTTACAAGTAAGTAGGAGCGGAGTAGGAATTAATCTGTCATCTCCTTTTATTTAGACTAGGCCTGAATAATTGTGCAGCAGGGTAATATCTGCCTTCTTATTGTAAAAAATGTTACTGGCATTTATTTAAAACCTTTATTTATGTAGAGTGATCTGCTTGCTATTTCATAAAATTATATACAGGGATTTGTGAGTCCACATAAGCTATTATGAAGGAGGGGCAGTAGGTCATTTTGTATACAGGGTGGGAGAGGGGCTGATGCTTCAAAGAGTACATTTCAATATCAAATATCCTAAATCTCATTAACCATAAATATAAAATGAGTTTTGGGAAGGGGGCAAGATTGATACATAACCACTCTTGATTCCTAGGAATAGTTTTGGTTTGCATCTTTTTTAATGGTGTCTGTGTAAGGGTGGGGGGGGGTAATAGTGCCCCTTCTACTGCTACAATATCTCTACTGAGCATAGAATACCACATTTACAGGCTTATCACCACAAATATAGAAAAGGCAAAGCAAACCATCTTGAGCCCCACCATGAAATTTCTTTGAGAGGGGGATATCATTAAGAACTTTGTTTCAGAAATTTTTGATGGTAAGACTCCTCTTTTTTATTCAACCCCCCCCCTTATGTATAGAATAATTCTAGTTTGTTTTAAGTTTTAAAGTTGCTTCTTACTTCAAGTTGGAAGACTTTTTTTTTCTTCTTTTTTTTTACATTTCATGAAATGACACATTTTTATGAACATGAAACTTTTAGTAATGTAGGAAAAAAAACAATGTTTTCAATACTCTCTTTCTGGTTTCTGATGGGTAGCAAAGCATTGAGACATTTTTTTTTTTTTTTTTTTTTTTTTTTTTTTTTTTTTTTTTTGAATGGTAATGGAAAAAGTATGTCAGGTAAAGAAAAATTGTTAGTATAGATGCATGAGCAGTCTACCACATAAGGAGACATGTTAAGAAAATAATTCTTGCTTCATAATATGCACAATAATCCTAGTTAATAGGCCTCTATTTTCCAGCAGGAGAACTTTTATCATCACTTCTTTCCTTGTTTTTCCCATTTTTCTAAGATATTCATGATTTCTTGGAACCTATATATTAACAGAGTATATACCCCACCCCCTAACATGCAAATATATACCCAGAATGGCATTCTGAATCTAAATATAACCTTCATATGCATCACAAATGAACTTTACCCCCATCCCCATGATGTACAAATATATGCCCTGATTTGGACATATTTAGGGGTAGGGGTAATGTTCATTTCTGATGCAAATGAAGGTTATATTTAGATTCAGAATACAATTCTGGGTAGGCTATGTATTTGCACATTGGGGGGTGGGGGTATATAGCCTACTCTGTTAATATATAGGTTCTAAGAAATTTATGTGTTTCTTAGAACCTATATATCAATAATAATTTTTTTTGAAAAACTGGAAAAACAAGGAAAGAAGTGAAGATAAAGGTTCTCCTGCTGCAAAATATATTAGCTAGGATTATTGTGCATATTATGAAGTAAGAATTGTTTTCTTAACATGTTGCCTTATGTGGTGGACTGCTCATACATCTATACCAATCGATTTTTGGTGAAACTTATCACTATCTATCAAAAGGATTTATCCCTAGGCTATTTGAACTTTTATTTATTGTTATGGAAAGGCAGTGTGGTTTTTGAAATTATCTATATAATAAATAATATCTTCCTGAAACGTAATTTGCCTCCCAATTTCATTCCTGAGAGTTCCAAGCTCCTAAATCAATAAATTCCAAAGAAGGTATAGAATTCTACATTGTAACTTTTTCAGGGAAAACTTCAGTCTCCTGATTTTTTCCTATTCTCTTTATAATTTCGTAAAAATTTTTGATCGTATTCCTAGGTAGCACTGTAGCATAAACCAAGTTAAAATCAATAGTAATGAGGGGCTGTTATGGTGTCAAAAGGGAGTTATGGTTAATGAGAATGAGGTAGCCCATAAGGCTGATCAACTTCTTTCCTCTTATGAATTTCCCAAAGTTATTTTAGTTAGACTGAAATCAAATTTATTTGATTTTCAGAGGCAATGAGCTAAAGGGTTTGAAAGATACCATGTTTTTCAAGCTTAGAACAACCGTATTTGTTTAACGATGTTCTCACAAATAGACGATTACTCACATACAACAAGGAATGTTTGGTCAAGGATAGGATATTCATGGCTGTGTGCAAATTTATGATAACAGGGGGTAACCAGAGATCTTGATTCTCTTAATTAATAGATGCCGCAGCAATCACAGTTTACTATGATTTAAATTATTTCTAAAAATTATTTTTTGTTAATTACAAAAGGCACTATGTGTGGCAATTTCCTTTAAAATGGACCATTAAACAGGTCTCTATGATGTTTCAGTGCCCTGCTTGCTCTGGAGAAGGAGAAACGGGAAAAAAAGATGCTTTGTATGCAGAATAATTTGGTTGCAGCCACTTTCCTTGTTTAAAGCTAATGGATTTTCCTTGTTGTTCAACCCAAGGGACTGAAATTTTCCTGAGTAGGGTTTTTAGACAAGGCTGTTCTAAAGGTGTACATTGTGTTTTCATCTGATACCATTTTTAGGAGTTTCAGGAGTGTAGCGCTATGTAATGGCTGTGAAAAAACAAAGCACAGGGGAGATAATAAAAATGACCAGTTAGCCAGTCTTGCAGCTTTAATATAGCACATAGCTAAAATAGAAAATAGCTGAAATAGAAATAAGAAGGTATTTTTCAAATTCTAACAAGGAGGGGTTATTATCCTCCCCTCCCCCTCTTAATTGGCTCGTCTGGTCGAGTAAATATTCATTTTAAGTGTTTTCTGGACTTTTTTTAGTTTTAGAGATTTTATCTGTATATTAGAATATTTCTATTTTGGAACTACTCAAAAGCCCTTTTTGTTTGCTCCTTTATGCCTTTGGCAAGCAAATTCTCTTTGTTAAGTGTCCATGGTTTAGAAATTCAAAATTATATCTAAGAATGCATTATCTTTTCTGTGAAAAATCAACTTGTCTTTTGGAGGTATACACGCTTAGGCTACCTAAAGAAGAAATTACGGCTTTCTAGACCTAGGCTACAGTAAAAGCTTGCTGTAAAGTCAAAAACGTGAAATTCTTCTGTTAGCCGGACAAGTTTTATGGGATGAACTTCGTAGAAAATTCTTTTAGCTTTAGTCATGATGTAGGAACCTTGCATAAATTGAAATTTGTTTTTAGTAAATGCTATCCTAATTTAATGGTTTTTTATAGCTCGTCTTTTCAAAGAATTTGATTATTGAATCAAGCCCAAATTCTAACACCGATTTCTACTAAGCGTCAAACTTTTGGTTTTCTTTTTAAGGTTTTTAAATTGTTGTAATCCCTTGTCAAAATATACACAGATATTTTCACAATTACAAGTTTTTGCTCTTTAAGTGGCGTTCACAAGCGTGTCTAGCTAGAATCCCATGTCTAGACACGTATCTAGCCAGAATCCAATGTCTAGGTAACGACCGTTCACAAGTAAAATTCGGCGCTTAGCTAGACACGCTAGACAAGGCGCTTGGCTAGACATTGAGTCTCTAGAACTCAATGTCTAGGATTTTCGATTACAGCCAATCAGAATGTGTCAAGATCCACTATTTTCATCATTTTTGTTTACATTTGTAAACTGAAATTTAATTTTTGTTTTCTCATTAATTGTTTTTTTCATTTTAAGCAAATATACAACACCAGACATAATAATGAAGCACACTAAGGCAATTGTTTTGCTTATCTCATCCATTAGCTTGTGACAGTAAAAATAGGGATTATAATATTTGAAAGTTTTGTCCGCATAAGCTCTGTTGATTGGCTAGAAATGACAATTTGAAACCAAATATGTAGTTTTAGCTAAGCACCGAATTTTACATGTGAACGGTCGTTGCCTAGGGTGCTGTTAACGAATTTTCTCAAACCTCTGACCTATCTAGATCGTTTTTCTAAGGCCAGTATATCTCAGGGTGCCAATTTCCCCGATTGAGGGGCCATCGGGATAATGGCAGCTTAAACTTGGATGGCATGCCGCTTTTCAACGAAGAAAACTTGCGAGAACCACTACGTTATCGTGTTGAAAGTGGCGACAGTAAATTAAAGGAACGACTGAAAACATCGGGAAAAACTGCTATCTTTATCAGCAAAACATTTCAAAAGCAGTTGATTGAGTGCTGTGCGAAAGAGGTCATAGGTGTCATTCTAGAGTGAGTAAAGTCAGCAAGGTATTTTGGCATCATTTTCGATGAGACAACAGATGTGACATATTTATCACAACTTGGTTTAACTCTCTGCTATGCCTTCGATAACCAAAACCAGGACATCATAGGTTTTGTTGACGTTCATCATGCCACCTTTGAAAGTTCTTCTGCAGACAAAGATCCGAATGTCAACGGGAAAGTGATTGGCCAGCTAGTTCTAAGCCTCTTGGAAGAAATTAGTTTGAATCTACTTGACTATGTTGGAATCGGGACGGATGGGTGTGCAATGATGGTATCAAATAACTGTAATGCTGTACTAGAAATTCAGAAAAAAAAATAAAAACACGTCTCAATGTCCTTGCTTTAACCACGCCCTGAACCTTTTCTTGTCAAGAAGCTCAGCTGTTTCGACCATCAGAAATATCATAGGCATTATAAAAGAAGTTGTTGCATTTTTTTAATGCAACTGCGAAGAGAAATTACGTCTTGAATAAGGCTCTGAAGGCTAAGCTCACGGGAATGTGCAAGACGTTGTGGATTGAGCAGCACGAGTCACTTATGCAATTTGTGTCTGAACTTCCAGAAATCATTTAGTCTTTGGAATACATCAGTCACTATAGCGAATCAGTAGCCGCTCTGAAGGCAAAGACGCTTGTGACAGCGTTACATAGTGCGGAATTCGTGGTTCTCCTTCAGTGTCTACGCAGCATTCTTCGTTGTGACCTTGCCTCTTAGTCGGCTATTCCAGAAGAAGACTTTGGACTTGGGTGCTGCCGATGACCACGTTTCCGATCTTTTAGATGTTATGGAAAAGCGACGAGAAACGTTTTACGAAGAGTTTGCATTAGTATTCGAGCAAGTAAAAGAATTGTCAGATGAAATCCAATTGTCTGTTGAAGTTCCAAGGATTACACAAAGGCAGGTTCATCGAAATAATCCTCCTCATACTACGTCTGAAGAATATTACCGACATGCTGTTTTTCTACCTATGCTCGACTCAGTCATAAGTGACTTTAAGAGCCGATTCTCAAGAAACACGCTGAACTTTTTCCGGTTAACAGTACTGCAGCCATCAAATATTGTGGATTGTACTGATGATTTGCTGTAATCTTCCATCAAAGAGATCTCTAGCATGTACGGTTAACTTCTTGGCATAACCGTGCTGTCTACCAGCGCAACCCCTATTTTGGCAGAAGCGCATGTGTGGAAAAGTAGATGGCTTCGGGTTAAAAGACAAGAAGGTATTTTTCCTTGTTCAGCGCAAGAAACTGGCAAGGAATGTGAGACATGTATCCTTATGTCAGCTCACTTCTTGCTATGTTCATATCTCTTCCAGTGAGCGTGGCATCTGCCGAGCGTAGCTTCTCAACTTTACGCAAACTGAAAACCTGGCTGAGAGCACAGATGGGGCAAACTAGACTCACTGGTTTGGCCCTCCTTAATGTGCACCGTGACATCGATATCTGCATTGACAGGGTAATCAACAGGTTTGCGAACTGTGGAGCCAGGAAGCTTGAATTTTTCTTGTAAACAGTTGTCAGTTGATCAAGTACAGTTTTTGCAAGCATTATTGTAATATACGAAAACTCCATTTTCGTTAAATAAGAGACAGACAGGGACACTTAAAACCCGAAAAAAATCAGCCTTGTTTGGCCAACAAAAAGGACACTATCCTCACTTGTTGCGGTACGAATCCCCCCCCCCCCCCTAGAACGAAAGGCTGGATCTGCTCCTGGCGTAAAGAGCGAGGTATTTACTAGGGGGCGAGTCTCCTAATATGCGTAATGAAAATATAAGAATATAGAAGTTCGTTACGTAAGTTAATTCGTAAGTTACGTCAGAACAAAATTTCGAGAAAACATTTAGCCGAAAAAAGTAAAATTAGTATACAAATTTCGTTTTAATTATTCATATACGGTGAGCCAAAATCAAAGCTGCATTAATTCAAAAACGTTCAGAAATTAAATAAAAAGTTTTTTTTTAACTGAAAGTAAGGAACGACATTAAAACTTAAAACGAACAGAAATTATTCCGTATATGAAAGGGGCTGTCCGCTCCTCAACACCTCGCTCTTTACGCTAAAGTTTGTCTCTGTCTCACAACTTTATTTTAAAACACTAAAAAAATTTAACGTAAAGAGCGTGGCGTTGAGGAGGGGATAGCCCCTTTCATATACAGAATAATTTCTGTTCGTTTTAAGTTTTAATGTCGCTCCTTACTTTCACTTAAAAAAATGTTCTTATTTAATTAAAATAAGGAGCAACATCAAATCATTAAAGATGCAGAAACTACCCTAACATGAGCCATTCATACTCTTTTGAAACTTTGACTCTTTATGCTAGTTTTAGCTTGTACTTTCATGGAAATAACTTTTATTTTCAGACAGGTATTTTTTGTGTGTCAGAGTAGCTACCTACAGAATGAATTATCTATATAAAATATGTTTTCTGTGTTTGTATGGTTTTCAACATATGAAAAACAGTAAATTTTTTAGCTAAAACAGCTTTGAAATATATGATAAAAATAAAACAATCCTGTGTTGCACTTTGATAGCTTTTACTAAAGGTCAATCTAAACTTGACGCGAAGAGAAAAAAATGTACAGGGAGTAGGAACTATCTTCATATTTGGAAGAAGTCCTAATTGAAGTTTGGATTAACGGAGACGTCTAAAATCAAAACAAATGAATTGGAACTATCAAAATCAAGAAAATAGCTCTTTGGTAGCTCTGAACAAAGAGTCTAAAACCATAACCAATTTCCAAATTGTCCTTTTTGCGGTCGAGGCTCAATTTGACCTCTAGATGGACTGGGTATCGACATTTTTTACCAAGATTATTACCAAAGGTGTCTAAAATAATTCAGAGCTATCAAAAGCTGTTTTTACAGCTCCAAGGTCTAGTGGACATAATGTCGCTTGGTGGCACTTTTGCTCCTGAACGAAAAGTAACATTCATTTAATATAAATTATTGCTTATGAGAAACTCCATTTAAATACTACTTCTAATACTACCAACAAATCACAACAGCATCGAGTCACCTGAGCAGTGACCTATCTTCGGGTTCTACGGGAGCCCACCCCCTTGGAATCCCAATCCTGACATTTTTTTTTTAATTTGTAGGTATTAGGCTATTCCATGGAAGCCCTCTGACGTCACGACATGCCCTTTTTTACAACATGCCCTGTTTCTAGGTAAAATTCCCAGGTGTTTCAATTACTTGGAATGTGGTCGGTATAACACACATATAGTAATAACAGGGAAATTAACAAGTGAAGCTCTTAAGCCCTCGCACGTGTTTCTAGGCAAGATTTGTAGCGCATGTTTCGTCATGTGACACACCCCTTTGAATTTATGTGAGAAACTTTCTGACGTCACGGTACACACCCCTTTGTATTTCTGTGGCACACCCCTTTGAATTTCTGTGACAGCCCTATCCCTTTTCCTGAGACAGCCCTCTGACGTCATGTGACACACCCCTTTGTATTTCAAGCACAGCCCTCTGACATCACGGAAGCCATAAGAAAAATAGTATTGGATTTCAAGCGCCTGTTTGTCATGTGACACACTTCTTTGAATTCGTGTGACAAGCCCTCTGAAGTCATGGTACACACCCCAGTTTGAAGCCCATGTTACGTCACGCGACACACCCTCGCCTTTAAAGGGTCAGATAAGTGGAGCTACCAACCCCTCAAGCCGTCACACCTACGCAATACGGCTACCGGTTTTATTAAAGGGAACACAGTTGCAAAGACTACATGACACATCCCTCTGGACTCCAATGATATTATGACACACCCCGTTTCAAACAGAGAGGACTAATATGCTTGACGCAATTTTATGTAATCATGCGTCAGGAACCCATGGGGGAGTCCCCGCTTATAACATAACGATAGCTCAACCTTACGTAATTATTATCAACACTGTCAAATAATACTTTTTTTGCCCGGAACCCCCAAAGCGTTTTTTCTTTTTCACTAACTTAATGGCGGCACACTCTTTATGTAAGGTCAGCATCTCTTACGTATGGACGGAGCATCCATCCCTGCCAGATAATACCATTTTGACATTTTTCACCCAAAAACCTCAAGACATTTTCTTTTTTCGGCGTTTCATTTTTCGTTCGATACACCTTTCATATTTTTTTTTCTCTATCTATCGTTCTTGACCCCACCAGGACGTGCAAGGTCTTTCTCTTCCAATGGAACGCGCTCTAACCGAGAGAAAGACATAAAAAGACATTTTTAATTTTCTGTATTAGAGAAATACTTTCAGTAAATAACACAAGCCTCTTTGGCATCACAGGTGTTCCGTAGCAAGCGACGTTATTTTTCAATGCACCTGAAACATTAGACGCGAACCCGGAGAGTATTGATTTTCAGAGACAGTCGCTGACGAGGTGTTCATACAAAGGGGAAATGTATCCTTTCTTTACGTGGGATTAATTAAAAACACGTTTTCCACAAAATAAGTTTTTCAAAGAAAAGTAAAGAACTCCATTAAACCAAAAATGAGCAAGAATAAAATCAAATAATCTACCAAGCGTGAAACTACCACAAATCAGCATCAATAAATAAATGAAACCCAAAACGAACAGAAATCATAGGCAGTGCGATCGCGCTGCCTAAGTGAAGAACGATGTTGGAACAATGTATTATTTTTTTTTGTCCATACCAGAGCACTTCGTATCGGAGTAGTTGTCGTAGAAACTCCGAAAAGTGCTCATTCGATTGGAAATTGGAGTGGCTAGTGCCCTTTTAAATAGTCGAAAGTGATTGGATGGCATCTACCCCCCCCCCCCCCCCCCACGCCCATCATTCCCCCAAACACATCCAATCAAAATTTTGAGATAGTCATTTTGTTCAGTGTTGTTGATTTAGACATAGAAAATATGGACACTCCCCCAAAACCCTCAGGGCAATTTTTTTAAGTTATGCCCTGGGGGCATATAAGAACGATGTTGGCGCAATGTATTATTTATTATTTTTTTCCTTTGACTTTATTTTTGCTCATTTTTTTGTTTAATGGAGTTCTTTAGGCTACTGTTCTTTGAAAAACTTATTTTGTGGAGAAAGTTTTTTTTTTAACTAATTACAATAAATCACCGAGTCAAACACAAAACGAGCAGAAATTAACATGAGTAGGGCTCAAAATCCCTATGCCTTCCCAAGGCCAGAACATAATTTGCACTTTACTGAAAAAAAATACAAATGAATGTGCATTGTCAGTTTAATATACACATACTGATATTTAGTAATCAAAATGCTAATATTATTTGATTTATTAAACTTATAAAAGTAAAAACATTTATATTTTTTCAGTAAAGTGCAAATTATGTTCTGGCCTTGGGAAGGCATAGAGATCTTGAACCCCAATCATGTTAATTTCTGCTCGTTTTGTGTTTAACTCGGTTCTTTATTGTAATTTCTGTTCGTTTTGGGTTTCATTTATTCATCGATGCTGATTTGTGGTAGTTTCACGCTTGGTAGATTATTTGATTTTAATTTTGCTCATTTTTTGTTTAATGGATTTCTTTACTTTTCTTTTAAAAACTTATTTTGTGGAAAAAGTTTTCTTTTGTGCTGAGATGCCTCATTGGGAATTAGCATTAACACAGTGCGTTTTGACTTAATCTTAAGGCAACATTTAGTTTTTAAACATAATGGGGAAAAGGGAGGGTAGACGTGGGAGGGGGATTAGTTGCCCTCCAATCGCTTTCGACTAATAAAAAGGGCATCCGCCCTTTCTATTTTAAATCGAATTAGCCCCTTTCGAAGTTCCAACGACAACTATTTCGATACGAAGTGCCCTGGTCTAAACAACAACAACAACAAAAAAAATCATACATTATACCCACATCGATCTTTACTATAAAAATGTCAAGCCTTCCAATCACTTTCGATTATTAAAAAGTGCACTAGGCTTTTCGATTTCCATTCGAATAAACCCTTTTTGAGTTTCTGCTACAAAACTCTCAATAAACACCTTATATGCCACCAGGGCGAAAATTACAACCCTTACCCTATGGGCTATTAGGGTGGTTGTCATCCTCTAAGACCTAGTTTCCAGAACTTTCAACTACGTCAAACAAAATGGCTATCTTAAAATTTTGATTGGATGTGTTTGGGGAAAAGGTGGGCGTGAGAGGGTGTTAGTTGCCCTCCAATCCCTTTCTACTATTAAAAAGGTCACTAGCCCTATGAATTTCCAATCGAATGAGCCTTTTATGAAGTTTCTGCAACAACACTTTCTATAAAAGCCTTATATGCCCCCAGAGCATAACTTACAACCCTTGCCCTGAGGGCTCTGGGGGAGTGTCCTCCTCCAAAACATAATTTCTATCTGGAAATCAACTACGCTGAACAAAATGGCTATCTCAAAATTTTGATTGGATTTGTTTTGGGAAATGGTGTGTGTGCAAGGTGTGTCAGTTGCCTTCCAATCACTTTCGACTATTAAAAAGGGCAAAAGCCGCTCCTATTTCCAATTGAATGAGTCCTTTTCGAAGTTTCTATGACAACTTCTTCTATAAGAAGTGCCCTGGTCTAAAGGAAAAAATAACAAATAATACATTGTGCCAACATCGTTCTTATATGCCCCCAGAGCATAGCTTAAAACCCTTGCCCTGAGGGTTTTGGGGAGTCGTCTTCCTCAAAAATATATTTTCTATCTGGAAATCAACTACGCTGAACAAAATATGTATCTCAAAATGTTGATTGGATGTTTTGTTCACACAGTTCCTGCGACTAGTGTGACCGCAGAAAGACTATTTTTGGTGGTAGGCCTGATAGTGACTATGATGGTGACTTAGAAGAGAAATGGTCTCAGTCCACACAGAGTGTATAAGTTGATTTTCATTCACGATAACTATAGCCACATCCCGCAGTTGTAATATACTTCTGAAGTTTGCCTGAAGGAGTTTTTTTCTCGACTTGCACTAATATTCAAAGATAAATGATGAATTTTGTGATACGGTATTCGAAGTTTTGTATACAGTAATTTTCGAGGAATCAAAATACTATTAATTTTGGTTATTAATTCTGTTTTAAATACATAGCTCTTAGATATTTCAACTATTCTGCAAGGGATCTGAAATGCCACAGTCATTTCACTTTTATCAGATTTCTACTTCTCTTGATGAATAATGAAGAAGACTAGCGTCCAGCCTGCGACTTGCAAAGTTTCTACCTCATAAATAGGTAGAATATCTTGTAAATAAAAATGAGATTTGAGGAAGACTCAAATCTATTCTCTTATAGTTGCGACGCCGGGGACTAGTTTTAATTGTAATAGCAGTGGTAGCATACAAATATTAAACCTTATAATAAAAACCTTATATACCCCCAGGGCATAAGTTACAACCCTTGTCCTGAGGGTTTTGGTGGGATCGTCATCCTCGAAGACCTAATCTCCAGTACTTGAAACTACGACAACGCTTTCAATAAAGACCTTATATGCCCCCAGGGCATAACTTACAACCCTTGCCCGGAGGGCCAGGGGGAGGGGGTTGTCATCCTCAAAGACCTAATTTACAGAACTTTCTGCTACGTTTAAAAAAATGGCTATCTGAAAATTCGATTGGATGTGTTTGGGGGAATGGTGGGCGTGAGAGGGTGGTTAGTTACCCTCCAATCACTTTCGACTATTGAAAAGGGCACTAGCCCTGTCAATTTCCAGTTGAATGAGACCCTTTTGAAGTTTTTTGACAACTCTATCTACAAAAACCTTATATGTCCCGAGAGCATAACTTACAACCTTCGCCCTGGGGCTCTGGGGGGTTTGTCATCCTTTAATACATAATTTCCAGAAGTTTCAAATGGCTTCCAGAAAACCAAATGGCTATCTCTAGAATTTGATTGAATGTGTTTGGGGAAATGGTGGGCGTGAGAGGGGGGTTAATTACTCTCCAATCACTTTTGACTATTAAAAAGGCATATTTTCAATTTCAAATCAAATGAGCCCTTTTTGAAATTTCTAAAACAACTTTCTATATAAACCCTATATGCCCCCAGGGCATAACTTGAAACCCTTGCCTGAGGGCTCTAATGGGTTTATCATCCTAAAAGACCTAATTTCCAGTAATTTTGACAACTTTGAACAAAATAGATATCTCAAAATTTTGAATGGATGCGTTTGGGGAAATGGTGGGCGAGAGAGGGGGTTTAGTTGCCCTTCAATTACTTTCGACTATTAAAAGGGCACTAGCCCTTTCAATTTCCAATTGAATGTGCCCTTTTTGAAGGTTCTACAGCATCGCTTTCTATAAAAACCTTATATGCCCACAGGGCATAACTTACAACCCTTGCCCCGAGGTCTGTGGGGGGGGGGGCTGGGTTTTCATCCTTAAGGACCTAATTTCCAAAACTTTCAACTACGTTGAATAAAATGACTATCTAAAAACTTTGATTGGATGTATTTGGGGAAAAGGTGGGCGTGAGAGACTATTCGAGACTATTAAAAAGGGCATTAGCGCTTTGAATTTCCAATCGAATGAGCCCTTTTTCAAGTTTCTACGACAAAGATTTCAATAGAAACTTATATGTCCCGAGGGCCTAACTTATAATCTTTGCCCTGAAGACTGTGAGGGAGTGCTCTAATCAAAGGTATAATTTCCTGGACTTTAAAATGCGTGGAACAAAATGGCTATCTCAAAATTTTGATTGGATGTATTTGAGGAAATGGTGGGCGTGGAGGGGGTGTTAGTTGCCTTCCAATCACTTTTGACTATTAAAAAGGGCACTAGCCATTTCAATTTCCAATCGAATGAGCCCTTTTTGAAGTTTCTACGAAAACGCTTTCTTTAAAAACCTTATATGCCCCCAGGGCATAACTTACAACCCTTGCCCTTAGGGCTGTGGGGGAGTGTCCTCCTCAAAAACATAATTTCATCTGTAAATCAACTACGCTGAACAAAATGGCTATCTAAAAGTTTTGATTGGATATTTTTGGGGAAAAGGTGGGTGTGAGAGGGGGTTTAGTTGCCCTCCAATCACTTTCGACCATTAAAAAGGACACTAGCCCTTTGAATTTCCAATCGAATGAACCTTTTTTAAGTTGCCCCCAGGGGATAACTTACAACCCTTGTCCTTAGGGCTGGGGGGGGGAGGTGTTTTAATCCTTAAAGACCTAATTTTGAGAACTTAAAACTACGTTGAATAAAATGGCTATCTCAAAATTTTGATTGGATGTGTTTGGGGAAAAGGAGGGCATGAGAGGGGGGTTAGATGTCCTCCAATCACTTTTGCCTATCAAAAAGGGCACTAGCCCTTTGAATTTCCAATCGGATGAACCTTTTTTGAAGTTTCTACGAAAATGCTTTCTTTAAAAACCTTAAGTGCCCCCAGGGCATAACTTACAACCCTTGCTCTGAGGGCAGTGGGGGAGTTTCCTCCTAAAAACATAATTTCTATCTGGATTTTAACTACGCTGAACAAAATGGCTATCTCAAAATTTTGATTGGATGTGTTTCGGGAAATGGTGAGCGTGGAAGGTGTGTTAGTTGCCGTCCCATCACTTTTGACTATTAAAAAGGGCACAAGCCACTCCGATTTCCAATTGAATGAGCCCTTTTTGAAGTTTCTACGACAACTTCTTCGATACGAAGTGCCCGTGTCTAAAGGAAAAAAATAATAAATAATACATTGTGCCAACATCGTTCTTTCATCGTTCAACATTGCCCCCAGGGCATAACTTAAAATCCTTGCCCTGAGGGTTGTGGGGGAGTAATCTCCTCAAAAACATATTTTCTATCTGGAAATCAACTACGCTGAACAAAATGGCTATCTCAAATTTAGCTGCCTTCCAATATACTTTCGACTACAAAAAGGGCACAAGCCACTTCAATTTTCAATCGAATGATCCCTTTTCGAAGTTTCTACGACAACTCCTTCAATACGAAGTGCCCGGGTATGGGAAAAAAACAATGGTACATAGTGCCAACAACGTTCTTTACTTAGGCAGCGCGATTGCGCTGCCTATGATATTAGATTTCACACTATCGCGACAATACCCTCCCCCCCCTTCCCTAGCACGCAATACCGGAGGAATAAGGTTGATATTAAGGGCTAATTTAAGACGCATTAAGAGCCCTTAATCAAATACAGCGTTTTTGAGACATGACAATACAAATGGGAAACCAAAACGTGAAAAGGCTTAAAATGGGATAAAATATATAAACAATAACATGCATAAATCAAGAATGATGGGGGGGGGACTCCTAGCAGGAAACTTTAGAGGAGGGGGGGGGTATTATCAGAGGTAAATATCTAGGCCCTATTGAGGCATTTCTGAGAGCCTTTAATGGAATACATCGTTTTTTTTTTAGACAGGACAATGCAAACGTAAAATTAAAACATGAAAAGGCTAATGGGGTAAAATATGAACAATAATATGCATAAATTAAAAAAAGCAGAGGGCTTCTAGCAGGCAATTTTAGAGGAGGGGTGTTATCAGAGATAAATTTTTACGCACTATTGCCGTCCCCCGGAATGAATAGACACAGAACAAACTCCCCCACAGCACGCGGGATGGGTAGGAACAAGAATTTCCCCCCTTTGCGCGTTTTGATATTTTCGCTGAAAAATGCCCTCTGGGCTACGTCAGGGCTGAGACACAGCGCTCGGAGGGGCGGACACTTCCTCGGAGGCGGCCAGCGAGGGGGCTGGCACCTTAGCGGACGGAGGCGGGCTAACAATAAATAAACACTTAAAAAAAATTGAAAATTAGCGCTTTGCGCAACGAGAAAAAAAATATATGAATAAAAAAGGCAGTGTTGAGCTAGCAACGGAAAAAACGGGCCTCTTCCCCCTACGCATGTTATTGTTTATATTTCACCCCATTTAAAGCCATTTCATGTTTTGTTTTTCCCATTTGCATTTTCCTGTCCCAAAAACATTGTATTTCGTTAAAGGCTCTCATAAATACTTCAATAATTCCTAAAAATTTACCTCTGATAACACCCCCTCCTCTAAAATTGGCTGCTAGGAGCCCCCCATCTTTCTTTATGTTATGCATGTTATTTTTTATATATTTTAACCCATTTTAAGCCTTTTCGTGTTTAGATTTTACGTTTGCATTCACCTGTCTTAAAACGCAGTATTTCGCTAATGGGTAAAGAAAGATGAAATACCTCAATAGTGCGTAGAATAGAATAGAATAAGGTTTTATTCTTAAAATTTTTCACAAGAGATAACTCGCCAAATATAAGTTCGTGCCATACAAACAAAAATGAAGTAAACAACAACCATCACAAACACTTCAATGAAATTAGAATTAGGGACACCAAAACATTAAGAAATATTAACAGACAAGATACAGACAAATAGAAATTAAACATTTATGAAAAATATTAAAGCAGCTAAAATAATGTCATATCAAACAGGTCATACATTAAAGGTAAGGATTTAGTCTTTACATGTACTAGAATGGAGATGGGATTTTTCGCCTTTCTTGGAAGAGGCTTCCGTTCAGGATTATGGGAAGGCGGAAAAAGGTCTTGAGCTCAGATGTTGGTTCTTGCCTTACCACCTAAACGGAGGCACAGATCATGTCGTCTATTTTCATGAAAGTGCATTGTCAGTTTAATATACATATACAGATATTTATTAATCAAAATGTTAATATTATTTGATTTATTAAAGTCATAGAAGTAAAAACATTTATATTTTTTCAGTAAAGTGCAAATTTTGTTCTGGCCTTGGGAAGGCATAGGGATTTTGCGCCCAAATTATGTTAATTTCTGCTCGTTTTGAGTTTGACTCGGTTAGTTATTGTAATTTCTGTTCGTTTTGGGTTTCATTTATTTATCGATGCTTATTTGTGGTAGTTTCACGCTTGGTAGATCATTTGATTTTATTTTTGCTAATTTTTTGTTTAATGGAGCTCTTTACTTTTCTTTGAAAAACTTATTTTGTGGAAAAAGTTTTTTATATTAGTCAACTAAAACATTATGGTCAAGATAATTGAAAGCCTTTTCTAGGTCAACTGAGATGAGATTAGCCCAGATATTTGATGTCTGTAGGTTTTTCAGTATTGTGTCATACATATTTACTAGATAGTGGGACGTTGACACTTTTGGGACGTTTCCAAATTGTCGGATTTCAATACCTTCTGCAATTGAGACCCTGAGCCAGTCAGATAAAAATGATTCATACAGCTTTGAAAAAAGTGGTGTTAATGTTATGGATGTAACTTTGTCAAAATAAACCACAGCACCTTTCTTAGGAACTGGTGTTACATAACCTTGTTTCCAAAGAACCGGGAATTCGCCTGTTTTTGTGATCTTGTTGAAAAAATCTACCAGTGGCTTTGAGATTTTATCGGAGAAAGCTTTTACAAGTGCAATCAGAATATCTACGGGGCAGATACTGGTTCTTTTTAATTTTTCTAATTTATTTGTAATCTCATATTTTGTGATTATTGGTAAATTATCTTCAGAGGTTTGGGAGGAAATTCTTTCCGGATTCAGGGGTAGGTAACGTTGGAAAATCAAACCAGGGTGGCGGTTTAAGTCGTTCGCAGTTTTTATAGGAGGCTCATTTAGGTTTAAGTTTAGTTGTATAGGTTCTTTGCCACAAATAAGTTTTATTTCCTCACACTATTTTTTTTGGATTGGTACTGTGTAAGTGATTTATTTTGTTCTTGTAGAAGTTTGATGCAGACCTACGAAGTTGCTTCTTTATATTTTTCCTTAATTTGTTGGCCTCTAGAATTTTTCCTTCTTTAAGGCATTTAATTTTTTCCAGAATAATTTTTAAGGTTATGATTGAAGAACGGTTTGTCAGTGGACCATTTTGGGTCTTTTTTACCTGGAATGATCCAATGTAGTGTTTAGTTAGGATCCATGGAGCTGTAAGACTTTGTCAGTAACATCTTCTGCATTTATAATTTTGCTCCAAGTTTCGCTTGCTATCCAATTTCCTTTATAAGCCTTTATCTGTTACTGGTCTGGAGAAAATTTCGGTAACCTTATAATTGTGTTTGGCCTCAAACTCTAGGATAATTTTAATTGAATAATGGTAGCTACCGCCCAGTGCAGGTAGAAGAGTTGGGTTTTTTATAGTATTGTTTTATATTAGTGTAAATAACATCTAGTTGGGTGCATCCCTTTGTCGTTGGGAAATCTACCATTTGTTTGAGATTAAAGCTACGGCAAGTTGAGTCTAAAGATAAACTATTTTGTCCCCTAATAAAAAGATTCCGGTGTAAGGATATTTTAGTTGATTTCGATCAATGCTGCCATTTAGTTTTTCTTTGAAATTCTGTTTTGATTGGGAGCGAAATAGAAAAGTCCAACCATAATAATATTTAATGGACAGGGCAAAACCTTTGGTCTAATACATCATACATATCCAAAGAATTTCTTCAAACTCATTAAAATCTGGTGTAGAAATTGATCTTGGGCATAAATATTCTGTAACGAACAGCAGAATACCGCCCCCTTTTTTTCGCAGAGGATGGTCATGGGGCCTTAATTTGATGAATTTATGGTAGCCATTTAAATTTGATAAAGATGGATTTTGGTTATGGACCTCCGTGATGGAAATAACGTCGAGATACAATAGTCCCGCAGTTTTGCTTACTTCCTTAAGCTTGTCGAAATTCAAGCTTTCGGCATTACTTAGATACATTTTTGGGAAACTGTAACATGAAGCGTCATAATATTTTTCATATGACTTAGATTTATTATTTTGAAGGTGGGTTGTTGTGGGTAGTGGAGTCTGGATTGTTATTTTCTGTAAGGGTGGGACAGTTTTTTTTTGGGGGGGGGGCGGGAAAAGTGGTATAGTAAGACAATTTGTATTTGTTTCCAAATAATTCACACCTGGGTAATTCTTATGTGATGAGGTTCCTGGGATAAAATGGGGGGTGACTAGGGGGGAAATCGAGAGGGAAGGGATCTTTTTGAAAGGGTGGGTTGATTTGTAGACATAGGCTGTATATAAGAGGAGGTTTGGTGTAAAGAGTGGACTTTCTTTGCGAGGGATGAAACATGGATCAGTGATTGACGTCGTAAGTCCTTGAAGGGAGGAAATATAGTTTGGCGTGGAGAATTCGGCGTTGGTAGAGAAAAAAGTGTGTTTTTTTAGTATTTTTGGGGAAACTTGGGGCTAAAAAACGGGGAGTCTGATGCGAGGGAGATTTACGGATGTGTAAGAATGAACACTTAAGATTAAAACACACTCCACTGTTAAATTTTTGGCAGGGTCTAAGGTGGGGAAGATTACAATTCGGGTTTTGACAGGAACCTGAATTTAAAAATGTATACATGAATGGACAAACTTACAAGAAAAGCCTCTATTAAACTTATTATTCAGATGAAATTTACAAGCGACATTCCTTACTTCGGAATTGTCGCTAACCTCGTCGAAATTACTGGAATATTTGTAAACACAGCTGTTAACACTAGTCATCTTCTCCATTGGTTTAATGTTCGTCTTTAATTCTCTTTTATTATAAATTAGGTCAGTGGCTGCATCTCCAGTTGCGTGACCGGAAAAATATAATCCTTTAAATACACAGGTTTGTCTTTTGGTCTCCAGGTACCCACTCTTATCAAAACTTGTCTCATTGGAATTTTGCTCGTTGCCCCTCCTTGGTTCCTTAATTATGAATTCATGAATATCTTTTAGATTTTTATTTGTATCACTAATATTTTTTGTCAGATTTATTTCTTGAAAAATTTGTCTCTAGATCAACGTAGATTGATGTCTACTGCGATTTCTCAGTTTCACGAATTTGGACACTATCTGCAGCACCAAATTTAGACATTTCAATAATAATAGTATTTATTTCTTCCTTTAAGGCTATTAGTATCTGCAATTTTGTTCTGGACACTAGGAGGGAGGGAAGGGGAAGGCAGCAGAGTGGGTTGGAGTCACAGTCTGTCTGTGTTGTGGCACTTGGTTTACTGAACTCCGCTTCAGTGTTTGTAAGGTCTGACTGGCAAAAAACATCTTCAGTATGAACTGGAGGGGGGGGTAGTCTGACGCATATTTGGGGCTACAATTTCAGCTTTACTGCTAGGAAAAGCTTATAGAGCTAAACAATCAGTTTGACAAGCGGCATCAGAGTTGGACTGGCGACTGAGAACTGATTGTATGGATTTAGGGGCAAGCCTATTGTCTTTCAATATGTCTATGAAGCTTTCAGTTGACATGCGACTTCTAGATCTTGGAGTAAGTTGCGGTGACAATACCAAAGTAGAAGGTGAGGAAAGACTGAGACTACTTACAGATGGTTCTTGTTTTGAAATGCAATCCAAGCATAACCAGCCACTTTTCCAGTCTAATATTTCAATGCCTGCACATTTGTCACGTTCAACATGGTAGTGGCACTTGCAACTACTGCAATGCACTGAATTTCTAGTAATTCTTAATCGGCACTTAGGAAATCTTAACATATTGACCTTTGAGAAAAACACCCCCTCCTCTAAAATTGCCTGCTAGAAGCCCTCACCTCTCTTCAATTTATGCATATTATTGTTCATATTTTAATCCATTTTAAGCCTTTTCATGTTTTGATTTTCCGTTTGTATTGTCCTGTCTAAAAAAACGATGTATTTCATTAAAGGCTCTCAGAAATGCCTCAATAGTTCCTAGAAATTTACCTCTGATAATACCCCTCCTCTACAATTGCCTGCTAGGAGCCCCCCATCTTTCTTTAATTTATGCATGTTATTGTTTATAAGCCATTTTAAGCCTTGTCCTGTGTTTCCCATTTGCATTGTCCTGTCTCAAAAACGTTGTATTTCGTTATAGGCTCTCACAAATACCTCAATAGTGCCTAAAAATTTAGCTCTGATAATACCCCCCTCCTCTAAAATCTTTAATTTATGCATGTTATTGTTTATATATTTTATCCCACTTTAAGCCTTTTCATGTTTCGATTTCCCATTTGCATTGTCATGTCTCAAAAACGCTGTATTTTGTTAAGGGCTCTTAATATATCTTAAATTTGCACCTATTATCAACCTTATTCCTCCGGTATTGCGTGCTAGGAGGGGGGGGGGGCTTATTGTCGCGATAGTGTGAAATCTAATATCCCACATAAAGAAAGGATACATTTCCCCCTTGTATAAACACCTCGTCAGTAACTGTCTCTGAAAATCAATACTCTCCGGGTTCGCTTCTAATGTTACGGCTGCATTGAAAAATAACGACGTTTGCTATTGAACACCTGTGACGTCAAAGGGGCTTATGTTATTTACCGAAAGTATTTCTTTAATACAGAACATTATTAATGTCTTCTTAGTTCTCTCGGTTAGAGCGCGTTCCATTGGAAAAGAAAGACTTTTCGAGTCCTGGCGGGGTCAAGAACCTTAGAAACTATAGAAAAAAAAAAAAAGAAAAAATACGAAAGGTGTTTCGAACGAAAAATTAAACGCTGAAAAATGAAAATGTCTTGAGGCTTTTGGGCTAAAGATGTGAAAATGGTATTATCTGGCAGTTATGGATGCACCGTCCGTGAGTAAGATGTGCTGACCTTAAAGTGTGTGCCGCCAAAATGAAAAAAACGCTTCGGGGTTTCGGGCAAAACAAATTTTACGTGACAGTGTTGCATAATAATTACGTAAGGTCTGAGCTGTCGTTACGTTACAAGCGGGGATTCCTCCATGGGTTCCTGACGCATGGTTACATAAAATTGCGTCAAGCATATTAGTCCTCTCTGTTTGAAACGGGGTCTGTCATGACGTCATTGGAGTCCAGAGGGGTGTGTCATGGAGTCTTGGCAATTAAAAACCGGTAACCGTATTGCGTAGGTGTGACGGCTTGAGGGGTTGGTAGCTTCTCTTATCTGACCCTTTAAAGGCAAGGGAGGGTCGCGTGATGTAAGATGTGCTTCAAACAGGGGTGTGTACCGGGACGTCAGAGGGCTTGTCATGGAAATTCAAAGGGGTGTGTCACATGACAAAACAGGCACTTGAAATCCACTACTATTTTTCCTATGGCGTCCGTGATGTCAGAGGGCTACGGTTGAAATACAAAGGGGTGTGTCACATGACGTCAGACGGCTATCATAGGAAAAGGGATAGGGCTGCCACAGAAATTCAAAGGGGTGTGTCACATAAATACAAAGGGGTGTGTCACATGACGAAATATGAGAAAATCTTGCCTAGAAACACGTCCGAGGGGTTAAGAGCTTCACTTGTTAATTTCTCTGCTATTACTATATGTGTATTATACTGACCACATTCCAAATTATTCAAATATCTGGGAATTTCACCTAGAAACGGGGCATGTTGTAAAAAGGGCATGTCGTGATGTCAGAGGGCTTCCATGGAATAGCCTAATACCTACAAATTTAAAAAAAGTGTCTGGATTGGGAGTCGAAGGGGATGGGCTCCTCTCGGACCTTAAATGCCCCTTCTACTCACCTGAGGCCAACACAGGTACGCACACTCCTTCTCCATGAAAACTATCCAAAGCGTCCCTCTTTACACCCTCCCAAGAATTTCAGTTTTCTAAAATACTTCCTTAAGACCTTCTCCCACCCCATTTGGGGAGCAGCCTGCTTTTTGTTTGGTCGCCCATTTAAATAAATTTATAAATTTAAGACTTATTTACTTTAAGGGAGAAGGCGCCTTTGGGTGTTTGTACGGGGAGGGGTAGAGGAGGAAGAAGCCAAAAGAAATACTTTCTGACCCAAATTTAACTAATTTTTGCCCGAGGTCCCTCTGTTTTGTTGTTAGGAGAATTGAAATTAAATCCATCCCTAGATCTCTCAAGTTCATATGTAGGGCCCAAATGATTGACCCATATTATTACCAACTAAACATCTGAAAACTGGGTTTACAACAACTACTATATATAAATAAAAAAAATACACTTTTTATGTAGAATAAAAAAGTATGGCCACTTAGCCAATAACAAATTAAGCTTAGATACCTCTCAAAAGTTATTTGGGTACTTATCTGTTATAACGATCCCAGTCAAGAATTACGCTGTGTAAAACTCGAGAACAAACCGGTTTCATCTGTCTGTATTAAGAGACAATTAGCTGACACTCAGTGGAAAACAAGTGGCGGGTGACAGAATACATTAGACTTGTATAACTTGCGCTATATATTTGCTCATTAGGGGGGGGGGGAAGTGTTTGGACAGTGTGCAGTTAGAAAACAATTCTTATTTCATAATATGCAGAAAAATTGTAGCTAACACATTTTGCATGCAGACCCACTATACTTTACCCCCATCACCCTTAATGTGCAAATATATAGCCCAAATTTGTTTCTAAAACATTATATTTTCATCATGTTTTGGTATGTTTCATTAGGATTAACCTAACGTCACTTCTTGAGTGGGGTCGCTATAACAGATAAGTACCGTTATTTGTATAAGAATATATTTGAAGAGCCACTCGGTATGAGACAAGCAACCATTGTCAATAGAAGCAGAAAATTCTTTTATTCATATCAATGAAGTCAAAAGCTGCGAACAATTTTGTGAATAAATACATGTAACTTGTTTATTTGATTAGAGATAATTGAACTTGCGGCTGTGTCTCTTAGCACTTAGTGCATTTAATTAAGATAATTAATATAAAAATTAAATAATTTAAAATAATTAAAATAGCGATGCCTACTAAAGGTATAATCTTCGTGAGATAGTCAAATTAACTTAGTTTTTGGTACTATCTCTCCAAGCTTGATTTCTGGTCTCTTGTGGAACAGGTTCCGGAGTGGCTTTCTTCTACTGGCAGCATTGCTCTCATACAGCCTTTGCTGTATATGCTCTGTTGGCTATCATTAGTTGTGTCCATAAATGTTTTGGTGAAAGCTTAAGCTAAATTGTTACCTAAAATACCCTGATAGCTAGAAGTACACAGGAAGAATAAATCTTTTTCGTTTTTCTGGAGCAAACCCAATAAGAAATATCCGAGGATGGGGTAGATCTGTCTATAGACCATTAAATTAGCTCCAACTGGTCAATACATTCAATGAATGATCTGAAATAAGCGACAATATTTATTTTGGTATCTCTTAGGGGACTTCTGTTCAACAGTTTTTTAAGATTCGAGCATTGCTTTAGGCTAATTTTAGCTGGCATAATGGAAGATTTACCGGTAGGTAATGTCAGAACATTTTCATTTACTTGAAGTGTAACTAGTTGTGCTGCACCTGCTCTACCTTCTTCAAGTGACCTGTATAGCCTTATTTGGCCTGTTTGGCTGAACTGACTGCCAGAGAAAGAGAGAGAGAGAGATCAGAGAAGGAGAATTCAGAACATAGTTTTTTTCTTATGAAAATAATAACAGAAAAATAATTTTTTTTTTATTAAATGACCATATAGTAAAAGTAATTGAACGAATGTTTTGAGTTTGAAGCCCTATAAATGAAGTATATGCTTTTTCTGAAATATTGAGAGGTTTTGTTCAATCACCTTATCTTCAATTTACCTCTATGCGTGGGAATAAGCTATTGAGAGTTCTGATTGCATGCATATATTTAAGAAACAAACTTATCAACTATAACAATATTTTTATAACATAATCTTAGTTTCTAAACAGATTCTTCACGCCCTAATAACTTCAAATTAACTTATGACGACTATCTTCAAAACTATTGACTTACAACGTTATAGTTCAGAGCGGCTGGAAATTGGTATGAACAGGCTTCAGAGCTAGTTTCATGGACTTGGAAGTCGGTTTGCTCAGAATTGGGGTAAATTTGTGTATAGTTTGGAACCTGTAAAAAATTTAAATAAAATAGAAAAAGCTACTTTCTTAGAAGAAAATACTGGGGTTATAAAGAACTGAACTCTGAATCTCTGCTATCTGATAACATGCTGAGCTCCAAAAATATTTCTTATACTGTTTTATGATAGTTTGGTCTTTAGAAAAATGCATGGCTTCAATTGCTCTCCCCTAAAAAAGGTCTACGTCTATTAGAGATGCAGCATGAGTCAAGAAGTAGTAGAGAACTGTGTTTATTTTTTTTTTTTTTTTTACAGAAAGATACTAAAAATGAATTGTACTTGAGCCGATGTTTTTAAATATTGGAATCGTATTGAACTTGTTTATTCATTAATCCTACAAGAAGTTTCAAGTGAGTTTTTTTTAGGTTTATAGTGAAAAAAAGTAAAAGCAAGGTTTCCTTCTACGAGAGTTTCTACTAAGTTTATCCTCTAGATACGCTCTAGCTAATTCAAAACGCGCTTAGTTCGTATGGGCATTCGGTATTTCGGACTGCCATTCGAAGATAAAAACGAATAAAGAAGTGTTAGTGAGAAAGAGTTTCATCGAAGCACTGTTGATGGAAAAGAACAAAGTTAGAGTCGGCTTAGCTATATTTGAAAAACAAAGAATAGGCAAGATAGCCTAACATTCAGAGATAGACACGCTTGTAATTCTTTTAGCGTCAGCACCATAATGCATTTGCGGTTAGTCCTATATCAACATCCAAATAAAACAGTTGCCCTTATCAGTAGAAATTTAAGCTGGCTCACACAACCAGGGTTACCACTCGGCGAGAAAAAAAATCACTTGATTTGGGTTGATTTAGCGATTTTTTTCAGTAATCTAGTGATTTTTGTGCTGGTTTAGTGATCTTTTTGTTTACGAAATATAGAAAATCACAAAATAGTGGTAAATCACTAGGGGTGGCAACCCTGTACACAACCATCTACCATAAAAATTGTCTCAAATGCCCACGGTAAGGTAAAGTATCTGAAAACCAGATAACTTCCATTAACATAATCAAGATAACTGGATTGTGATTTTGAGGGGTTTTTATTAATTCTTATTACATGGAATTATATCCGTCATAAGAAAAATAGGTGACGTAGGCCTCCGGCTTTTTCAAAGACCATGGAAGTAATAGTTTATAGTTGGTACTAAAAACCACTAACCAAGCATACTTTCCACTAACTACCCACACTTTTATTTCCAGTTCAAGGTAATTCTTGCTAAATTACGAATAATAGTCTAACCGCCGTCAGATGACCTCGATATCAATTGAAACCAAAGAAGATTTAGGGAACTTGCTCTATAAATAAGGAGCAAATTCTATCAGTATTTTGGTTTGACTGTGACATTAGAATTTATTTTATTTTTTATTACATTCACTTTTTCATCGTTTCCTTTAAATTGGGCTGGAGATAGATCACGCACTTTTGCATACAAGGACCTATTAGTTTTTTTCTGATGATTCTTCTGCTGTTTTGTAACTATGTTTTTTTTTTCAGTTTCCCATCACATTCCACGAATAATGACCACTTAGCGCAGTTTAATACAAAGCATCACACAGCAAACCACAGTGCCACAAGTACCAGTTTAACTTCAGAAAAATAAAATTAAGGTATTAAAAGATGCAGGCCCACAGTGATTATTCCACAGTGAGTATTAGGTAAAAATGAAAAAAAAAACCTTATAAACCTTGCTTTTATCTTATCCAGAATCATCTTTGCTAGAATATGTTTCTCAAAGAAATATATATACGAAGCTGTATGGTATTTTTGCTCCAATCCCTTCGAACATGTCAATGTTGCCATGCAATCTGTTTTGTTATCCTCACAGAATTTCTCAATAGGAAGTTTCAATTAGTCCAAAAAAAGTATTCTTGATCACACGGAGATGTAGCAAAGTGTTTACCTGAGCTATGTTTGAATATCATTAAAATAGTACTTTATTTCTTATTTTCAATGCAACATATCTCTTCACTGGCTTATCGTAGTTTTGCGTCAAGAAGCGTAATGTTACCTAAGAATTTATACACAAATTAATTTATTGGCAGAACGTTTTTTTTTAGTATCTGTTAAGCCATTAATAGCTAAATTTCTTCATTATTCATTTATGTTGACGACTTAAGCTTAACTAGTTTCAAAAAAAAAGGTAGAAGTCACTTACAACAATCATATTTGGCTGCTGGCCGTTGATAAACGTGTGTGGCAATGCTGCAGGGCTGTGCATACCTAGCTGGAAATTGAGCCCAAATTGAACGGATAAAGGATAAGCAGCGACTTGTTGCTGCTGAGTAAATTGTTGGGTCGTTCCATGAGGAATAACGTTGTAAGAGGCGACCGGAGGTGGATAAGATTGGACTGCTTGCATTACCTAGAAAATATAAATAGGAACATAGACAAGGGATTGCTGAACTATTTTTGGGGAACCACAAGAGAGAAAGAGGAATAAGACAAGCCAAGCGCGTCAAATACTCTTGGTACTTGTATTCTTATAAAGTAATTTTACAAAGGTGAAATGCATGGCTTTTCACTAACAAATATTATTGTTAGTGAAAAGTCCAATCATCAGTTAAATTGATAAATACGGAATCTGTTTCATTTATATTGAAAATGGCAATTCAATCTGTAAAAATACAGTATGATAATGGTAATTTTATTGTTCTATTATGTAGAAACATACATGGTACACCACAATACTATTAAATTGGCAGTAATGATATGCCATCAAGATCAGTGTTACCACGTGACCCTAGGCTATGTATTGACATGTTGTCCTTTTTTTAAATTTCTTCCAAAATTGTGCTGTGACAGTACTTATAAAATTAATCATAATTTTAGTGTATTTACTTTAAGTATTTTGGAAAAACACCACTTTTTGGCATGAAAATCCTTTTCAACCCAATTGGTAGTTCATGATGATTTTTTAGTTTCGGATTTTCAAATTAATTTAAGCAGTGCCACAGAAAAAAAGGATTTTAGTTTAAAAGAAAAGAAACACGGTTTGAAGAAAAACTGCAGAAGCGTGTTTCTCTTTTCATTTGAGCTTCAAAAGCATGTTTTGTAAAAGAATGTTTCAGTCATAAGGATGGATAGGTCTTTTTAATCAGTTTAGCCTACACTCAAAATTATCTTCAGATGGAAACGACTTCGATTGTTACACTGTTACTTCGAAATTGTTTTTGGGACTGTCCCTTTATTTTGTTGTCACTAGCACGGTAACAATAAAATATGGGAATACAGAGCATTTTCACAAACTGGGGATTATAAGACGGGGGAGAGTTTTTTCTTTGAAGTTTGCAAAGGTCTCCGTAGTTATCGAAAGAAGATGATTTTTTATAGCCTATTAAACAGTAGAAATGGAAAGAAAAATAAAACTATCAAGCTCCCATAGTAAATTATCCACTTATCCAAGGAATCGGAATGAAAAGCCAAACTTTAGCGTAAAGAGCAAGGGTTGAGGGAGGGGTAGCCTCCCTCATATACAGGAAATTTTTTTTTCGTTTTAAGTTTTAATGCTGCTCCTCACTTTCAGCTCGAATAACTTTTTTTTATTTAATTTCTGACTGTTTTTCAAATCATGCCATGAAATCCCTTTCCCTATAGTGTAACATTTCTCCTGGAAAATTCCCTCCAAAAATTTCTTGCCCACGGAAAATATTCCCGTGAAAAAATCCTCTCTTTAGAAAAGATTCTGTTTCGATTTAAAACAATCTTTTAGAGATTAGGATCGAAAGTTCTTTATTATTTCCAAATTTATGGGAAATAGCTCTTAAAACATTATACTGGATTCCTAAATTCCGAACATTTTTTTCTTAGAAACTTTTGATGCTTATGGAGCTTTAGAAAATTTCAGTTGTAAATAAAGTGATTTTCTTTCGGGAGTAATTAACCCATCTTATCAAGTGGAACAGGGGGCTTTTGAGTTATTGTCATTCCGACAGCAGCCAGAACAGACTTTTGAATGGCTGCTCATTTTAGACCAATTAACATTCTAGTTGACTTCATAGAGAGCATGGTTTGATCTCTGCTTTAAAGAAAAGGACCCCAAACTCTCGTCATTAGGGTATATAGCAGAGGGGCAACCCGCTATTAGCTAGATTTCAATTGAATTAAGATTAAATCTTCTAGATGTGCCTTTGGGGCCTCCAAACCATTTGTCATCATAGGGGTGACGGTGGTTGAATTATAAGCCTCTTCCAAAAAAGTTGTTGCATCTCGCTCGTACTTATTCAGCAAAAATATATAGTATCCAGGATACACCTTTTGAGATTCTGGAATCAATTTGGCCTCAACAGCAGACAAGGAAGGAGGTCCAAACCATGAATACTCGGAAGTCAGAGCTGTGCTCATAGTTATGCCCTTTTAAGGTCTGCACCTAATCCAACCTCTAAAAGAAGGGGTAGGAGGGTACATGTGTCAAAATCTTTGCATTCAGATTAATTTGCCTAGAACTTGGTAAACAGCTGTATATATTGTGTTCGATGCCGTGCGTAATTAAGTCTTTCCTCAAATAAGTCTTTCATCAGATGACTGAGTCATTTCCTTAGTAGGGGGCCTCCGCCAGGCCACTCAGTCCGTCCCCAGGTGACGGATAAGGGAATACCCTCAGATATGTAGGTACCTCCATAGGAGGCACGGACCAAGAGGGAATCTAGATCCTGAGAATCCAAAATTGAAACTGGGACACCCTAACCCAGGGGGGATAAATACAGGCACAAGAGGAGGAAGACGTACACCGGCAAGTGAACACCTCCTGACGGTTACAAACCTTCCCCCAGAAATGTGTCAATTTGCTCAATGCTGCAGAGCACAGAACGGGAAAATCCCTTCCTGGAGGGACAACTGTGAAGGGCTGATGATTCAGAACCCTGGAAAATGACCTCTGCTAAGGGTAGAAAGGAATGGCATGCCGCTATCCTGACACAACAGCCTTCTTTTTGACAAACAAAACTCCTTCTCCTTTATATAATGTTGAAATGGTGAAAAATAGAACAAGTACTTACGCTAACGCGTCCGGGGCAACCGACATTCTGAGGTCTAGAGTTATAAATATTAAAAATGATTATTTTGTTGTTGATGATGATGATAATGTTTTAACTACCGTGTTCGGGGAAACCGATTATTTATCCAATTTGACGACTCTCCAGTCGGAGAAGATAACAATATTTACTCCAAAGACATCCTATCACTTGGAACGCTAAACGTACAAACACTTGCTACACTGGAAAAAAAGGAATTAACTTTAAATAAAAACAACCGCTACCGTTGGGATATTATTGGAATATCAGAGACCCACCTTTCTTTAAATAAAATAGAAAATATAGACGGCATCACCCTCATTACGTTGGGATGAAGCGATGGTATCAATGTCAAGGTGTTGGCTTTCTACTTTCGAAACGTGCTAAAAGTTTCTACTTGCCATAAATCCACTCTCAGAGCGTATCACCACCGCCTGTTTTAAAGGGTCCATTGCTAACATATCCATCCTCCAAGTTTATGCCCCAACTCGTCCCGGAGTAACCAAGAAGCGGAAGACTTCTACGCCCAGCTCCAACAAATGGTAGACGAGGTGCCCAAGAAAGATGTTCTGTTCGTGATTGCGGACTTTAGCGCCATCGTCAGACAATCAAATGTTGCTTTCGAAGATGTAATGGGCGAGTTTGGGCATGGGCGACAAAACCTTAGGGGGGGAACACATATAGATTCCTGTCGTGATAACGAGCTTTTCATTACCAACACAATATTTCGACATAGAGAACGCAGAAAAGTCACATGGAGATCTCCAGACGGCCGAACTTCTATTATGATTAACCTCATACTGGTCCGTAAGCGTTGGAAGTCGCCAGTCCTAAATTTCAGGTAAAACACCTTCGGAATAGACTAATAAACCACCGAAAAAACCAAGCACAAACAAGTCCAATCACGAAACACCATAAGTAAACATGGCAAAACATAAGTTTCAAGCAAGGAGGCTGCTCCGAAGTAGAGAAGGGCGAAATAGACAAAGGAATACTAACAAACCTACAAAAGACAAGCCAAACCACAAAGCAGCATAACAAAAGATAACTTTAAAACAAGAAGGTCACATGGAAAAAATATCGAGTCTATTGAAAATCTTTTTAATTTTTATAATTAGGATGAATGTAGCACTAATACCTATTGCTAGCAAACTAAATGAGAATGTAGTGATATTCGCTAGACCACTTTCCGCTATTGGGGCATGCTTTTTAAACATTCTTGACCTGAAATTACATTTTACGAGCGAGAGACGAAATATCTATAAGATAGAAATTAAAAATATTTTATGTATGCTTTTTAGCCATATGGGCGGTTTGTGTGAATTTTTTTTTATCATTGCCTACTTTGCCATTAGAAAAAAATATCAAAAATCTTTTTTTGAGGATTTGTTGAATAAAGATCGTAAAAAAAAAACAAAGGACAATTAGAAGAAATCTTATAAATTGATAATGCCAATATTAGTGAAGACCCTATCAAAACAATATCATAAACTGAAACCACGAAGGCAATGTTTCAAGATGATCGTGCGAAAGTGAACATATATAATCTTTTTTGTACTAAAAATTTCAATATATTTTTTTCCTTTTATTTCTAGTTTATGCCAATCTTAGTTTATATTTCTTAAGGGGTAAATATGCCAATCTAAACCTTACAATTTTAGTCAAAAAACACTTATTTCCATTCTACCAGCCATTTTGTTTTCTTAATTGAGGTGTGTTTTCCCTATTTTGGTATAGGTTAAAGACGTGATGAGGTTAAACATGTTTATTCTTCAAACAAACGAGAGAAAAAATGACAAAAGCTTGGAAAAACAAGAAAACACTTTAGCAGAATTCATCAGTAAATAAAATTAATTGAGAAGTATTTTTACACAAGAAAAAACGTTTAGCAAAATTTTCAAATAAAGAAAATTCTTTTAGCAGGATTTTCAGAAACTCTGAAACACATGAAGCAATTTTCAAACAGTCAAATTCGTATGCACAAAAATTGACGATTGTGCACATTTGGCGCCAGATTGACATTGTGGCTTCGAAAAGGGGCGCGATGCAGTAATGCACCAGGGGCCTTCACGGTGTCAAGCAGTGACAGGGGATACCAGAATGTCGTGTGGCACCCTTGGGGGGGGGGCAGAGCATCATGCAGTTCACGTGGGGCCAACACCCCCTCGTAAAGCGGCAGGGAAGCTATGAGACGTCACTCTGGATTAGTATCCCCTCAACGAATTTAAAATGGCCCAAAGCCGCTACTCTTTTCTTCTTTAATGATTTAAGATCACGAAGTTTAACGGCGATTCCCTCAAGACACAGGTGTTATTAATTTTCTTCAAGAAACAAGTGCTTCTTACGTAATAGGGAATGTTTTCTTCAAGACATTTTGAAAGACATTTAAAGACCTTTCAAGAGGTTTTTTAAGACATTTTTCTTCAAGACTTTTTTCAAGACGTTTCAAGACATTTCAAGACGTTTTTTAAGACATTTTGTTCAAGGCATTTTTTTCAAGACATTTTTCTTCAAGACGTTTTTCAAGGTGTTTCAAGACATTTCAAGACGATTTTTAAGACATTTTTCTTCAAGACCTTTCCCTTCAAGATTTCTTTTGTTCTTACGTAATAGGGAATGTTTACCTGTGTTAAGAATGACGTATTCTCGTGTGATTTGTTTCTTCAGGCAACAAGGGGAATCTCCGTTTGTAACTAAGGAGGGCACACACGAGGATATTACATGGTGACGATTCACACGTGGGATGTTACATAATACTTTTAAAGATTTTTTTTCAGGATTTCATTTTTCTTTCAAGGCGTTTTTTTCTTTCAAGGCTTTTTTTCGAGATTTCATTTTCTTTCAAGACGTTTTTTTCTCAGGGAGCCTTTACATTCCAAAGATTTTCGTCCGCATTGTGATTTGAAAGAGATTTCCCCTCAACAGAATGATGCACTGCACACCTGGACCAAAAAAACCTTCCTAATATTTTGATTCGGGGAATACTTTTTAATGGAAACGCTTTGAAAAATCTATGGATCGCTTGCTTCCTATGTCTGCAATAATTGACATGCGGGAGAGAAAATCAATTACTGGAAGATGGTTACATTTGACGTGTAACTGCTTGTTAAGTAATGCTTTAGAGGGTATTATCAGATAATATTGGGGATTGTTCTTACCACATTTTTTAGTAATAGAGTCTTTTACTTTATTGGAACTTGAATGCGCTATCAGAGAAGACATAAAAGCAAGAGTATGATTATGGCTAGAATGTGGTATACCTGTATATACGATCAAAATTCTATCTTTTCTTCTTTACTAGACAGAATTTTACAATCGTATTAGAGGTAATTTTGAACGAGCATACCTATGTAAACAGGCTACAAGATTCTTAAATTGCATTAGTGAAATGTATTGAAGTTTTATCCTGGAATAAGAAATCTACCAGAATGGACGTTTTTCCGTACACATAAGTTTTATTAACAAAAATGAGTTTTACTACAAACACCTTTACATACGATCAAAATTCTATATTTTCTTCTTTACTAGACAGAATTTTACAATCGTATTAGAGGTAATTTTGAACGAGCATACCTATGTAAACAGGCTACAAGATTCTTAAATTGCAGTAGTGAAATGTATTGAAGTTTTATGGTGGAACAAGAAATCTAAAGAATGAAGATTTTTTTTGTACATACAAGTTTTATTAACAAAAACATTATTAACACACACCATAAACACAGCTTTATTAACAAAAGCATTATTATAACACTTTATTCTAAGGACACTGAAATCAATACTATACAGGTAGGAGGGAGATACTTTCAACTAGTAAGTCGTTCAATCGAGGATTATCAACATAAATGCTGAGAAATTCGCCATAAGTATATCCACAACATCAAAAATATAATAATTCATGAAAACCATTACTTTTAGCCAATAAATCTAGATCCATTGAGAGGAGAGGATGACTTAATTAGTAGTTAATTCAAAAGGGAACAGGACATGTGACTTAATTTTATATTTTGTTCATTTTGTTGGCATTTTTTGTTGGTAATTCCCAGCCTGCGACACTCATTGGCTGACACACGGTAACATAACATAAATGCTGAGAAATTAGCCACAACTATATCCGCAACATCAAAAAGATAATACTGCATGAAAACCGTTATTTTTAACCAATAAATCTAGATCCAATGAGAGGAGGGGATGACTTATTAGAGGTAAATTCAAGGGGACAGAGGACATGTGACTTAATTCTATATTTTGTTCATTTTTGGTGGTATTATTTTCATGAAATTCCCTGTCTGTGACACTCACTGACTGACACACGGTACCCTCTGGCAAGCGTTATCACACATTTGGCATTTTTTCGGGCATTTTCATGCAAAAATATTCGTTTACACTAAAATCGATAGTTTAAACTTAAGGAAAAATCCCCAATAGCACTTCATCTCATGATTCCAGGCAATTGAGGCCAGCTTGGTACAATTTACCAGCCCGATGACACCCTCTGGTGCAAATTATCACACCGAAGGGTTTTCCAACACAAAAATAGCTTTATAAACTAAAAATGACCATTGTTTTATTTGAACAGTGAAAACTTGCCATTTCATCGTTACATTGCGATGTTCCATGGCAATTCCCAGCCTATGACAGTCAGTGGCTGACAAACGCCACCCTCTTGCAAGCATTATCAGACATATGGCTATTTTCGGGCATTTTTCTACAAAATTATTGGTGTACACTATAATCAATCATGTAAACTTAATGAGAAATCCCCAAAAGCAGTTCTTCTGATAAATCCTAGCAATAGATGCCAGAGTGGCACAATGTATCAGCCTGATGACACCCTCTGGCACAAATTATCATACGTACGAGTTTTTTTAATTTTTTCCCATAAAAATAACCTTATAAACTAAAAATTATAATTATTTTTATTGTAACAGCGGAAACTTGCTATTTCATTGTCAGATTGCGATGTCACATGGCAATTCCCAACCTCTGACACTCAATGGCTGACACGCGGCACCCTCTGGAAAGCATTATCATACATATGGCATTTCTATAAATAAAGTTGATTTCTTTTGAACAATAGACCCAGGAAAAGCGGAAAGTCTCAAAAAATTTGATAGTCGAAACATTAAAGTTGATTCCTTTTTGAACAATAGACCCAGGACAAGTGGAAAGTCATCAAAAATTTATAGTCAAACCAATAAAGTGTATTTCTTTTGAACAATCAGGAAAAGTGAAAAGTAAAAATTATCTGAGTGATAGATCATATGAAGACAAAAGGAATGTAAAGAAACTGGAGAACGCATTAAAATATGAACTAAGGAGGTGTGAAGTGGAGGCCATGGATAAAATTGCCGAGGATCTGGAAGATGCAGCTAGCCGCCATAATAGTAAAATAATGTACTGGCATGTTAATAAATTGAGAGGGAGTAGTCAATCCTGACTCTGCCCAGTTAAAGATAGGAATGGGGCCGCAATTAGGGATAAGGAAAGAATTAAAGAGAGTTGGGCAGAACATTTTGAAAATTTTCTAAACCGAGATAGAGTTGTAGGAAAAGATATAGACGAAAATGAAAAAGTTTGTGATACCTTGGATGTGAAGGAAGATTTATTTTTGTGTGGAAGAATTAGTGACAGTACTAAAAGAATTAAAAAATAATAAGGCTCCAGGTGCTGATAGGGTGGTAAATGATTTTCTTAAATATGGTGGCTCTGAGGTTAGAAACAAGCTACTGAATATTATGAATATAATTTTTGAAAAAGGGGGAAGTACCTTACAATTTTAGGAAAACCTTAATTAAACCACTATATAAGAAAGGTAATAAGAGTGAGTGTGGTAATTATCAAGGCATCAGTCTGGTCTCTGTAGGTAGCAAATTACTTAGTAATATGATACTTTTTAGACTGAGAGATGCCGTAGACAAAATTTTAAGAAAAGAAAAGTGCGGTTTTAGAAAAGGTAGAGGATATGTCGACCAAATCTTCACTTTTAGGTTAATAATTGAGAAGTGCCTGAGCAGTCAAACACCTTTGGTCCTCAGTTTTATAGATTAGGAGCAAGCGTTTGATTCTGTTGATAGAAGAGCTTTATTAAAGGTTTTATCCTTGTATGGTATACCAGACAAATTTATTAAAGTGATTAGTGTTATCTACGAGAATAACACTGCTGCGGTTAAGGTAGGAAAAGAGGATAGCAGCTGGTTTTGTATTTAATCAGGAGTTAAGCAGGGTTGTGTGCTATCCCCCTTTAGAGGTTTTGCGAGTTCAGACTGCTAGAATAGGTTTGAAAATTAATGTTAAGAAGGCTAAGTCACTAAGAGTAGAATAAGTGAAGATGAAAAGCTGACGTTGGGTAATGAAAACATTGATTAGGTGGGCGGCTTCACTTGCCTCGGTAGTATTATTAATAAAGATGGTGAGAGCAGTGAAGATGTTTAAAGCAGAATAGCCAAGGCTTATGGTGTTTTTTTCACAGTTAAAAAAGTTTGGAAAAATAGAAAGATAAGTCTGAAAACCAAGATTAGAATATTAGAAGCTATAGTGATGACAGTGGTCAAAGATGGCTCTGAAGCATGGGTGCTCCGAAAAGCAGATGAAGATTTGCTAGATGTTTTCCAGAGATATTGCTTAAGGATTGTTGTAGGTACCCGGCTGACTGACCGTATTTCAAACAATAGGCTGTACGAAAAATGTGGTTCAATACCGCTCTATAGGCCTATAATGAAAGAAAATTTGAGGTGGCTAGGGCACATTGTGCGGATGAAGTTTGACAGATTGCCGAAGATTGTTCTTTTTGGCTAACCGTCTAAGGCTAAACGGAAAGCAGGTTGTCCTCGTTTAGGGTGGGAGGACGTTATAAAGAAAGATTTAAAGGGAATGGCAACTTCGTGTGAGGGTATAAAAAGGGAGGCTTTTAATAGATTGGGATGAAGGCGGAGCGTGCGTCTGTGTTGGCCTCAGGCGGCTTGGTGCTTCGGCGAGTTATTAGTAGTAGTAGTAGTATTTTTAAAGATTCCAGTTTTAAAGTTCAGATCTTAGAGTTTCTTTAAATTTTTAAGTTTTAGTTTCAAATGTTTTTTGTAAGGTTTTACTTTAAAATATTTAAATTTAAAGTTTTACTTTTCAAAGTTTTTAGTTTTAAAGTAATAGTTTTAAAAATGTTTTGGTTTTAAGGTTTTTTTTTAAAGTCTTAGCTTTAATGTTTAACTTTTCTAGTTCTGAAGTATTAGCTTTAAACTTTTGTTTTGAAGTTTTAGTTATAAAGTTTAGTTATACAATTTTAGTTTTAAAGTTCTAATTTTAAAGGTTTTAGTTTTAAAAGTATTGGGTTTAAGGTTTTAGTCACAAAGTTTTAGTTTAAAACTAATACTTTTATTATTAGTTTTAAAATTTTATTTTAAAGTTTTACTTTTAAAGTTTAGTTATAAAATATTAGTTTTAAAGTTCAAATTTTAAAGGCTTTAGTTTTAAAAGTATTGGTTTTAAGGTTTTAATAACAAAGTTTTTGATTCAAATTATCAGTTTTAAAGCTTAGGTCTTGTTTTGTTTTATTTTACAAGCTTTAGCATTGAAAGTTTTTCCAAAAGTTTCAGCATTATAAATTTAGTTTTAAAAGTTTTAAATTATCAGTTTTAAAGTTTAGGCCTTAAAGTTCTTTTTTCTAACTTAAAAATTTATATTTTAATTTTTATTGATTTAATATGCGTTATACTTGTAAATTTTGAGTTTTTAAAGTTTCGAGTTTTAAAATTTTGAGTTGAAAAGTTTTCAAAATTTTTGTTTTTAAGATTTTACCTTTAAAGTTTTAGTTTTAATGTTTTATTTTTTTTCTGGCTTTAAAATTTTTGTTAAAAACTTTTATTTTGAAGTTTTGCTTTTGCACTTATAGTTTTAAGGTTTTACCCGTATTTTTTTGCTTAAATTTTCAGTTTTAAAGTTTTAATTTTAAAGTTTCAATATTAAAGTTAGTTTTAGAAGTTTTAGAAATTTTAGCTTTAAATGGTCAGTTTTAAAGTTTAGGTCTTAAAGTTCTATTTAATTTAAAACTTTTAGTTTTGAAAGTTCTTTTTTTTAGTTTTGAAGTTTTACAAAAAGTTTTATTTGATGTTTCAGCTTTTAAATTTTAGTTTAAAAGTTTTTTAGTTTTAGAGTAATAGTCTTAAAAAGTTTAAACCTTTTAAGTTAGTTTAGTTTACGCTAGGTAGACGTGGCGTGCCACGTCAACCTAGCGTAAACTAACCTAACATAAAAGCTTTAAACCTTAAAACTGACTGAAGTATTTTATGTTTTATAAGAATTATTTTTTCTTATCTTGTGGGAATATTCACTAAAGACCTTTTGATTGAAACGTGAAACTAAAAGCTTTTAAAGTTAAAACCTTTAAAACAAAAATTGTAGACTAAAGTATTAAAACTAAGACTTTAAAACTAGAACATTAAAACTAAAACTTCAAAAATATATGTTGAAAGCTAAAATTGTAAATCTAGATAATTCAAGCATTAAAACTAAAACTTTAAAACTGAAACCTTAAAACACTATAAAAAATTAACCTTTTAAGTCTATTACTATAAAACTAAAAATTTTAAACTAAAATTTAAAAACTGAACCTTCAAATAGAAACTTTAAGAGTAAAACTTCAAAACTAAAAAACAGAAGTTTCAAAACTAAAAATTTTAAATTAAAAAGAAATTTAAGACCCAAACATTAAAACTGATAATTTAAAACTAAAGCTTCTAAAACCAGCTTTAAATTTGAAACTTTAAAATTAAAACTTCAAAACTGAAGACTTAAAAAAAACAAAAAAAAACTACTGGTAAAACCTTAAAACTAAAACCACATAACCAAAACTTCAAAATAAAAGTTTTTAACAAAAATTTTAAAGCCGGAAAAAACATAAAAACATTAAAACTAATACTTTAAAGGTAAAACCTTAAAACCGAAAACTTTTAGAATTATTGCTTTAAAAATAAAACTTTTAAAACTCAAACTTTAAAACTATAACTCATTAAATTAACAAAAATAAATTAAAAAATTTTAATTAAAAATAAACTTTAGAGCCTAAACTTTAAAACTGATAATTTAAAACTTTTAAAACTAAACTTATAATGCTAAAACTTTTGGAAAAAACTTTCAAAGCTAAAGCCTGTAAAATAAAAAAAAATTAAGGCATAAACTTTAAAACTGATAATTTGAATCCAAAAACTTTTTGATTAAAACCTGAAAACCAAAACTTTGAAACTAAAACGCTTAAAATTAAAACTTTAACACTAAAATTTTATAACTAAACTTTAAAACTAATACTTTAAAATGAAAGTTTAAATCTAATACTTAAGAACAAGAAAAGTAGAAAAAATTAAATCTAAGACTTTAAAACGAAAACCTTAAGACCAAAAACTTTTTACAACTATTACTTTAAAACTAAAACTTAAGATTTAAAACTTCAAAAGTAAAACCTTTCAAAAAACTTTTAAAGCTGAAACTTTAAGATTGAAAGAAAATTTAAGATCTAAACTTTAAAACTAAAATATTTAAAACTATAAACTTTAAAATAAAATCTTTTAAAACTAAAACTTTTAAAATAAAAGAATTAAGATCTAAACTGTAAATCTGATAATTGTAAATAGTGACGAAGACCACACTGCCTTTCCTTCATAAGCAACAAGTAGATATATATGCAAATTTTTTTTATATAAAACAATTTAACGCAACTTTAAATGAATATTTCGACCCTACATCCAAGGGTCATCCTCAGCAAAACAAATGAAGAAAGAACGAATATAAAAGACAATAAAAAAACAATTGAAATTAGAATTAAAATAAATACTAATATTTCTTTAAATAGGGATCTGGGGGAATATTCACTTAATGCCTTATATACAAATTAAATTAAATATAATTTAACTAATTATATTTAAAACCAGTAAACATCTATACTCAGCCTGTTACGGATAGACCTTCTAGGCTGGCTACCAAAAAGGCAAAATTAGTATTAAGAGCTTTTTTTAAATGTTTTCTATTCCATTTGAATGAATTGTCTTTTTCATTCCGTTTGGTGTACCGGTCCTGGTTGAACTTCCCTGTAGTAATGATACTAGGACTGTTTTGAAAATATTTTAGTTTTAAAGATTGTATTTTAATGTGAGTCCTTTCATATTCGTTTTTTCTTCATTTGTTTTGCTGTGGACAGTCCTTATATATAGGGTTGAAATATGCATTTAAAGTTGCGTTCCACTGCCTTATATAAAAAAATTCCCTATTGTTCTAATTGTTGTTTGATCTTATAATTTGAAACCAAAAATTTTATGTTTAAAACTTTAAAACTAAAACTTTTAAATCAAAACCTTTAAAACTTTAAAACTAAGCGTAAAACTTTATAAATGAGAAAAATCTTTTAAAACTACCTTCTAAATTAAGAGAAAATGAAACCTAGACTTCAAAACTGATAATTTAAAACTTAAAATTTTTAAACTAGCTTTAAAATCAAAACTTTAAAATTAAAACTTTAAAACTGAAAATTCAATGCAAAAAAAACTATTGGTAAAACCGTAAAACTAAAACTGCAAAGCCAAAGCTTCAAAATATAAGTTTATAACAAAGATTTTAAAGCTAAAAAACAAACAAAAAACATTATAACTAAAATCTTAAAGATAAGAACTTAAAACCGAAAACTTTTAAAAACTATCACTTTAAAATAAAATTTTTAAAACTCAAACTTTAAAACTATAAAACTGACAATTTAAAACTAAAACCTCTAAAACTAACTTTAAAATTGAAACTTTAAACGTAAAACATTATTACTGAAAATTTAATGCAAAAAAATACTTCGTAAAACCTTAAAACTAAAACTAAGAAACCGGAACTTCAAAATAAAAGTTTACAACAAAAATTTCAAAGCCAGAAAAAAAGAAACTTTAAGATCAAAACTTTAACAGTAAAATCCTTAAAACTATAAACTGTAAAATTAAAAACTTTTAAAACTAAAGTTTTTAAGCTAAAAGCTTAAAACATGTAGCTTCTTGAAACTAATCAAGCTAAAACTTTAAAAATGAAACTATGATTAAGACTTTAAGGGCAAAAAAAGTAATTTCAAACTAAAACTCATAAAATAAAAAAAAAAACTTTAAAACATAAGTTTTAAAACCGATAATTTAAAATCAAAACTTTAAAACTAAAACTATTAAAACTGAAGCTTTGAAAATTTTAATAGTAAAACATTTAAAATAAAAAAGACTTTAAGGTCTCTACAAATGATACTGCTCGAAAACGTACAATAAACTAGCTATTGTTGATAACCAGCCATAGATTACCATGGGGAGCAGCTGCGTACAAAATCATGGAATCTTCGAAAATTTGAAAATACCTTAGGAATAATAATATGTTTCACAGGGATGTCACGGACCATCCACATATTGTGACGGTGACGTGAGTATGCATACTCTTGGTTCAAAGAAACGTGGCGTTTTCATCAAAGTTTCTCAGAAATAACTGAATGCAAAAAAATGTGTCTCCCTAAATCAACTATATTGGTTCGACTATCAAATTTTTGAAGACTTTCTATTTTTCATGGGTCTATTGTTCAAAAGAAATTTAGTTTATTGGTTTGACTATCAATTTTTTGAAGACTTTCCACTTTTCCTAGGTCTATTGCTCAAAACAAATCAACTTTGACTATCAAATTTTATTGACTATCAAATTTTTGAATACTTTTCACTTATCTTGGGTCTATTGATAATAAAAAGAGGTCAACTTTAATGGTTTGAACATCGAATTTTTGAAGAATTTCCACTTTTCCTGGGCCTATGGTTCAAAAAATATCAACTTTATTGGTTTGACAAGAAAATGTTTCAAGACTTTCCGGATATGTCATTTTTAACAATAAAGGGGAATTTTTACAAAACCCTGGAATTGGGAGAACTCGGATTTTTCATTAGAGATACACAATAGATTAAAGTGTAAACGTATATTTTTGCAGGAAAATGCCCGAAAAATCATTTTCGGATATAATTTGCAGGAAAATGCTTGCCAAGGGGTGCCCTTTGTCAACCATTGAGTTTCACAGGCTGGTAATTGCCATGGAAAATCGCAATTTAACAATGAAATGGCAAGTTTCTGCTGTTGAAGTAAAAACAATGGTCATTTCTAGTTTGCCAAGTTATCTTTGCGGGAAAAAGGTTGAAAAACTCTTAGGTGTGATAATGTGCGCCAGAGGATGTCATCGGGAAGGTACGTTCTGCCACATTGGCCTCAATTGTTTAGAGTAATCAGAAGAAACGCTATTGGGTATTTTTCAATAAATTCAAACGATCTATTCTAGTGTAAACGAATATTTTTGCAGAAAAATGACCGAAAAATGTCTTATGTGTGATAATGCTTGCCAGAGAGTGCCGTGTTTCAGCCATTGAATGTCACAGGCTGGGAATTTCCAGAAAATAATACCAACAAAACTGAACAAAATATAGAATTAAGTCACATGTCCTCTGTCCCCTTGAATTTACCTCTAATAAATCACCCCTCCTCTCAATGGATCTAGATTTATTGGTTAAAAGTAATGGCTTTCATGCAGTATTATCTTTTTGATGTTGTGGATACACTTCTAGCTAATTTATCATTATTTATATTGATAATCTTCGGTTGAAAGACTTTCTAGTTGAAAATAACTCCCTCCTTGCTGTATAGTATTAATTTCAGTGTCATAAGAACAAAGTGTTTTATTAATGCTTGTAAGTTTGTTTTTATTAATAAAACTTGTATGTACAAAAACGCCTTCATTCTTTAGATTTCTTGTTCCAGGATAAAAATTCAATATATTTCAAAAATGCAATTTAAGCATCTTATACCTTATGTACATAGGTGTGCTCGTTCAATAATGCCTCTAATATAAGTGTAAAATTCTGTGTCGTGAAGAGGAAAAGATATACTTTTGATTGTATACAAATGTTACAAACTCACTTCCACTTTTCCTGGGTCTATTGTTCAAAACAAATCAACTGTATTGGATTGACTATCAAATTTTTGAATTTGATCGTACACATGACCGTACCTAGGGGATGGGTTAGGGGGGGCTTGACCCCCCCCCCCCTGACATGTTTGTCTGACTCGTAAGAACCTAACAAAATGGATATAAACACATTTTTGATGCGTTTTTTAGTTTCTTTTGTGGACCCCCTCCACGAAAAAATCTTGGAGTAACCCCCCCCCCCTCCCCGAAAAAAAATTCCGGGTAGGGCCTTGATCATATATGAAGGTGTACCATATTTTAGCCATAAAGATACTCTTGCTTTTATTTCACCACTGATAGCACATTCAAGTTCCAATAGAGTTAAAGACTATAACTAAAAAATGTGGTAAGAACAACCCCCAATATTATCTGATAATACCCTCTAAAGCGTTAATTAACAAGCAGGTGCACGTCAAATGTAACCATCTTCCAGTAATGGCTTTTCTCTCCCGCATGTCAATTATTGCAGACATAGTGAACACACGATCCATAGATTTTTCGAAACGTTTCCATCAGAAATTATTCCCCGAATCAAATTATTAGGAAGGCTTTCTTGGTCCAGCTGTCTAGCGCCCCATTCCGCCGAGGAAACAATCTCTTTTGAATCCTAATGCGGACAAAAATCTTTGGAATATAAAGGTTCCCTGAGAAAAAAAATGTCTTGAAAAAAAATGCAATCTGGAAAAAAAGCCTTGAAAGAAAAAACGCCTTGAAAGAAAAATGAAATCCTGAAGAAAAAAATCTCTTAAAGTATTATATAACATCCCACGTGTCCATCGTCATTGCGTAACACCCTCGTGTGTGCCCTCCTCAGTTACAACCGGGGATTCCCAATGGGGCCTGAAGAAACAAGTGACGCGAGAATGCTTCATCTTGAACACAGGTAAATATTCCCTATTACGTAAGAACCAAAGAAATCTTGAAGAAACGCATCTTGAAGAAAAATGTCTTAAAACACGTCATGAAATGTCTTGAAAAAGGTCTTGAAGAAAAAATGTCTTAGAAAACGTCTTTCAATGTTTTGAAACGTCTTGAAGAAAAATGTCTAGAAAAAGTCTTGAAGACTAATGTCGTAAAAAGCGTCTTGAAATGTCTTTAAACCTTCTGAAAAACATCTTCAAGAAAAATGTCTTGAAAAACGTATTGAAATGTCTTAAAGAATATCTTGAAGAAAACATTCCCTATAACATAACAAGCCCCTGCATCTTGAAAAAAATTATTAACACCTGCGTCTTATCACCGTTAAACTTTTCCGTGATCTTAAATCATTAAGGAAGAAAATAGTAGCGGCTATGGGTAGTTTTCGTTGAGGGGATACTACTCTCTATTACTAAGTGGCCTCAGAAAGGTATTTTTGCTTGCGCAGATTCGTGTATCACATGTTTATTAAATTCTCGAATTCTTTTTGTATTTTCCCTGTTTTTATTATGTTTTTCAACATACGAATTACGCGTTTTAAAAATGCTTTCATGTGTCTTAGAGTTTTATAAAATTCTGCTAAAGGAATTTTTTTAAAATCCTGCTAAAGGTTTTTTCTTGTTTAAAAATTCTTCTACACGAATTTTGTTATTTTAAAATTCTGCTGAAATGTTTTCTTGTTTTTCCAAGTTTTTGTAATTTTTTTTCTCTTGTGTTTTTGAAGAATAAACATGTTAACCTCAACACAAGTTTTACCTACCATAGGGATACCATAAAGGTCTTATGGTAGACGCTCCACTGTGCCGAGTAAAGAAAGTAAAGCGTCGAAACCCGTTAAGGCAGGTGTTATTCTTCTGATGAGCCCTAATGAAAGATTACTACTTGGAAATATTTCCCTAGATTTAAGATGATTTTGCTTGTAAATTTACAACGACTTACATTTATTGACGTCGACTTTGCATGGATTTGGACATTTTGATTTGGTTGACGGTTCCGTTATACTGTTTTATCCTAGGTAATTGGATAAATGAGTAAGGTTAAAACCTCGTTAAAGTGCACATTTGTCTCAATTGCAGGATTAGGATGTGCATTCAAGTGCACATTTATCTCAATTGCTGGATTAGGATGACAGTCCTTTTCTTCTTCTCTCTCTCTCTCCTTTTATTTTTTAATTTTTTTTAGCCAAGTAATTACCTCTAAAACATTATAGAAACTTGTCTCATGTTGTTCACTCGCATTTCTCTCAAGCCTTTACGAATAGTAATATCCAAGTTTATTATTCCAGTTTTATACATGCACATTTAAAAAAAGGGCGAAAATTGATTTAAAGAACCAAGTTGAGACCAAAATTGAAACTTAAAATGAACAAAAATTATTGTTTCATAGCCTATGCATCATATATCTATAAAACCAGTGTGAATAATTCGACTTAATATATTTTCCTATGCTTAAAAAATCATTCGAAACTACAGCTTTACTTAAAACACAAAGCAATTTAGGACATTTTTTCTACAGTAGAAACAGAAGCACTATGGGTTTTCAGTATTTTTCCTTCGTATGCGTAGGTTTTTGTGTCTTCAGCAAAGATCTAGTTTTGCTTAATCCTGCACAGTCAGGGAAATATAATCATATCATTAATATCATCACAAAGGAATAATTCTTATTCGTTTAAAGTTTCATCTTCACTCTTTACTTCTGTTAGAAAAGCTTTATTTTATTTAAACTAATAGAAATCAATATTTAGTTTTGAAAAAATACTGACTCACTTTTGTAAGATTTGAGGAAAAATGAGAGGCTGCATCAATTGTTTCCAAATAAAATCTTTTTGATAGGTTAATTAAAATAATCAAATACGTTATTCTTTAGCTGAATCTCCTCCTCAAATAATTAGTTTGTACTATAGTAGCCCCATCGCTTGCAACAATAAAAATTCGTTTAAACAAAAGCTCGTAAAACTAAGAGTTACTATCAAATCAATCCTTGCTCAGGTTTAAATTTCATTTTTAACCAAACCAATTGGGGAGTTTCCAATTAGAAAGAAAAAAGAGAAGGGCTTGATCTCATACTGACAAGGGATATAAAGCTCAAATCTTTAAAAAAAGGGTTTTGAAACCTTTCAAATATAATCACTGAAGCTTTGAGTTTCTAGATTGTATCCCTTTCTTTTATATTTGGCAATACCAATCGTCAAGGTATAAAAGTTTGGGCACAGGGGATAGTAGAATACAAAATAAGGAATATCATATATACTCACACAAGCTAGTAATATCACCTTATCAAATCCATGTCCCTTGGTGATAAAAACATATGCTTTTTTTAATTTTCAAAAGTATAAAATTGCTTTTGAATGAGTACTTGCTCACCTGAGTTAACTTGGTTTTTAGTCAAACTAATAGTGCAATCAATTCATGAATCTATTAATGCACTTACCTCTGTGTTACTACCACAACTATTTGCAGGATTTGGATCTCGGATGTGGTTCTGAAACTTTGGAAAGAAGCCATCCAAATGTCTACCATTCCTACCCTTTTCATTTTTGTCTTTCAAACTCCGGGAAAGGAGGCCATTACTAGTGACAAGGGTAGAGTTACAACTCGGTTTCTGTCCGGAAGATATAGAGACTGGATTGTTGGAATACATATTTTCCGCTAGAAATAAAATCATATAGTTTTGTTCAGCCACATAAATGAGAAATACACTCACTAATTTAGTACTATTGAATCCGGAGGCCAAACATTGCTCACCGCACGCTCCAAAGAGCATCATAAACTGTTGCGAGAGGAAAGTTAAGCTTGACTTAACTTTCCAACAAAACAACACCATCATGCTTTATGGGGCAAAAGACCGTTTAATTCTTGTAAAAATAGATTTATTTTTTAGCACAAATAAAGTGATAGAATGATTGATATCTAGCGCTAATCAGCAACTCATAAAGATAATCATGAAGACATAATATGCATTTTTTTTGTTTTGGTATTCTTATCTCTCTTTTTTTATCTCTTCTTCTCTTTTCTTATCTCGTATCTTTTTTCCTTTGATTTGTTTCGGCTGGAGATGAAAGAATTACTTTTACCCAAAGGGGACAAGAGGATATTTTTGTTATTTTTATAAAACTCCCCTATTTTCTGCATGGCGGTCCAAGCAATTGTAAAATCAAATAGAAACGTCTTAAAATATTAAAACTTGACCTTTTTCAAAAAATTTAGGCAGGAACAACATAAAATTTGACCGCATTAAAATTAAAATTGTTTCAGATTGGGTACTTGTAGGATATACACCCTACCTAAAATTCTTCTAATATGTTTATCTGACGCTTAATCCTAATGAAATATACCAAATTAAGATAAAGATAAATATTTTAGAAACACTTTTAGGCTAATATTTGCACATTAGGGGGTGAGGGGTGGGGGGGGGATAAAGTATAGCTGGTCTGCATGCCTAATTTGTTAGGTATAATTATGCTGCATATTAGGTAGTGAGAATTGTTTCCTAACTTCGCACTGTCCAAATACTTTACCCCCCCCCCTAATGTGCAAATATATAGCCCAGATTATATGTTTTGCATATATTCTCTCAGACTTATTTGTATTGTCTCACGCTAAGCTGAAAGAAACTAACGAAAAAAAAGGTTCTAAAATGCGTCAATGAATGAAAAATTTGAACAGTAGGGCGTTTTCATACAAGTACCTCAGATTGTTCTAGTTCTCCTGGGCAAAGCTGCACCATCTATAATGTGTGCCATTTTTAATGCATAATAAAACATATTAATTATATAGGGCAGTAATGTCTAGGGCTTAAATGTATAAAAATAGGGCAGGTTCAGTCGTTCCCTATGACTCTCTCCAGTCTAGAAGTGTAAGGTTTGATGTATTGTCAAAGGCTGTTTTCTACAAGTGCATAAATTCAACTCCTTCTCTAGAGTTCTATCGTATTGTGCCCTCCCCCCTTACTGTCCATCCAAAAAGACGGACACGGTGATACACAGTTCGGTCCGACTATCTTAAAGTTGAGACGCCCAGAACGGGTCTAGGCGTTTTCCCTCGGCAAAAAATATCCCCTGAGTACCCTTCCCCGCAGAAAGTCTCCCTCGGAATAATCCTGCCAGATAATTCCCCTCATTATTTCCTGGATAATTTCATATGTTTATTAGAAAAGAAATTGAAAGCTCTACAAGCCTGTTAAGTCAGAGGCATTGCTATGTCGTTGCCTGTAGTAAAGAGCCATAAAGGTTCAATGTATTATTATTTATTTATTCTTTCCCAGAAGCCTTCATATGGAAGGAGTAGTCGTATAAATATCGGAAAGGGGCTCATTTGACTGCAAATTAAAAGTTCTAGAGCCATTTTCAAGAGTCAAAGTGATTGGAGGGCTGTAAGCCATCATCCTCACTGTTTTTCCCCCAATCAAAGTTTTGAGATAGCTATTTTTTTCGCAATAGTTCAAAGGTCAAATAACTATGCTTCCAGGTTTGATAACCCCCTTCCAGCCCCCAGGGCAAGGGCTCTAAGATATGCAAGTTGCCCATTGCAAAATTTAAGATTTTTATGAGAAGGATGGTCGGAAATTGGTATTTAATCCCTCTTAATTTCTGGGAATGTTTCTGGTCGACGCTGTTATTATGAAAGTAAAGAGTAACATTAAACCCCAAAATTAACGAAATTTATTTCGTAAAGGAGGGACTGACCCTTCCTCATTTCCCACCGAGAATAAGGTACTTGAAGCACAGCTTCAATCGACATTGCACTTCGATTTGGAAAGATCTTCCTGGGGGCGTTATTCCTAAAAAATTCTCTATCGACTTCTTCACAAGAAGATTCAACAGTCATCTAAAACCCCGTGATGAAGCAATGTAAAAGAAAAAGAGCAAATTCCATATTTTGATATTTAAATGTGCTTGGCACCACGAATTTAGGAATAGAAAAATAAAAATTTTCATTATTCGTTGAATGTAAAATTTTATTTTAGGAAATTGCAATTTGATGATAGTGGGAAAATGGGGGGGGGGGTGGGGAAATAATCTAAAACAGCCACTTCTGAACGCTATTATGTTTAAAGGTAAATAAAAAAAAATGTGCCATTATCTACAAATCAGACACAGTACTTAGGCCCTTGGTCAAATTAATCTGTCATATTGGATTCCAAGTTAGAATTGTGCAATTAGAAGCCGATCGTGTATGGTTTTTCTGGTACTGATTCAGTCTTTTTCAAAATCAAAGAGTTTTGGCCAATATTACCAATGTATTTAAAAAAAAAAAAACATGCACTGGCCTGCTTTGTGCACTTACTATATCAAGGCAAAGTTTTCCTTGACATTGGTTTAATATTTTTTAAAATAACTAGTGTGCCGATAAAACCTATCCATGCTACCAGGAACTATGCTTCAGAGCCCTAGATGGCCGTAATAGTTTCTCTTAAAAGAAATTTACTGAGTCATTAACCAAGTTTGCTTTTTTCTTGTACGTCACAAACCTTCATCCTTGAGAAAAATTGCTTTTCTCTGTCCACTTCCTTTGACGAATACTATTTCTGACAGTGATGAGACAAGGCCACCAACAGACACAAATCCATAAACTGCAGGACGACAGGGGACATTGAACATCTTCAGATAAGCTTTTTCAAAACCGGACATTGACATTTGACCACCATGATCTCTTAGAAGTTTGACAAGATTGTGACGAAATAGTTCAATAGGGGCCAAGCGTGCCGTATTTTGCTCAACTGAAACCTGTAAGAAATTTTATAAATTAAGTTGTGATGGCCAATATATACTGGAAAGTCAAATAGGTCTTTTTGGTGTTTTTAGCGAAATCTCCATGGCAAAATTGGAGAGATAGATCAATCTACTTAGGGAGGTCACCTTTTTTTTTAGCGTAGCTGCTAAGAGAATTGTCCTTAATAATTTTTTTTTTATCTTGTATTGTTTCATTTAATTCCGAAGATAGTTTGTAATCAGCCTCTGTACGGTGGAGTTGTCAATAAAACGCGAATTTCTCCATATATGTTTAGGCCAACACTTTTCCCCCGTTCGTGTAGGAAATAGGTAATGCCTGTTGGTACGACAGTTTCAGATATTTAAAATAAGAGGCAAATTTCTGGGGCTGCCAAAATAGAGGCACGGCGGGGAATTTTTACCTAGGTTTAGCTTATGCTCAATTAAACCAAACTTTACACTCCCTCTCCGATATGGCAAAAAGTATAGACCCTTAACGTCAACATTGGTTGTGTGGCAGAATGTCGAAATTTCAAAGGTTTTCCAATAAATAACGACCAACACAATCAAGCTATTTATTGAAAAACGTGTTGTTTTGATATTACTCAGTGCTGATGGCAGTAGACTATAGCAAAGCTTCAGCTTTTCCTATGGATACTTTTACTCCTTTTTTCTAATTCTACTGGGTAGCGGTATGGCATCTTTGGCGCTGAGATTTAGAAAGGCAGCTCATTAAGAAAGGCAGCAAAAGAGTTTGAAAATATCCACTATTCAGGTTTTTGAGTTTAATTTGATTATATGAAGCCACTCCGGTAACAAGAGTTCCTCTTATAGAATTTTGTTTTAAAAAGGGCTTCAAACTCTGCAAGGAATTGTAAGATTATTGTAACTAAGGCAAACTATGCTGGAACCTAGGCCAGAAATAGGCTAGGAATGGGTTTTTCAAGACAGTTCTTTTTCTATTTGTTTTGTCATTGGGAGGCTTTTGGTCATATTTCCTAGAATAAAGTCATAAATCTTGACGTCACCTTTCTGCAATATTATAGGCAGTTTCTATTTATGCTTGTCTTTGAATTCCAAATTGTAGGTTTGTAGCCTCCAAAGATGTGCAAGGTATAAGTTAATCAAAGGTTATAATAAGAAGTCACGTAGTAAACTGAGAGGTGTTTCACTGGGGAGATCAATTACCTTACTCGTTTTGAACCAGGAAATATTCCGTTAAGAAGAAGGCAGAGATTTTTTAATTTGAATAACATTACAGTTAGAAATGATTTTTTAGAAATGGATAACATTACTGAAGAACAGAAATAGAAAAAGGTAGGTTTGGATGTTCTCTCCAAAAACCTATAGGCTGGATTGTTTGGGATATTTTACTACCTTCAAGAGCTAGGCAATACAGTTTCCTTTGCTATTTGACGCAGACATATAATGTGTAGCTAGGTGAAAAGTTTTTTCTTGTATTCTTTTGTTTTCTATTTTCTTTGGGATTTCTTTGGGATCTAACCATCGTTATTAATAATGAGGGATAGAAAAAGTTACTGTTTGCTTCTGTTTTATCTTTTCTTACACACAAACCCCTACCTCCAAGAAAGAACATGGTAAGCCTTGCATTTGAACTTTTTGTAAAAATTATCTTGCAAAGTTCCCCGCAGAATACCATTGTTAATTGTAGCAACTTGCTTTAACACATTGTTTTTTTAAGACCGCCAAGATTGCATCATGTAGCAATTCTGGTTCCCATCCACTTTAATCTCTTGTATTCTTGTTCAGAGCTTTCCTCACAAATATTCGTCTGAAAAAATAATAACAAAACAACTAAGTAATTTCTGCAAGTTCACATGTTCTATAGAGTAAATGTAGTTATACAAAACACATACAAATCTAGAGTTCAGAGCCTAAAAACTATATGTGCACACAGGCAGACAATAGAAGGATCACGCAAAAAAAGAAGAAAAATACAAGAACGCAAAAGCACTTACAACACAATTATTGACTTTAATATGACTGAAAAATACAAAAATATAATGCGAAAATCGGCGTCATATACTCCTGGAAGGTTTTTTCAAAAGATAAACTTATAGGCTTCGGCTTTGTTAAAGAGACAGATAATCTAGTATAACCAATATCATTATCTCAGACTCTCAAAGGCCTTCTATTTTCAAGCTAGGATAGAGCCTCAAAACTGAAGTGAGAAATATGAAAGAAAGGAAACGAAACGAAAAAATAATTTGAGGTAAAAAAAAATGACTGGACTATTTTCATTAAATGCTAGGATACAGAATAGTTCTAATACCTTTCAATAATGACTTTAAAATTGCAAATACTACAAGGCAGTTTACATAAATGAAGTTATAACTGAAACCTTCAAAGAAGACGAACTTTTACCCTCTTCTTTTTACGAAGCCCTTTTATATCTCTTTTGGGTAATTAAATAATGAGATTTTTAACAATTTTTCTGTTTATTCTCTCTCTCTTTCTCCCTGTCGCTATTCCTCTTTGTATTTTAATCAATTTCTGCTTCCATTTCGACCTTTATCTCCATCCATCTCTTTCTGTCTCTTCATTTTTCTTTATGTAAGTGCAGTATTAATTTGAATGTAGCAGGCATCTTACCCACTCATGATTTTGCACGTTTAATAAAGGGAGCTAAGCATTTGTATTGATATGAACTTCTTTGAAAAATTTTACAACCTCTCATGCTCATAAAGAATCACAAAAGTAGCCAAAAGCATGCAGCCAACGATCAGAAGACAGAAGCCAGAGAGAGAAGACCGCTTCCAACAAGAATTTATATGAATCAATTTATTTATTGAAAAACCGTCAAATCAACAAGAACAAGACGGAACACTTAAAAAAAAAGAAAAAAAAGAAGACACAAACTACAACAAACTGAACCAACAAAGAAAACGAATCACTGATTCACTGAATGAGCAGATGGGACCATTCGTGTAGATTCTGGCGTATTTTTCTATTATGCTTCGCTATTCGTCTAGCGACGGCGACGTCAGGGTCTGCGACTTTAAAATTTTTAATTACATTAGAATTCCTATACCACGGAGGTAGACGAAGCAAATACTTTGCAAAACGAAAATACATCGCTCTGATTATATTCTGGTCATTTTTTGTGAGAAGTTTCCAGAAGGGGGTGGCAGATAAAATGTTAGGAAGAGCGATGGAGTTATACAAGCTTGCTAGAAGCAGCCGGTTGAATCGGAGTTTGTACGATACAACTGAAACGTAAGACGCTGAAATTCTTCGTTTAAGCTGTTCGAGGAGAAGTTTTCGGGTGTGACGGATAGACGAACCTATGGGTAAACCTAGATAAATGAGGTGATCCAGTGGCTGGACAGAAATAGAACCAAGGGCAATGGTAGGAACACAAAAATTAGTTTTCCAATTGAATAGGACGATTTCCGATTTTGAAGAGTTGAACTGAAGTCCAACTTTAAGATATTCGGCTTCAAGGATTTCGAAGATATCAATTGTTCGCTGAAGGGTTCGGCTAAGATTCAGGATGTCGTCTGCGTAACATACCAAAGACAAGTTAACAAATGACAGAATCAGCGAAGATGAACAATGATCTTGAGCATCAAGGACACAGTTATTGAAAAGGTCGGGAGAGGTGACTGCTCCTTGACGTGCTCCTTTCTTGACTGGAACTAGTCGGGTGCGCGGAATGGGGGTCAAACCCTTGTCAGGAGGTAGCTTCAGTTAGATCCGTAATCTAGAATACAGATTCCTGAGAGAACGAATGACAGCTAGATTCAGCCCACGTTTAGCAGCCTTCAAAAGCATTGCAGCATGGATTAGAGAGTCGAATGCACGTCTAATGTGGTGTCCTGCCAAAGAAAGGCTCTCTCCAGAAGATTCGGCATCTATCAAGACATTAGCAACGACTGTTAAGGCATCAGCACATCCAGTTCCTCGCTTGAAGCCGAACTGATGCGGAGAAGTGTAGCATACTTTTTCGAGTTCCTGTATAAACAGTAACCCGAAGAGCTTGCAGTGTCGTAGCTACAATTATCGGACAGAATGCTTTACATTGAGTTTCAGATTTTCTCTTTTTAGAAATGGGAGTCAGATCTCCGATGCAGAAAGAGGCAGTGACAATCCCTTGAGAGAAAATCATCTGCATAAGCAGAGAGAGATGTGCCATGAGAAGTTTAGCTCCGTGTTTCAAGTGGATCGCACTGACTTCGTCAATGCCCGATGAGCCTTTCCATTTGAGTCTACAGATGGCATCTTTAACAGAGCGGGTACTGACGATAAAATCTTCATCGGGGTGAGAAGATAGAAACTGATCTAAGGCAGCCTCGTAAGATTGTTTGATGGAGGGGTCAGGAGCTAAGAACTCCGATTCGTAATGGGCATACCATTCATTTTCAGGGATTTCGGCTGGGGATGGTGACGAAAAATTTTTTGCAGAACGAGAGACAAAATTGAAGATCATATTTCTATCTTGTTTGGCACGGGCAGAATAACAATTGACTAGATTTTTCCGATGCCGATTCAGGACCTTAGAAAACATTTGCTTCGTGAAAATCCGTATGCTGTTCACAAGACCCATATTTGGACGTCCACACTCTTTCCATACTTAAAACCAAAATTTTTCTTGACTACATGAAATAACGAGATCTGGAGTTGACGACCACCCGGGAATGATTCCTTTTCGAATTCGTTGCAAAGGAACATCTTGTTTTTCTGCGAAGCGGAGAGCATGGCAGATTTCTGCGCAATAAATATCTAGACAAATCAAAACCTCTTTTTGAGGTAACTGGAGTGACTTCTGAAGGAGATGAAATGGGACGCTGATTTTATTCAGGACTGAATCTACCGACTCGATAAATAGGTCTTTATCGATTTTCGACCACTCACGACGGTGTCGAGGTGCTGAAGGAGCAAGAGGTGTGGTTTGGCGACCAGAAGATGGCATACCGACAGAGCAAGTTAAGGGAAGGTGATTAGACAACTTATAATCAAACACAGCCTTTACTATATCCGCTCGAAAATCTGACGATACTACAACTTGGTCCAGGTTGGAAGTTCGCGAGGACGTGTGAACATACGTGAAATCGGACGATATATCTAAAACACACAAGAAATCACTAAATAAGCCCTTAACTAGTGTTGTACGCAGTAAAGGTTGAGAAGTCGGCTCGGACAGATTACAATTAAAGTCACCGGCTATAATGCAATGTAAACCTAAGTGCCGAATTTTATCTATACATGAACCTAGTTTTTCACAAGAAAGCGCAAATTTACGCTCAGACTGGTCATTATTGTAGTCTGTGGGAAGATACATACTAATACACACAGAACAATCCACTGTCACATCTAGATAATAATCATTTGCTTCGAAGATACTAGAACGGAGAGCTGATTTCACAAACGTAACAAGTCCGCTCGAGGGTCGGTCTCTATTGTTCAGCTGTCTAGCGGGTACACACTAAGTTGTCATATCCTCAAGCTCAAGTATGTTCAGACCATGTTTAGTAACAAAATGTTCCTGGAGACAAATCACACTAAACTCAGAATGGAGGCTTTTCAGAACCGGAAGTTTATTAATAAAAGAGCCGTTTACATTGCACGATAAAAGAGTTAGTGACGAGGTCATTAGTTAGAGGGTTTACGGTTTTTCGGGCACTTCACACTATAGCAAGTATGACCCTGCTTCTTGCAACCAACGCAAAAGGCTGCCTTCTGACACGGGGTATCAGACGTAGATTTGTGATCGGCGGAGCTGCATTTGGAGCATAATGAACCGTTCTTACAATCTGCGGCTAGGTGACCGATTGCGTGGCAATTAAAGAAGCGCCAAGAAAAGATCACAAACTCTTCAACTGGGTGGCGTTAATATCCGATTTTCACTGAAACTTTGAGAAAGGTATCGAGGTTATTTCGTGTCGGAGAGTAGACTTCAAATGTTCGAGACTTGCCATACTGTACGGTTTTATTGCACTTGGGGATCAGTTGTTCAAGAGACTGTTCGTCTAGATCCTCCGGCACTCGCTTGATCGCAGATAAAAAAGCAGGTTCCTTGAGGGAGATGTTGAGCGACGGTTTCACACGTTTAGCTGCATCCACTATCTGGCTCGCGGTTTGCTTGGAACGAACTACGAGTTTCCACTCGGTAATAGAGCGGCGTAACTCGGTTATATCGCCGTCTGGACATGGACACAGTTTGTTGATAAATGCTTTGCGTTCGCTTGGGCAATTTAAGTCCGTTGGAGGGTCTTTGAGTATCACAGAGTAAAGCGGCCTCGGGAGTGTGGTTTGGGACGATTGAGATTTATCAGGCAGGGTGACTGCGGAGCGGCTAGTATTTAGCATAAATCTATCCTATTTTCTGGAGAGTTCGTTTACTTTGGACACCACTGTAGCGTGAACTGCCTCACCGATGGCAGGTACTTCACACAGACTAAATATCACAAATTTCGGGATCGGGACATTTTGCTTTGCCACAGAGACTAGCGACTTGCACATATCAGTAATGTTGTCCTCATTTTTGGCATACGAAACCATCCGGCTTTGAATGTCCAACTCACTGTGAAGGGTCTTTTTAGCTTGTATGATTGTATCATGATCGAAACAGTTTATTGCGCTTTTCAAAATCCGATCGAATTTCACCCCTTCTGTGAGTGATCTGCTCAAAAAGTTCAGAACTGGGTTGAATACCAGCTTTTCAGTCATCACTTACACACAAAAACAGCCAAAGTCCACTGAATCACACAATACTAGGAACAAGGGAAGCGTCGGGACCCGCTCACGAATTCCCCGCAATTTAAGGGTAACTAAATACCGGCAGGTACATACGGTGCTTGCGGCAGGAACCCTCCCCTCTTCTGCTTACTGCCTAATATATGTTTTTAGTATCGCTGCTGTGCACAAAGAGTACAATCCTCTAAGGTAATTAAATCTTTCTGTCTGAATCTCAGTACTTACTAAGTCACTAAATCCCAAAGGAATTTAAGTTCAAGCAGCAAAAATGTCAATAGCCAGTAAATGAAATAAGCCGATTATAAATGTCTGTAGGGAATCGCAGAGGTTGAAACCTTACTTTATTAAAAGGTTCATATCCAAAAAAAAGGTGTTAACACAACGAACTCTCAATCAAGACTGATTTTCATCTTGGGTATAAGGCTCTGAGACAAATGTTTAGGACACTATCCACTAGAAAGATTACAGCTCGTCCTTTGAAATGGATGTATTTAATATTTTGTCTGATTTGATATGCCGAACGTGGGCCATCCCAAAACTGGGATTCCACTATTAAAGCAGACTGACGCAGAAGCCCGCAAGAAGAAGATGTTACAGGTTTCAAAATCAAATTCAATTTGATTATACTTACCTCTATGCACTGCAATGAAAATTTCCCGTCTCTGCAAACAAAATATATTGATGTCTTTCCATTCTTTAAGGTAAAACACTCAAATTTTACACTTAAACAACTTACATTAATCAATTGGCAAACAGTGTGCAATGCATATTCATGTATCGTCGAAACATCCGTAACACCTAGGAGTCATTTTAGAAGGACCGTTGCAATTTTGGTATACATGGCTCAGTATTGAAACCCAAATATATAATTGTTTAACATTTACTTAACAAAAGAATAATTGAATCAATATGCTGTATAAGGTCTTTATTTTAGACAAGTCAATCTATATTTGATTCCTGAGTAAGAACTACTGAGATTCATCAGTTAAATTGCATATTTATCCTAACGATCATTAAAGATTGACAGCTAACCTTATTGGTAATATGTTATAAATGTTTCATATTTGGTTACTTACGCCAAAAGTGTTTTTGTTTTAAATACTATATAAGCTGCGGATCATGCATATTACCTCTAGGACACCGTCCATTCCTTCAGTAAGCGTCTTTAGAGACACAGTTTCACCTGACACTTTTTTTAGTTCATCTACTAAATCATCGAAGCTCATACTGCTATCTTCCTTTTCGCTTAAAATTTTTCGGACTGCCAATTTCATGTTTCCTAAATGGCTTTTGTCTATCATGGTCAGAGCCTTCCCGGCAGGTGTACAAACAACCTGGAATTATAGCACTGATCAAACTTATGAAAATCAACCTTGGTAATTAGGAAAATTAATGCTAATTAAAGCTAAATTAAAGTAAAATTATTTTTAACATAGCTCACTGAAAGAAACCTTAATTAGTCGTTTAGTTTCTAACAAAATATCTTTATAGAACAACAGAGGGATGCAACAAAGAAGATGCACTATTTGTTTGATTGTAGTTTAACAATCAGGCAACCAAGGAAATACCTAGGATTGCATTTAAATATATTTGTTTGCGTTAGCTTTAGTGTGGAGTAGACAAAGAATAGATACATTGGCTTCAAAAAAAGTTGCTTATTCAACGCTCCATTTTCGCATCAAAATAATCAATAAAAAACAAACAAACAAAAACAGTTGCTACACCTACAGCTGCGTTGACACTAAAGCACAAATATATAGTTAATATACGTGGCTTTTAAAATATCACTATTATAAGCGTTTGGGGGGAGGGGGAGGAGAATATAAAATACTTATAAATGAGGTCTGTCATCCAAAGCACATCCGATCAGCTACAACTCAAAGAAAATAAATTGACACCCAACAAAAGAAACAAAGAACAAAATTTTCACCCAATAGAACACTTCAATGCTTAAAGGGCTGAGAAGAATAATTGGAGGGGAGACTTAAAAAGGATCTTTAATGGATTATATGGCATTTTACCCCCATTCTATATTTGTACCGTACACTAAAATGATTGGCCGAATATGCCGCTTATTCTACAACAAATTACAAACATATCGATTCCTTTGCCAAATTGTTGTATTTGATTCTTTCTTGTATTTGATTCTTTCGTTAAAAATACTTTCTTCCTTTTTAAATCTTTAGAATTTTCTATTAAAAGTGTCAATTACAATTTGGGGAACAATGCAATAGAGGATCATCAAATACTTTCCTGTAATATTTTAACAGAAAAGTAAACTGAAAGTCACAAGTTTATCAAATCAATTTCTTTTCTCCGAAAAATCCTACACTTTGATTGGATTTTTGGTTAGCTAAAGTCGTCAGATTATCCAACCAATTATCCTACCCCTTTATTTTTGTTACAGAATTAAATTCTCCAATTATTTTGTTTGATCCAGCAAAAATATTGATTAAAAGCTTATTACTACTCACCTTGACAATATTTGAAACAAGGTCACAAACTTCTTCTACAGAGTTAACGTCGTACGATTCAGGACGGAGACTGAACCCATAGACTTGGCAGTATAGCTCTGGTAGCTCTGATAGATATAAGGTATGCATTTTCGTCATCTTAATAAGAGCCACTACTTGATTACCGAAAATTCTCAGTTGCTCTTTTGAAGTTAAATGGAGCCATTTTTCTCCATCATGACCATCAACAATCTGGAATCGAAAAAGTGACTATTATAAAAGTTATTGTTAAGTCTTGTAGAGGCGGACCACTTATTCAGGAGTCATAAAATATAATAATGCGTGATTTGCTGGCAGAAAACCTGATATTCAGTTTTTTGTTCTGATGAATCCCATTTTGAATTAGTGGTTGTTGAGTGTTGAGCTGTCAACTATATAGGGGTCTTAAAAGTTCAAGGTTCCATAGGCAAACCTGGAGACATAGACTATAATTAGTATTGGAAAGGAAAATGGTATACAAGGAGTAACGTATTTAGGGTTCTACCGCCTGATTTTAGCTATTACTCAAAAAAACTTTTTGCACAAAATAAGTTTTTCAAAAAACTCCATTAAAACAAAAATCAACAAAAATAGAATCAAGTAATCCACCAAGCATACAACTACCACAAATCAGTATTAATAAATAGATGAAACCCAAAAACAAACAGAAATTAAAATAAGTCAAACTTAAAAGGAGCAGAAATTAATCTGAGTAAGGTTCTAAACCCAATGATTTCTAAAAGCTAGAATATAATTTGTACTTTACTGAAAAAAATTAAAATGAATTTACTAAAAAAAATGTGCATTGTCAGTTTAATATACATCTGCCGATATTTATGTTTAAAATCTTAATCATTTTTGTATTCCTTAAAGTTATAAAAGTGAATATATTGAAAAGAATGTTTTCAGTAAAGTACAAATTATATTCTGGCTTTTAGAAGTCATAGGGTTTAGAACCCTACTCAGATTAATTTCTGCTCGTTTTGAGTTTGACTTATTTTAAATACTGTTTGTTTTGGGTTTCTTTGTTTATTAGTACTGATTTGTGGTAGTTGTATGCTTGGTAGATTATTTGATTCTGTTTTTGTTGATTTTTGGTTTAATGGAGTTCTTTACTTGTCTTTTAAAAGCTCATTTTGTGCAAAAAGTTTTTTTGATTAATTTCTGTTCGTTTTATATTGACATAGTATTTTTCAAGGAGAAAGAGTGAGCCTCTTCTGAAATGAAACAACCATCTCTTCCATAAAAACCTTTAATACCCCATGGGCATAATGTTGGAACCCTTGGTCCCAGTTTGTTCAGATAAATGTCCTTCCCAGATTCTTTTCTTTTTAACCCCTTAATTATTTTCCTTCCCCTAGTAATAATGATTGATTTTCCTTTTATTTTGGTGGTGCCATTTTCTGTCCTCCTAATTGCGTAGTTGGTTACACAGACCACGAGGTTAAGTGCACAGTTGGGGATGTTTGACCAGTAATTAGTAAGCCCTCGGATTGGTTGGAAAAATTCATTACCACCACATCACCCCGTCGCAGACACGCGTCTGGCTGAGCGGGCTGGGGAAAATATTTCCTTTTTGTTTTAGTTCCTTTTTGTAGCGTGACTGATTACAGTAAGATTTTTATACTATATAAACTTTTACTTTATAGCCTAGGTCGAGTCTAAAGAGATAGTTAGAAATATTACCGGTAACCCTGGGACCATTTGATCACGCTATCGTACCCTAAGGCAGGGTATATTGTAAATTGGGCACTCATATACCCGTTAGATACAGAACCGTTGGGGTAAGAGCGGGAATCCCACTAAAATTTGGGCCGACAAGGGGTTCTCCCCCTCGAGTAACTGGCATAGCAACCTTTTCGTGCCATTTTTGCACCAATAAGTGGTGACTCCCCGTACTTTACACCCCAATAAGTTGTGTCAGCGGTATAAATCACCCAATAAGTGGTGGAAGCAAGTAAAGGTCCTATTAGTAAACCTGATAGTCAAAGAATTCCGCGTTTTCGAAGAGACAAGTAATTTAGCCTACTAGAGTAGCCTATTGTGGTAGCATATATAAAAAAATCGCAAAGAAAATTCTTTTTTATCTGGGCTGTGCCTAGTTGGATAGATAGGTAATAAAATTTACGAATCAATATATCGCGCAACTAATTAGTGTGCAAAAATAAGGTTAATTAAGACGCAGCAATTTTTCGCGAGACACTGGAAGTTGCATTGATAAAAGGAATTTTGTTTGGACGGAAGACGTTAAGTAAACCTTGAAATAATGGCGGACAAACGGAGAATTCAGACTTGATCTACCGCGGTAAAACGAAAATCGGATTCAGACACACAATTGTATGTGACTCCCGCTGGAAATACCCTAAGAAAAACACCATCAGATAGAACCATATATCACTCAACCGATGAAATAGACATTTTTAGGACGTGTGAAGAGGAAATCTTCAAAACAAAATCAGTAATAGAGCGATTTCCGGTACGAACCAGGGAAGAAGAAAATAGTCTAAGGCAAATTCAGAAAGAATTATTCTCAGATAGAGAAACCCGAACAAAATAAACAGTGGCGATGATACACGAGGAAAATTCATTACATGAAAGTACGGGTAAAACAAAACAAACTCACTTTTCAGAGGAGGTACAAAAAGTAGGGGAGTTGCGGGGAAAAGAAAATATTACACAACGAGCAGACTCAGAAAACGAATTAAGAGAATATAAAGACAGAGAGAATAATAGTAGGCCAAGTAGCAGGAGTAGTAGAAGCTCAATTTCCAGCAGGAGCTCGGGAAAAAGTACCCAAATAGATATGACACAACAACTATTAAATTTTATGGAGAAAGAAAGAGAGAAAGATAGACAAGAAAGAGAGAAAGAGAGGATAGCTAGAGAGCAGAGAGAAGAGAATATTAGAATAGATAGAGAACGAAAGGAAGATGCTGATAGGATAGCCAGAGAAAAAAAGGAAGAGGCTGATAGGATAGCCAGAGAAAAAAAGGAAGAGGCTGATAGGATAGCCAGAGAAAAAAAGAAGAGGCTGATAGGATAGCCAGAGAAAAAAGGAGGAGGCAGACAGAGAGAAAAGAAAATACATAATGGAAATGATTGCAGGGAGAAATTCCCAAGAGCCGCAGAAATCGTTTACAATAGAGGTAATGCAGCCAGTAAGCCTTCAACCAATGAAAGAAAATGAAGATGTACATTTATACATATAGAATTTTGAAAAAACGGCGGAATTAAGCGGCTTACCGAGAGAAAATTGGGTTACAAGAATACAGCCCCTCTTAAACTACAAATCACAAACTGCATATAAAGCATTACCAATGGAATACTCAAAAGATTTTGAAAGACTAAAACAAGCCATTTTTAAAAAGTTTCAACTCTCCCCCGAGCACTTTCAAAGAAAGTTTAGAAGCGAAAGAAAACGAGACAACAAAACTTATAAAGAATACGGGTACAAATTGAAAGATATGTGTTTAAAATGGCTAGAGTTAGAAAACTATAGAATGTTAGAAGACCCTGAAGAAATAAAAGAAAAGATAAAGGAAATAATAGATAAAACAGTAGTGGAACAATTTTTAGAAAATACCCACAGAGAATTGAAAATATATTTGAAAGAAAAGAACCCAAAAACAAGCGAAGAAATGGCGGAAATGGCAAATAGGTGGACCGAAATAAGAGAGGAAGCTGAGGAGACAGACATACTTCAATATAGAGAGTATAACAAAAATACGCACTATAACACAGCGTAAGAAGAATTAACTTGCTATAACTGTGGTACCACGGGGCATTTTGCAAGAAACTGCCCCAGTAAACATGACCAAAAACCACATAAAACGACAGCCTGGGCCATGACCCATAATAAGGAAAAAAAATTACGCATTTGCAGGGTCGCATAAAATATACGGAAAATTGAACGGGGAATTAGTAGAAATGGCAATTGATTCCTGCAGTGACCAAACCTATGTGCGAACTGACCTAATTAATAGAACGGAGATAGACCATAAAAATAAGATTACAACATTATGTTATTATGGAGACAAGCACCCATGCCCGTCTGCCTGGGTAAGAATAGAAATTGCAAAGAAGGACGGTACGGTCCAGAGAAAAACGATAAAAGTAGGCTTAGTACCTACGCTAGAGGTGGATGTTTCAGTAGGAGGAGACTTTGGAGATATCGGAAGTCTCCTATCGTTAAAAGCGACATCTTTAACAGTGGGAAAATTACAAAATTACACTACGACGGAAAAATATAATGCTCCGTTAACTACGGGGGGAGGTGGACCGGCCCATAAAACAAATGATGAGGCTGTGCCACCCTGTCGGAAAAACGAAATACTTGATACGCGTGTTCAAAACGTTGATAAACCACAAAAATGGGATGCGCAAGTAAAAAGACCATAAAATATTGAAAATAAGACACGCAAAATGATTTTTCGGCAAAATTTCCAGAAAGTAGAAAACTTGAAAACACTTTTAATGAATATGAGACGCTAACAAGTACAGGCTAAAATGAAGCGCTGATTGTACCAGAGAAAAAGGAGACAAAATTTATTGTACGCGCTTTTCCTCGTAGAGTTCGAGAAATTTTAGTACGATGTGAAAAGTCAAATGTCGGAGTTCAGTTCCCATTTGATGACGAATATTTGTTTCTGCGGTAAAAGAAAAGAAGACTAAAAGAGAGAAAAAGATGCAAGACGGAACAACAATAAAGAAATGCAGTCAAAGATAGTGGACACTGGAGTCCAATTCAGATTTCATGACAATTTATTTAATGATACTACAATAGAAAAGAAAACTAAGAGGAAGAAAAGAGATATTAAACGGAGCTACAATGAAGTAATGCAGTCAAAGATGAAGTAATGGACACTGGAGTCCAAATCAGATTTAACGATGATTTATTATTTTGCGCGAATGACAAAATTGAGAAAAGTAGAGATGAAAAGAGAAGTGTACAAAAGAGAAAAAGTTTTGAGATTCAGCCTGCAGTGGCGAAAAATTAAAAAATGTTGGATGGGCTGTGCCTTGATAACATAAATAATAGAGGGGACAAAGAGGTCCAAAATCCACTGGGAAAATTACGAAATTACAATAAGACAAAAAAACTTAGGAGGGAGGAGAAGACCCATGACATATTAAGAGAAACAAAGATAATCATGCCAGAGAATTGACTTTTCAACAACGAGTTACCGAAAGATTGAAAGGTACTGAATTTTGGGTTGGATTGAAGAAATTTGGGAAGAAATATGATATTGGTCTGATCAACTCAAAAGAGGGTTTGTTCCTTTATGAGGGGGAGGAATCCATTGGGGAAGATCCCCTGCGGGAAGTCGTGAAAGATAGCCCTTTTCCTCAATGTACAACTGGCGGACAAGTTGTGATCCCTTTACTGAAGCCTTGTCTTTCCAGTCTTCAATATTATCTTCATCCCTCATCGCCGAGCATTATTCATTCAATTATTTTAGGGGACAAGACCCAGAAAAAAGCGATTGAAGGTTCGCTCAGATTTTTACTTCATTTTCCTGAACCCCTATCTTTGTCACTGGCCTTTGTATTTTTGGCCTGGGACTATTTCAAATTATGCCAAGGGGCAAGTTACTTTTTATTGAGATGTGGGGTTGTTTCCACAGATGGAAATTAAGAGGCTAGTGCAGCAAAATTTTTCATGATCGCTGGCATCATCGAATGTGCCAGAAACTGATTCTCTGCTCCTCTCAATTGTAAATTCGTGAGAACGAGAAAATTTTTATTTTTGATTGTGCTAAGCACGATCATTTTCTGCGAATCTTGGGAACTTCAATTTTCAAAACCAAATGCGGATGCTATACGATCTAGACCATGGTGGTTCTACGGTAGAGACGTGGGGATAACGACGAATCCAGAGCCAAGCGGTGGAAGTACAGGCATTGGTGGAAGAAAGAAGAGAAGATACAAGTTTGGGGATTTTGAGTTTAATGTTATTTATTTTATGTCTGAGTTTCAAGTCAATCCACCGGAGTAGCGGCCATTTATCTTAGGAGGGAGGTGTTGGAACCCTTGGTCCCAGTTTGTTCAGATAAATGTCCTTCCAAGATTCTTTTCTTTTGGCCCCTTAATTACTTTCCTTCCACTAGTAATAATTATTAATTTTCCTTTTATTTTGGTGGCGCCATTTTCTGTCCTCCTAGTTGCGTAGTTGGTTACACAGACCACGAGGTTAAGTGCGCAGTTGGGGATGTTTGACCAGTAATTAGTAAGCCCTCGGATTGGCTGGAAAAACTCACTACCACCCCATCACCCCGTCGCAGACACGCGTCTGGCTGAGCGGGCTGGGGAAAATAGTTCCTTTTTGTTTTAGTTCCTTTTTTTGGCGTGACTGATTACAGTAATATTTTTTATACTATATAATCTTTGACTTTATAGCCTAGGTCGAGTCTAAAGAGATAGTTAGAAATATTACCGGTAACCCTGGGACCATTTGATCACGCTATCGTACCCTAAGGCAGGGTATATTGTAAATTGGGCACTCATACACCCGATAGATACGGAACCGTTGGAGTAAGAGCGGGAATCCTACTAACATTTGGGCCGACAAGGGGTTCTCCCCCTCGAGTAAGTGGCATAGCAACCTTTTCACGCCATTTTTGCATCAATAAGTGGTGACTCCCCGTACTTTACACCCCAATAAGTTGTGTCAGCGGTATAAGTCACCCAATACATAACTTACAACCCTTGCCCCTAGTCTCTGGGGTTTGTTTCAACCCCAAAAGCCTTGCTATATGATATTTAAACTATTTTGAACAGAATGGCTATCTCAAAATTTCTATTAGACGCATTTCGGGACAATATGACGTTTGTGTAGGTGGTGGAGGGGGGGGGGAGGTTAGCTGTCCCTCTGATCACTTTTACTCTTAAAAAGGGCACTAGAGCGTCTGATTACCAATCCAATGAGCTCCCTTTGAAGTTTATATGACCACACTTTCTATAAAAACCCTATATGTCCCTAGGGCAAAACTTACAACCCTTGCCCCAAGGCCTGGGGGGATTTGTTATCCTTAAATACATAATTTCCAGGCCTTTCTGATAGGTTTAACAAAATGGCTATATAGATATTTTGATTGGAAGCGTTTAAGTAAATGCTAGGTGTGGAGGGAGACATTTGCCCTCTGATCACTTTCAACTAATAAAAAAGGCACTAGTCTTCTCAATTTCCAATCAAGTGAGCCCTTTTTGAAGCTGCTATGACAAAAATTTCTGTAAAAACTTTGAATGCCCCAAAGGCATAATTTACGACCCTTGTACTTAGGGCTATGAGGAGAGGGTTGCCATCCTCAAAGACATAATTCCCAGACCTTTCGACTACATTGAACAAAATGGCAATCTGAAAATTTTGATTAGATGTGTTTGGGGAAATGGTGAGCGTGAGAGGGTGGGGGGGGGGGGGGTAGTCATTCTCAGAGACATAATTTCAAGAACTTTAAACTACGTTGAACAAAATGAATATCTCAAAATTTGATTAGATATATTTGGGGAAATGGTGGGCGTGAGAGGGGGGTTAGTTGTTCTTCAATCGTCATCGACTATTAAAAAGGGCACTAGCCATTTCAATTTCCAATTGAATACGCCCTTTTTGAAGTTTCTACGACAATGCTTTCTATAAGAACCTTATATGCCCCCGGGGCATAACATACAACCCTTGCCCTTAGGGCTATGCGGGGGGGGGGGCTCATACTTAAAAACCTAATTTCAAAACTTTCAACTACGTTGAACAAAATGGCTATCTCAAAATTTGATTTGATGTGTTTGGAGAAAAAGTGGGCGTGAGATCACTTTCGACTAAAAGTGGGTCCAATCACTTTCGACTATTAAAAAAAGCACTAGGCCTTTGAATTTCCAATCGAATGAGCCATTTTTGAAGTTTCTACGACAAAGCTTTCAATAAAAACCTTATATGCCCCCAGGGCATAACCTATAACCCTTGCCCTGAAGACTGTGTGGAGAGTTTCCTTCTCAAAGATATAATTTCCAAAACTTTCAACTACATTGAACAAAATGACTATCTCAAAATTTTGACTGGATGTGTTTGGGGAAATGGTGGGCGTGGAAGGGGGGTTAGTTGCCTTCCAATCACTTTTGACTACTAAAAGGGCACTAGCCATTTCAATTTCCAACCGAATGAGCTCATTTTAAAGTTTCTACGACAACGCTTTCTATGAAAACCTTATATTACCCAAGGGCATAACTTATAACCCTTGACGTGGGGGAGGGGGGGGGGGGGGTTGTCATCCTCGAAGACCGAGTTTTCAGAACTTTCAACTACGTTGACCAAAATGACCATCTCAAAATTTTGATTGGATGTGTTTGGGGAAAACGTGCACGTGAGACGGGGTTAGTTGCCCTCCAATCACTTTTGACTATTAAAAGGGCACCAGCCCTTTGAATTTCCAATTGAATGAGCTCTTTTTGAAATTTCTACGACAACGCTTTCTACAAACTTCTTATTTGCCCCCAGAGCCTAACTTACAAACCTTGCCCTGAGGGTTGTGGGGGATGTTTTCCTCAAAAACATAATTTCTATCTAGAAATTAACTACGCTGAACAAAATGGCTATCTAAAAATTTTGATTGGATGGGTTTGGGGAAATGGTGGGCGTAAAAGGGATGTTAGTTGCCTTCCAATCACTTTCAATTATTAAAAAGGGCACAAGGGCGCTCCAATTTCCAATCGAATGAGCCCTTTTCGAAGTTTCTACGACAACTCCTTCGATACGAAGTGCCCTGGTCTAAAAAAGAAGAAAAAATTAATACACTGTGCCAACATCGTTCTTTGCGTAGGCAGCGCTATTGCGCTGCCTTTTATTACTAGCAAGAACATAAGGACTTTAATAGTTATCAGAGGCAACGCTAAAGCGTTGCCTATAGTAAAGGCCATACGGCTCCAATGTTTTATTATTATTATTTTTTTCCCCAGAGGCACTTCATATGGAAGGGGTCATCGTAGAAATTTCAAAGGGGGCTCATTCGATTGCAAATCGTAAGTTCTAGTGCCCTTTTTAACAGTCAAAAGTGATTAGAGGGCAACTACCCCCCCCCCCCTCCCCCCGACGCCCATCATTCCCCCAAACACATCCAATCAAAATTTTTAGATAGCCATGTTGTTCAGAGTAGTCGATTTCCAGATAGAAAATATGTTTTTGAGGAGGACACTCCGCCACAACCATAAGGGCAAGGGTTTTAAGTTATTCCCTGGCGGCATATAACGTTTTTATAGAAGGAGTTGTCGTAGAAACTTCAAAACAGGCTCAACGATTGGAAATTCAAAGGGCTAGTGCCCTTTTTAATAGTCGAAAGGGATTGGAGGGCAACTAAACCCCCACGCCCATCATTTCCCCAAACACATCCAATCAAAATTTTTAGATAGCCATTTTGCTCAGCGTAGTTGATTGCCCGATAGAAAATATGTTTTTGAGGAGGACACTCCCCCACAACTCTCAGGGTAAGGGTTTCAAGTTATGCCCTGGGGGCATATAAGGTTTTTATAGAAGAAGTTGTCGTAGAAACTTCAAAAAAGGCTCATTCAATTGGAAATTCAAAGGGCGAGTGCCCTTTTCAATAGTCAAAAGATATTTTAGTTCAACTAACCCCCCTCTCACGCCCACCTTTTCCCCAGACATATCAAATCAAAATTTTTAGACAGCCATTTTATCAAACGTAGTTTTAAGTTCTGGAAATTAGGTCTTTGAGGATGACAACTCCCCCACCACCCTCAGGGTAAGGGTTTTAAGTTATGCCCTGGGGACACATAATGTTTTTTTGTACAGACAACGTTGTCGTAGAAACTTCAGAAAGGGCTCATTCGGTTGAAAATTTAAATGGCTAGTTCCCTTTTTAATAATCGAAAGTGGTTCAAAGGCAACTGACACCCGTTCCACGCCCACCATTTCCCCAAACAAATCCAATCAAAATTTTGATATAACCATTTTGTTCAACGTAGTTGAATCTTCTGGAAATTATATGTTTGAGCAGGACACTGCTCCCAGAGTCTTCAGGGGCAAGGGTTACAAGTTATGCCCTCGGGACATATATGGTTCTTATGGAAGGAATGCTTGTATAAACTTCAGAGAAGGCTCATCTGATTGAAAATTGAAAGTTCTAGTTCACTTTCTTCGTCTAAAGATATTGGAGGGTAACCAGCCCCCAAACCATCCCCCCCAAACGCGTCCAATAAAATTTTAAGATAACAATTTTGTTGAAAATAATTCAAAGATCTTAAAACTAAAATTCCGGTGTCGACACACCCCACCAGGGCCCAGGGGGCAGGCGTTGTAAGTTATGTCCTGGGGGCATTTATGGGTCTTATAGAAGGGATGCTCGTATTAACTTCAAAGAGGGATCATTTGATTGGAAATTGAAAGTTCTAGTTCACTTTTTAAGAATCAAAAGAGATTGGAGGACACCTAGCCCCCCCCCCCTCTACACCCTTTTTCCATCAAACCCATCCGATAAGAACTTTGAGATAGCTTTTTTTAAAATAGTTCAAAGACTATACAGCAAAAACTCAGGGGCCAACACAGCCCCCCCCAGGACCCGAGGGCAGGTGTTGTAAGTTGTGCCCTGGGGGAATATATGGTTCTTATTGAAAGGATGCTCGTAAAAAATTCAGAGATGGCTCATTTGATTGGAAATTGAAAGTTCTAGTTAATTCTTTTAGAGTCAAAAGAGATTGGAGGGCAACTAGTCCCCCCACCACGCCCCTTTTTTCCCAAATGCACCCAATAAAAATTTTGAGAATTTCTCAAAATTTCCCATTAAGTTAAAACCCATTCAGTTAAAAATTTCTCAAAAGTCTGATAAAAAAAACTCAGGTGTCGTCACAAACCCCAAGGCCCGGGGGCAGGCGTTGTAAATTATGCCCTGGGGCATATATTGTGCGTATGAAAGGGATACGTGTATAAACTTCAGAGAGGGCTCATTTGATTGGATATTGAAAGTACGAGCTCACTCTTTAATAGTCAAAAGAGATCCGAGGGCAGCTAGCCCCCGCCACGCCTTCTTTTTCAAAACCCATCTGATGAAAATGTTTAGACAGACATCTTGTTAAAAATAGTTCAAAGATCGGATAAGAAAAAATCCAGTGTCAATAGAACCCCCCATGGCACAGGGGAAGATGTTCTAAGTTATGCCCTAAGGGTATTTATGGTTTTTATGAAAGGGATGCTCGTATAAACTTCATAGAGGGCTCATTTGATTGGAAATTGAAAGTTATAGTTCACTTTTCAAGAGTCAAGAAAGTTAAACTAGCCCCTTCCCCCACGCTCTTTTTCCCCAAACCCGTCCGCTACAAATTTTGAGATAGCCAGTGTTTTGGAAATTGTTCAAAAATTAGATAACAAAACACCCCCAGAGCCCGGGGGATAGGCGTTGTAAGTGTTGTCCTAGGGGCGTATATGGTTCTTATGAAAGGGATGCTCGTATAAACTTCAGAGGGGGCTCGTTTGATTGGAAAGTGCAAGTTCTTGTTCAATTTTTAAGAGCTAAAAGATATCCGAGGGCAACTAGCCCATTTCAACACACCCTTTTTTTCCCAAGTCTGTCCAATAAAATCTTTATAATAACCATTTCATTAAAAATAGTTTAAATGTCAGATAAGAAAAATTCATGTGTCGATGGAACCCACCAGGCCCCGGAGGCAGGCGTTATGAGTGATGCTCTAGGGGCATTTATAGTTCTTATGAAAGGGATGCTCGTATAAACCTCGGAGAGGGCTCATTTGATTTGAAACTGAAAGTTCTAGTTCACTTTCTTCGTCAAAAGATATTGGAGGGTAACCAGCCCCCTCCTCACCCCCAAGCTATCCCCCCAAACGCGTCTAATCAAAATTTTAAGATAACTATTTTGTTAGGAATAGTTCAAAAGTCATAAAAAAAAAATTCCGGTGTCGACACACCCCACCAGGGCCAGGGGGCAGGCGTTGTAAGTTATGCCCTTGGGGCATTTATGGGTCTTATAGAAGGGATGCTCGTATTAACTTCAAATAGGGATCATTTGATTGGAAATTGAAAGTTGTAGTTCACTTTTTAAGAGTCAAAAGAGATTGGAGGGCACCTAGCCCCCCCCCTCTACGCCCTTTTTCCCTCAAACCTATCCGATAAGAACTTTGAGATATCTTTTTTTTAAATAGTTCAAAGACCATATAATGAAAACTCCGGGGTCAACACAGCCCCCCCCCCAGGACCCGAGGGCAGGTGTTGTAAGTTATGCCCTGGGGGAATATATGGTTCTTATTGAAAGGATGCTCGTAAAAAATTCAGAGATGGGTCATTTGATTGGAAATTGAAAGTTCTAGTTAAGTCTTTTAGAGTCAAAAGAGATTGGAGGGCAACTAGTCCCCTCCCACCACGCCCCTTTTTTCCCAAATGTACCCAATAAAAATTTTGATAATTTCTCAAAATTTCTCATTAAATTAAAACCCATTAAGTTAAAAATTTCTCAAAAGTCACATAACAAAACTCAGGTATCGTCACAACCCCCAGGGCCCAGGGGCAGGCGTTGTAAATTATGCCCTGGGGCATATATTGTGCGTATGAAAGGGATGCTAGTATAAACTTCAGAGAGGGCTCATTTGATTGGATATTGAAAGTACGAGCTCACTTTTTAATTGTCGAAAGAGATCCGAGGGCAGCTACCGCTCCCCCACGCCTTCTTTTTCAAAACCCATCCGATGAAAAGTTTTAGACAGACATCTTGTTAAAAATAGCTCAAAGATCGGATAAGAAAAAATCTAGTGTCAATAGAACCCCCCAGGGCACAGGGGAAGGTGTTCTAAGTTATGCCCTAAGGGTATTTATGGTTCTTATGAAAGGGATGCTCGTATAAACTTCATAGAGGACTCATTTGATTGGAAATTGAAAGTTATAGTTCACTTTTTAAGAGTCAAGAGAGTTAAACTAGCCCCCCCCACGCTCTTTTTCCCCAAACCCGTCCGCTAAAAATTTTGAGATGGCCAGTTTTTTGGAAATTGTTCAAAAATTAGATAATAAAAACTCCCCCCAGAGCCCGGGGGATAGGCGTTGTAAGTGTTGTCCTAGGGGCGTATATGGTTCTTATGAAAGGGATGCTCATATAAACTTCAGAGAGGGCTAATTTGCTTGGAAATTGAAAGTTCTTGTTCAATTTTTAAGAGCTAAAAGATATCCGAGGGCAACTAGCCCCTTTCCACACATCCTTTTTCCCCAAGCCTATCCAATAAAATCTTTATAATACCCATTTCATTAAAAATAGTTCAAAGGTCAGATAAGAAAAGTTCCTGTGTCGACGGAACCCACCAGGGCCCGGAGGCAGGCTTTATGAGTGTTGCTCTAGGGGCATTTATAGTTCTTATGAAAGGGATGCTCGTATAGACCTCGGAGAGGGCTCATTTGAATTGAAATTGAAATTTCTTGTTCACTTTTTAAGAGTCAAAAGAGATCGGAGGGCAACTAACCTCCCCCCTCCTCCACGCCCTAAATGCATCAGATAAAAATTTTGAGATAGGCATGTTGTTAAAAATAGTCAAGGTTCTGATAACAAAAAACTCTGGTGTCAACACAGCCCACAGGGCCCGGGGGTAGGCGTTTTAAGTTATGCCCTGGGGGCATATATGGTTGTTATGGAAGGGATGCGCGTATAAAATTCCTAAAGGGCTCATTTCATTGGAAATTGAAAGTTGTAATGCCTTTTTAAGAGTCAAAAGTGATTGGAAGGCAGCTAGCCTCCCCCCACACTCCATTTATTTTTTTCCCAGAGGCACTTCATATAGAAGGGGTCGTCGTATAAACTTCAAAGGGGGCTTATTCGACAGGAAATCGAGAGTTATAGTGCCCTTTTTACTGTTACTTTTATACCAGTTTTGACACTTTGATGAATATTTGATTTTTTTTTAAGTTTGATTTTGAAATAAGGAATTTTTAAAAACTTGAAATTTTTTGCAATCAAAAACGAACAAAAATTAATTAAAAAAAACTTTCCGAAAAATAAGTTTTTCAAAGAAAAGTAAAGGCCATTTTAAACTTAAGCTCAGCAGATACAAATACCTTTTAAAATTCAAACTCAAAACGACCAGAAATTACTATTAAAGAATAAATAAAACACAAAACGAACAGAAATTAAATAAACAATCATAGCCTACTTCGTCATTGGCTCTTTACAGAAAACTATATGCGTCTTGAACAGTCTTGGAAAGTATAAACAACATCAAATTGAACATTTGATGTATAATGATATTAATTGTTGAAAGATCAAGAATTTATTTAACTGCAATTGTATTTTTATTTTCAATACTGTAAGAACTGGAAAAGAAAACATTTGTAATATAATCCGTTTTCAGTTAAGCGCCAATGACGCAGTAGGCTTTTGGTTTTTATTTAAAATTAGGAAAGGAGGCAGTATCCAAAAGTAGTGTGTATGTGCACAGTTTCAAACTTACATGGAAACTTACACCTGAGGCAATAGGCACCACGAAACTTACATACAATTACACATGAATTGCGCAAGAAAAACCCATGCTTGAGACACTGTATTTACGCGTGAATATTTTAAAAGTTGGCAAGGTTTTTGTTTTTGATAAGAATTGCACAATGAATGTATCGTTTGACGTGGGCATTTTTTATGAGCCAATCAGAGGCAGCGATGGTTGTTCAATATACGATAACTTGATTTGTGGTTGGGGTTTGAATAAAAGAAATGGTTTTCACTACAATTCATATTAGTAAGAGAATTGAATTCAGAGAGAATAGTTTATTTGAGAGGATATTAGTGGAGAAAAAAATCAGTGGTGCATTTACATTATTGGAGATTAATGATGGAACCGACAGCAGCAGCAGCAACGATATACGAGTACCCAATGTGGCTGTGGAAATAACCGCTGGCTGTAGACTATGCCTTGAATGGGACAGTATGTATGCTAGATACGTGATATCATTAAGCAAGTTTAAGCAGGAGGAGCAACTATGTTTTGCTGGAAAAGTGAATATTCTCCATATAAATAAACTTCGGTCAGCATTAGATGTCCTATCGAAATATATTGATGAGAACAAAATGCATCAGTGAATATTATTATTGTAATTATGTTCAATAAAATTGTTTCTAAATCAAAGGTATTTTTCTTTCTATAGTGGATTAGCGTATATTTTCTAGAGTACAAAAAGAAATTCTGCTTAGTCTGAAGTTGGTTGTGAGAGTGTTAGGACTCTAAAAAATGGATAGATTTGAGAAAGAGCGAATCTTGGGGAATCTAGTGTTTATGGAAAAACATTTGATTCTAGATGACGATTTTCTAGAGCTGTCTATTCAAAGGAAGATATTTTCTCGGGGAATGCTTGTTGATATAATGAAAACTGATTCTCCATCATTAGACTATTGTATGAAGCTTCTACATCGTGGTCCAAATGCATTTACATAATTTACTGATATATTGATCACGACACGGCAAAATGATATTGTGGATATGCTTTTAAAAATTAGTTTAGAAATTTAGGACTTTTTTTTCATGAGAAAGATGGTGCTCAAGGATGATTTACTCCTCTCTCTATCTCAGACAATTTTTATTTTTGCTAGCTCAGTTTCATTGTGGCTGTGAGAGTGTCAACACAGGAAAAAGTGTTCCATACATGTCCCCTATGTATGTACAAACTGGGCAGCTGGTCATCATGTGAGAATTTCACAATGATTGATGAGTATGATGAAAAGTGTAGATTATGCAACCCGTGTAAATTGCATAAAGGATATGCTGTACAAATTAAAGGTTGTAATACCTGTCTTGAAGAGGTGTGCTACTCTCATCCTAGAGGCCACCTATGCTCCAATTGCCATTATGATAAATGTAATCAGTGGGAGAATACATATCCGGATATGATTGGAAAGAATCCTATCCATGATTTTAGTTTATTGCTACGAGATTGGTATCGTCGTGGTTTTAGATTGTTCTGGGAGGAGGAGCCGGGTCAACGATTCAACTGTTGGAACAACAAAAGAATATGGTTTCTACGTCATCGTTGTGAAGACAATGGGTGTTATGATTATAAGCCCACTGATTTTTATTTGGCTGTGACGGAATGTGATTCAACACTTAAGGACACTGTTTGTGAAATTGCTTCAAATAAGCAAATTGAAACATGTGAATTCTATAGAATGAATGAGAATAGTATCATTGACTATACAAAGAGATATGACAAGAGTGAAGTCACACTCTATTGTAGAAAATGTGACCCTGACATTGCAGTACATCAGGATCAGTACACTGTGAATTCAGATAATCTACCTGCACTAGTTGTTGTCGACAAATACCTATACCTAGTAAAAGATGAAATCTAAAGAGTAGAAAAGTCGTTTTATCATGTATATAAATTTTTATTAATAAACAAGTTCACATACATTTTTAGAACATTTTATTCGTAGGGCACTAAAATCAATATTAAATACGCTTGTAAGTATATTTTCCACTAGAAAGTCGTTCAATCGAGGTAAGTCAACGTAGATGTTGAGAAACTGCTTGTAGGTGTAGCCACGACATCTGAACATGAAAAAGAGTAGTGCATGAAAGCCACATGTCTTAGTTGTTAAATCCTGTACTCTTCGTTGATTTTGAATAATGGTTTTCCCACTGCTTTCAATAAAGTTGCTGATGTATGGCGTGTAGAATTTGTACGATAGACCAAGAGGATCAAAAAATTCAATATTCTTCGTTGTTTGAAAGATGCATAGCCAATGGCCGGTCTTCAAAGTCGATGGACTGCTATTAACAATGATTAAGGTATTGTTAACACTTGGAATTTTTTCAATGAAGTCCGAAGGTAAGCAATAGGACTTGTACTGGGACATGTATGGATCCATACTAAATACGTTGATTATTTGGTTTGTGTTCATGGTGCTAGGTCTAGTAGAACACTGCCGTCGGCAGTGATTTCCCAATAGGTTTCAAATTGACTCAGTGATATTAGTGTGATACTCTCAGTCAGAGCATCGGCAAATGTACACTCTAAACGTACATTCCCTGTTCGTACTATAATCATATCCTGAGTCCCCGACAAGTCCAAAACAATTACCCCATGATTTTTTGAAAACATTGAATTGGTTATTCCATTTTCAAATAGTTGAGAGTCATGATCTAGGGATGGCATGGTCAACTCGTACAGAGTTCTATAGGATTTTTTGTCAAAAGATGGAGTGTACAGTGGAATACCATTCACTTTGCACACAAGGCTAGATAGACCGAAAAAATTCAAATCATGGGGGGATTCAGTCCAGGATCCAACGCCACTGCCACTCTTTACAAAGGCCAAAGCCAATTTTGATGGGATTTCTCCATTGATAAATGATTAATCGCTATAGCTACGAGAGCCGGTGGCAATGTGACGTTGATTGGTGATCGTATGGGGGACAAGAAGTTTAATGTTGTTGCCATTGGCTCTTAGCTTTTCCACTGCCAATGCAACAGAGCTCATAACCTGTTGTTTTCAGACGTGGAGAATTGCCGAGGTGATAATGACATTTGCATCGGGTGCTGTAGGAAGTGTTTTTCTCAAAATGAAATTCGATGGGGCCATCTGTAACTTTATGTCAATCTTGACATTGGGGGGTAGCCATTGGGATATATTGAATATCTCATGATTTAATTTTCCAACCAGATGATACTCTTGGGTCACTGCAGTAGTCAATTCACCGTCAGTATCAACACCTGATCGATATTCATAGCCCAATGATTGTCCTCTCAACTCCTTGTATGCCTTTGGTGTCATCATTATAAATTGTATGTAGCTTGCATAGTTGGATAAATTATTGCTAGTGCTCACCAATGTTCCATTAAGGAATACATTAATTTGTTTGAATAGGTTTTGTAGAATACAGTTCTCGTAGGAGAGACCATCACCAGCATTTGGAGTTGTATTATCTGACTTTTTCTTCACCGCAACATTTAAATCAATAAATGTTCATGACAAATCAATGAAATAGTCTTCATTGGAAAATATTTGAAAGTGTATATTTTCCGAGAGGGGTTGTTGGGGGTGAAATTGTTCATAGTAGCCATACTTGACACTGACATCAACATTTTCAGCATTGAATAGATTCAATGAGGAACTAATTGATGGATATGATTCCTTGTGGGGGAGATAAGTCATCTTAAGAGAAGAAATCCTTCTTTGATCTAACAATCTTTTTCTTTTTCTTCTTCTGCTTATTGGTCTTCCTTGTTTTCTTCCTCAAAGTCCTTGTTGATGTCCTTCGCTTCCCGCCTGGGTGGAGACTGATGAGTGAATGACGTGCACGCATCCTTTTCAATCCCTCCCCATTTTGTCGAGATTTTAATTGCTCACCAACGGCTCTTGCTGAAGATCTGATATTTTCCTTAACACTCTCCTTGAAATTCTTGCCCGACCCCCAGTCCTGTAGTGTGGAGGCAGCAAAATTTGATGCAGCAGGTACAAGATATTTTCTGGCAAGGGGTAGTGCAGAACGAAATAGCCTAGCAAACCAGCTACCAAAACCGTAGCCAGACATTGTAGTACGACCCTTGTAGTAGTCCATTCCATTGCCTATTTGACGTGGACTCAAAGCACCAACATAGCAATCGATAACGGGGCAGACAAATGGAATTCTTCTATTGTTCATTTTAGGTGATTGTGCTGTCGCCGACAATGGGTCGAAAATGACATGTAATCACTGCTAAGCCTTTTGAAATTGCTAGAGGATCACCTAATTCAGTTCTTAGTGTTAACTGACAGAGTTCCAAATAGGAAGTGTTTACGGGAATATACTGAAGATGCTTTATATTGTAGTGATGAATATACTCTTGATTGGTTTTTCGTTCAAGAACTCGTAGGAGGGGAACATTTGAATTACCGACTCTCGATGTTTCCACAAACGAAGCGTAGAGAAATATACAAGTGTCTGTGGAGAAGGCAGGTGGGTAGTCAGCAAAAATGAAATTAGTGTTTCCGGCACTTTTACCGTTGATTATATTGAGCTTAAAGCCAAGAACATCCTTTAGATTATCATTGAGAATAACCTTTTCATTGGCAATAGGTGAACTAATGCAGATCTTGCCCTCCTCCTTTGAATAGTTGAAATGAAAAGCTCCTTTTTTACGAGTGGAAATTCTTTTATTAATAGAAAGACATAAATCATTCATACAGGTGAGCTCCTCGTAGGGTAATACAACATATGGATATTCAAATGAATTGATCTTTTCAATTTTTTCTCGATCGTTAACGAGTGGCCAATCATCATGTTGATCGCTAATGAGTGGCCAATCATGGGGTCTAATTTTTATTTCATATTCACGATCCTTTCTCAGGATGTAATAGGTATTTTTGAGAATACAGTCGACAAGAGCCACTTCATATGCACCGTCAAATTTGATGGCGGGGGAGAGTTTTGTCCAAAAATCACTTGTTCTATTCAAATCGTTGTAGAGAGGTTCGGAAACATTGGACATAAAAGTTACATAAAAATCATTGGGCATTGTCAATATCTTCAACACCGATCCAAGAATCAAAATCAGAGTTTTATCCTAGCCACCGAACAAGTAACTGTTTCCTACCCCTGCGAGTACGAGTCTTTAATATCTTTTCAATTTGATAGATTTCACTATTATTTTTAACTTTTTGTAGTTCATAGTCATAAAAGCCGCCGAGAATCTCTTCATCTTTGGTATCGCGCAAACGATAAGTTATGGGTTTAGTGTCTAAGATTTTTGCCACTTTAAAAGGTTCTATGGACCACAAGTAATTCCCCTTTTCAAAAACATTAGTTGTCCTATTAATTCGAACAGTATCACCAACATTGAATTTATTTTTATTCTTGACAATCGTTTCATTGGAATACTGTTTAAGAAAGGTGTCAATTGTATCATGATCAGAATGATGAACTTCCGTTGGCGTAGAGTTGGACAATGATCGATGAGGTCGTTGATTATAAATCAACATGATTTTATCTAAATAATGAATAAAAGCCGGTGTATTTTTCAATGTACAATATCTTGAAATTAAAAGTCGAATAGTTCTTATCAATCGTTCGGCCAATGCAGCCTTTATAGGACTATGACTATGATAGAGCAGTGTACTATATTTTACTAGTACTTTTGCAACATGGGGATTAACAAATTCACTACCACGATCCGTTTGAATTTTTTTAATATGAATCCTGTTCGAGAATACTTTCAATGGCCTGAGCAACTTCAACGCCTCTTTTTGATCGCAATGGAATGGCATATGCATAGCGACTAAAAACACTGATTGCAAGTAGAATGTACTTTTACGGTGTATTGTGACGTCGTTGAACCTCATCTAGAGTCAGGAGATCTGCTTGCATTATATGCAGTGGGTAAAAGGCCTTAGTTTTTCGACATTGATTAGCACGAAGTCTATGATTTCTATGCAGAGTGTAACTTGATTCATTTTGTAGATAGTCTTGTACACTTTTAGTGTGAACACCAGTGACCTTGGAAAGAGTGGTGGGTGAACTTAAACTCCCCACCTCACCAATATTTTCATAAACACCTTTGAGAACTTCAACCATTTTGAACGTAAACACGTTGTGTAACGTCCACTACCCTTTTGTATACTGGCGGTTGGTGGTGGTGGTGGTGGTGACGTTGACTTGATATGTCTTCGCTTTTGTCTAGCTATCAGTGGTGTGCTAGTATTTTCCAAAATTGACTTAAAATCTTCTTCTTCTTCATATTTTAATGGTGGTGTTGACAATGATGCATGTTCATTTAATTTTTTTAGAATTTGTCTATTGCTAATAATACTTTTGGGGAAGTTTAATGTATTTACAAAGTTGTATGGATGAGCGTCAAATGATAATAGTCCTTTACGATTTAACCATATCATAGATTAAATCAAGTAGATTATAGCTCTTGCCCTGAATTATAATCCCTTTCCCATTGTTCTCAACTTGAATATGATCTTGACCGCTTTCTATGAGATAGGTTAGGAGTCGTTTACTTTGTTCACGATATGAGTGGGGCATAAGATTTCCAATTTTCATTACAATTGAATCCAATTCCTCCTTCTTTAATTGTGTTCCAGCAGAATCCTGAGGAGATGATTCTTTTTTGTGATCAATAGCAGCAGCAGCAGTGGCCTTCACACGATAGGGCTTATGTTTGTCCACTCGGCGAAGTGCATCTTGAAGTAAAAGCAGTTTTTTATCATCCTCAATATTCTCATTATCAAGGAATTTACTCAGATTGTTCTCAAAGTGTTCCATGGGTGAGAGAGCGAGTTCTATTGGAGTCAATTTATATGGTTTTGCCATTCTCTCTCTAGAGAAAACTGTTTACAAGTCCTGCAATTATTGGCAGTAAAAGTGTGAAAAAGCTACCGCCCGCCTGAAGAAGTCTATTCTTTTTAACATTCTTTCCTTTCTTTTTAGAGGCCAATGTACGTACAATGGAACGATGTTGCTTTGCATGTTGCTTAACTACTTCTGGCAGTTGAACAGTACCCTCGGTCAAATTTAAACAAAGTTCAGATATTAGATTAATGAAATCATTGTCAATACCATGTTTGAGTATGGCTTTCCTAAGCGGGGGTTTTGAAGTGCTTAGAACTGAAAACAGATGTATATTTTCATGTAGTTTCTTCAGTGTCATGATAGCAACTAATAGGTCTTTTTAGTGTTCACGTGGAGATATACTGTAATTTCATTGTCAAAAATATCTGTGACTACACGCAGATCCTCGGGTGTATTTTGATTAAGATCCAATAGGATGTAGCCGTAGGGTTTATTAGTTGCCTGATTGTATGCTGAGAGCAGAAATTTGGGTGCGCCTGGATAGATTTGCTTATTGAGAGTTATTTGCGAGCTAGAATCACGAACAACTCTGTAGATGATATAGTAGGTGCAGTTCAATGCAAGTGTTCGCATACATTTGCTCTGATGAAAGAGATTGTGTAGAACCAGAGTAACGGAAATCTGTTCATGATGAGAGCGAACAGTGAACAGTTGTAGCATTTCCTGGGACCATTGTTCAACAGATTCAGCCAGATCGTCAATGATCAGCCAAGAGTTTGGCTCAATAATGCTGAAAACATCAAGTCCCTGTATGAATTGTATCTGCACCAATCCCATGGTGGTGAAAGCAATTGCTTTTATTTTATCGTATGACTCCTGCCAAATACTGTAACAATAGTAGATTTTTTTGGGCTTTTCCACAAACATTTTATCGCAATTTTTAATTATTTTAGTTAAGAGTGTTGTTTTGCCTGACATTGACGGTCCACACAGAAACGATCTGAATGGTGTTTTAAATTGATACATGTTCCCTTCAACAGTTCACCTAGACAACTAACTGTAGACTATGGCTGTCTAATGACTAAATAATTTCCCTATTACTACTCCGTTCAAGAATAATAAGAAGAAGAAGACGAATAAAGAATCATATTTTCTTTTATTATATACATAAAAAACTAACAATACTTTTAAAAAATATCACATTGAACATGAAAGCACATTAAACATGAAAAAATACACTTTTTAATTTATTTATAATAAAAAATATAACATTTACATAGGCACAGAGAAAAAAACACTTAAATAAATACACTTTTTTTTTAATTTATTTATAATAAAAAATACAACATTTACATAGGCACAGAGAAAAAACACTTAAATAAATACACTTTTTTTTTGTTTATTTACTTATAGAAAAAATACAACATTTATTAGAATAATGCACTTGAAATAATATCACACTTTTATTTACAGCATTTTAAATTTTGGGATCCCCCCTCCCCCCGGGGGGGGGGCGGCCGCTTCGGCGGGCCGGGCAGCGCCGCGGGAAGCGCCGCGGGGCCAGGAAGCGGGGGCCCGCTGCGGCGGGCCCGGGGCCGGGGCTGGCATTAAATACTGGAAATTGATCTGCCTTGCACACACACACACATTGAAAATTGTTTGTGATATAGAATTAAAAAGAATTAAAAAGAATTTAAAAAAAACACCCAATTACCCAAAAAACCCTCCCACCCAATTTATACTTTTTTAAATGAATTTAAGTTAATTTTTCTAGACCGAGTTGTTTTCTGTACTCTATACATTCAACTTGGTCTGAAATTAAATAATGACCGAGTGGTAGTACCTTCACACCATCCTCAAGTACATAGACTTTGTCCGATATGGCAGACATGGCGTTTTTCTTAACTCTAACTGTGTAGTTTTTAAATTGTAAAGAGCAAATCGCCATGACTTTCGCCCTTGGCCCTAAACTACGTTCCACACAGTTTCTATACACACTCATGTCGAAATTATTTTTTACAAAGTGTGTAGGTACCCCCTTGCAAACTTGTTTGATATCCTTGCTGTGCGTTTCCACACAGTATACCTTCGGACCAGAAAACACACCACTGGATATCAGATCGCTACCCGTTTCAGATTTTAGCATTAACAATTGATTTGGGGCCTTGCGTTTCACTAGCTCTGGGTAGAGGGATTCGTCCCAATTAGTGTAGTCCATTCGTGAGCTAATGTACTCGCCATTTTCCAAATCATTCAATAGATTTTCAGTTTTTACTTTGAACAGGAGTGAATCAGTGTCCCCGTAATACACTTGAACTTGTCCCTCAATCGGCCACTGTACCTTGCATACATTATAATAAAATGACAACATGAGTTTCTTGGATATTTCAGTTATTGCACTTCCGCCTGCAATATTTTTATTTAAAACAATGTTTCTTTTCTTACGATGTAGGAGCACCATATCAGAGTCTATGATTGTGAACGATGTGAAGTTTGGATCCGCAATGATTCAAGCACAATCTTTGGGGTTGGTTACAATGTCACATCGACTTCTGTTTCGTACGCTCTCGCACATTTTACTGAAAGCTGAGCTCAAAATGAGTTTATAGATTTCTTTTTCAACTTTCGTTTTCGCTTGTGAACGCTTACTGACAAAGGTGTCAATAAACGTTTTCATGTAAGGCTTTTGATCAAATTGGAGGGCTCTATGAATCTTTGTGACCTTGAAACCATTGGACACCATCCATTTCAATAGCACGTGATGAACAACTATATTCTGTTTCGGGTTGAGGTCGGCAATTAGTTTTTGTTTTGAAGGTACCCAGTGCATACTTCCGTCCTCTACTAAAGATAAATTGTAGGGGCTCAGAGAGTCCCTACCCACCGATCTATTTACGCACGGAAAAACAAAGTCTTTTACCGAGTCATGGATTTCCATGGGTATTTCACCGTCAATTTCAAAAAACCATCCCTGTGCCCCATTCTCCTCAACATTGGCAATGTCGGGGAAATTCAAAGCACAGGGATTGTCAAGCCATTTATAATTGCCACACTCCAAACAGTAGTGAGATATTGCCGATGGGTAAAGAGAGTTCATATCCAAAAAAACTGCGTCCGACTTTTCATCGGTGTGCTGTCCACTCGGATCAGTTTTCATGATACGATCCCCGTGAAAAACATACCCACCCCTCATTGATCTCTCTACAAACAGATGCTGATCCACATCGGCGATCAGACCTATTTCTTCTTTGCTGATTTTAAGTATCAAGTCCATCACCAAATGAGGAGTGGAGAAATAATAACCTAAATCCAACCCAAATTCCCCATAGATTTTATCCGTATTTTTGCACACAATGTCCTGAAGAGTGAGTACGTCACTGGCCAAGTATAGTTTACAATAATCCCACCCATTTTTACATCCACCCTTTGCCCAAACCCTCTTAGCAAATTCGTAGTCGCTAGTGGTGCACTCACTCTCAGTAAGAGAATTGTAAAAAGCTTCAATGGGCGGTAGTGACACCTCATCTAGCCTCGAGCCAGAGTTGTAATAATCATATGGATATATACCCTTACACGTTAATAAATCATACATTTCATCATCGGGGAAGCGCTGTTTCAGGAGGGGGAAGCTATCAAAATTATCACTTTTCTGTACCTGAATCAATTGGCTTAAAGATTTGGGAAAGAAGCTGAAAGAGTCTAAAAAACGGATTTTATTCAGGCACGTGTTACCCTTGTCAACTGTTTTCCACATGAATTCTAGCAGCAGTAGCTTCTCCGATGATTTGGGTATGATATTATAAGAAAAAGAACCATCTATCCATGCGTCATCTACAACTCCACCCTTGGCAATGCGGGCCAACGCCGGAAGAACAAACTTTAAGTCGTAATTGGAATTGTGTATAAAAACAGGTACGAAATATTGTTGTCTAACGTTTAAATTGCATGACTGGTGTGCTACCCCTCTAAAGTTACTCCCTCCCGATGTAATTTCCTGCCACAAATGATCATGGTCGATCACCACCCTCCTCCCCCCATTCCCAACACCATCATAAAGTTCTCCCTTGCAAACCCAACACATTTTACGATTTTTAATGGCCACTATGTCATCTGGTGATAGGAGCATAGGATAGTTTGTATAACGAAGGCGCGAAATTGCACCATTAGCTGTTTTGATTAGACTGACCAATGCCGAGCGCATGCAGTCTTCACCGTCACCCAACATCTCAACTACATCCAGCACTTGCATGGTATTATTGGAATCTCGTTGCGCGTGAGCGTAAGAGACCCCTATGGCTTCATGTATTTTAACACGATTTGAATTTGACGGATCGCACACGTCTGTCAGTTTCGCTTCGCAGTCCAAAGCGATCTTATTGCTCTGCAGGAGCGTGTTTTGAAAATTTTTAAAACGTAAGATCGCTCTATCTCAGCTTACCGTCTCCACAGCCTGGTATGCATGACGTTTAGAGTGTTTCATGTGATGCTTTAACTTTAAATCAGAGCGAAATCTGGAGAGGCATGTTGGACAGTAATAACACACACCACGCCGATGTTTACCCTCACTTAGAACCCTACTAATATCCGTAATTGGATTGAAATGACCAATTGAATCAGAGTCTGTGGGTGGGGTGTATAGAAGCCACACCCAATGTTCTACTGATTCAATTGAAGGAGCTCGCACTTGAAATAATACACCCTTCTTATCGGAACGCTGACCCTCTTCAAATTCCGTTTCATACTCTAACACCGTGACACCAATCTTTAAATGTGCATTGGCCCGCTCAAAAATATCTATTCTTTTTAGTGTCACGGGAAATTGACCATTTAAACAATTAAAATCTACTTTTGGGAACTTTGAACCCTCCCTACCATTAACTGCCATTTTATCCAACTTTTTCTTAGATGCATCTATTTGAAGAGGTCTGTATGCGGCAATTAAAATGTATACTTGAAACACTGCAGCCTCGTATCGAAACAGATTCGTTGTATCCCCCTACACCCCTCTAAATCTGAATGATATTTTAAAACTATAGCCCTCTCCCCCGCCCCACCACCTCTTACAATAAAATCCTTTTTAAACCTACATATATTAACATTTAAACTTTCAATAAATAAAACCACAGATCCACTACCCCCCTCGTTATAATTTTCCCACTTACTTTGAATACTATTAGCCCAATTTAGAAAAACCTTCCCATAATTTGATAAATGCGGGCGAATTGCCAACATCTCTGTGTGCAAGTACTTCAAATACATCTCACCCACATTTTCATTTAAAAAAAATATTTTTAGTGCTATTGATGCTTTTAAACTGACCCCCACTCCCCACACCCCCATTTGTTGTTCAAGAATGGCTTGAATCTTATCAGTATATGAATGTGTAATGGCCGAGGGATCTGTTATTATATCCCCCGACACTAGAGAGTTGAAGGGATCACCGAAATTGGCGCTGTAGACCTTTGTGTGGTTCAAGGCAGAGTTGGACAGGAAAAAATCTGGAAGAAGGGATACTGGTGTTGTTGTATTACTATTACTAGTACTAGCTATATCATTATTCGGAATGGTGGGGGATGACACAGAATTGTCAATAACACCACTCCCAGTCTGGTCAATCACATTGGTTGGAGATGGCATGAGGTCCCCTAGTACATATTCCAAGGTGTTTGGGGACAATTGATCGAGCCAGCCTGTATTGTCCTGTGTTGGAATTTCGTTATGAGGACCCGGTTCAGATGCACTAGTAACATCTCCTAAATGGTCACGCATAAAACTATCTGCCCACTCCGGATCCTCAAGCATGTCAATATCACAGGTTAAGTCGTCTAGGCTAGCCATTTCCCAAAAAACATCATTAAGGAAACCCCTATGCCATTCCATATTCTCTAGAACTAATGTAGGTTCATCACTGAACTCCGTTGGTGGTGATAGAATTGGTCCAGTAAATGCTGATGTCTCATCACTCAATGGTGGAGGTGCTATATCATTAATCTGTAGAAAAAAGGTTTTATTTTCTATGTGAAATAAGCATTATTTCATAAAGTTGAAAAATCATGTTCATTTTTTTTTCCATGCCATCCATAAAACTTAATTCATCCTAGAATTATTTAAACTAAATACTTTTTGCTTAAAAGCATTATTTACAGAGCAAATGCATAATAAATTACAAATTTTGTTAGTAACATAGACACAAACACACACAATAAAATAGTGAAAATCATTACATTGTTATTGAATTTACAATATCGCAATGAATTTTCGAGTAGATGCGGCGCATGCACCGCTCACACACACACACACACACACACACACACACACACACACACACACATACAACAATCATTACGCCGTTATTGAATTTGCAATGTTCATTATACTATCTCAAAGAATTATCGAGTAGATGCGGCGCATGCACCGCACACACACACACACACATACAACAATCATTACGCCGTTATTGAATTTGCAATGTTCATTATACTATCTCAATGAATTATCGAGTAGATGCGGCGCATGCACCGCACACACACACACACACACACACACACACACACACACACACACACACACACACACACACACACCACACACACACACACACACACACACACACACACACACACACACACACACACACACACACACACACACACACACACACACACACACACACACACACACGCACACACACACACACACACACACACACACACACACACACACACACACACATACGACAATCATTACAACGTTATTGAATTATCGGGTATACAGAAAAATAAGCGGTGCATGTACCGCACACACACACACACTCCTTCAAATTGACTCAGGAAAAAGAATCATTAGCGAGAAATAATATTTGAAAACTCACATTTAAATTTACAGCTTGCATGTCGAGAGCTGTAGGGGCCACATCATTCTCGCCTTGCATTGGTCGTGAAGGACCCGGCCACGCTTGATAGGGGGTGACCCTCCGATCTTGACTAGATGAGACTGATGCATTATGAGAATCTATCCATTCTCTCTTGAATTTCCTGCCAGGTTGCATAGAGGTTTGTGTAGAGCTGACACTGGCTTGTGAGGCTCCTGGCTGGTCCAGCGAACTTGTATTGGAACTAACATATCTGATGACTGCTGGTCTTGCAGCTTGCATCGATGTGATATCACCCCATCTTGGTCTCTTTTCGGAGGGAGGGTAATTGCATGAATCCACCTCAACATCCTTAAAAAAGAAGCAAAATTTAGTAAGGAAATAATAATAAGCCCTCTTTTAAAGATAAATTGCCCTCTAAAGTTTATTCAGATGTTTGTAGCACTCTATGTCTTAGCACTTTAGAATAAAACAGAATAAAACAACAGAGTCTCTCAAACCCCGTAAAGCTATTTTAAAATGTATAAGAATTATTTATTTAACAGAAATCCACGCTTTTTGAATAGCCACCAAATAAAGATAAAAACCCTTGTATAACCGAAACCCCGTACAACTGCCCCCCCCGTGCTACTGATCCCTCGTGCTACTGAACCCTCGTGCAACTCGACCCCATTTAACTAAACCTCCATGTAACTGTACCCCCTTTAACTGAACCCTCGTACAACTCAACCTTCCCTTTTAAGCACTCTCTGAAAGTTCCAACTTAATACACAAATTCCTTAATGAAGAAATAGTTTGTTTTTTCATCTTACAATGAACGTGCTAGAATTGATACATTGACCCCTTCCCTGTCTTAAATTTTTATAAAAGCCACTTAATCATCTGTTAAACCCTTTTTGCTTTCATCAAATACGTCTCGTTTAATTTGGCCATAAAAAGAAACTCTTGAATCGCGCATACAAGAATCATTTATTTAACAGAAATCCACGCTTTTTGAATAGCCACCAAATAAAGATAAAGACCCTTGTATAACCGAAACCCCGTACAACTGAACCCCCGTGCTACTGAACCCTTGTGCAACTCGACCCCATTTAACTAAACCCTCCTGTAACTATACCCCTTTAACTGAGTCCTCGTGCAACTCAACCATCCGTGCAACTCAACTCCCGTGCAACTCAACCCCAACCTTGGCGTACACATATTTCCTTTTGGTGTATTGACTTTTCCCTTTTAAGTACTCTCTGAAAGTTCCAACTTAATACACAAATTCCTTAATGAAGAAATAGTTTGTTTTTTTTCACCTTACAATGAACGTGCTAGAATTGATACATTGACCCCTTCCCTGTCTTAAATTTTTACAAAAGCCACTTAATCATCTGTTAAACCCTTTTTACTTTCATCAAATACGTCTCGTTTAATTTGGCCATAGAAAGAAACTCTTGAATCGCGCATACAAGAATCATTTATTTAACAGAAATCCACGCTTTTTGAATAGCCACCAAATAAAGATAAAAACACACAGAATGTGGCATCGTTCCATCTTGCCCCCCCCCCCCCTATCAATTCTGAGTTTTGGCTAGAATTAGACAAAGCCCGTTTTAATCACCAAGCTTTTTGTTTTCAGATACGTTGAAGTTTGGTTCCAAAAAGGACCCTTTTCTGTAATTATAAACACATATGGTTTTAATCTCTGTGATAGCAAGAGCCTGTGAAATTTGAGTCCCAAAACTGTCACTCTCTTTGTAACACGCAAGCTTTTCATTCAAACCGGAAAAATACAGCACGATTGGAAAAAGGGACATTTCTGAATGATAAAGAACTGTTTTTCAAAACAATTCAAACTTGTAAACATAGCAGTGGAGGAGAGATTTTATTTACATAATAGAAAAAAACGTGCTTTGCCGTTTCTATCGAATATACTCATTATATTCTTAAGATTTTGTATTGTTGGAGGGGAGGGGGCTAAGTCCCCCTGAAATTTGAATTTACTTGTAAAACAATTTTTTTTTGGAAATAAAGAATGAAAGTATACTCACATTGAAAATAGAAATATCCATTGTTTTCAAAGTTAATAATATGCAGTGTCCTATGCTTGATGTGTTAAAACATAATGAAAATTAAATTCCTATACATGACCATTTTATACAGGGTTTCAAGGATGAATAAAAACGGATGTTGAGTTACATATTTTCGTGCGTGCCCCCAAAACATGTTTGACTACTATATATCATACCAGTTTTTTTTTAAGAATGTACACGTGAATTCATGACGTACATTCATTGTGCAATTGACAACAAAAACAGAAAAAAAAACCTGTTTGCTTTAAATTATATTATTACGAGCAAAACATGCTTGACTACATTATACTTTGCCAAGTTTAAAAAACCTCAACTTTAGTGTGCCAACTTTTAGAATATTCACGCGTAAATACAGTGTCTCAAGCATGGGTTTTTCTTGCGCAATTCATGTGTAATTGTATGTAAGTTTCGTGGTGCCTATTGCCTCAGGTGTAAGTTTCCATGTAAGTTTGAAACTGTGCACATACACACTACTTCCAAACACTTGTTTGTATGGGAAATATATTTGTCTTTAACAACTTAAAAAAGATCTAATAAATTAAACTCGAATATTTGATGTATAATGATATTATTCGCTGAAAGCTCATCAGTTCAAAATTTTACTATAATTTTAATGTTTATTTTCAATATTAAGTACAAAAGAAAATATTTGTCATAAAACTGGTTTTCATTAAAGCGCCAATGACGCAGTAGGTTTTAGACTTTTACAGTGAGAAAAGGAGGTCATACATAAACTCTTGTTTGTGGTGATTTTTGTTTGTTTCAAGCTTGATTTGCAATTTCAATTGAAGTTTCACTCATTACAAGATTTATTTATTAATTTGCATTAATATCTATTGTACGTTTGTTTGCATTAACTATTTATTTAATTTCTGTTCGTTTTAAGTTTCATTTATACTTCAATAGGAAAATATATTTTTTTCGTTTTAAGCTTGATATTCATATTCAATCAAAGCATTACTCTCTTTAAGATCTATTTATTCATTTATATTATTACTTGTTGTATGTTTTTGCTATGATTGTTTATTTAATTTCTGTTCGTTTTGGGTTTCATTTATTCTTTAATAATAATTTCTGGTCGTTTTGAGTTTGAATTTTAAAAGGTATTTGTATCTGCTGAGCTTAAGTTTAAAATGGCCATTACTTTTCTTTGAAAAACTTATTTTTCGGAAAGTTTTTTTTTAATTAATCATAAGTAAAGAACTATGTTGGCACAATGTGTTTTTATTTTTTTTTTTTTTAGACCAGGGCACTTCATATCAAAGGAGTTGTTGTAGAAACTTCGAAAAGGGCTCATTTGATTGCAAACTGGAGTGGCTTGTGCCCTTTTTAATAGTCGAAAGTGATTGGAGGGCAACTAACCCCCCTCTCACGCCCATTTTTTCCCCAAACACATCCAATCAAAATCTAGAGATAGCCATTATGTTCAACGTAGTTGAAAGTTCTGAAAATTAGGTCTTTGAGGATGACAACCCCCCCCCCCCCACAGCCCTCAGGGCAAAGGTCGTAAATTATGCCCTGGGGGCACATAAGTTTTACATAGAAAGCGCTGTCGTAGAAACTTCAAACTGGGCTCATTCGATTGGCAATTGAAATTGCTAGTGCCCTTTTTAATAGTCGAAAGTGATTGGAACGCAACTAACACCCCTTTCACGCCCACCATTTCCCCAAACACATCCAGTCAAAATTTTGAGATAGCCATTTTGTTCAATGTAGTTGAAGGTTTTAGCAATTATATCTTTTAGCAGAAAACTCCCCCCTTAGTCTTCAGGGAAAGGGTTATAAGTTATGCCCAGGGGGGATATTAGGTTTTTACTGAAAGCTTTGTCGTAGAAACGTCAAAAAGGGCTCATTCGATTGGAAATTCAAAGGGCTGGTGCTTTTTTTAATAGTCAAAAGTGATTGGAGGGCAACTAACCCCCCTCTCACGCCCACCTTTTCCCCAAACACATCCAATCAAAATTTTGAGATAACCATTTTGTCCAACGTAGTTGAAATTTTTGGAAATTAGGTCTTTCAGGGTTACATACCCCCCTCCATTAAAGCCCTCAGGGCAAGGGTTGCAAGTTATACCCTGGGGGCATATAAGATTTTTTTAGGAAGCATTGTCGTAGAAACTTCAAAAAGGGCTTTTTAGATTGGAAATTGAAATGGCTAGTGCCCTTTTTAATAGTTGAAAGTAATTGGAGGGCAACTAACCCCCCTCTCACGCCCACCATTTCCCCAGACGCACAAAATCAAAATTTTTAGATAGCCGTTTTTTTTCAACTTAGTTGAAAAATATGGAAATTAGGTCTTTGAGGATGTCAACCCCCCCCCCCCACAGCCCTCAGGGCAAGGGTTGTAAGTTATGCCCTGTGGGCATATGAATTTTTAATAGAAGGAGTTGTCGTAGAAATTTCAAAAAAGGCTCATTCGATTGGAAAATAAAAGGGCTAGATCCCTCTTAGAAGTCATAAGTGATTGAAGAACAACTAACCCCTCTATCACGCCCACCATTTTCACAAACACATCCAATCAAAATTTTGAGATATTCATTTTGTTCAACGTAGTTCAAAGTTCTTGAAATTAAATCTTTGAGGATGACACCGCTCCACATCCTTCTGGGCAAGGGTTGTAAGTTATGCCCTGGGGGCATATATGGTTTATGTAGAAAGTTTTGTCGAAAAAACTTCAAAAAGGGCTCATTTAATTGGAAATTGAAAGGGCTAGTGCCCTTTTTAATAGTCAAAAGTGAGCGAAGAGCAAATAGCCCCCCTCTCACGTTCACTATTTCCCCAAACACATTCATTCAATTTTTGAGATAACCATTTTGTTCAACGTAGTTGAAAGTTCTGGAAATTATGTATTTGAGGATGACAAACCCCCGAGATCCCCCAGGGAAAAGGTTGTTAGTTATGCCCTGGGGGAATATAAGTTTTTTATAGATAGCGTTGTCGTAGACACTTCAAAAGGGGCTCATTCAATTAGAAATTGAGAGAACTAGTGCCCTTTTTAATTCGAAAGTGTTTGGAGGGTAACTAACCCCCCTCTCACGCTCATCATTTCCCCAAACGCATCCCATCAAAATTGTCAGATAGCCATTTTGTTCAACGTAGTTGAAAGTACCGGAAATTAAGTCTTTGAGGATGACACTCCCCCCAGAGCCTTCAGAGCTAAGAATGTAGGTTATGCCCTGGGGGCATAAGGTTTTTATTGAAAACTTTATCATAGAAACTTGAAAAAGGGTTCATTTGCTTGGAAATTCAAAGGGCTAGTGCCCTTTTAAATAGTCGAAAGTTATTGGTGGACAACTAACCCCCCTATCACGCCCACAATTTCCCCAAACACATCCAATCAAAATTTTGAGATAGCAATTTTCTTCAAAGTAAATGAAAGTTTTGGCAACTAGGTCTTTAAAGATTACAACCCCCCACAGCCCTCAGGGTAAGGATTGTAAGTTATGCCCTGGGGGCATATAAGGTTTTTATAGAAATCGTTGTTGTAGAAACTTCAAAAAGGGTTCACTCGATTGGAAATTGAAAGGGCTAGTACACTTTTTCATAGTTGAAAATGATTGAAGGGCAACTAACCCCCTCTCACACCCACCATTTCCCCAGACACATTCAGTCAAAGTTCTAACATAGCCATTTTGTTTAACGTAGTTTCAAGTTCTGGAAATTAGGTCTTTGAGGATGACAACCCCCCCCCCCCACCCTTAGGGCAAGGGTTGTAAGTCATGCCCTGGGGGCATTTCTCAAATTTTGACTTTGTAGCATTAATAGAAACCTGGCATTCCCCTAGTGAAACTCCAAAAGTAAGAGGTTTTAATGTGGAAAGTGTATCGCGAGAGTTAGCTTTGAACAATCGTTATTTTGGAGGCATTGTAGTGTTGATAAAAGATGAGTCTTTCAAAAGTTATACAAAGCTGAAAAGTAAATCAGAAAATGTTATTTGGATTAGATTAGAATGTTGGGATGGACCGTGTATTGTAATAGGATCGATTTATATTCCGCCTCAAAATAGCTCGTACCGAAATGAAGATACGTGGAATTTGTTGGTAAAAGAATTAGATGAAAAAAGAGCTAATTTTGAAAATGATAGATTGATATTAATGGGTGATTTTAATTCTTATACTAGTGATGAAGTTGAATTAAAAGATGTGTTAATTCCAGATATTCCGTCAGCAGTCCCAGCCGTCTACAGAATTCCCAGAGCTAGCAGGGATGAAAAAAGAAGAATAAATCAATGGGGTAGAAGGTTGCTGACACTATGCGCAGAATCGGGTTTGATGATTGGAAATGGAAGATTTGGAAAGGATAAAAATCGGGGTGAGTTTACCTGCGTATTTGGGGCTAAAGCAAGTTTAATTGATTATGTTTTGGTGGATATTCGCTGGGATCCGAATTACCTTAATGTGGATGTGCTTAAGCTAGTAGGATCGGACCATCTACCGGTATTTTTAGAAGTTAGATCAAGGAGTGCTCCCCAAATGAGGGATATTTCAAGTTACTTGCGAGCATTCACGCAGAGAGGTTCCCCGTGCCGAGTGAATGAATTCGTATTAAAAAAAAAAAAAAAATCGCAGTGTTATAGTGAAAGGATATTATACCAAATTTTCACAGTGTTATACTGAAAGGATACTGCAAGCTGGTTTTTGGATAATTTTCATTTTGACGAAAGTGGGCCCCGAGTGATAACTGGATTTATTACATAAAAGGGGCCCTTGCGTGTAAGTCTCACTCAATGCCTTTCTAGTTTTATTTAGGCAGTGCGGTATTAATTGGTAGCAATATGTCAGTGACGAAAGACCATTTTGACCGCCGTATGGACGAGCTTCAAAGTTTGATTTCAAAGCTTCAAAATGAAAATAAAGTACTGAGAGCAGAAAATAAACTGCTAAGGACTGAGCTGGTTCATGTCAAGACTACTGCCCTGCGATCGGAGATGTACGCTCGAAGAAACAACATTCTTATTCACGGTGTTGAAGCTCCGCAAGGAACAGAAAATCTCCGAGAAACTGTAGTGACATTTTTTCAGTCTAAGCTTGGAATTACAGATGCTGATCAGCTAAGTATGGGTACATTGTATCGTATTTCTAAGAAGACGGCTCCCTCCCAATCTGGAACTGGGCCGAGCCTTCGAAGTAATTCACAAAAGCAGAAAGCTATCGAGCCTATCTTTATTAGCCTCTCAGACACTGAACGCTCAGCTATTATGAAAGAATGTGGAAAGCTGAAAAAAACGGGTTTCAGTGTGTCAACAGACTTGCCAGCTGAGCTCGGTAAACGAAGAAAAGAATTACTAGCGCTCGGGTACAAGCTGAAAAGTTCTAAATTGGCAGCAGAAAAGGTTGCAGAAACTCGTGTTGTTCAGCGAGGAATAAGACTGTGGTTAGAGGTAAAAAAGTCGCGAAATTTACAATGGACTAAATCTCAAGATGACTGCTTTGATCCGCTAAAGTTGGCAGTACCCGCCGAACCGGACGATACCGACTTTGATGCTTGAAATGATTTTAGTGTGATTTGTTTGTTGATGTCTGATAGTTCCGCCTGCTGTAGTCGAAGAGATGAAGGAAAAATATGATAAAATTAGTTTAGAGTTTTTTTTTATTTATTTTTTTTATTTATTATTTTTTTTTACTATTTGTTATTGGGGCTACAGCAGCGGAAACGGAAAAGATTGTCATTGATGAATTAGTTTTTTTTTGCCGCTTGCCGAAATGAGTGATTTGTTTTCCAGAAATGTTTCATTTTCCAATTTTCTGTGTTTCTTGTGTTAATCCATGTTTGTTTACATCAGTTTTTTGTTGCAGTTTCAATGGAGTTCATTCGGGTGTGTGCATTTCTCACGGCTCTCCGCTTTGCTCCAAGATGCGACCACATTCCCCAGAGAGTTTTGGGTAAGTTTTGAGTTCCTTGTCTTCGTCCCAGAGGCCCACTATCTTGCCAGCAGCTCAAAAAAAATTAGAACAGTTAGAAAAGTCGTTCTTAAATTTGGAAGAAATTTTTGATAGGGTAATTAGTAATGAAAATGATTGTTCTTTTTTTAGTGAAAATGAATTTCCTCGAAGTAAATATATTCAGTTAATGAGTATGCCCCAGGGATGCTCTGAATCTCAGCTCAGTATAGTTCAGCTCAACTGCCAAGGATTATGTTCGTCACTGACAGATGTAATGACCATGTGCCGACAAATACGACCTGACGTTCTTGGACCGTGTGAAACATTCCTGTCGAGGCAGACTGACATCCTGGTAGATATCCCCGGGTATACATCGAATTTTGTACACAGACAAGAGTCAGCACGAGGAGGATTGGCAATCTACACAAAGAGCGAATACCCAGTCTGTGTTAATGGCAAACTGACTCGAAATATAGAAGGTATTTTTGAGTCACTTTTTCTTGATATGTCCCTTCCTTCACAACGGAAGGTAATCGTTGGAGAAATTTACCGATCACCGTCAGGTTCTGTTTCTTCGTTTACGGAATATTTATTGGAAACACTCCAAATGATTGAAAAACAGAATCATGATGTGGTCATCATGGGTGATTTCAACATCAACCTAGCCTATCCCCTAACTAATAGCGCTAATGATCTTCTCACTCTTATGTCTGGATTTAATCTTTACCCGTCAACAACTATCCCAACGAGAGTAACTGAGAGTACTCATTCACTAATAGACAATATTTTTTCTACTCTACCTCCACTCTCGGCTTCAGTAATCCTCAGTGACATGTCAGACCACTTCCCCTTATGTACCGTTTTCAAAACATCAAAGGCAACAAGGTCATTTTCAAAAACTAGAGATGATATTCCGGTTGTAGATCTGAGTGAAGAAAACTTACGGTTACTTAACGAGGAATTGGAAAAAACGACCTGGGATAGCGTTATGGATAAAGAAGATCTGAATGAAGGATTTGAAAATTTCCATAGTACATTTACAACACTATATGAGGCATTTTGTTTTAAAGAAAAAATAAAGAAACGCGGAAGAAAAAACGCACCAATTTGCCCGTGGGTTACAGAAAGTTTACTCAGGTGCATCAATAAAAAGAATAATCTTTGGGCGGAATACCGTAATCTACCAAATGTAGCTAGCCTGCGGAGTTATGAAATTTATAAGAAATGCCTACGGTCTGTTCTCAGAAAAGCTAAAAGGGATTACTTTAATCAAAGGCTAGCCGAAAGTGGGAAGGATGGAAGGAAAGTATGGAAGACAGTCAATTCAGTGTTACGACCGAATAACCAACAGCCTGAACTACCATCCAAAATTACGGTTGATGGAGAAACCTTGACTGAACCAGCACAAGTTGCAAAAGCTCTTTGTACCTTCTTCGCCAAAATTGGAGAAAAAACGGCTAACACAGCGCTACCCCCCAGAAAGTCCTACAGGGACTTTTTGGGCCCAGCGTGTGTCAAGTCGATGGCACTCATTCCTGTAACTTCGACGGATGTTTCGATGATTGTCAAAGGCTTGAGGGGAGCATCTGCCTCTGGATTCGAATGCGTCCATACTAAAGTGTTGAAGGCAGTATTGCCCTCCGTAGTACAACCTTTAACACATTTGGTAAACCTCTCCTTGGAGACGGGCGTGTTTCCATCACTTCTCAAGAAGGCAAGAATAATTCCCCTCCACAAAGGTGGCCCTCAGAACGACCCGTCTAACTTTCGACCCATCTCTATTCTTTCGGTGTTTTCCAAAGTGTTCGGAAAACCTATGAAGAACCAACTTTACTCTTTTCTGGAAGCTAAGGGATTCCTTAACCAACGCCAATTTGGATTCAGACCAGGACACTCGACGGAAGATGCCCTGGCATCACTAAGCCTATTCATTAATAAAGCACTTGACCTGGGACTTGTGCCAGCTGCTATTTTGCTTGACATAAAAAAAGCGTTCGACAGTATGGATCATGGGATTCTATTAGGTAAAATACAGCACATTGGGGTTAGAGGAGAGGCTCTACGATGGTTCCGGTCTTACCTTAGTAGTCGACGTGTTTATATAGGAGATGATCCGCTGAATGACACCGTTGTCAACTTCGGTGTGCCGCAAGGCTCAATCTTAGGCCAACTGTTATTCCTGGTTCATGTGAATGACCTAAGTCGCGTTCTGAACCCTAACTCCAGGACTTCACGGTGCTGCAAGTTATGTTGTGACCCAGAAATTTCGAGCAACGATCATGAATCGGATGAACTTGTGGCGTTCGCGGATGACACTACAATGGTCTCCTGTGACACCGACATGTCAGCGCTCCAGAGTAAACTTGAGGTCATCTTAGAAGAAACTTACATTTGGATGGATGCCAATCGATTTGTATTAAATGTTGACAAATCTTGCGCTCTCTTCTTCTCAAGGATTGGACCTATTCACCCAGAGGTATCGGGAATAACGACTTCTCGAGGAACGATCAGACGACCGAAAACTGGCTGTGCCAGGTACTTAGGTGTACTCCTTGACGAAAAGTTATCCTTCATACATCACATCCACGCTGTGGAGCTGAAGCTCTCCCGTAATCTTGGCATTATCAGGAAACTGAAACACACATTCCCTCAAAAAACCCTTCGTCTACTTTATAATGGACTTATCAAGCCTCATCTACAGTATTGTGCGTCAATTTGGCAGTCAACATTTATATCCCACCTGAAAAGGCTTGATTCAATCCACAAACATGCCCTGAAAATAATCGGAAATATGGACGATTTTCATTCCCGTGAATCACTTTATCATTTATCGTGCTCAGTTATCGTTTTTAAATTTTTCTCCGGATTACTTCCATCAGCATTCCACAGTCTATTCCAGTTGGTATCGGAACAGCATCCTAGGAACACGAGATCTGCCTCAAACCTTCTGGTGAGACGAACACCTACAGTACGGTCGGATTTTGCACCGGATGTGGCGTGCGCGAAAGTGTGGAACATGCTTCCACAAGAGCTGAGATGTAGGAGCTCTCTTGGGTCTTTTAAAAATAATTTGAAAAAATATCTTATTGAATATTCATTAAATAGAGTTTATTAATAATTGAGATTTTTTTTTTTTTTTATATCATTATTATCTCGGTTTGTTTTTTGTTTTTTTTTCTTTTTTGTTTTTTTATTTATTTATTGATTTTTTTTTGTATGGTTAAGGTAGCTGTGCTTTTGGGGAGGAAGGGGGGAATCTCTTAGATAGTGATTTGTATGGTTGAGGGATGTGGTTGTGTTGAGGAGTAAAGCGAGAGTCGTAAAGCGTGATTAGGAGGAATCGTTATTTTTTTAAGGGACTCAACGTGCATTTTTTTGCATAGAGAAGTTTATTTATTTTTATTTATTTCTATTTGTTTTAATTAAACCCGATTGAATCTGAATCTGAATCTGAAAGTCGTATTTATAATAAAAATGTTAGACGTCAGATACCTAGGGAATGGTCTACAGAGGAAAATGTTAAATTAAGTGAAGCGTTTTCAGAGGATGATGTAGCTATAAGGCTAACTGATTTAGAGAAGATAAATAACCATGATAGATTGATAGAAGAGTTCACGGAGATTCTACATGAAATAGCAGGTCCAGTTCTAGGAAATAAAGGAGGTTGTAAGGATATAGAATTTTTTGATGAGGAATGTAGAATAAAAAAATTAGAATTGATTAAAGAAATGGAGATTTTGAGGGAAGAGGAAATAGAGGAAAATAGGCTTCGACTAGTAACAAGGTTTAAAAATGTTCCCCGGGAGTATAAACGCCTTTTAAAACAGAAGAAGAGACTGGCTATTCAAAAAGGTAAGGAGGAGCTGATCCAGTTTTATGAAAAGAGTGATATGCGGTCTTTCTGGAGAAAGATAAAAAAAGGGGCCTCCATAGCTCAGCCAAAAGTACCTGACCCGAAAACATGGCACAACGACGCGGTTCTGGAAGACTATTCGTTTGACTGCTGGTTCAGCGACGAATTATCGAATACAGAGAATGAGACCAGTTTCCCACTGAACGAACACGATTATAATCTGATAAAACCCGCATCGGAAGAAGAAATCGAAGAATGCATAAGCGCCATGGAAGGGGGATCAGCACCTGGTATCGATGGAGTCCCAACAAAGATCTTGAAACAATTCCAACTTTTATTTATGCCCATCTTCTTGGCTATCTTCAACTCAGTTCTGGCTTCCGGAGAATGGCCATCGCCGTGGAAAACATCCTTGATTTTGCCGCTATTCAAAAAGGGAGACCCAGCGGATCACAGTAATTATCGACCGATATCTTTAGTACCTAGTCTTAGCAAAATATTAGAAAGAATACTAGATCCTAGATTAGCTCATTGGTTAGAAAAATATAGGATTTTGAAGGAGGAGCAGGCAGGATTTAGAGATGGATATAATGCTATTGATAGGGTCTTAGTCCTACAGGCCCTTGTAGAGAAATATGCAAAAGGGAAGAATAGGTTGTACGTTGCATTTTTAGATCTAGAAAAGGCCTTCGACAGTATTGATAGGATTTTCCTGTGCTTAAAACTGTTTAAAGGTAGGCTTACCAAGACTTTTCGTTGGGATACTAGCTGATATGTATAGAAACATATTTGGTATAGTTAAAGTTTTAGGGAAGGGATTATCGTCACCGTTTGAAATTAGAAAAGGAGTAAAACAGGGTAGTAGTATTTCGCCTAGGTTGTTCACGTTGTATATAAATGATATTGTTGACCATTTTAAAAAGGTATGGGCCCCTACGGTGTCACTCACAGTTCTTACATTATCCAGTATGATCATTCTCTATCTCACCCATTATTAAAACCCGGACCGGGGTGCGAGTGCTCCAGAGAACGTTTTGGCAGATATAAACATGTTAGACATGCTAGACAGGTTAGTCTGTTTCCGACTGTTTCCATCAAAGTGCATTGAAACAAACGGAAATAAAGCTAATGCAGAAACAGGCTAAACAAGCTAAGGCAGAAATAAGTGGGAGGAGCTTTTTGTTCACGAAGACCAGAAATGATCTGCGATAAGCTTACTGGTATATTCTGTCTACTGTGGTGTCACTAGGGAACCTGACGTTATCTCTGATGCTTTTTGCTGATGATGCGGTGTTGATAGGCAAGTCACCAGAGGAGCTCCAAATCTTATTGAGTATATTAGAAGAATATTTAGATAGAAAGAAACTAGTGTTGAATATTAAAAAGACTGAGATTGTGGTTTTTAGAGGAATTCGTGTGAATAATGATGATCAAAAAGTAGAATTTTATTATAAAGGTGAAAAAGTAAAAGAGAGCGAAAATTTTAAATATTTGGGAGTAACACTTTCAGCAAAAGGAGGATGGAAAGAGCATGTAAAACAGATGATTAAGAGAGGGAAAGCAGTTTCAGCTGCCATTTTACGTAATTCAAGGCTTTCAAGTATAAAAGATCTAAAAATGCATAAATATGTTTTTAATTCTAAAGTTTTGCCTACTATCCATTGCGGAGCTGAACTCTGGGGGCATGACCCGGCACCACAATTGGAATCAATTCAGCTGCAACACTTTAAGAGATTAATTGGTCTTCACGTAACGACCCACAATCAGGCAATAAAAGGTGACCTAGGTATATTTTCGCTGAGAATGAGTAGATTAGCACAGATGATCCGGTACTGGCTAAAGGTTCTAAGTCTGTCAGAAGATAGGTTAGCAAAAGCAGCTTATGTGGAGATGCTACGGTCGAAACGTAAAAGATCGTGGCCGTATCAAATAAAAAATGTTTTAGATGGATTAGGATTATCATATATTTGGAATGAGGGGCTAGGACCCTCAGATCAGGATGAGTCGTTTTTGGCTATGATTGTAGAAAGAATAAAAGACCAGGAAGTCCAAATGTGGACCCAGGCAGTTAAAACATCTGAAACATTAAAGTTTTATTCCCATGTAAAAGAGATATTTCGATTTGAATATTATTTTAAACTAGGATTACCGGGGGAGACATTGAGGACTTGGTTTCGGATCCGAGCGAATTGCCTGCCACTAAAAATAGAAAAAGAGTATTTGAAAGAAAAAGCGTGGCCCCAGATGCAGATGCGGATTACTCTTGCCCCAGATGTAACTTAGGTATTGAGGATGTGGCCCATATTCTCACCGAGTGCCAGCAACTTTCTCTATTAAGGGAAAAGTATTTTGAGGGTGGTAACTTGGAGTTCCCGGGGGTCCTGAAAACGACTGTAAAAAGGACAATCAGGCAGTTATGTAAATATGTAAATGAAGCGTTGACATCAATGAGTGAAACTTGATATTTATGTTATTTCTCTTGTGGAGTGTAATTAAGAATACTGTTCTGTATGGCCTGTTTTTTGGCTTATAATAAATTATTATTATTATTATCAGGTTTTTATTATTGGGAAATGAGAGGGCTTGTGCCTTTATCAATATTCAAAAGCGATTGGAAGGCGAATGCCCCCTTCCTCCATACCCATCATTTTCCCAAACACTTCCGATCAACACTTTGATATAGCAATTTTGTTGAACAGAGTTGAAGGGTCCGGAAATTATGTTTTTGAGTATGACGACCCCCCACACCCCTCAGGGCTAAGGCTGTAAGTTATGCCCTGGGGGTATCTAATGTCATATAGAAAGTTTTGTCGTAAAAACTTAAAAAAGAGCTGTTTCGATTGGAAATTGAGAGGGCTATTGCCCTTTTTAATAATCGAAAGTAATCAGAAGTAGAATCCTCTCCCCCCCCACGCCCATCGTTTCCCCAAACATTTCTGATCGACATTTTGATATGGCCATTTTGTTCAAGGTAGTTGAAAGATCTGGAAATTATGTCTTTGAGGATGACAACCCTCCCCCCATAGCCCTCAGGACAAGGATCGTAACTTATACCTTTGGGGTATTTAACGTTTTAATAGAAATTTTTGTCGTAGAAGCTTCAAAAAGGGCTAATTTGATTGAAAATTGAGAGGACTAGTGCCTTTTTTACTAGTCTAAAGTAATCAGAGGGCAAATGTTTCGCTCCACACCTATCATTTCCTCAAACACTTCCAATCAAAATTTTGATATAGCCATTTTGTTAAGCCTATCAGAAAGGTCTGGAAATTATGTCTTTGAGGATAACAAATCCTCCCAGCCCTCAGGGCAAGGGTTGTAAGTTTTGCCCTTGGTACATATAGGGTTTTTATAGAAAGTGTGGTCGTATAAACTTCAAAGGGGTTCATTGGATTGGTAATCAGACGCTCTAGTGCCCTTTTTAAGAGTCGAAGTGATCAGAGGGCAGCTAACCTCCCCGCCTACACAAACGTCATATTGTCCCCATATGCGTCTAATAGAAATTTTGAGATGGCCATTCTATTCAAAATAGTCTAAATATCATATAACAAGGCTGTTGGGGTAGAAAAAAAAAACCCAGAGACTAGGGGCAAGGGTTGTAAGTTATGCCCAGGAGTATTAAAGGTTTTTATGGAAAGGATGGTTGTTTAACTTCAGAAGAGGCTCAGTCTTTCTCCCTGAAAAAGACTATGTCATTGTAAAACGAACAGATATTAATCAAAAAACCTTTTCGCACAAAATAAGTTTTTCAAAAAAAGGTAAAGAACTCCGTTAAACCAAAATTGAACAAAAATAGAATCAAATAACCTACCAAGCATACAACTACCACATATCAGTGTTAATAAATAAATGAAACTCAAAACCAACAGAAATTAAAATAAGCCAAACTCAAAACGAGCAAATATTAACCTGAGTAGGGTTCTAATGCCTATGCTTTCTAAAAGCCAAATATAGTTTGCACTTTACTGAAAAAAATATTTTAAATGTTTTCAATTTTATAACTTTAAGAAATAAAAAGTTAATTAATATCTTAAGGAATAAATATCAGCATTATGTATACTAAACTGACAATGCATATTTTTTTCAGTAAATTCATTTGATTTTTTTTTTCATTAAAGTACAAATTATATTCTAAAAAATAAATAATACCTTGTGCCAACATCGTTCTTTACTTAGGCAGCGCTATTGCGCTGCCTATGATTACTAGCAAGAACATAAAGACTTTAATAGTTATCAATTGAAAAAAATATATTCGAAAAGGCTTTTAAAGAAGAGTGAAAAACAAATCTTAATAACTAAAATGAGCAGAGATTAAATAATGTAATAAGTCTAAATTCAAACGTACAGAAATTATCATGGACAATCAATGAAACCTAATTAAAAGCTAAATCAAAATAACTATTAAATTAATCGTGGAAGGAACAGAAATAACTGTAAATAAGAGTAGGTTTATTAAAAGTTCAAATAGGGATAAAATCCTTTTAATAGACAGTGAAATAGAAATTCACAAAAATACCAGATATTTCGGTCACATATACAGTGACCGTCATCAGTAGTAAAACTAAAATAAAACAATTTAAATCAAAAGTTTATATACTAAATCAAATAACACTACATATTGTTTGAATCTCTTATTCTTTTTAAAGCAAAGGCGGAAGCTATTCTCTTTGACCTTCTTGGATTCGGTTCATTAGCGTTCAATGATACAACATTTGGACAAAGGTCAACTACATTGGGTGAATTGAACTTTACTCTCTCAGATTTTAATAAATTATCATAGATAGAGTCCAGCCCATATTCACCTGTATCACGATTCAAAGCAATATTCTTGAATAAGATTTTCTTTATTTCAAGAATTTCACGAAAATTTTGCTTTAAACCCCGATCCCTAGAAATCAAAGAGACATTCTCGAACAAAATAAAATGGTCTGGAAAATTAAAAATATGTTCTGAAAGGGCTGAAGTGAAATCTTCAGACTTAGAAACTTGCTTTAAAGCCGAAGAAATAGAATCTTTGTGTTGTAATAATCTCATTTCCAAACTCTGGTTAGTACGTCCCACATATGAGCTTCCACAAGTACATGGGATCTGATAAACCCCACTTTGTTGCCCCAATGAAGTTTGATCCTTCCCAGAATTTAGAAAACTACCCAAAGTATTATTACTCTTTAAAGCTACCCTTAGACCATTGCTTTGTAAAATTCTTTTAAGTTTTTCACTTAGCCCGGGTACATATGGTAAGGAACAAAAAAACATCCTTCTCCCGAGTTGTCTCCAAGACTTCCTTAGAAATCTCTAGAAACCTTTTTCTTCTTTTTGAAAAAGTCTGGTTAATTAACCATTCTGGATACATGTTACTTATTAGTATTTTCCTTAGAAAAGACAACTCCTCCTCAACAAATTTTGGCGAGCAAATATTAAAGATCCGATCAGTTAAAGAAATGGTCAAATCAATTTTTACTTGGCGAGCGTGACCGGAACTATAAGACAAAAATCTATTGTTATTTGTCGGTTTTCTGTAAATTTTAAAATCCAGACTATTTTGATTTTTCAAAAGAAGAACATCAAGGAAAGGAAGTTTCCCATTCTCTTCCAATTCAACGGTAAACTTTAAATCCCCTCCCAAACAATTAAGATGTTCCAAAAATCCTTTTAATTCCTCCTCCCAATAATCCCATACTGAAATAATGTCATCCATATACCGGCCCCAGAAAATATGTTTTAAAAAATATGAATCTAACGCAATTGTTTCAATATTCTCCACAAAAATATTAGCTAATAAAGGGGATAAAGGGGCCCCCATAGGTAAACCATTTATTTGTTCGAAATACTCCCCTCTAAATTGAAAAAAATAAGAGAACTTATTGCACAACCTTACTAAATTCATAATTACAGAAACTTCCAAATCTGTTTTGCCACTAATCAAATCCAAATTTCTTAAGAGCTTTCCTTCTAGAAGAGTTTCGGCTGCTTCTACATCAATATTTGTGTACATTGATACAATGTCGAAGCTTGAAAGCAAAGAATTCGAAGAAATTTCTACTTTTTTCAGTTTTTCAACCAAATTCGAAGAATTCTTAATATACGAAATTTGTGTAGACAAAAGTGGTTTACAGATTGACACTAACCATTTGCTCAAAACACTTGTTGGTGACCTTGTACTTGATACAATTGGTCGTAATGGTAGGTTAGGCTTATGAATTTTGGGAAGTCCATATAATTTAGGGCACAAGGAACTGCGTGGCAGGCATTTGTAATAGAGTTGAGGTGTAATTTTTCCTTCATCCTTTAAGCACTTCAATTCTTTCTTAAACTTATTTGTAAAAGAGTCCGTTGGATTATACGATAGCTTCTTGTATGTTTTTTCATCCTCTAGTAAACTTCTTAATTTTGATTCGTAGTCCTCAGTATTCATCACAACTAAAGTGTTACTCTTATCTGCTTTTGTAATGGTAATTGAACTATCCTTTTTCAAGTTTTTAAGAATTCTTATGTCTTTGATGGTCGTACTAGGAAAATTCGGTTTCAATACAAAATTAGACAGGGTTTTTACGGTAGAAGCTCTTACTAAGCTAACATCTTTTATTATATTTGCGTTTTTATGCAAAGATGTTTCTATTGAAGAGATAATGTCTTCCACGGGGACTTTATCCGGTTTAAAACAAAATTTCGGACCCTTTTCAAGCACTGATTGTTCTTGTGTCGTTAAAGTTCTTGATGAAAAATTAACCACACCTGGTCCTAGAATTGACGAAGGTATTACCGCATTATTTGTTGATAATTTCGAAAACTTTTTTAGCAATCTTTCTCTGGAAAGGCGAAAGTCATGATTGAAGTGATTTTTTCCTGTTTGTTGAATAAAACAAAAGTCACTTACACTAACCTTTTTTGATATAAGATTTTCCAGAGAAAGTTTATCTCTCACTATTAAAGCTCTTTTTCGACTTTTATCCTTAATAATGTGATTTAAAGCCTTGAAATGTAAGCTTCGTTCAAACTTTCGTATATTAAGAATTCTTCGAATTTGGTTGAAAAACTGAAAAAAGTAGAAATTTCTTCGAATTCTTTGCTTTCAAGCTTCGACATTGTATCAATGTACACAAATATTGATGTAGAAGCAGCCGAAACTCTTCTAGAAGGAAAGCTCTTAAGAAATTTGGATTTGATTAGTGGCAAAACAGATTTGGAAGTTTCTGTAATTATGAATTTAGTAAGGTTGTGCAATAAGTTCTCTTATTTTTTTCAATTTAGAGGGGAGTATTTCGAACAAATAAATGGTTTACCTATGGGGGCCCCTTTATCCCCTTTATTAGCTAATATTTTTGTGGAGAATATTGAAACAATTGCGTTAGATTCATATTTTTTAAAACATATTTTCTGGGGCCGGTATATGGATGACATTATTTCAGTATGGGATTATGGGGAGGAGGAATTAAAAGGATTTTTGGAACATCTTAATTGTTTGGGAGGGGATTTAAAGTTTACCGTTGAATTGGAAGAGAATGGGAAACTTCCTTTCCTTGATGTTCTTCTTTTGAAAAATCAAAATAGTCTGGATTTTAAAATTTACAGAAAACCGACAAATAACAATAGATTTTTGTCTTATAGTTCCGGTCACGCTCGCCCAGTAAAAATTGGTTTGATCATTTCTTTAACTGATCGGATCTTTAATATTTGCTCGCCAAAATTTGTTGAGGAGGAGTTGTCTTTTCTAAGGAAAATACTAATAAGTAACATGTATCCAGAATGGTTAATTAACCAGACTTTTTCAAAAAGAAGAAAAAGGTTTCTAGAGATTTCTAAGGAAGTCTTGGAGACAACTCGGGAGAAGGATGTTTTTTGTTCCTTACCATATGTACCCGGGCTAAGTGAAAAACTTAAAAGAATTTTACAAAGCAATGGTCTAAGGGTAGCTTTAAAGAGTAATAATACTTTGGGTAGTTTTCTAAATTCTGGGAAGGATCAAACTTCATTGGGGCAACAAAGTGGGGTTTATCAGATCCCATGTACTTGTGGAAGCTCATATGTGGGACGTACTAACCAGAGTTTGGAAATGAGATTATTACAACACAAAGATTCTATTTCTTCGGCTTTAAAGCAAGTTTCTAAGTCTGAAGATTTCACTTCAGCCCTTTCAGAACATATTTTTAATTTTCCAGACCATTTTATTTTGTTCGAGAATGTCTCTTTGATTTCTAGGGATCGGGGTTTAAAGCAAAATTTTCGTGAAATTCTTGAAATAAAGAAAATCTTATTCAAGAATATTGCTTTGAATCGTGATACAGGTGAATATGGGCTGGACTCTATCTATGATAATTTATTAAAATCTGAGAGAGTAAAGTTCAATTCACCCAATGTAGTTGACCTTTGTCCAAATGTTGTATCATTGAACGCTAATGAACCGAATCCAAGAAGGTCAAAGAGAATAGCTTCCGCCTTTGCTTTAAAAAGAATAAGAGATTCAAACAATATGTAGTGTTATTTGATTTAGTATATAAACTTTTGATTTAAATTGTTTTATTTTAGTTTTACTACTGATGACGGTCACTGTATATGTGACCGAAATATCTGGTATTTTTGTGAATTTCTATTTCACTGTCTATTAAAAGGATTTTATCCCTATTTGAACTTTTATTTATCGTCATGGAAAGGCAGTGTGGTCTCCGAAATTATGTAGGTTTATTGTGCCCAAAAATACTGAAAATGCTAGAGTGTTCTGTTTTCACTACTGAAAGCAAAACATATTCTGGTAGGCTTTTATTGCAACATTTACAAAGAAAAAAAACTTGAACTTCCAGGTTTCGTTTTTCTTTTATATATCATTATGCTTCAAATACGCATTTTTTTTCCTTTCTTGGGGTCTCCATGGCCCAGGGACTTTAGATGTAAGGTTAAAGCAATTCAGAGAAAATTGTCTTACACCTTTTTGGGGGGACACACAGCCAAGCTAAAATTTTTCTGTGCATAAGGATCCTAGTTGCAGTAGAAATTATGGATGAAAAGTTCTAGCCTTTCCGGTAGTAAAGGTATTAAGCTTTTTTCTGGGCAAACCAATACACCTTTTTTCAAGTTTTTCTTGTGCATTGGGGTCCCCTTGGCCCAAGGAGCTAAGAATATGAGTTTACAACCAGTCTGAAAATATCTGGAACGTTTGATCCAATCTCACCAACCTGAACCGTCTTGGCCTTTTCTTGGCCCGTTTTTTGGGTGACACTCTACCTCAACATAGATTCTATATTTTCACGTTATTGTTTTTATGGCCCAGGTTTTCTAGGATGTAAGATTTGAACTGACAAAAGACAACAAGCATTTTGCCCCCAATCGGGCCCCCAACAGCCTCATCCCTCTCAACAAAATTTGAGGTTTCTTTAGCCTAAAAGCCAGTCTCCATTTGGCAGATTCTGCAAATCTGCAACGCCAATCTACAAATTTTATTTCAATGGAGACTTCTTTTCCGGCTCCGTATTGGCGGTTTGCTGATACTGTACCCTTCTTTGCTTTTCCTGCAAGATGGCAGAATGGCAGAATCTGCCAAATGGAGACTGGCTTTAAGGAATGATCCCTGAAAGGTTTAAGCTGAAAGGAAAACATCGTTTCTTGATCAGGTGTTGGTTGCCCATGCCCTAAACCTAAAACTTGTTTCACATTAAGGGCCCCGTGGTTCATGAATTTAGGGACTCAGTTTTCAAGCAATTTAAAAAGAATGCTTTTGACCCTTTTTCAAACTCCATATTTGAGGTTTTTTGTAAATTTCTAGTGTGCATCGCATTCCTCTTGGCCTAAGAACTTACGCATAGAAGTTTTGGTTCTATTGTATAAAAAAGAGTCTTGTTTCAGGCCGTTTTTTAAGGTAGCCCGTGCCTCCAAAATAAAATTCTCATACATCAAGATCCTCTTGATTGAGGGTCTTACAATTGCAAGCTTAAAAAAATCATTGTTTTTTAAAGCTGTTAAAAAAAAATTTTCAGGGCTTTGTTGGACCACACATTCAGGCGACCTAATATCTTTTTCCATACTTTTTTCCATTGGGGTCTGAATATTTACAGGTACAATTTTCAAGCCAGGAAAAATATATTACCCCATTTTAGAGCCCAATTCAAAGAAAGGGGATTGCCTTCATTCGGAAAAATATGTGATCTTTTTTGTGCCATTTCTGAGAAAGTCTCTTTTCTTTAATTTTTAATTCGTTGAGATCTTTGTAGTTCATTATATCAGGGATGTAAGTTCCGAGACAATCAGAAAAAAAATCTGACCCTTTACCAGAAGATATTATTTTGTTTCAATTTTTTGCATTGTGATCCAAAGGACTTGCATATTTCAAACCTATCCATTTTTTTTTACTGCGGCCATATTTTCAGGGTCTGGGATAAAAGTATTTCTGGTTTTACTTTACATAAGACTTGACCTATGTCTAATATACCTAAATAGTAAAGAGTGACATGCCTTAATATTAAAATAGGTTTATGTCTTAGTATAAAATAACTTTCGATTTTAGGATGCATTCTTTGAATAAAATATTCAAAGTATACCTACTACAAAAATTAGATGGCTGAATGCATGATATGTCATCACTTTATTATAAAATTAAATAAAGTTGTTAGCCTGATCTTCAGCAAAAACAGGCTAGATAGGGCGTTGAAGGTGCCAAGTGCATTTTTATATCCTGAATTATAACAAGATCCTAGCAGATGAACACACTGGCTTGCCGAGGGACAGGTCTATGCCAAGGTGCAACATGCCAAAGCTGCCGAATCAACGGGTAATAGACTATGGGAGGTTAGCCAAGAATTAATGCTTGGCTGAAATATACAGAAATAGGCACACTCAACGTTTTTATTGATTTTCCTGAGATAAATTTTCCGGGGATTTGATTGATTTTTCAGGAAATGCCTAAAATGGGTAGTTTGGTTGCTGTTTTCTGGGAAGTGGTAAAAAAATTGAAAGTGGTGGCACTTTCTTGAAATTCTATAAGCGTTTACATATTGCAGAGAAGAATTTCCCCATAAATTTTGAAACAGTATCCCGTTTAGCACATGTTCTAGCAAGCCTCAAAGGTTCTTGGTTTTTGCAATTTCCTCACGTTGAAAATTTGAAGCCCGCCAGGGCCTCAACAAAAAAATCTAGCAGTTTGGAAATTATTGGAGGGAGTATTTTAACTGTAACTATATGCCCAGTTAATCTAAAAGAAATCCGGTTACATACACACATAAGGCTCTTTGGATTCAAAATTGACGCTCACCTTAAAAAAAATCTGTTCTCTTTATCCTTTCGAACAGTTCGTGGCAACGAAATGTAAGTAAGGAGCGACCCAGCTCGATAGTAACCGAAACTCTAAAAAAAGGAATTTTGATACCAGTAGATACATCAAAAGAATTGGATTTTTATGCTGATTTCAAATATATAAATTTCATCAAGTTTAGTCCTACCCATCAAAAGTTACGAGCCTGAAAAAAATTGCCTTATTTTCTAAAAAAGGGGGAAACATCCCCTCAAAGTGATAGAATTTTAATGAAAATCAAACCATCAGATTCAGCTTAACAGAAAACCCTACTGCAGATGTTTCAAGCTCCTATCTGCAAAAATGTGGAATTTTGTATTTTTTGTCAGAATATCACGGATGCGTGTTTATTTGTTTGTTTGTTTTTTTTTCCCCGGGGGTGATCGTATCAATTCAGTAGTCCTAAAATATTGTGAGAGGGTTCATTCGAACGGAAATTAAAAGTTCTAGTGCCCTTTTTAAGTGATCAAAAAATTGGAGGGCAACTTGGCCTCCTCCCACGCTCATTATTTTCTCGAAGTCACCCTATCAAAATTTTGAGATAGCCATTTTGTTCAGCATAGTCATAAACCTAATAAATATGTTTTTGAGGATGACTTAATCCCCTACAGTTCCTGGGGGATGGGCTGCAAGTTATGAACTTTGCCCATTGTTTACATATGGTATTGGTTATTCGGAAGTATACAGACGTTTTCAGGAGGGATTTTTTTTGGTGGAGGGGAGGGGTAGGGGTAGGAGGAGGGGGTTACGTGAGAGGATATTTCCATGGAGGATGTTTTCTTTGGCGAAGGGACATTTCTATGCAGGGGTGGCGGATTTCCCAGCATCATTTAAAAAAACGATTAGAAATTAAATAAAAAAAATAAGTTTTTTCAACTGAAAGTAAGGAGCAATATTAAAACTTAAAACGACGAAATTATTACGTATATGAGGTGGTTCGTTCCCTAGTCAATACCTCACTCTTTACGCTAAAGTTTTCTTAGTACTTTCAAAAGAGCTATCTATTCTAATTAAACGGCCTTTGTGATTCAGGGTTTTGTGATTCGAACAAAATTCAAACTTTAGCGGAAAGAGCCAGGTATTGACTAGGGGGCGAATTCCCTCATATGCCTAATAGCATATACGTAATAAAAAACAATAAAAAAAAACAAGCGATACGGCTCAAAAGTAATCGAAACTTTAAAAAACGGAATTTATATCGAAAGAATGGGCTATCAAAAGAATGGGCTTACAATGCATATATCAAAAGAATGTGCTTATAATGCTGATTCAGCATTATAATGATAAAAGCTTCTCATTGTTCCAATTAAACGAAGATAGTGTTTCAGAAGTCGTTCTTAAAGAATTGGGAGAAAATTCGTAAGTTATGTATATTTATTACTAATAAGAACGTTCGTAAATAAAATTAAAAGTTCTAGTGCCCTTTTTAAGGAACCTAAAAAATTGGATGTCAACTAGGCACCCTCCCCCACCTTTTTTCTCAAATTCGTACCATTAGAATTTTGAGAAAGCCATTTAGCAAAAAAAAAGAAGTAAAATTGATATGTAAATTTCGTTTTAATTATTCATATACGGTTAGCTAATTTCAAAACCTGCATTAATTCAAAACGGTCAGAAATTAAATAAGAAAACAAGTTTTTTTTAACAGAAAGTAAGTAGTGACTCTAAAATTTAAAACTAACAAAAATTTTTCCGTATATGAAGGGGGTTGCCTCCTCCTCAACATCACGCTCTTTGCGCTAAAGTTTAAATTTTCTCCCAATTCTTTAAGAACGATTTCTGAAACACTATGTTCGTTTAATTGGGGCAATGAGAAGCTTTTTCAAAAGTACTAAAAAAAAACTTTAGCGTAAAGAACGAGGTGTCGAGGAGGAGGCAACTCTCTTCATATAGGGAATAATAGATCCAAGGATCGGACCCAAAGTTTCAAGTAGATTTAATAAATTTTCTGCAAAGGTCCAAAAATAAGCATAAGCTTCTGAAAATCATTATTACTGTGTCTGACTGGTCTGATCCACTTGCTTCATTATCTCCAGCCGGTCAGAGGGAAAGGAACTGAACAATGTGCAGTAGGACTTCGTTCCTACTGAGAGAGAAAGCGGAAGATGAGAGGCCGTGAGCCTACTACGGTCTTCGAATTGCACAGATAGGAAACGCTTCGCTGTTGTTTTGCAACAAGTCAGAATTTAACCCGTTCTTGCACTGAACCGTTCTTGCACGCAAAATGTCTACCATTTCCGTTGAAAATTTTCTGTAAAAAATGGGCTATTTCTGTAATTTGGAGCGTCTGCCTTTGGAGTCACGCAAATTGTAACCTGCACAAAAGCACATTTTAGACCTTTAGACTTATTTTGGGGACAAGAAATTTCAACATTTGATCGAATGAACTCCCTTCCGAGTTCCTACGGTCTACTCTCTAATAGAAGCCGGTTGGAACTGCCTACATCGACCTAGTTCTGATTTTAAAAAAAATTACATAAAAAAATAAGTCAAAATTTTTAAAACTTAAATTATTGTTTTGGTTTTGTTGAAACCATTCATGGTAAGTTAATTGATATCAAATTAGAAAAAATTATAAAAAATTTTCAAGTCAATTGTTCTTGTCTTGGCAAATAGTCCTATGCAATATTTGCAATCTTGATAAACGATCCTACTATACTATTATTACACATGTGTATACCTGAATTGCTTCAGGGATTGCTTCAAACAGATCAATAAGCTTAAGGAAACCGTGATCAGCAACTTTACACTGCCTTCCAAAGTGATGATGATAAGCAGGAATGAACTTGTTGAAGTTGATACTAAATTCTGGAGCATGGCTAAGCAGCTCAACAGCCTGAAAAAAATTATTCAAAATATACAATGCGGAATTATGTACAATGCAATACAGAATACAAAATTAAATTAATAGCAGCTAAACTTTAACAATATTTTAAACTGTGAATGGAAGAAAATAGTCGATATCATTGTTACGAATTTTACCACAAAATTCCTTTCTCGAGTAGTTAATATCTTGTAAATTTGGGTTTCTATTAATGCACATTTTGTGCATATCAACAGCACCAGATCTTAGGATTGGAGAAGAGATAGGGCACAAAACCTGGGTGTAAGAACTAGGTAATCCCGAAGATTTCATATATCTTTAAATTTCATAGAATATACAAATACATGTTTTTACGAAATTTACGAAAAACTTTGTTTTAAGAAATAGAAAGTGACTTGCATTATTTTTTTTCAATTATAAAAAATAAACTCGCTCTGCCAGTGGGTCTATCTAATACGAGTAGTTATGAAAAAAAAAACCGAAATTTGATTATTAGATTCGACTAGTTTTACCTTTTTAAGGTAGTCAATGAGCTCTCCTAATTCCTATTTTATTGCCTAAATTTCCGGGTAATATTTCAGGAGCCACCATATTTTGTATATCTTTACAAAGTCTGAATAAGGCACTGGAATCAATTTCTACTCTTCCCCTCCCCCATCGTAGCATTTTTTTTTCTTGAAAACTTTGAGCTAAATTCACAGTACTCATGGAAAGAATAGGCTGTAATGATGAAGCTTTCTGCCTATCTGTCCCTATGTATGATTTTTTTTTCAATATTTCACATAAATTAAAAAATCTTACACTTTTAACGAAAAAATTGTGCGAAAAGGAAAATGCTGAATAGAGCCCGTAATTTAATGGCTATAGCTCAGTGTGTAGAAATAAATTGTAAGCATTCCCAAACCTCAGGAATGACATTCAGTGGCACTAAGCCTATGTCCTATGACATAACATCTTTGGCAAATATTTAAAAGATGAATTATAGAGCACAAGCCGTTAAGGTTTGGTACGTGGAAAGGCTTGATTTCATTGCACATGAAGTAAGGTTAATATTTTGTTGTTCCATAGAACTTCAAATCGTAAGCCATAGGCTTTAAATTTTGGAACCTATAAAACTTTAATCCATGAACCACAGCCTACCCCTATGGAAAATTCCTCCAGATAATTCTCCCCCAGGAAACATCCCCTTATGGAAAATTCACCCCCCGCGAATTAGCAGCGATTGTATTTTTAATTTAAAAGTATTTGAAAATATTCCCCTCACGGAAAGCCTCCCTATTCTCCTCCGTGGAGAATTCCCACCGCATTTTATTAACTATTGTATTTTTAAATTCAAAAGTGTTTGAAAAATTCCCCCGAAAAACTCTGAACGGAAAATTCCTCCACGCAAAATTCCTCTCTGTGGGAAACTCTCCTTCCGTGGAAAACTCTCCCCGCAAAAATATTACCCACAGAACATTTTTTTCCCCTCCACCGCGAAAAATACTCCCTGCATGTTAATAACGATCGTATTTTAAATTTTAAGTATTTGAAAAAAATCCCTCGGAAAATCCTCCCTTCCGCGGACAATTCCCGCACCGGAGAATTCACCCTGTGGAAAACTCCTCCTCAGTGGAAAATCCCCCCAGGGGGAAACTGCTCCACGGAAAATTCACCCCCAACAATCTCCCCTGGAAAGATAGTATTTTTATATTTAAATGTATTTGAGTTGGGCTTTATTAAATAATTAATATCCAGAAAATTCCCTTAAAGTTTTACCTTAATACCCTTAGCTTCAGTAGCAGTAGCAGTAAACTTAGTAGCAGTAGCAGCAGTAGTAACAGTTCTAGTAGCAGTTGTAATAGTAGCAGCAGTACCATTTATAGCAGAAATAGCAGTAGTTGTTGCATAAACATAGTGCATTTTAGTTTGTTCAATATCCCCCTTAACACGTCCTGAAAGTTTCAACTTAATACCCTAGGCTATTCCTGAGATATTGCTGATACACTCTTTTGATAATCTGCATATACATTGTGTTTCGACTTAGTTCAATATCTCATTTCATCTTAATAACTTTAGTCTTAGCAATATTAGTAGTAGTAGTAGTAGCAGTAGTAGAAGGCCTAGTTGTTGCAGAAGTACCAGCAGTATTAGCAATAGTAGTATCCACTAAGTGACTTGCAGTTAGTTCAACATCCCTCTCAGTATACACTGAAAGTTTCAACTTAATACTCAAAGATATTCCAAAGAAATGGCTCATACACCCTTTCGGAAACCATAATACACATTATTTGTTATATTTTAGTCCAAAATTCCCCTAAATATTCATTAAAACTTTCCCCTGGAGACCCTTAACCTCAGGAGAAGTAGGAACCGTAAATTGTAGTAGTAGCAACAACGGGTGTTTTAGCATGCACAATGGGCCTTTTGGTTAGTTCCACATTCCTCTCAATTTGTCCTGAAAGTTTTAACTGGACACTTTAAGTCGTTCTTAACATATAGTTTATATGCCATTTCGATATCTTTCATGCATATAGGGTGTTTTGAATTTGTTGGAGCTCCCTCTAAACATTCCCTGAAAGCTCTAACTTAATACCATTAGCCTAAGTAATAACGAAAATCTTAGAGACAGCTGTTGAAGTGGTAAGTATGCACTTAGTGTCTTTTGGTTAGTAATAATGCAATTAATGCCTTTTGGGTATATTAATGAAATGTTAGTTGCTCATTTTATGACTAAAGTGCAGGGCATAAGTCATAGTAGTATATGCCCCTATAGAACTGACTAATGGAGATAGTAATGACTCAGATGAATTTTACTTACCGCTACAGGGACAAATAGTCCTGGTAGACCCAATATATAGACCAAAGAGGCCAAGTAAGGTTTCAGGTAGAAATAAAGTGACGTTGAAGACAGAAACGTAAAGTTAAGACAGATGGGCAGAACATTTTGAGAATGTGCTGAAACCGGGATGGAGTTACAGAGAAAGCTATAGAAAATAATGAAAAAGTTTGTGACACTTTGGATGTGAAGGAAGATTTATTTTGTGAGAAGGAAATAGACGGTACTATGAGGATAAAAAAACAATAAGACCTAAAATTTAAATAAAATAAATTTAAACTGATTGAAAAATACAATTTAAATGAAATAAAAATAAAATAAAATAGACTATACATTTTTGAACTAAAATAAAATAATTAATAATGCTTAAATAATGAAATTAAATAATGAATAAAAAATAAAATAAAAATAATTTTGTTGTTAATTAAAACAAAAATAATAAAAGATCATTGTAATTAGGTTAAAATCAAGATAACCCCCCTTACCACCAAAAAAATGGACAAAACCAGGGATGCATTCCATCAAGGCCGTATCCAGGGTTTTTATGGAGGGGGGGGGGGTATTTCTGTTGAAAGGGTTTATAGAAAAAACTTTACAAAATGCAACCAAAATTTGTTTACGAGTATTTTTGCTACTTTTATGCGAGTCCGACAAAATTTCTGGGAGTAGGGTTCAAACCCGGTAGCCCCCCCCCCCCCCCCCCCCAACTACGGATACGGGCCAGCCTTCCACATCACCTAGTGATCATACAAAACAAGAAAAGGTAACGAGGAAATTAGTGAAGACAGTGAATAACACGGTAGTACAATCTATGTAATTATTTCGGCTTTATATTAGCTATATAATAGCCGCCATCAGCGAAATACAAAATAAAACAAATAAACAGAAAACAAACTTACTCATAAAATCGCATCAATAAAACAAGCTTTTATAACTAAAAGCACAAAAATATTTTTTTTACATTATGAAGCTCGAGATAAATTACTGAAGATTGTGATTATAATTTTTGATAAAGAAAACAGTACCTAGTAATTTTAAGAAAACTCTAATTAATCCCCACTATTAGAAAGATGATAAGAGTGAGTGTGGTAATTATGGATGCATTAGTTTGCTTTCCGTAAGAAGTAAATTGTTTAGTATGATTACATTTTTTACACTTGGAGATGCTCTAGACAAAGTTTTAAGGCAAGAACTGTATGGTTTTAGAAAGGGGAGAGTATGTGTTGACCAAATTTCCAATCTTGGATTAATAATAGAGAAGCGCTTGAGTTATCAAACCCCTTTTGTCCTCAGTCTTATAGATTATGAGCCAGCGTTTGATTCAGCTGATAAAAAAGCTTTAGCGAAGGTCCTATATTTGTGTGGTAAACTGATTGTATGGTAGATTAACTTGTATTGATTGTACTGATTATCTAAGTATCTTAGATAAAATGTTAGCAAAATGAATACGTTCTTAGAGGTTTTGAGAGTTCAAGGTGCAATAATAGGTTTGAAAATTAATGTTAAGAAGACTAAGTTACTAACACTAGGAGTAGTTGATGGTGAAGAGATGATTTTAGGCAACGAGAAGATCGATCATTCATTCACCTAGGTAGTACTATTAGCAAAGACAGTGGGAGCAATGAAGATGTGAAAAGTAAAATAGCCAAGGCTTAGGGTGTTTTTTCACAGTTGAAAAAAGTTTGGAAGAACAGGAAGACAAGTCTGCAAAACAAGATTAGAATATTGGAAGCTACAGTGATAACAGTGGTCCAGTATGGGCGCTCCGAAAAATGGAGGATAATTTGCTAGATATTTTTCAGAGAAATTACCTAAGAATTATTTTGGGTATCTGATTAACTGACCGTATTTCAAACAGTAAGCTGTACGAAAAATGTGGTTCAATCCCGATTTCTATGGCTATAATGTGAGAAAGAGTGACGTAACTAGGAAACGATCTGCGGATGAAGGATGACAGATTTGCCAAAGATAGTCCTTGTCGGTCAACCGTCTAGAGCCAAGTGAAAAGCAGGTCGTCCCCGAATGGCATGGAAGGATGTCATAAGGAAACATTTAACGAAAATGGGACATTTTGGGACGATTTAAAGCGGGAAGCTTTAAATAGATTGGGATGGAGGAAGAGCGGGCGTAGCTGTGTTGATCTCAGGCGGCTTGGTGACATTTGAAAAATGTCAACAAAATTTGATTTTGTCAAAAACATTCTCATCTAAAAATTTTCAAGTAGGCTATGACTCGAGCCTCCGATCTCTGTATTATAAGTCCGAATCTCTAACCATTACACTAATCCTGCTTGTAACCACTAAAAAAGGAACCAGAATATTAAGAAACACCTATGAATGTAACTTCATTAAACTGAAAAAATATTTTGGCAAAATTAAGACTAACAGATTTTCTAAAAGTCATGACCTATCTAGATCGTTTGTTCACATCGGAAAATATACTATGCCGAAATTACAATTGTCTTAAAAAAAAAAATCATTAAAACACTAGAATGCGTGAATTCTCTTCCATACAAATTTGATGCATACAAAATTGATTAACCCAAGTCGGAAGGTTCAAGAACAATGATGAAATGATTGCTATTCACTCACTCTAGTAAAGCCACAGTTTTCTAATTTCAGGGTCTCTAATTTCAGTTGGGAAACTATTCATAAAGAATATATTAAAGGGACTGGGAGGGGGAAAGGAAATATGACAAAGTCATAATGCATCTTGCTTTTTTTTCACATTCAAAAAATGTTATTATGCCATTTTTGTAGAAAAAAGTATACCACTGTTTTCGAAAAAAAATATTCACATACGTATACAATTATTGCTCATTGAATAAGATAGATAAAGTCAAGTGTTTGTATTCTACTAAGCCACAACAATTGTAAAATAGAACATAAATATTTGCGAAAAAACCTATAATCCTATTGATTTTCATTTTCAAGAAAAGTTCTAAGATACAATTCGAAAAGGCGATTTGGAAGGCTATTTTACACACCAACCCCCCTTCTATCAAGTTCAGCTTGTAGACACATCAGAGGCAACGCTGTAGCGTTGCCATACGGCTCCAAAGGCCATACGGCTCCAAAGTTTTATTATTATTATTTTTTTTCCCCAGAGGCACTTCATATGGCAGGTGTCGTCGTAGAAACTTCAAAGGGGGCTCATTCGATTTGAAATCGAGAGTTCTAGTGCCCTTTTTAATAGTCGAAAATGATTGGAGGGCGACTAGCCCCCCCCCCCCGCGCCCATCATTCCCCCAAACACATCCAATCAAAATTTTGAGATAGCCATTTTGTTCAGCGTAGTTGATTTCCAGATAGAAAATATATTTTTGAGGAGGACACTCCCCCAAAACCCTCAAGGCAAGGATTTTAAGTTATGCCCTAGGGGCATATAAGGTATTTATAGAAGGCGTTGTCGTAGAAACTTCAAAACAGGCTCATTCGATTGGAAATTAAAGGGCTAGTGCCCTTTTTAATAGTCGAAAGTGATTAGAGTGCAACTAGCCCCCCCCCCACGCCCATCATTTCCCCAAACACATCCAATCAAAATTTTGAGATAGCCATTTTGTTCAGCGTAGTTGATTTCCAGATAGAAAATATATTTTTGAGGAGGACACTCCCCCACAACCCTCAGGGCAAGGGTTTTAAATTATGCCCTGGGGACATATAAGGTTTTTATAGAAGGCGTTGTCGTAGAAACTTCAAAACAGGCTCAATTCGATTGGAAATTAAAGGGCTAGTGCCCTTTTTAATAGTCGAAAGGGATTGGAGTGCAAATAGCCCCCCCCCCCCCCACGCCCATCATTTCCCAAAACACATCCAATCAAAATTTTGAGATAGCCATTTTGTTCAACGTAGTTGATTTCCAGATAGAAAATATGTTTTTGAGGAGGAAACTCCCCCACGACCTTCAGGGCAAGGGTTTTAAATTATGTCCTGGGGGCATATAAGGTTATTATAGAAGGCTTTGTCGAAGAAACCTCAAAAAGGCTCATTCAATTGGAAATTCAAAGGGATAGTGCCCTTTTTAATAGTCGAAAGTGATTGGAGTACAAGTAGCCCCCCCCCCCACGCCCATCATTACCCCAAACACATCCAATCAAAATTTTGAGATAGCCATTTTGTTCAGCGTAGTTGATTTCCAGATAGAAAATATATTTTTGAGGAGGACACTCCCCCACAACCCTCAGGGCAAGGGTTTTAAGTTATGCCCTGGGGGCATATAAGGTTTTTATAGAAGGCGTTGTCGTAGAAAATTCAAAACAGGCTCATTGGATTGGAAATTAAAGGGCTAGTGCCCTTTTTAATAGTCGAAAGTGATTGGAGTGCAACTAGCCCCCCCCCCACGCCCATCATTTCGCAAAACACATCCAATCAAAATTTTGAGATAGCCATTTTGTTCAGCGTAGTTGATTTCCAGATAGAAAATGTTTTTGAGGAGGACAATCCCCCACAACCCTCAGGGCAAGGGTTTTAAATTATGCCCTGGGGGCACATAAGGTTTTTGTAGGCGTTGTCGTAGAAACTTCAAAAAAGGCTAATTCGATTGGAAATTCAAAGGGCTAGTGCCCTTTTTAATAGTCGAAAGTGATTGGAGGGCAACTAGCCCCCCCACACGCCCATCATTCCCCCAAACACATCCAATCAAAATTTTAAGATAGACATTTTGTTCAGCGTAGTTGATTTTCACATAGAAAATATCTTTTTGAGGAGGACACTCCCCCACAACCCCTTGGGCAGAGGTTTTAAGTTATGCCCTGGGGGCGTATAAGGTTTTTGTAGAAGGCGTTGTCGTAGAAACTTCAAAAAAGGCTAATTCGATTGGAAATTCAAAGGGCTAGTGCCCTTTTTAATAGTCGAAAGTGATTGGAGGGCAACTACCCCCCCCCCACCCATCATTCCCCCAAACACATCCAATCAAAATTTTGAGATAGCCATTTGTTCAACGTAGTTGATTTTCAGATAAAAAATATGTTTTTGAGGAGGACACTCTCCCACAACCCCCAAGGCAAGGATTTTAAGTTATACCCTGGGGCATATATGGTTTTTATAGAAGGCGTTGTCGTAGAAACTTCAAAAAAGGCTCATTCGATTGGAAATTCAAAGGGATAGTGCCCTTTTTAATAGTCGAAAGTGATTTGAGGGCAACTAACACTTCCTCCACGCCCACCATTTCCTCAAATACATCCAATCAAAATTTTGAGATAGCCATTTTGTTCCACGCATTTTAAAGTCCAGGAAATTATACCTTTGATTAGAGCACTCCCTCGCAGTCTTCAGGGCAAAGATTATAAGTTAGGCCCTCGGGACATATAAGTTTCTATTGAAATCTTTGTCGTAGAAACTTGAAAAAGGGCTCATTCAATTGGAAATTCAAAGCGCTAATGCCCTTTTTAATAGTCTCGAATAGTCTCTCACGCCCACCTTTTCCCCAAACACATCCAATCTAAATTTTGAGACAGCCATTTTATTAAACATAGTTTTAATGTCTGGAAATTAGGGTCTTTGAGGATGACAACTCCTCCACAGCCCTCAAGGCAAGGGTTGTAATTTAAGGATTCTCCGAATTCTTCATATTACTTTTTATGGAAGGGATACTCGTATAAACTTTAGAGAGGGCTCATTTGATTGGAAATTGAAAGTTCTTGTTCAATTTTTAAGATTCAAAAGAGAGTGGAGGGCAACAAGCCCGTCCCCCTCCTGCACACCCTAAATGCATCAGATAAAAATTTTGTTAAAAATAGTGGAAAGGTTAAGCAACAAAACTCTGGCGTCGACAAAAACCCCCAGGGCCCGGGGGCAGGAAGGGATTCTCGTATAAACTTCAGAGAGGGCTCGTTTGATTGGAAATTGGAAGTTTTAGTCCATCTCTTACGATTCAAAATTGATCGAAGGGCAAATACCACCCCCATGCCCTTTTTCCCCACCCCTCCCTTTGAACTAATTCTGTTTATACCTGAAGGCCCAATGAGAGTTAGAATGTTTTGGTATTAACACACACCTATTAGGCATCTGCTCTCCTCCCTAACAAGGAAAGAAACAGAGAGTGTAAGGCAGTGGCGGATCCAGGGGAGGGGCGAGGGGGGTGCCGCCACCCTAACGTAGTCTAAAGTAATATAATTTACTTAATTAACGCAAGATTGCGTTAATTAAACTTGCTCCTAACGCAAGTTTATCGGATCAACCTATTTTGCGCCCCCCCCTAAAAATCCTGGATCCGCCCCTGGTGCAAGGGCACTATAAATTTTAATTTGTAATTCAATGAACCCCGTTCCAAAGCTTATGCGACCACCTCTTCCACATTAAGTGCCCCTGGAAAAATAAATAAGTATTAATTCATTGAACCCTTATGGTTCTTTACTTAGGTAATGCTATAGCATTGCTTCTGACCTAAAAAGTTGAGTAGAAATTTCAGCTTCTATTTTTATGAATATCTGAAATTATCTGAGGGGAATATGTTTGGGAAGCAAATTCCACGGCTGGAAAATTTCTGCTGCGTGGAATTTAACGCGGAGGCATTATCAGCAGGAAAAGAAAATGTTCTTTGAGGGGGGAGAAATTTCCCAGGGGTGGGTTTTCCAAATGTGCATTATTCAGGGACGGACGACTAAACCCATTCGATAATATTCTAAATTTTACATCTGAAAGTAACGGGAATAAAGAATCAACGGAAATGTCAGAGATAGCACTTCAGGTTCCTTTAGACGATTTTGTTCGTGTCTTTTGAAAAAAGACATTTTCAAAAGACAGATTAATTTCATTTGTTTTACTTTCTCTGTGACTGCTCAATTAAGCATGTGAGGGGGGAGACTTCCCCCCACCACTGTCTCCGCTAAGGTTTCAGTTTTTATCTCAAGCCTTAAAAATGAACGTAATGCGATAAAAGTATAACTCAAAATAACATATATAGAATAATATATGCATATAACACGGAACAATTAATCAAAATTGCATATTATGAGTTGAGGCTCACGCAAATGATGGGCCAGGGGGCTCACCATTCCACTATCTAGGAAATCAATTCTGCAATAACTGAAAATATAAAGTATTTTTGAGTATTTTAACGTCTTCCACAACTCAAACGGTCCAACATTCTACAGCCAAATGAGTCTGTCTAATCTCCTAAATCGGGAACGGAGGAGATTAGCAAAGTTCTGCCCCGTATTGGATGAGTCTCCAACCTCCCCCTCTCCCTCTCCTACTGTCTACGCTAAAGTTTTCTTCCTTCTGCCAACTACGCCGCCCCCACCCCAAAGACTTTATTAAGGTAAAGTTTTGTATGGGAAGAACACATAGTAAATCTATTACAATTATCCAATTATAATAAGATTAAAATATATACTCTGTGATAGATACAAAATTACTTTGGCTCACAAAATCCTATTAAGGTCAATTCCAAACAGTCGTGATCCCTTTGTGTCAGCAAGTGAAATGGTCAAAACACCCTTATTGGAGCTATTTTTTCCATCCATTCATTGTTGCCAATCGCTGTCCACAAGTTATGCAAGCTGTCTATTGTTCATATATAAGGTTGTTATCAAAGAGGTAATCGTATAGACTTTGAAAAAAGCCTCATTCGATTTAAATTGAAAGTTCTAGATCCATTTTTTAAAGTCAAGAATAATCGGACAGTAAGCACCCCCCCCCCCAAATGCAATAAAAACTTGATACTTTTTGCAATCAAAAACGAACAAAAATCAATTAAAAAAAAACTTCCGAAAAATAAGTTTTTCAAAGAAAAGTAAAGACCATTTTAAACTTAAGCTCAGGAGATATGAATACCTGTTAAAATTCAAACTCAAAACGACCAGAAACTACTTACTATAAAAGAATAAATGAAACCCAAAACGAACAGAAATTAAATAAACAATCATAGCAAAAAACATACAACAAGTAACAATATAAATGAATAAATAGATTTTAAAGCGAGTAATGCTTAGATGGAATATGAAAATCAAGCTTAAAACGAAAAAAAAATAGTTTGCTATTAAAGTATAAATGAAACTTAAAACGAACAGATATTAAATAAACAATCAATGCGAACAAACATACAATATATATTAATTTAAATGAATAAATAAATCTTAAAACGAGTGAAACTTAAACTGAATATGCAAATCAAGCTTGAAACGAACGAAAATCACTACAAACAAGAGTTTGGGTGTCGCCTCCTTCTCTCACTGTAAAAGTCTAAAACCTACTGCGTCATTGGCATTTTACTGAAAACTATATGCGTCTTGAACAGTCTTGGAAAGTATAAACAACATCACAATGAATATTTGATATATAATGTTATTAGTTGTTGAAAGATCGATCAGTTCAAGAATTTATTTCACTGTAATTTTATTTTTATTTTCAATCCTGTAAGAACTGGAAAAGAAAATATTTGTAATATAATTCGATTTCAGTGAAGCGCCAATGACGCACTAGGCTTTTGGTTTTTGTTGACAGTTAAGGATGGGGGCAGTATCCAAACTCTTGTTTGTAGTGAAACTATATTCATCTTGAACAACTTTAGAAAGAACTAATAAATTAAACTGAATATTTGACGTATGATGATATTAGTTGCTGAAAGCTCATCAGTTAAAAATTGTTCAATAATTTTAATGTTTATTTTCAATATTAAGTACAAAAGAAAATATTTGTAATAAAATTGGTTTTTAGTAAAGCGCCAATGACGCAGTATGTAAACTTGATTTGCATATTCAATTTAAGTTTCACTCGTTTTAAGATTTATTTATTCATTTACGTTAATATATATTGTATGTTTGTTCGCATTGATTGTTTATTTAATTTCTGCTCGTTTTAAGTTTCATTAATACTTTAATAGCAAACTATTTTTTTTTGTTTTAAGCTTGATTTTAATATTCAATCTAAGCATTACTTGCTTTAAAATCTATTTATTTATTTATATTATTGCTTGTTGTATGTTTTTTGCTATGATTGTTTATTTAATTTCTGTTCGTTTTGGGTTTCATTTATTCTTTTATAGTAAGTAATTTCTGGTCGTTTTGAGTTTGAATTTTAACAGGCATTCATATCTCCCGAGCTTAAGTTTACAATGGCCTTTACTTTTCTTTGAAAAACTTATTTTTCGCAATTTTTTTTTTTTAATTATAACGTAACATACTTGAAAAATCCAATAGTGTACTTGACTCGATGCTATCATCTTGATGGGCTTAAAGCGGAATTACCATAATAATGATATTTTAGAACTTGCCAGTACCCAGTTTCTCATTCTTTAACACCTTAAAAAAAGTCATAGTTTCCTAAATAATATTCTTTGAGAATGTTCCTTTCATTTGTATGCTAATCCTAAAGTACGCCTTTCCCGTTTTTGTCCTGCCATCTCCTATGAGTTGTCAGCTATAATAGAGATAGTCCGAAAATTTGTATAAGAATTATTGTCAACGAGGGTTCAGTTCCTTTTATCTCCTTTGTTCCAATAGCCAATCTAGTCTCACTCGAGGAAAGGGAAAGAAAAATTTTCTCGGATTTCGCTAACAAAAGTCATCGATAACCCCCTGGCAAATTCACTTTTCCCTACATAATTTTCCCCCCTTCGACCTTGCTTCCCTCGTTCTGCTTCAACAGAAATCCTCATTTTTACCCCAATAAAATTTTTCAGAGAAAGATGTAGAAGAGCTTTTTTCCTGCCATAGTTGATATGTTGAGTAAGTGAATAAAACCTCATCCCCCTACTCTTCTGTCTTAAGATTGTTTACTGTTCAATGATTATATTAAACATTTTTAATTTTTTTATAGTTTTTTTTTACTAATTGTGTTTTGTATGTTTAGTCAAAATATTAAGATAAGATAAAATTTATTCATGATGAATTACATTCAATAATAGAGTTTATTCACCAATACAATTTGGAAGCAAAACACTCTTATTCCCCCTCGAAAAGCTCCATGGCCATTGTCCATTGGCCATTAGATTATCTTTATTTTTTATTTGGTTTATTCTCTTTATAAACTCGGCGCATTAAATTTTTTTTAACTTTTTTGAGATTTTAATTTGATTTCCTGACCAATCTTCTTATATACATTTTTTTGGCGTGTTTATTGACCGAAGCGCTAATTTGACCTATCTGGGCTCATGATGGCCACTTCTTGGAAATATATCTTATTTTGCCTTACATAGCTTGAATTCCATCTGAATAAGAAGGTCCCACTTACAAGTGAAAGTTCTTCAAGCTGCCTAGATTTGATAGCCTATATTTTCTTTTTGAGTCAATATTTGTCTATAGGGAATATCCTCTGCGAAAAAACAAAGTACTCTTTTAAAATGCATTAATGGTGAAAGCATAAAATGTTTTGGTGATTATGTCAAAAATTATTAATAAATAGACTTTTCATTTAAGTTTAACTGGGTTTGTTAATTTCACATCTGAAACTTCTTGTTTACTTGATTAAGCCAGATGAAAAAAGAGACGCTGCTTTTAAATAGTCCTGTAATAAAAGGTGCGCTTTAACTTCATTGGTTTACGCCTGTGGCGTATTTTCGTAAGCTAATCCCTTTTTCCCTTAAGTGTATGTCCTGAGTGAAGCCAAACAACACCGTCTTTTTAAAGTCTGATTTGTTCTTCTGCGCTCTTACTAGTGAAAAAGAAGAAAAGTGGGGGTTATAAGAATTTTCAGAAGCCCTTCTCTTTTCTGTGTTTAATCTTATACAAAAATACTTTACCTCCGCTGCAAACTGTTTAGTACGTTCCATTTCATCAGGAGTTTGTTCCCGTTTAGGAAGGGAGATAACTTTGTCTCCTTCAATTGATGTCACTACAACAATATCAGACAAATCTGCCAAAAGATCATCGAAAAAACAAACTCCATAGTTAATTGGACTAAAACTTCTTCCGTAAACTTTTTCATAGACAGATGAAAACTGTGAAAGAAGAACCTGCAAAACTAAAGAGAATTAATATGGTCGCAAACAAGTTCCTATGAGCTTTTCGGGAAGGGGGGAAGGAAATAAAAAAAAACAAATAGATAATTTGAATACGAAATACCAAGAATATACGGAAAAATTTAAGATTTCATGGGGCCCAAGCCCAGAGCATACCTCCTCCCCTGTAGGCTACGTACCTGCATGGCTGGGCATAGGCGAGAGATCCATGATATGATAAAAAAAAATGAGTGCAGAAAATTGGGAGCCAGATATAGAGTTTAATAGAGTTTAGTATTAATAAAATGATGATGATGATGATGATGATGAGATATGACGAAAAATTTACTGCGATTTTTTTTTAAGAACCCTCTTATTTTTTTCTGAGCTCAAACTCTTAGAAAGTCTTATTCAATTGGAAAATCAGAAATCTAGTGTGCTTTATCTAGTCTTGATACTTCAAGACTACTAGTCAAGAGTTTCAAGACTACTAGTCTTGATACTACTCCTGTCAAAACTACTGCTAGTACTAAATCTCCCAATACTACTACTACTACTCAGGCCAGGGTTTAAAAATAGGCCCAGCAGGCCCGGCCCAGGGGCGTACAATGCCGAGAGGCACAAAAAAAACACAGAACGATTTTTTTTTAAATAAAAACTAGACTGATGTAATTTATCGTCAAAGGGTCAGGTGTACTCTGCTGCTGTGCTACCTATTCACAGAAAAGTGATTTTAAAACAACACATGAATTCCGTAGCCACTTATAAACTGTCAGATGTCTCCCAAGAATGGAAGTTGAAAGTTCGGTATCACCTTTCTCTTGCATTACTTTTGGCTCATCACTCATCAGTTGCCCTCTGTTCAGGGCTTCTACTATCCCCAAATTTTCAGGGATTGTTTTGCTACTACTACTACTACTACTACTGTTACTATTACTGCTACTACTACTACTACTACTACTAATACTACTACTGCTACTACTACTACTACTACTACTACTACTACTACTACTACTACTACTACTACTACTACTACTACCACTACTACTACTACCACTACTACTACTACTACTACTACTGACTATTCACTGCAGCACCAAGCCGCCAGAGGTCAACACAGATACGCACACTCCTCCTCAATCCTAATCTATTTAAAGACTCCCTCTTTACACCTTTCCAAGAGGTTGTCCTTTCTCTTAAGTCTTTTCTTACGACACTCTCGCACAACGTTAGCGGGCGACCTGCTTTTCGTTTGGTCCCAGACAGTTCACCGAAAAGAAGCATCTTTGGCAATCTGTCATCCTTCATCCACAAAACGTATCCTACTCATCTCAATTTTATTCTCATTATAGCCCTAGAAAGCGGGATTTGATCACATTTTCTGTGTAGCCTACTGTTTGAGATACGGAAAGCCTGTCGGGTACCCAAAATAATACGTGGACAATTTCTCTGGAAAACATCTAGCAAATCCTCCTCCGTCTTTTGGAGCGCCCTTGCTTAAGAACCATACTTGCCCACTTACGTCGCTGCACCTTCCAATATTCTAATTTTGGTTCGAAGACTTACTTACCTTTCTTTCTTCTAAACTTTTTTCAATTCTGGAAAACGCACCCTAAGCCTTTGTTATTCCACCTTTAACATCTTCACAACACCCACCAACTTTACTGATAATTCTACCTGGGTAAGTTAAGATTTCCACTTTATCGATCTTCTCGTTACACAAAATTACCTCTTAATCTTCACTTATTTCTAGTCTTAACGACTTACTCTTCTTAATATTAATTTTCAAACATAATCTTGCATCCTGAACTATCAAAACCACTAAAAATTTGTTTGTTTTGCTGACAGTTTCATTTGGGATGCTTAAGTCATCAGCATAATGAAAGTCTAGTCTAGGAGAGTTATATTTCCCAAAATGATTCGGTGTTCTTTCATTGCCTTTGCTCTGATCTTTAGAACAAAGTCCCTCAAGATGATCCATACAAATGGGGATATGACACAACCCTGCCTACCTCCTAATTTAATATAAAACAAGCCACTAACCTCATTTCCTACCTTGACTGCAGCAATGTTACTCTCGTACAAAACATTTTTTACTTTAATGATTATATCTGGTATCATAGGCAGCGCAATAACGATCCAGGGTAAAGAACGAAATGGGCAGAATCTACTTTTTTTCCTTTTCGCCAAGACACTTCGTATAGAAGGAGTTATCGTAGAAACTTTTAAATCTGGCTCATTCGATTGGAAATTCAAAGTTCTAATGACCTTTTTGAGAGTCAAAAGTCAATGGACGCCAACCAGTCGCCCTCCCATGGATCTTTTATCCAAAAGTTAATCAAATCAAAATTCATGATAGTCATTTTGTTCAACATAATTGAAAGGTCTGGTAATTATGCCTCTGGGAATGCCCCCCCCCCCTAAATACCCCCGGGAAAGGGCAGTAAGTTGTGCAATTCACCAATTATTTACATATAGTATTTGTTATTGGAAAGGGGGGCGTGTTTGACCTTTAGTGTCCAAAAAGGCCAAGAATATTCTGGTGAAGCTTTAAGGGAGTTACGAGGTTAACAAAGTTTTATGAGGGGGATGATCATAAGAATACTAGGGGAAATCGAGGGGGAAAAATACTAAGACTACTACTACGACTGAAACTTCTATTGTGACTGCTACTAAGGTTAAGGGTATTAAGGTGCAAATTTCAGGAAATGTTGACAGGGATACTGAACTAAATCATAATAAACTGTATGCCAACTGGTCTTTAAAGGGGTGAATCTGTAAGAGTGCCTTATCTTTATGCTTAATAAATTTACTTCTTTTAAGTAATTCAATTTCTGTAAAAGTTGAAATCCGAACAAAAATCGACTTTAAAATAACCTTTTTTTTTCAGAAAACAAATCCAAGTTGACTCTTATAAAGAACAAAATTATTGCTTTGCAGACATGAAAGAAATATCTGCAGCAGTCGCACAAATAAAATGATTCGTGATATTGCCTATATTTATAGAACTTTAAAAACTGGCGCTTTAATAAAAATTGAACTTCCTTTGGGTTTTTCAGAAAATTATAATTGTAGCCTAAATGTTTTTGATATCATTGCCGGTGGAAGATTATTGAGAGTCTTACAATTTGTTTTTCATTTCCTGCAGTCTAGGTACGGACTTTTCTGTTCCTACGCGGAACATCCTATTTTGCGTTGGTATTGTGGTTTCAGTAAAGCTTTAATTTTAGAATGATACAAATATAGGGGAATATTAGGAGTCAGTTTGTTGGATCTAGTTTTGTAGATTATTTGAAAAAAACTCCTTTTTCTAAAGAGTTAAAGAGGCTGAGTTACAAGGTCGAACCTTAAAACGTACAGGGATTAGGGGGCACAGTTGGGGGGCTACCGCCCCCCAAACCCCCCGCTTTCGCAGCCTTTAAATATAAAAAAAGAATTCTTTAAACTGAAAGTAAGGAGCGACATTAAAACTTAAAACGAACAGAAATTATTCCGTATATGAAAGAGGCTGTGCCCTCCTCAACGCCTCGCTCTTTACGCTAAAGTTTGACTTTCTCACAACTCTTTTTTTAAACAATAAAAACTTTAGCGTAAAGAGCGAGGCGTTGAGGAGGGCACAGCCTCTTTCATATACGGAATAATTTCTGTTCGTTTTAAGTTTTAATGTCGCTCCTTACTTTCAGTTTAAAGAATTTTTTTTTTATATTTAAAGGCTGCGAAAGCGGGGGGTTTGGGGGCGGTAGCCCCCCAACTGTGCCCCCTAATCCCTGTACGTTTTAAGGTTCGACCTTGTAACTCAGCCTCTTTAACTCTTTAGAAAACGTAGTTTTTTTCAAATAATTTCTGCACGTTTTTGTACAGTTTATTACTTATTATTGCTTGACTAACTGTTAGCTGATCGTGTCAGGAGTTAAAGTTGGGGGCTGCCGCCCCCCAAACCCCCTGCTCTTGAACATTCTTGTGTTAAGGCTTTTAATTCCTGAATACTCAAATCACGTCGTACATTGTGCCTCCTAATCCCTGTACGTTTTAAGGTTCGAACTTGTGACTCAGCCTCTTTAACAGCCCCCCAACTGTGCCTCCTAATCCCTGTACGTTTTAAGGGTCGACCTTGTAACTCAGCCTCTTTAACTCTTTAGAAAACGTAAATTTTTTCAAATAATTTAAAAAAGAAACTGAGTTTCTTTTTAAAGTTTAAATTCAGTATATAAAAAAGTTGCTCTGATGGTGAATTGAACCCGGCTTTTCCGCCTGACAGTCTGGAGTATCAAGCGCTGGACTATACAAACACAATAGTAATTGTTGTTTAGCAAATGGAAGCTATTTTCGACGCAAGCAAATTCCCGAAAATCTTGATATGTGGTTTTTGGAAAACAGGGAAGGAGTGATCAGATTGAGCTGAAATTTCGAGGATAAGCTCCCAGGCCCCAGGAAAGCTTATCCTCTAAATTTCAGCCCGATCAGACAACGTTAAAGGGGGGTTGTGGTGGAAAAAATTAACATGGGCTAATATAGGAAAACGAGGTTTTTCGTAAATGTAAATTCGGGGGATAATTTTTTCGGTCTGAAAATATCAAAAGGCCCTAACAGGTCGAATTCTGCTTCGAATGAGTCCTCATTCAACCGGATCCGTTGCCAACTGTGGCCTGTAGGCGTGGCTAAGAAAAAAAAAAGAAATGATGATGATGAATTTTAAGTGGCTATATTTGGTTTTTTGAAAACAGGGAAGGAGTGATCGGATTGAGCTGAAATTTCGAGGATAAGCTCCCGGGCCCTAGGAAAGCTTAACCTCTAAATTTCAGCCCAATCGGACAACGTTAAAGGGGGCTGTGGTGGGAGGGTCCAAACTTCCGGCCCAGTTTACCCCATGAAGATAAAGTCGGAGGAGGATGAAATTTTGCAAGTTTCTTAGTTTGAGCTTGGGCTACAAAATGCGATTACCGCCGTCTCTCTGCGACCTCTAGGACCTGAAACCGCTTAACATTGTGGTGGGTCGCCTCTTTATAGAGGCACAAGTGTGCCTCCTTGATATATCTTGCATAATCTGCAAAGCTATAATTTTCTTCTTTTTAAGAGTCAACTTCAGCTTTTACTTTCATAGGATAAGACTTATCTTTTTAAATTGATTTCTCTATTTTTCAAATGATCTATACAATATATTAGATTCTTTGACCTCAGAAGGTCTAGTTGAGAATTGTTGCATCCTATAATCTTTTGTCCTTTAGGAAAATGTTGAATCCAAGACATTGGCGGTCTTTGATTGTTTAAATAAAAAATACCCTAATTTTTACCATACTCTATGGCAGTGGTTCTGAAACTGTGGTACGCGTACCCCTAGGGGGTGCACGAAATTTTTTGGGGGTATGTGATTTGTTTAATATTTAGAAAACCAAGATTTGTTTAATATTTTAGCTATAGTTTACTTAGGACCGGTAACTGACAAGGGGTGCCTAAAACGTTTTGTGACTAAAAAGGGGTACAGTGGCTAAATAAGTTTGAGAACCACTGTTCTTTGGTAATTCACCAGAAGAAGGGCATCTAACCTGTTTTCCTGGTTGACTTTTTAAAAGCCGCTGAAGATCTGTAGTAAATCGTTTCACTTGAGATCCAACAGTTAGTGTTAGTTGTTGCTTTGCTCCTTCATCAAGAACCTGAAAAATGTTCTTTACAAAAAGCATAAACTTACTAAAGCATGATAATTTTTTTTTTTACCTGTTCCCCCGAAATCCCCGGGGGAAGGGCTGAAAGTTGTGAACTTTACCCAATGTTTACATATAGTATTGGTTATTGGGAAGTATACAGACGTTTCCAGGGTTTTTTTTCTGGTAGTGGGGCGGAGGTCGAGGGTTATGTGGGAGGATCTTTCCATGGAGGAAGTTTTCATGGGAGGAGAGACATTGCTATGATGGGGGCGCCGTATTTCCCAGCATTATTTTAAAAAACGATCAGAAATTAAATAAAATAAACAAGTTTTTCAAATGAAAGTAAGGAGCAACATCAAAACTTAAAACGAACAGAAATTATTACGTATATGATTGGGTTCGCCCCCTAGTCAATACCTCGCTCTTTAAGCCAAAAATTTTTTAGTACTTTCATAAAGCTATTTATTCTAATTAACGGCCTTTGTGATTAAGGGGTCATTTTTAAAGAATTGGAACAAAATTCGAAGTTTAGCGTAAAGAGCGAGGTATTTACTAGGGGGCGAACCCCTAATATACGTATTAAAAATATATGAATATAGAAGTTCGTTACGTAGGCTAAGTTAATTCTTGAGTCACGTATATTTATTACTAATAAAAAGGTTCGTAAATAAAATTATACAACTTTCGAGAAAGCCATTTAACCAAATAAAAGTAAAATGAATATGCAAATTTTGTTTAAATTATTCTTGTACGGTGAGCCAAAATCAAAACCTTCATTTTTTCTAAAACGTTCAAAAATTAAATTGAAAAACTAGTTTTTTTAACTGAAAGTATGGAGCAACATTAAAACTTAAAACAAACAGAAATTATTCCGTATATTGAAAGGGGCTGTCCCCTCCTCAACGCCTCGCTCTTTACGCTAAATTTAAACTCTTTCTCACAACTTTTCTTTAAACAATAAAAAACTTTAGCGTAAAGAGCGAGGTGTTGAGGAGGGGACAGCTCCTTTCATATACGGAATAATTTCTGTTCGTTTTAAGTTTTAATGTCGCTCCTTACTTTCAGTTAAAAAAAACTTGTTTTTTTTCAAGTTTAACTCTACAAATGAGCAAGAATATCGCAAGGATCTTTTGTATTCCTCTCTGTGCTGCGGCCTATGGATGCATTACTACTACTACTACTACTAACAACTCATCGTAGCACCAAGCCACCTGAGGCCAACACATCTACGCATGCTCCCCTCCATCCCAATCTATTCAAACCTCCCATTGTACACCCTCCCAGGAAGTTCCCATTTTATTTAAATCTTTCTTTATCACGTCCTCCCGCCCAAGACGAGGACGACCTACTTTCCGTTTAGCCCTAGACGGTTGGCCGAAAAGGACAATCTTCGGCAATCCGACATCCTTCATCCGAACAACGTGCCCTAGCCACCTCAACCTTTCTTTCATTACAGCCCTAGAAAGCGGGATTGAACCACCCTTTTCGTACAGCCTAGTGTTTGAAACAGGGTACCCAGAACAATCCTTAGGCGATTTCTCTGGAAAACCTCGAGGAAATCTTCATCCGCTTTTCGGAGTGCCCATGCTTCAGAGCCATATTTGACCACTGTCATCACTGTAGCTGCTAATATTCTAATCTTAGTTTGCAGACTTATCTTCTTATTCTTCCAAACTTTTTTTAACTGTGAAAAAACACCCTGAACCTTGGCTATTCTACTTTTAACATCTTCACTGCTTCCACCGTCTTTACTAATAATACTACCAAGGTAAGTGAAGCTGCCCACCTGATCAATCTTTTCGTTACCCAACGTCAGCTTTTTATCCCCATTTATTCCTAGCCTTAGTGAATTAGTCTTCTTAACACTAATTTTCAAACCTATTCTAGCACCCTGAATTCGCAAAACCTCTAAAAGTTCATTCATTTTGCTCGCACTTTTATCTAGGATGCTTAGATCAACAGCATAATCTAAGTCCAGGAGAGTTTTTCCTCCCCATAATATCTCCTTGCCTTATTATGAATTCTACATGCCTGATTTGGATGATTGTTTCGGGGTATTAAATCCTTTTAAGTTATGTTAAAATCAAGTTCCAGAGCAAATTCCTGCTTTTTACAAAAATATGTATCAAACCTAGTCTAATAAACTATGATATTACATACATACATACATAAATTTATTTCCCATCATAAATGTAAAATACAACACTGATGGAGTATAAAGAAAGAAAATGGAAAAAAAAAAAAAATAACAAATAAATTCTGACAAATACAAACAGAACCAAAACAGAGCAGAACAGACAAGAAAAAAAAAAAAAAAAATACAAATAGGGGCAATTATCAATCAATCAAACAATCAATAAATTTATTTCCCGAAATACACACATGATGTAAACTCGGAGTAAAACTTTAGACGGTAACAAATTACATAAAGGCACTAAACAAGGTATTCGTCGGATCCAGCGACTTCTCAAATCGCAGTCTCCGTTCCGCGATTGCTTTAAAAGGATCTGTGACCCCATATACAGAAACCAGGCACCGGTTTCTGGCCCAAAGAGGTATGCCAAGGAGGAACTTGGCATACCGAAAAAACAACGTTCGTAGCGTCTTCTTATCCGAGATAGTTAATATACTCCAAAAGGGTGATAAAGCAAGCAAAAGGGGCATAGCAAATGCATTGTAAATTTTTGATAATATACTTCTTTTGTATCGAGCTTTACAGGGAACAAGCATACCATATGTCTTACGAAGCTTCGAACCAACAAATTCTAGCAAAAGCGATCGGGTATGCCTCAGATCACTCCCAATCGGAAGTCCAAGGTAACTGATACTTGGCGATAGAGGTATCGGATGACCATCTAGACAAACATTATTCGGGGAGGGCCGGTTACGCGATTTACCAAATGCGACAACCTCACTCTTCTCAGCATTAAACTTCAATCCGATTTTCCTATACTCAAAACATAAAATATCAAAATTTTCCTCTATACCCGAGACAGTCCTGCTGAGATTCAATATATCGTCAGCGTAGTTCAGAAGCGACATATCAAGGCCTCGGTAGATAAATGTCGTGCGAACTTTCTTCTGGGCCTCCAGGACACTGTTATTATATAGTGGGGGTGAAGATACACCCCCCTGCCTAATACCTTTCCATACACGTATTACACACTTCGAAATTGCAAAACCATCTCGTGTCGGCACTTTAATAACAACATACAGTTTGCTGTACATATTCCTGTAAACACGTAAAATTGAGCGATCAAGACCACGATCCTTAGCGCTGATTAAAAGCTGAGGATGAATTCCCGAGTCAAACGCACGCGAAACGTCGTGACCGGCCATAAGAAGAATATCGTCTTTCTCTTCAACATCAACTAAAACATTAGCAATAACTCTATGTACATGTTCACGACTGTAACCATTTTTAAAACCGAACTGATTTTCTGGTGTCGAACAGACTTCTGTTATCTCATCAATAACTATCAGCTCTAGCAATTTACACATTACCGAGGAAACCGTGATTGGCCGATATGAACTGCATTTACTTTTATCCTTTCCTTTCTTAACCACCGGGGTTACAACACCAGCACAGAACACATCGGGGACTAACCCACAGTTGAATATAGTTTGGAATAGTAGACCCAAGTGGTGCAACAGATTTATACTTCCGTGCACGAGGTGCATACCGCATAACTGATCGATTCCACATGACAATTTCTTTTTCAGTTTTAGAATGCACTGTTTAATTTTTTCCAGACTAACCGTGAAACTGGGACCCGAATCACAATCACCCAGAGTCGCAACAAGCTGCGTAGAGAAATCTTCTTCCAAAACGGTATCTGGGGGTGAAAATTCACTAGTATAATATTTAACCCATTCTTGCTCTGATGGTATCTTTTGATCACTTGACTCGCAATCACCTTTCTTCTTTGAAATGAACTTCCATATTTCATTGGGATTTCCTGACAATCTTTCACTATATCCATCAATCACAGCTCTTTTGTGTTTAGTAAGAATTTTAGAAAACTGACGCTTGGTGTAGAGTCTTACATCATTCACAGCGCCAGAACGGGGTCTACCACAGCTATTCCACAAACGGTACCAAAATTTGGAAGACTCGCACGCGTGAGCCAGCTCTGGATTAAGAGACCACTTAGGAACTTCAGACCCCACGCGCACTTTGCGTTTGGGTACAGCAGCTGTTTCGGCACACCGCATCGCATGGGTAAGCTCAGAGCAGTATATGTTTAGAAGAATCTGCTTTTCACTGACTGATATTTTAGCGTTCTGCTGTAGTAACTGAACCGGTATCTTGATTTTCGCCAACACGCTATCAAGAACACTAGAATATGCACTAGGGTTGACTTTATTCCATTCGGATTTAAAATACCACTTCCTTTTCCTTGGGTAGCTGATTTCAGGCACAGCAATTTCAAATGAGCAGGTTATAGGGAAATGATCGGATACCGATAAGCCAGTATCGACACGGCTAACACTAAGTGATTTCACACTGTTCGAGCAGACGAAGAAATCCAAAGAGCTTGTTGAGCCTGAATTGTGCACATATGTGAAACAGCAGTCATTTGGTACGGGGTGCATGTCGGCAAGAGCGGGCAACAGGATTTGAGACCTTGCGCTATTACTATCGTTTAAGTCACAGTTGAAATCTCCCACAACAATCACCTGCCCATGCTTATCATGACAGTCCTGAACGGAACGCACCAGTTGGGAGCATGCAACACTGAATCTCTCCTCTGAAGCAATGTCGCGGTAATCGGTTGGGAGATAAACAGAGAATACGTAAGCTTCACCGATTTTTACAGCCACAAAACATTCATTTTGACTAAACAGCTGGACAGCCAGGTGAGAATTAACGAGTATGGCAACGCCACCTGATGGTCTTCCTCGACCCGAAGCCACAGCAGGCACCGAAAATACTTGAATATTGTCACTGAACTTCAGAAGAGAAACCGAGGATGTCGACAGGAAGTGCTCCTGCAAACAGAGCACATCGTTGCAACATAGCGCACTTTCGAGAAACGGTAGCTTTTCAATAACATTTCCGTTAATGTTCCACGAGCAAACCTTTAGTTGGGGAGCAATCATTTACTAGCCATGATTTTCATTGCTACTGGGCATTTGATACTAAAGCAAGGATGGTCCGCAGAACTGCATAGTGCGCATTTCACATCATTATTGCAAGGGTCCTCTTTCGAATTTTTATGACAAGCGGCACAGCGAGAGCACTTGGTATCATTTTTGCACGTTTGAGCTGCATGTCCAAACTGTTGACAGTTATAGCAACGCATGGGCAGGAATTTATACTCCTGAATTCGGTGTTTCTCATAGCCAAAGGTCACAGGGTTTTCCATTGCTTTGAGTAAGTGCATCTTACTGTCGAAAAGCAGCTTGAACGATCGAGTTTTTCGTATCCTTTCTGCTTTAACACAGTTCTGAATCAAACCACATAGATCAATGTCCTCGATATCATCTGGGATATGACGTATAATACCAAAGCATGAAGGCGACTTCAATTTAGCATCCTTAACTGCATTAGCAAGTGTAGTCGCGGCGTCCTTATCGTCAAGGACAATCCGCCACTCTTTCTGAAGAGGTTTCAGGTCCATAATATGAGAACAACAAGCGGCATCCGCGAGGCTCTCAATATAGCCTTTGCGGTAATCCGGCTTTACAAGACCTTTCGCTGGTTGTTTCAAGATAACCGAGTAAATACTTTTACTCGGTTAGATATTCTGTCTTTAAAAACAAAATACTTTTTTTTTACAAATTAATTTAAAAAAAAACTTTCCGAAAAAATCAGCTTTTCAAAGAAAAGTAAAGGCCATTTTAAACTTAAGCTCAGCAAATACAAATACCTTTTAAAATTCAAACTCAAAACGACCAGAAATTAATATTAAAGAATAAATGAAACCCAAAACGAGCAGCAATTAAATAAACAATCATAGCAAAAACATACAACAAGTAATGATATAAATGAATAACCAGATCTTAAAGCTTAGATTGAATATGAAAATCAAGCTTAAGACGAAAAAAATATTTTCCTATTGAAGCACAAATGAAACTTAAAATGAACAGAAATTAAATAAACAATCAATGTAAACAAGCATACAATAGATATTAATGTAAATTAATAAATAAATCTTAAAATGAGTGAAACTTAAATTGAATATGCAAATTAAGCTTGAAACAATCAAAAATCACCACAAACAAGAGTTTGGGCATGACCTCCTTCTCTCACTGTAAAAGTCTAAAACCTACTGCGTCATTGACGCTTTACTGAAAACCAATTTTGTGACAAATATTTTCTTTTGTACTTATCTCTGAAAATAAACATTAAAATTATAGTAACATTTTGAACTGATGAGCTTTCAGCAATTAATATCATTATACATCAAACATTCAGTTTAATTTATTAGCTCTTTTTAAAGTTGTTAAAGACGAATATATTTTCCCTAAAAACAAGTGATCGGATATCGCCTCCTTTCCTAACTGTAAATAAAAACCAAAAGCCTACTGCGTCATTGGCGCTTGACTGAAAACGGATTATATTACAAATACTTTCTTTTCCAGTTCTTACAGCATTGAAAATAAAAATACAATTACAGCGAAATAAATTTTTGAACTGATGGATCTTTCAACAATTATTATCATTATACATCAAATATTCAATTTGATGTTGTTAATACTTTCCAAGACTGTTTAAGACGCATATAGTTTTCAGTAAAGCGCCAATGCCGCAGTAGGTTTTTGACTTTTACAGTGAGAGAAGGAGGTCATACCCAAACTCTTGTTTGTGGTGATTTTTCATTGTTTCAAGCTTAATTTGCACATTCAATTTAAGTTTAACTCGTTTTAAGATTTAGTTATTAATTTACATTAATATCTATTGTATGTTTGTTTGCATTGATTGTTTATTTAATTTCTGTTCGTTTTAAGTTTCATTTGTACTTCAATAGGAAAATATTTTTTTCGTCTTAAGCTTGATTTTCATATTCAATCTAAGCATTACTCGCTTTAAGATCTATTTATTCATTTATATCATTACTTGTTGTATGTTTTTGCGATGATTGTTTATTTAATTTCTGTTTGTTTTGGGTTTCATTTATTCTTTAATAGTAATTTCTGGTCATTTTGAGTTTGAATTTTAAAAGGTATTTGTATTTGCTGAGCTTAAGTTTAAAATGGCCTTTACTTTTCTTTGAAAAAACTGATTTTTTCGGAGTTTTTTTTTAATTAATTTTTGTTCGTTTTTGATTGCAAAAATTTCAAGTTTTTAAAAATTCCTTATTTCAAAATCAAACTTAAAAAAAGAATCAAATATTCATCAAAGTATCAAAACTGACATCAAAGTAACAATATCAAAGTGAAAAAATGGGGTTGTGTCAACCTCGGAGTTTTTATTATCTGATGTTAGAACTATTTTTAACAAAACTGCTATATCAAATTTTTTATCGGATGGGTTTAGGGAAAAAGGGCGCGGGGGAGTAGATTCAGCTTCAGTCTCTTTTGACTCTTTAAAAGTGAACTGGAACTTTCTATTTTCAATCAAATGAGCACTCTCTGAAGTTTATACGAGCATCCCTTCTATAAAAACCATATAAATCCCCAGAGTATAACTTACAACCCCTGTCCCTCGGCCCTGGGAAGTTTTGTCGACCCTGGAGTTTCAATATCTGATGGTTGAACTATTTTTAACAAAATGGTCACCTGAAGTTTTTATCGGATGGGTTTATCCATCCGATACGCCCAAAGGCGTGGAGGGCGGGAGGGGCTAGTTGCCCTCCGATCTTTTTCTCTCAGAGAAAATGAACTACAAGTTTTAATTTCCATTCAAATGAACCCTCTCTGAAGTTTATACGAGTATACCTTCCATAAGAACCATATATGCCCCAAAGCAATACTTGCAACGCCTGCCCCGGCCCTGGGGGGGGTGTCGACACAGGAGTTTTTCTTATCTGACCTTTTAACTATTTTTAACGAAATGACCATACGTAAAGGAGTTTTGTTATATGATCTTAGAACTATTTTTAACGAAATGGCTACATCAAATTTTTCATCAGATGTATTTGGGGGAAAAGGACTTGGGGGGGGGGCAGTTGCCGTCTGATCACTTTTGACTCTTAAAAAGGGCTTGATTTCAATATCCAATCAAATGAGCTCTCTCTGAAGTTTATACGAGCATTCCTTTAATACGAACAATATATGCCCAAGGGCATAACTTACAACGCCTGCCCCTGGGCCCTGGGGGGTTGTGACGACACCTGATGTTTTTGTTATCTGACTTTTGAGAAATTTTTAACTTAATGCCTATCTCAATATTTTATTGGATGCATTGGAGGAAAGGGGGCGTGGGGGGCTAGTTGCTCTCCAATATCTCTTGACTCGAAAAGACTTAACTAGAACTTTCAATTTTCAATCAAATGAGCCATCTCTGAGTTTTTTACAAGCATCCCTTCAATAAGAACCATATATTCCCCAAGGGCATAACTTAAAACATCTGCCCTCGTGCCCTGGGGGGCTGTGTTGACCCTTGAGTTTTCGTTATATGGTCTTTGAACTATTTTATATGGTCTTTGAACTATTAAAAAAAAAAATATCTCAAAGTTCTTATCGGATGGGTTTGAGGAAAAAAGGACGTGGAGGGGGGGGGGGGGTAGGTGCCCTCCAATCTCTTTTGACTCTTAAAAAGTGAATTACAACTTTCAATTTCCAATCAAATGATACCTCTTTAAAGTTAATACGATTATCCCTTCTATAAGACCCATATATGCCCCCAGGGCATAACTTATAACCCCTGCCCCCGGGCCCTGGTGGGTTGTGTCAACACCGGAATTTTTGTTATATAATCTTTGAACTATTTTTAACAAAATAGCTATCTTAAAATTTTTATTGGATGCATTTGGGAAAATAGGGTTTAGGGTGGGGGAAGCTGGTCACCCTCCAACATTTTTTGACGCTTAAAAAGCGAACTAGAACTTTCAATTTCTAATCAAATGAGCCCTCTCCGAAGTTTATGCGACAATGCTGTCTATACAAAACCTTATATGCCCCCAGGGCATAATTTACAACCCTTGCCCTGAGGGCTGTGGGGGATTTGTCATCCTCAAAGACCTAATTTCCAGAACTTAAAACTACATTTAATAAAATGGCTCAAAATTTTGATTGGACGTGTTTGTGGAAAAGGTGGGCTTGAGAGGGGGGTTAGTTGCCATCAAATCACTTTCGACTATTAAAAAGGGACTAGCCCTTTGAATTTCCAATCGAATGAGCTTTTTTTGAAGTTTCTACGACACCGACTTCTATAAAATCCTTATATTCCCCCAGGGTATAGCTTAAAACCCTTGCCTTGAGGGTTGTGGGGGAGTGTCCTCCTCAAAAATATATTTTTTGTCTGAAAATCAACTATGCTGAACAAAATGGCTATCTGAAAATTTATATTGGATGTGTTTGGGGGAATGATGGGCGTGGGGGGGCTAGTTGCCCTCCAATCACTTTCGACTATTAAAAAGGGCACTAGCCCTTTGAATTTCTAATCGAATGAGTCTTTTTTGAAGTTTCTACAACAACTCCTTCTATAAAAACCTTATATGCCCACAGGGCATAACTTAAAACCCTTGCCCTAAGGGTTTTGGGGGAGTTTCCTCCTCAAAAACCTATTTTCTATTTGGAAATCAACTACGCTGAACAAAATGGCTATCTCAAAACTTTGATTGGATGTGTTTGGGGGAATGATGGGTGGGGGGGGCTAGTTGCCCTCCAATCACTTTCGACTATTAAAAAGGGCACTAGCCCTTTGAATTTCTAATCGAATGAGTCTTTTTTGAAGTTTCTACAACAACTCCTTCTATAAAAACCTTATATGCCCACAGGGCATAACTTAAAACCCTTGCCCTGAGGGTTGTGGGGGGTTGTCCTCCTCAAAAACATATTTTCTATCTGGAAATCAACTACGCTGAACAAAATGGCTATCTCAAAATTTTGATTGGATGTATTTGGGGGAATGATCGGCGTGGGGGGGCTAGTTGCCCTCCAATCACTTTCGACTATAAAAATGGCACTATCTTTTGAATTTGCAATCGAATGAGCCTTTTTTGAAGTTTCTACGACAACGCCTTTTATAAAAACCTTATATGCCCCAAGTGCATAACTTAAAACCCTTGCCCTGAGGGTTGTGGGGGGGGGTGTCCTCCTCAAAAACATATTTTCTATCTGAAAATCAACTACGTTTAACAAAATGGCTATCTCAAAATTTTGATTGGATGTGTGGGGAAACGGGGAAATGATGGGCGTGGGGGGGGGGGCTAGTTGCCCTCCAATAATTTTTGGCTATTAAAAAGGGCACTAGAACTCTCGATTTCCAATCGAAAGAGCCCCCTTTGAAGTTTCTACGACGACCCCTTCCGTATGAAGTGCCTCTGGGGAAAAAAAAATAAATAATAATAGAACATTGGAGCCGTATGGCCTTTACTATAGGCAACGCTACAGCGTTGCCTCTGATGTGTCTGGAATAGGCGAAGAAGAACCTTAAGGTTTCAAGCCGTGGCGGCTTTCCTGAAAATTTGTAATTTGTCTCGTTCATTAACTATTTTTTTTTTTTTGTCTCATGTAAACTTTCAAGGATTTCCATCACTTAATGTATCGAGGGTTTAATATTTAATGACAATAAACTGTAAGCAAGGAGCACTTCGAGAGGATGATGTTGAACTAAATTTAAATTTATATAGGAAGTTCCTTTTAAGCTACTACTACTACTAACAACACACCGCAGCACCAAACCACCTGAGACCAACAGAGCTACGCATGCTCTTCTTCCATCCCAATCTATTCAAAGCATCCCTTTTAACACCGTCCCAGGAAGTACCCATTTCCTTTAAATCTTTCTTTATGACGTCCTCCCACCCCAGACGAGGACGACCTGCTTTCCGTTTAGCTCTAGACTATTGGCCAAATAGGACAATCTTCTGCAATCTGTCATCCTTCATCCGCAGAACCTGCCGTAGCCCCCTCAACCTCTCTTTCACTATAGCCATAGAAAGCGGTATTGAACCACATTTTTCGTACAGCCTACAATTTGAAATATGGTCAGTCAGCCGGGTACCAGGAACAATCCTTAAGTAATTTCTCTGGAAAACATATAGTAAATCTTTATCCACTTTTCGGAGCACCCATGCTTCAGAGCCATATTTGACCACTGTCATCACTGTAGCTTCTAATATTCTAATCTTGGTATGCAGACTTTTCTTCTTATTCTTCCAAACTTTTTGTAACTGTGAAAAAACACCCTGAGCCTTGGCCATTCTACTTTTAACATCTTCACTGCTCCCCCGGTCTTTACTAATAATACTACCAAGGTAAGTGAAGCTGCACACCTGATCAATTTTTTCGCTCCCCAACGCCACCTTTTCATCTTCAGTTATTCCTAGCCTTAGTGACTTAGTCTTCTTAACATTGATTTTAAAACCTATTCTAGCACCCTGAACTCTAAACCTCAAAACCTCTACGCAAAACCTCTAAAAGTTCATTCATTTTGCTCACACTTTCATGTAGGATGCTTAAATCATCAGCATAATCTAAGTTTAGGAGACTTTTTCCTCCCCATTTGATTCCGTGGTCTCCCATTGTCTTTCATGTGCTTCTTAAGACAAATTCCATCAAAATAATCTAAATAAAGGGGGATGGAACACAACCCTGCTTAACTCCGGATTTAATACAAAACCAGCTGCTAACCTCATTTCCTACCTTAACCGCAGCAGTGTTATTCTCGCATTTAGCACTAATCACTTTAATGTATTTGTCTGGTATACCATACAAGGATAAAACCTTTGCTAAAGCTCTTCTATCAACAAAATCGAACGCTTGCTCATAATCTATAAAACTGAGGACCAAAGGTGTTTGACAACTCAGGCACTTATCAATCATTAACCTAAGAGTAAAAATTTGGTCGACAAATTCTCTACCTTTTCTAAAACTGCACTGTTCTTCTCTTAAAACTTTGTCTACAGCATCTCTCAGTTTAAAAAGTATGATATTACTAAGTAATTTGCTACCTACAGAGACCAGACTAATGCCTCGATAATTACCACACTCACTCTTATCACCTTTCTCATAAAGTGGCTTTCCTAAAATCGTTAGGTACTTCCTCTTTTTCAAAATCATATTCATACCCTTCAGTAGCTTATTTCTAACCTCAGAGCCACCGTATTTAAGAAACTCATTTACCATTCTATCAGCACCTGGAGCCTTATTATTTTTTAATCCTTTTAGTATTAAATATAAAAAAAACAGATTTTTTAAACTGAAAGTAAGGAGTGAAATTAGAACTTAAAACGAACAGAAATTATTCCGTATATAAAAGGGGCGGTCCCCTCCTCAACGCCTCGCTCTTTACGCTAAAGTTTAACTCTGTCTCACAACTTTATTTTTTATAACAATAAAAACTTTAGCATAAAGAGCTAGGCGTTAAGGAGGGGACCGCAGCTTTCATATTCGGAATAATTTCTGTTCGTTTTAAGTTTTAATGTTGCTCCTTATTTTAAGTTAAAAAAACCTGTTTTTTATATTTAAATTCTTAACGTTTTTGAATTAATGCAGCTTTGTTTTTGGCTCACCGAAAATGAATAATTGAAATGAAATTTGCATATTAATTTTACTTGTTATTTTTTTGGCTAAATGGCTTTCTCGAAATTTTGTTCTGACATAACTTACGAATTAATTGACGTAAAGAACTTATATATTCATATTTTTTTTATTACATATATAAGGGAGTTTGTCTTCTAGTCAATTCGTCGCCCTTTAAGCTAAAGTTCGAATTTTGTTCTAATCGCAAACCCCTGAATCACAAAGGCCGGTTAATTGGAATAGATAGCTCTTTTGAAAGTACTAAAAACAAACTTTAGCGTAAAGAGCGAGGTATTGAGTTGGGGGTGAACCCCCTAATATACGTAATAATTTCTGTTCGTTTTAAGTTTTAATGTTGCTGCTTACTTTCAGTGGTTGCTGCTTACTTTCAGGGGCATGAAATTCAAAATTCGAAACATATGTGCAGAATTATATCTCATTGGTTTTTAACAAGAAACAACAACTATTGGTACCAGTGGGTTCATCAGTTGTCCCTATTACAACTGACAAGTATATCTAACGATACCCCTACGGTAAAGAGGGGACTTTAAGGGTAAGATTCTTTCCGATTTCTACTAATTTCCAACAATCCTGCTGTTACTCAGCATCTGCTTGCTTCCTGCATTTTGCTTGGTTTCTGTATTCTGCTGTGCTTTGCTCATATTGCTTCTTTGAAATGTCTACCAGGAGCCAATCTGCTGCTGCTAATTCTAGGCCTGCTAACCCAAGTAATCCTGCCATTGCTACACCTGAGATTCAGACAGATATTACTAATTTGAAGAAGATGGCAAAGTCCATTGACGAAAATGTCTTTAAATCCCTGTTTACTACTGTTACAAAGAGCATTCAGTCACAAGTTCAATCCCTTGGTCTGCCTATGAAAGGTGACAAAGTTGACCTTAATTTGGCAGTAAAGGACTTGATGTCAGGCTCCATCCAGGAAGACATTAAACAGATGGTCAGTACACAGCTTCAAGCAATGGACTTTTCTGGTAAAATTGCAGACATTGAAAAAAAGCTTGCTGATCATATTGCTGCTCAAACTGATCAACTTAAGCAGCAAGAATTAAAAAATCAACTCATTGTATTTGGATTACCTGAGGATAGTACATTTGACAACCCTGAACCTAAGTTTTTGTCACTTTGCCAAGATAAGTTTCCTGGCATTAGTCTTTTGAACAGTGACATTGCGTTTGTGAAACGTATTAGAAAACGAGTTGGTAATAAAAATCGACCAGTTATTATTGAGTTCTGCAGCCTGAGAGCACGTTTCTTGCTTCTCAAAAATAAAAAGGACTTGAAAGGATCTGGTGTGGTCATTAATGAGCCTTTGACTAAACCTAGGCTTACCTTACTTTCACAAGCTAAAGGTCATTGTGGCAGGAATAATGCATGGGCTCTGAATGGTGAAATTTTTGTTAGAAGTGGAAGTAGGGTATTCAAAATATCATCCATTGGTGACATTAATGCCCTTCCTGATTTGCAAGAATCTTTTGCCAGTAATGTTTCAGAATGACTAGTGCTGCTTAACATAACTCTTCTCTTTACAACAAAATTTCATCTGCTTAGTTATTTTTTTTCCAACTTTTCTTTTTTTCTCTTTGGCTTGTTCTTTTTCCCTTGTCATCAAAATTATTACATGCAGTTTGTTTTTTACTTATTTTTCATGCTGTATTCTTCCTGTCCACGATAATTTAGCTTTATCTGTTTCCCCAGTTTTCCTAATTAATTAAAAAAAAAACTTTCCGAAAAATAAATTTTTCAAAGAAAAGTAAAGGCCATTTTAAACCTAAGCTCAGTTGATACGAATACCTGTTAAAATTCAAACTCAAAACGACCAGAAATTACTATTAAAGAATAAATGAAACCCAAAACGAACAGAAATTAAATAAACAATCATAGCAAAAAACATACAACAAGTAATAATATAAATGAATAACTAGATCTTAAAGCGAGTAGTGCTTAGATTGAATATGAAAATCAAGCTTAAAACGAAAACAAATGTTTTGCTATTAAAGTATAAATGAAACTTAAAACGAACAGAAATTAAATGAGAAATCAATGCGAACAACCATACAATATATATTAATGTAAATGAATAAATAAATCTTAAAACGAGTGAAACTTAAAAAGAATATGCAAATAGAGTTTGAATCGAATAAAAATAACTACAAACAAGAGTTTGGGTATCGCCTCACTGCAGAAGCCTAAAACCTACTGCGTCATTGGCGCTTTACTGAAAACGATTCTTTGAAATGTTTTCACTTTTGTAACTTTAAGAAATCAAAAATTAATTAAGATTTTAGGGAATAAATATCAGCATATGTATATTAAATTGACGATGCACATTTTTTTTCAGTAAACTCATTTGAATTTTTTTTCAGTAAAGTAAAAATTATATTCTGGCTTTTAGAAAGCATAGGGGTTTTGAACTCTACTCATATTAATTTATGCTCGTTTTGAGTTTGACTCTAATATTTATTTTAATTTTTGTTCGTTTTGGGTTTCATTTATTTATTGATATTGATTTGGGGTAGTTGTCTGCTTGGTAGATTATATGATAGTCCGGACGCCAGGTGTTGAAAATGTGAATCATACCACGACGGAATGGGGCTGCTATGAGAATTAGCCTACCCTCCACCCCCTAAATTGACCATGCGGATTCAAAAATACCACTGACACTTGCTTGCGAGTGGTGGAACACTCCGAAACTTGACATTTTATTATATTTTGGTGTTTCATGCAAGAAAATGCATGTTCCACAAAGTTTGAGGTGCAGTTTTCCACTGAAATAGAAATGCCTAGAAGCCATAGAATGTTTTCATAACAAACTAACACGATTAGTTAGAAAAAATGGCAGTTTTTAAAAAAAATGGCGAAAACTATATGAGTCTTGAACAGTCTTGGAAAGTATAAACAAAATCAAATTGAATATTAGATATATGATGATATTAATTGTTGAAAGATCCATCAGTTCAAGATTTTTTTTTCACTGTAATTTTTATTTTCATTTTCAATGCTGTAAGAACTGGAAAATAATAAATTTGTAATATACGAGTAATTCGTTTTCATTGAAGCACCAATGACGCAGAAGGCTTTAGGTTTTTACAGTTAAAGAAGGGGGCAGTATCCAAATTTTGTTGTAGTGAAACTATATTTGTCTTGACCAATCTTGAAAAGAACTAACAAATTAAACTGAATATTCGATGCATAATGATATTAATTGCTAAAAGCTCATCAGTTCAAAATTTTACTGTAATTTTAATATTTATTTTCAATATTAAGTACAAAAGGAAACATTTGTAATATAATTCGTTTTCAGTAAAGCGCCAATGACGCAGTAGGTTTTAGGCTTCAGCAGTGAGGCGATACCCAAACTCTTGTTTGTAGTTATTTTTATTCGATTCCAACTTGATTTGCATATTCTTTTTAAGTTTCACTCGTTTTAAGATTTATTTATTCATTTACATTAATATATATTGTATGTTTGTTCGCATTGATTGTATATTTAATTTCTGTTCGTTTTAAGTTTCATTTATACTTTAATAGCAAAACATTTGTTTTCGTTTTAAGTTTGATTTTCATATTCAATCCAAGCACTACTCGCTTTAAGATCTATTTATTCATTTATATTATTACTTGTTGTATGTTTTTTGCTATGATTGTTTATTTAATTTCTGTTCGTTTTGGGTTTCATTTATTCTTTAATAGTAATTTCTGGTCGTTTTGAGTTTGAATTTTAACAGGTATTCGTATCAACTGAGCTTAAGTTTAAAATGGCCTTTACTTTCCTTTGAAAAACTTATTTTTCGGAAATTTTTTTTTAATTAATTTTTGTTCGTTTTTGATTGCAAAAAGTTTCAAGTTTTTATGGCATGGAGGGGGGGGGTACTTACTGTCCGATTATTATTGACTTTAAAAAACAGATCTAGAACTTTCAATATAAATCGAATGAAGCTTTTTTCGAAGTCAATACGATTACCTCTTTGATAAAAACCTTATATATGAACAATAGACAGCTTGCATAACTTGTGGACAGCGATTAACAACAATGAATGGATTGAAAAAATAGCTCCAATAAGGGGGTTGAGACCATTTCACTTGCTGACACAAAGGGATCACGACTGTTTGGAATTGACCTTAATAGAATTTTGTGTGCCAAAGCAATTTTGCATCTATCACAGAGTATGCATTTTAATCTTAAAGTTGGATAATTATAATAGATTTCCTATGTGTTCTTCCCATACAAAACCCCTTCCCATAAGTTATAAACCCCCCTTAATAAGTTATGCCCCAGGGCATAACTTAAAACGCCTACCCCCGGGCCCTGGTGGGCTGCGTCGACACTGGAGTTTTTTGTTATCAGAACTTCGAACTATTTTAACAAAATGTCTATCTCAAAATTTTTATCTGATGCATTTATGGCTTGGAGGAGGGGGGGCTAGTTACCCTCCAATCTCTTTTGACTCTTAAAAAGTGAACAAGAACTTTCAATTTTCAGTCAAATGAGCCCTCTCTAAAGTTTATACGAGCATTTCTTCCATAAGAAATAATGGGAAGGATTCAGAGAATCCTTAAATTACAACCCTTGCCCTGAGGGCTGTGACGGAGTTGTCATCCTCAAAGACCTAATTTCCAGAACTTAAAACTACGTTTAATTAAATGGCTGTCTCAAAATTTTGATTGGATGTGTTTGGAAATGATGGGCGTCGGGGGGAGGGGGCTAGTTGCACTCCAATCACTTTGACTATTAAAAAGGGCACTAGCCCTTTAATTTCCAATCGAATGAGCCTGTTTTGAAGTTTCTACGACAACACCTTCTATAAAAACCTTATATGCCCCCAGGGCATAACTTAAGACCCTTGCCCTGAGGGTTGTGGGGGAGTGTCCTCCTCAAAAATATATTTTCTTTCTGGAAATCAACTACGCTGAACAAAATTTTGATTGGATGTGTTTGGGGAAATAATCGGCGTGGGGGGGGGGGAGGGGGGCTAGTTACACTCCAATCACTTTCGACTATTAAAAGGGCACTAGCCCTTTAATTTCCTATCGAATGAGCCTGTTTTGAAGTTTCTACAACAACGCCTTCTATAAAAACCTTATATGCCCCCAGGGCATAACTTAAAACCCTTGCCCTGAGGGTTGTGGGGGAGTGTCCTCCTCAAAATATATTTTCTATCTGGAAATCAACTACGCTGAACAAAATGGCTATCTCAAAATTTTGATTGGATGTTTTTGGGGAAATGATGGGCGTCGGGGGGGGGCTAGTTGCACTCCAATCACTTTCAACTATTAAAAATGGCACTAGCCCTTTAATTTCCAATCGAATGAGCCAGTTTTGAAGTTTCTACGAGAACGCCTTCTAAAAAAACCTTATATGCCCCCAGGTCATAACTTAAAACCCTTGCCCTGAGGGTTGTGGGGGAGTATCCTCCTCAAAAATATATTTTCTATCTGGAAATCCACTACGCTGAAATAAATGGCTATCTCAAAATTTTGATTGGAACGTTTTTGGGGGAGTGATGGGCGTGGGGGGGCTAGTTGCCCTCCAATCATTTTCGACTATTAAAAAGGGCACTATCCCTTTAATTTCCAATCGAATGAGCCTGTTTTGAAGTTTCTACGACAACGCCTTCTATAAAAACCTTATATGCCCCCAAGGCATAACTTAAAACCCTTGCTCTGAGGGTTATGGGGGAGTGTCCTCCTCAAAATATATTTTTTATCTGGAAATCAACTACGCTGAACAAAATGGCTATCTGAAAATTTTGATTGGATGTGTTTGGGGAAATGATGGGCGTGGGGGGAGGGCTAGTTACACTCCAATCACTTTCGACTATTAAAAAGGGCACTAGCTCTTTAATTTCCAATCGAATGAACCTGTTTTGAAGTTTCTACGACAACGCCTTCTATAAAAACCTTATATGCCCCAGGGCATAACTTAAAACCCTTGCCCTGAGGGTTTTGGGGGAGTATCCTCCTCAAAATATATTTTCTATCTGGAAATCAACTACGCTGAACAAAATGGCTATCTCAAAATTTTGATTGGATGTGTTTGGGGGAATGATGGGAGTGGGGGGGGGGGGGTGGGGGGAATTGCCCTCCAATCATTTTCGACTATTAAAAAGGGCACTAGCCCTTTAATTTCCAATCGAATGAGCCTGTTTTGAATTTTCTACAACAACGCCTTCTATAAAAACCTTATATCCCCCAGGGCATAACTTAAAACCCTTGCCCTGAGGGTTGTGGGGGAGTGTCCTCCTCAAAAATATATTTTCTATCTGGAAATCAACTACGCTGAACAAAATGGCTATCTGAAAATTTTGATTGGAAAGGGTTTGGGGAAATGATGGGCGTGGGGGGGGGGGGGGAGGTGAGCTAGTTACACTCCAATCACTTTCGACTATTAAAAAGGGCACTAGCTCTTTAATTTCCAATCGAATGAGCCTGTTTTGAAGTTTCTACGACAACGCCTTCTATAAAAACCTTATATGCCCCCAGGGCATAACTTAAACCCTTGCCCTGAGGGTTGTGGGGGAGTATCCTCCTCAAAAATAATTTTCTATCTGGAAATCAACTACGCTGAACAAAATGGCTATCTCAAAATTTTGATTGGATGTGTTTGGGGGAATGATGGGCGTGGGGGGGCTAGTTGCCCTCCAATCATTTTTGACTATTAAAAAGGGCACTAGAACTCTCGATTTCCAATCGAATGAGCCTGTTTTGAATTTTCTACGACAGTGCCTTCTATAAAAACCTTATATGCCCCCAGGGCATAACTTAAAACCCTTGCCCTGAGGGTTGTGGGGGAGTGTCCTCCTCAAAAATATATTTTTTATCTGGAAATCAACTACGCTGAACAAAATGGCTATCACAAAATTTTGATTGGATGTGTTTGGGGGAATAATGGGCGTGGGGGGGGGGCTAGTTGCCCTCCAATCACTTTCGACTATTAAAAAGGGCACTAGCTTTTTGAATTTCCAATCAAATGAACCTTTTTTGAAGTTTCTACGACAACGCCTTCTATAAAAACCTTATATGCCCCCAGGGTATAACTTAAAACCCTTGCCCTGAGGGTTGTGGGGGAGTGTCCTCCTCAAAAATATATTTTCTATCTGGAAATCAACTACGCTGAACAAAATGGCTATCTCAAAATTTTGATTGGATGTGTTTGGGGAAATGATGGGCGTGGGGGGGGAGGTTGCTAGTTACACTCCAATCACTTTCGATTATTAAAAAGGGCACTAGCCCTTTAATTTCCAATCGATTGAGCCTGTTTTGAAGTTTCTACGACAACGCTTTCTATAAAAACCTTATATGCCCCCAGGGCATAGCTTAAAACCCTTGCCCTGAGGGTTGTGGGGGAGTGTCCTCCTCAAAAATATATTTTCTATCTGGAAATCAACTATGCTGAACAAAATGGCTATCTCAAAATTTTGATTGGATGCGTTTGGGGGAATTGTGGGCGTGGGGGGGGTAGTTGCCCTCCAATCATTTTCGACTATTAAAAAGGGCACTAGAACTCTCGATTCGAATCGAATGATCCCCCTTTGAAGTTTCTACGACAACCACTTCCATATGAAGTGCCTCTGGGAAAAAAAAAATAATAATAAATAATAAATAATAAAACATTAGAGCCGTATGGCCTTTACTATAGGCAACGCTACAGCGTTGCCTCTGATATTGGATAATGAAAATGGATGATACTCAGGATTGTTTCCTAACTAAACTTTCTCTTCTAGATTCAGTGTGTTTTGATTCACCTTTTGTTTCTAGTGATGATAGTGAAAATGAACCTCTGTTAAAATCTTCATCAGTCTGATTGTTGTTACCATTCTTATCAACTGCCCTCAATGTCTTCTGTTAAAAACTTTAATTTGTTTACTTTGAATGTGCAAGGTTTAAGGTACAAATGGGATAATGTTCTGCAATATATTGGTGGTATCAACTGCCCTTATGATGTAGTAGGTCTCACAGAGACCTGGCTTTCTTCAAGTGATGATATGTCTATGTATGACATACAAGGTTTTACTGCATACCACTCAACTAGATCTCTAACTAAGTGCTCTGGTGGTATATCCCTTTTTGTCAGAAGTAATCTTAATGTTGTGAGACGTTCAGATCTTGAGAAGATTTTTGATCCAGTCATAAATAATAGAAGTGTGTATGCTTTGATTGTTGACCTGTCATGTGATACAGTAGGTTGTGACACTATTTGTTTATGTTATAAGCCTCCACCTTTCCCAATTGCGAAATTTTCTGAATTAATTGATGAAATGTACTCAGTTGATAAGCTTGCTTCAAGAAATGTTTTTATGCTTGGAGACTTTAACTGCAATTTATTGAAAATTGGGTGTGATAATGAGTCTGACCGTTTTTTTTGAATCTATTTCTTCCTCTGGCCTTCTTCCTTGCATTTTCTTTCCTGCTCGTGGTAATCCAGTCAGATCTTCGGCAACTCTGATTGACAACATTTTTCTGTCTTCTAAAAATGATATTAAATTTTCCTCTGGTATTATTTTCTCTGATCTTTCTGACCATTTTCCAATTTATTGTTCTGTTCCCAAATTAAAAATGCTGAGCCAAGAGGATACCAGAGGTGAGTCTTATTCAAGAATTTATAGTCAGAGCAATGTTCATAACCTTATGTCTGATCTTAGGGCTAGTATTGGTGTTCAGTAATGAAATCTGATGATGTTAATAGGGCTTCAGCCTCATTGATGAGTCGGCTGACAACACTAATTGAAAAAAAATTTCCCCTTGTAAAATCTTCAAGTAAATATAAACCCAAGATGCCTTGGATGTCTCCTAGTCTTGTGAGATCAACAATTCAGAAGTCAGAGCTTTTTAAGCTGGCTTGCAAAAGCCTTGATCCTGATGATTTATCAAACTATAAGCATTATAAGAATGTATTAACATCAACAATTAGACTAGCTAAGAAGAATTATTTTTTGTTGAAAATTCAGGAATGCAAAGGTAATTTATAGAAAGTTTGGAGTGTAGTTAATGAAGCCTTATCTCGTAGGAAACAATCAAAGAAACATCCTACTGCCTTCAAGAATGCAGATAGTTCAACTATTGAAAAAGCAGCTGTACCTAGTGCCTTCAACTCTTACTTTACCACCCTACCAACTGTTAAGACCCCCTCCTTTCCTAAACTAGGTAAATCTTCACTAGCTGAGAGAAGTATTTTTCTAACTCCTTGTACAAGCATAGAGATCTGTGATTTTATTTCTTCTTTAAGTAGCAGTAACACAGCTGATGTGTTTGGACTAACAAACCATGTGCTTAAGTCTGTTTCTTCTTATGTTGTTGAACCTCTTACCCATATTTTTAATCTATCTATTTCAAAAGGTGTATACCCTAATTCGTTTAAAATTACAAGAGTACTCCCTCTTTTTAAGAAGGGCGACCCCAGCTTAGTGTCAAATTATAGACCTATATCAATTCTCCCAAATTTCTCAAAATTACTTGAAAAAGTTGTGCCTAAGAGGCTTTTTTCATTCCTGTCTACTGGTGCTTCAATTGGAAGCGGTTCTGTTCTGTCTGATCACCAGTATGGCTTCTGACCTAAACTCTCTACTGCATGTGCTCTAGTTGACGTTACAGAATTCGTGCGTGTTAACATAGACAAGAATCGTTGTGTTCTAGGACTATTTCTTGATTTTTATAAGGCTTTCAACATGGTAGATCATTTTGTCTTACTGGGAAAACTGTCTCTACTTGGAGTTCGGGGAATTGCCTTTGAATGGTTTAAATCTTACCTGTCTAATAGATCTCAGTTTGTGTGTTATGATAGGAAATGTTCTGATCTAGCTTCGGTTTCCAAAGGGGTACAGTTTCGGTACAGGGTTCGGTTTCTCAAGGCTCAGTTTTGGGACCACTCCTCTTTCTTATTTATATTAATGACCTTCCTCCATCTCCCAACCTTGATACCCACACTGTTTTGTTTGCAGACGATAGTAATTTTTTTGTGGTTTCCAATGATCTGCCCTCTGCTGTTGCTAAGGCTCAGCTTCTGCTCAACCATGTGCGTGATTGGTGTGAGCAGAACGGGATGCTGTTGAATAGCTCTAAGACTAGTATTATTCATTTTCGAACCCCATACCACATGTCTGAACCTTCCCCAACAATCTTTGTTTTTTATGGTACTGATATAATTCCCCAGTGCTCTTGTGTTAAACTTCTTGGTGTGCATGTTGATTGTTTTCTTTCTTTCAAAACTCATATTTCCTATACACATTCTATAATTTCTCGTCAAGTGTCTATGCTTCATCGTGCCAATCAATTTCTTCCTCCCGATGTAATGCTTTCTCTTTACTATGCATTTGTCCTTCCTTATCTTTCTTATTGCTGCACTGTATGGGGCAATACTAACTATTCTTCCCTTCGGCAACTCCGAACAGCACAGAATAGAGCGGTGAAGGCAACTTTTCGCCTACCCCGACTCAATCCTACAGCTGATCTTTACAGTGATACAGGTCTAGATGCCTTAGATGTGGTTATCAAGAAGCAGAACCTAAAACTAGCTCTTCGAGCCTTCAATTTCTCGCTTCCTCCAAACATCTTATCCTACTTTGATCTAGCATCAACACGTAAGTGCCAGACTTTGCTTCGGAGCTCTGTTCACCAATTTCGGCTGCCTAAAAGGGTATCCTCAGCAGCTCAGAGGTCACCAATTTATAGAGCAATTGCTCTTTGGAACTCTATTCCCAGTGAACTTTCTCTTATCAAAAACTCTTCTTCCCTTTGCAGAAAAATATTCTCTAAGGCTTGAAGTAATTTCGTTTTTTTTTCTTTATTTCTTTATTCATTTTGCTTTATCTATTTTTTCCGCTTTACTTTATATAGTTTTTTTTTCTTTTCTCCTCTCTCATTATGTTGAATGAGATTCGAACCCCGTTGTTTAATAATATTATTAATGGTTTGGATTTTTAATAAATTACAGGACATTTTCAGTTCGGATAAAATTAAGTCAAAGGTTATTGTGTAGCAGTTGTTTGTTTTTTGTTGTTGTTTTTTTTTTTGATTTTTCTCGCATTGTGTTTATATTTTTGAGATATGGTTGTATTTTTTTTTCCTTCCCTGATTTGTTTTGTGTGGATTTTGTGATTGATACGAGGTCCTCTACAAGCTATGCTTCTTGGGACCTCTAGCGCTTAAGTGTATTTATGTATTTATTGTAGTATTTAATAAATTGAATTGAATTTAATTTAATTTCTGATCGTTTTTTAAATAATGCTGGGAAATCCGGCACCCCTTCATAGAAATGTCGCTTCCCCCAAGGAAATATACTCCATGGAAAGATCCTCCCCCGTAAACCCCTCCTTTGACCCACCCCCACAGAAAAAGATCCCTCCTGAAAACGTCTGTATACTTCACATCAACCAATACTATAGGTAAACAATGGACAAAGTTCATAACCTGCAGCCCTACTACCGGGAACTGTGGGCGATTAAGTCAGCCTCAAAGACATATTTATTAAATTTTCGACTATGCTGAATAAAATGGCTATCTCAAAATTTTGATTGGGTGACTTTTGGAAAAATATGAGCGTGGGAGGGGGCCAAGTTGCCCTCCAATTTCTTTGGTCACTTAAAAAGGGCACTAGAACTTTTAATTTCCGTTCGAATGAGCCCTCTCACGATATTATTGGACTACTGGATCAACATGCTCACCCCTGGGGAAAAAAAACAAAACAACAAACAAACATAAACACGCATCCGTGATCTTTCTTCTGGCAAAAATGCAAAATTCCACATTTTTGCAAAGAGGAGCTTGAAACTTCTATAGTAGGGTTCTCTCATACGCTGAGTCTGATGGTGTGAGTTTCATTTAAGTTCTATGAGTTTTAGGGGTTGTCTCCCCCTTTTTTCAAAAATAAGGCAAATTTTCTCAGGCATGTAACTTTTGATGGGTAAGATTAAACTTGATGAAACTTATATATTTGAAATCAGCATAAAAATCTAATTCTTCTGATGTATCTTTTGGTATCAAAAATTCGTTTTTTAGAGTTTCGGTTACTATTGAGCCGGGTCGCTCCTTACTTACAGTTCGTTACCACGAGCTGTTTGACTGTCGCTAATTCTTCCTCACAAAAAAATCTTCCTTCCCATCCAAGGTATCACAAACTTTTTCATTTTCCTCTATATTTTTTCCTGCAACTCTATCTTGATTTAGCAAATTCTCAGAATGTTCTGCCCATCTCTCTTTAACCCTTTCCTTATCACTAACTAATTATCACTAGTTCCTATCTTTAACTGGGACAAGTCCGGATTGACTACTCCCTCTCAATTGATTAACATGCCAGTACAATATTTTACAATTACGCCGTCTAGCTCAATCTTCCAGATCCTCGGCAATTTTTTTTCCAGATCCTTCTAAGCTGGTCTTTGCGTATTCCTTATTTTAATTATTTAAAACTCATAGAACGCATCTTCCATGCAACACACAAACGTTGGCAATACATTAAATCCTTATGGTATTAAATAAAAAAAATAAGTTTATTTTAACTGAAAGTAAGGAGCGACATTAAAACTTAAAACGAACAGAAATTATTCCTTAAATGAAAGGAGCTGTCCCCTCCTTAACGCCTCGCTCTTTACGCTAAAGTTTTTTATTGTTTTATAAAATAGAGTTGTGAGAAAGAGTCAAACTTTAGCGTAAAGAGTGAGGCGTTGACGAGGGAAAAGCCCCTTTCATATACAAAATCTCAGCATAATCATGGTTGCAGCTACCGCTGCAACCATGATTATGCTGATGATCTACACAACCTAGATGGAAATATTAGCAAAATAAACAAACTTCTAGAGGTTTTCCGAGTTCAGTATACTAGATTGGCTTTGGAAATTAACGTTAAGAAAAATAAACGCAAAGGCTAGGAATAAGTGAAGATGAAAAGGTGACGTTGGATAATGAAAAGATCAATCAAGTGGATAGTTTCACTTACCGCAACGCAATGGGAGAAGACGAAATCAACTGGGGAAGTAAGACTTTCCAGGACTTGGATTATGTTGAAGATTTAAGAAAGCTAGATAGTGTGAGTAAAATAAATGAATTTTAGAGGTTTTGAGAGTTCAGGGTGCAAGAATAGGTTTGAGAGTTTATGTCACTTACTGTTAATTACTATGACTGATTTGGAGCACTGATGGCAACTGAAGGTAAAGATGGGACATTTGGTAACGAGAAGATCGATCAAGTGGACAGATTCAATTACCTAGGTAGTATCATAGGCAGCGCAATAATGCTGTCTAAGTAAAGGGTAATGTGGGCACAATGTATTGTTGTTTTTTTTAAGACCAGGGCACTTCGTATAGAAGGAGTTGTCGTAGAAACTTCAAAAGGGGCTCATTCGATTGGAAATTGAAAGGGCTAGTGCCCGTTATAATAGCCGAAACTTATTGGAGGGCAACCAGCCTCCCCCCATACCCATCATTTCCCCAAACACATCCAATCAAAATTTAGATAGCCATTTCGTTCAGCGTAGTTGAAAGGTCTGGAAATTCTGTCTTTGAGGATGACAACGCCCCCACAGCACTCAGGACAAGGGTTTTAAGTTATGCCCTTGGGACATATAAGGTTTATATAGAAAGGGTGGTCGCATAAATTTTGGAGGGGGCTCATTGGACTAATAATCAGAAGTTCTAGAGCCCTTTACTGTTTTTTTTTACCAGGGCACTTCAGATAGAAGGAGTTGTCGTATAAACTTCAAAAGGGGCTATATCGATAGGAAATTGCAACGTTTAGTGCCCTTTTTAATGTCCGAAGCGATTGGACGGCAACCAGACCCCCTCCTACACCATTCATTTCCTCAAATACACAAAATAAATTTTTTTGATATCTATTTTGTTCATGAAAGGTCCAGTAATTGTGTCTTTGAATATGAAAACCCCCCAAAGCCTTCAGGGCAAGAGTTGCGAGTTATGAACCGGGGGCACATAAGGTTTATATAAAAAGGGGGGTCGTATAAACTTCGGAGGGTGCTCATTGGATTGGAAATAAGAAGTTCCAGGGTCCTTTTTAAGAGTCAGAGTGATCTGAGGACAACTAGCCTCCTTAAGGTTTATTCTCCCCAAATTTTTCAGATAGAAATTTTGAGATAGTCATTTACTCAAAAAACAGTCAAAAGTTCATATAGCAGGGCCTTCGCGATTGGCAAAACCCCCCAGAGTATGGGGGCAAGAGTTGTAAGCTATTCCCCAGGTGTATATAAGCTTTTTATGGAACGAGTGGTTGTATGAACTTTAGAGGATGGTCACTTGATTGGAAATTTAAAGTTCTAGTTTCCTTTTGATAGTCAAAGTAATGGAGGGAAAATAGCCCCCCTTCCTTCCCTGACACCCTCTTTTCCCAAAACGTATCGGGTCAAAATTGTGAGATAGCCATTTAGTTCAGAATAGTCCAAAGAGCATATAACAACGCCTTCAGGATGGCCTTTTCTAGTGGCCTTTGAAGAGTCAAAAGTTATCAGAGGGAAACTAATCCTCCCCTAACATCCTATTTTCCTCTAATGTGACTGATTAGAAGTTTAAGATAGCCGTTTTGTCCTAAACATTTCAAAGATCAGATAACAAAGCTCCAGGTTCGATACAACCCTCCAGAGCCCAGGGGCAAGAGTTGTAAGTTATACCACGGTCATATAAGGTTCTTATGGAGCAGATGACCGCACAGAATTCAGATTAGATGGGGCTAATTTAATTGGAAGTCGGAAGATCTAGTGCCCTTTTTAAGAGTCAAAAGTGAGCGGAGTGCAACCAGTCCCTCCCCCACAAGCCTATCATTCACCAAAACACATTTGATCCAAATTTTAAGAGAAATATTTTGTTCACCATTTTTGAAAGGTCCTGTAATTATATCTTTCGAAAACAGTCAAAAGTTCATATAGCAGGGCCTTCGGGATTGGCAAAACCCCCCAGAGTATGTATGAACTTTAGAGGAGGGTCACTTGGTTGGAAATTTAAAGTTCTAGTTTCCTTGTAATAGTCAAAGTGATGGAGGGGAAACTATCCCCCTTCCTTCCCTGACACCCTCTTTTCCCCAAACGCATCGGGTCAAAATTGTGAGATAGCCATTTAGTTTACAATAGTCCAAAGAGCATATAACAACAACTTCAGGATGGCCTTTTCTAGTGGCCTTTATAGAGTCAAAAGTTATCAGAGGGAAACTACCCCCCCCTCCCTAACACCCTATTTTCCTCTAATGTGACTGAGTAGAAGAAGTTTAAGATAGCCGTTTTGTCCTAAACATTTCAAAGATCAGATAACAAAGCTCCAAGGTCGAAACAACCATCCAGAACCCAGGGGCAAGGGTTATAAGTTATACCACGGTCATTTAAGGTTCTTATGGAGCAGATGAACGCACAGAATTCAGATTAGATGGGGCTAATTTGATTGGAAGTCGGAAGATCTAGTGCCCCTTTTAAGAGTCAAAAGCGAACGTAGTGCAGCCAGTCCCTCCCCCACAAGCCTATCATTCACCAAAACACATTTGATCAAAATTTTAAGAGAAACATTTTGTTCAGCATTTTTGAAAGGTCCTGTAATTATATCTTTGGGGATGTCAACCTCGACACAGTTCTCAAGTTAAGGGCTGTAAGTTAGACAATTTGTTCATTGTTTACATACAGTATACGTTAATGAGAAAGGAATGCATGTTTGAACTTTATTTTCCAAAAAGACAAAGGGAGTTCAGGTGAGCCTTTTAGAGAATGTTGAGGGGAGTGTTAATCTATATCAAATGGAAATAATTTCCTTTCAGGAAATTATAAGGGAGATGATCAAAAAGGGAATATTTGCATGCTGCCACTACTACTACAACTACTACTACTGCTACCACAATTACTACAACTACCACATTATTCCATTTACAATATTCGGGGGAAATCTGAACTAAATCAAAGACTCTCAAGAAATGATTTGGTTATTAATTTTGAACTTTTAGAGAATGCTAAAAAGGGAAAATCATCTCACCGAAACACAATATGTGCACGCTACTATTAGTAATTCTACCTTCAACTACTACTACTACTTCAACTACTCCTTCTATTGGAACTACTTGTAAAGGCAATACGTTAATACTGCTGTTGCTACTAGTACTACCGCTAAAAACTATTGATACTACTATTAGTAATGCTAATACTACTGCTATGACTACTATTACAGCTATCCTTAAGGGTATGAAGGTGACATTTTCAAGTTGTTTTTTTTTTGGGGGGGGGGGGGTTGAGCTTGATCACAACACGTCATCTGTAAGCAGGTTGTCAAAAGAGTGTAGCAGCAATATCTTAAGACAGTTTGGTGTGTGAAGTTGAAACTAACAGGGCTTATTGTGGGGGATGTAGAACTAACCAAAAGAAAATATTTGCATCCTATTGCTACTGCTTCTACTCATACTACTACTACTGCTACTATAATACTACTATTACTACTACCATTACTGTTACTACAGCTAAGGCTACTACTATTAATTCTACTGCCATTACTACTACTGCTGCTACTAGAACTAAATATATTAAGGGCAAAAATTTGGGACATATTGAAACTGTATGGAACTAAATCGAAACATACCATGCCCACACAGGTTGTTAAAAAGGTCGTATCAAAAATACTTCAGGAACGGTTCATGGTATTAAGTTTAATATTTCAGCGCGTGTTGAAGAAACCAAAGGTGCTATACACATGCTGCAACTAATGCTACTACAACTATTGCTACTACGCAAGCTAAGAGTATTAAGGTGTAGCTTTCAAGAATTATTTAGGTGGATGCTGATCTAAATCAAAAAGTTCCTGTGTCATTTCAAGAGTCAAAAGAGAATGGAGGGCAAGCAGCCCTCCTCTCATGCCCATTCATTCTCAAAGCACACCCAGTCAAAATTTTTAGCCAGTCATTTTGTTCAGCATGGTAGAACGGTCCAGTAACTATGTCTCTAGGGACATTGGGTATGTTAACCCCCAACAATTATGTAATCGGTCCATAATGCTTTAAAACTGAATGTTGCTTTCAAACTATATCAAAAGGCACTGTGTGCATGGTTGCCGATAAGACACCTCAGCAATATATAAAAAACGACTGGGGGTGTCTAGTTGAAACTTTCGGGACTACTACTATTATTATTTCTGCTCTTAATTTAAATAAATCAAAAGAGTGTAGGTGTATCCAAGTTTCAAAGAGCATAGAAAAGAATTTTTTGGGAATGATATTACGTTTTATTTTTCAGGTCAGCTTGAGGAGGTATAATAGTAAATTAAACAATATTATTTGGGTTAGGATTAAACATTGGTGAAAACGTTTCTCCGACATACAAATAGCAAGCCAAACTATGGATTCTTATAGAAAAAAAACACAAAGATATAAAATAATTTTTTCAACGAAGAAAACTATTTCAATAAAAAACTAATGAAAATTAGTTTAAAAAACTTTTCTATAAAAAAGTTTTTCAAAGAAAGTAAAGAGCTCCATTAAACCTGAAATGAGCAGAAATTAAAGTCAAATAATCTTCCAAGCGTAAAACTACCACAAATCACCATCAATAAATAAATGAAACCAAAAAGGAACAGAAATTACAGTAAAGAACCGAGTCAAACTCAAAACAAGCAAATAATAACATGAGTAATGCTGACAACCCCCATGCCTTCTCAAGACCCGAATATAATTTGAAATTTACTGAAAAAAAATGTCCATGGATTTTCAGTTTAATATACATATACCGATATTTATTCATTAAATTTTCAAGAATGCTTATTTAAAAAAAAAGTGAAAAGATTAAAAAAAAAGTGAAAACATTTAAAATATATTTTATTTTCAAAGGAGTGTTTTTTAAAAGTTGAAAAAAGATTGGAAGAATAGGAAAATAAGTCTGCGAACTAAGATTAGAATGTTGGAAGCTACAGTGATCAATCAAACAGTTCGTGGTAACGAACTGTAAGTAAGGAGCGACCCGGCTCAATAGTAACCGAAACTCTAAAAAACGGAATTTTGATACCAATAGATGCATCAAAAGAATCATATTTTAATGTTGATTTTAAATATACAACCTTCATTAAGTTAAAGTTCTACCCATCAAAAGTTACGCGCCTGAGAAAATTTGCCTGATTTTCGAAAAAGGGGAAAACACCCCCTAAAAATTATAGAACCTTAATGAAAATCACACCATCAAATTCAGCGTATCACAGAGCCCTACTGTAGAGGTTTCAAGCTCCTATCTGCAAAAATGTGGAATTTTTTATTTTTTACCAGAAGAAAGATCACGGATGCGTGTTTGTTTGTTTTTTTTGTTTTGTTTTTTTCCCCGGGGGTGATCGTATCGATCCAGCGGTCCTGGTCCTACAATATTTTGGAAGGGCTCATTCCAACGGAAATTAAGAGCTATAGTGCCCTTTTTAAGTGACCAAAAAAATGGAGGGCAACTAGGCCCCCTCCCACGCTCATTTTCTTCCCAAAGTCACCCGATCAAAATTTTTAGATAGCCATTTTGTTCTGCATGGTCAAAAATATAATAACTATGCCTTTTAGCATGATCTAATCCCCCAAAGTCCCCGGGGGAGGGCTAAAAAGTTATGAACTTCGCCCAATGTTTACATATAGTATTGGTTATTGGGAAGTATACAGATGTTTTCAGGGTTTTTTTCTGGTAATGAGGGGGGGGGGTTGATCAGAGGTTATGTGGGAGGATCTTTCTAATGAGGAAGTTTTCATGAGGGGAGGGACATTGCTATGAAGGGGGCACTGGATTTCCCAGCATTATTTAAAAAAAATGATCAGAAATTAAATAAAAAAACAAGTTTTTCAAATGAAAGTAAGGAGCAATATCAAAACTTAAAACGAACAGAAATTGTAACGTATATGATTGGGTTCACCCCCTAGTCAATACCTCGCTCTTTAAGCCAAAATTTTTTAGTGCTTTCATAAGAGCTATTAATCATAGGCAGCGCGCTAGCGCTGCCTAAGTAAAGAACGATGTGGGCACAATGTGTTGTTTTTTCTTCAGCCAGGCACTTCGTATCGAAGGAGTTGTCGTAGAAACTTCGAAAAGGGCTCATTCGATTCAGAATGGAGTGGCTAGTGCCCTTTTTAAAAGTCGAAAGTGATTGGAGGGCAACTAGCCCCCTCCCCACGCCCATCATTCCCCCAAACACATCCAATCAAAATTTTGAGATAGCCATTTTGTTAATCGTAGTTGATTTCCAGATAGAAAATATCTTTTTGAGGAGGACATTCCCCCAAAACCCTTGGGGCAAGGGTTTTAAGTTATGCCCTGAGGGCATATAAGAACGATGTTGGCACAATGTACTATGTATCATTTTTTTTTTTAGAGCAGGGCACTTCATATGGAAGGAGTCGTCGTAGAAACTTCAAAAGGGAGTCATTCGATTGGAAATTGAGAGTTTTGGTGCCCTTTTTAATAGTCGAAAGTGATTGGAGGGCAACTAGCCCCCCCACGCCCATCATTTCCCCAAACACATCCAATCAAAATTTTGAGATAGATATTTTGTTCAGCGTAGTTGATTTCCAGACAGGAAATATGTTTTTGAGGAGCACACTCCCCCACAACCCTCATGGCAAGGGTTTCAAGTTATGCCCTGGGGCAATGTAAGGTTTTTATAGAAGGCGTTGACGTAGAAACTTCAAAAAAGGCTCATTCGATTGAAAATTCAAAGGGCTAGTGCCCTTTTTAATAGTAGAAAGTGATTGGAGGGCAACTAGCCCCCCCCCCCTCCCCCCCACACCAATCATTTCCCTAAACCCCCCAATGTTTTTGAGTAGGACACTCCCCCACAACTCTCACGGCAAGGGTTTTTAAGTTATGCCCTGGGGGCATATAAGGTTTTTATAGAAGGCGTTGTCGTAAAAAGTTCAAAAAAGGCTCATTCGATTGGAAATTCAAAGTCGAAATAGTCGAAAGTGATTTCGACTTTTTAATAGTCGAAAGTGATTGGAGGGCAACTACCACCCCCCCCCACGCCCATCATTTCCTCAAACACATCCAATCAAAATTTAGAGATAGCCATTTTGTTCAGCGTAGTTGATTTCCAGATAGAAAATATGTTTTTGAGGAGGACACTCCCCCACAGCCCTCAGGGCAAGGGTTTTAAGTTATGCCCTGGGGGCATGTAAGGTTTTTAAAGAAGGCGTTGTCGTAGAAAATTCAAAAATAAAGCTCATTCGATTGCAAATTCAAAGGGCTTGTGCCCTTTTTAATAGTCGAAAGTAATTGGAGGGCAACTAGCCCTCCCCCCACCCATCATTCCCCCAAACACATCCAATCAAATTTTTGAGATAGCCATTTTGTTGAGCGTAGTAGATTTCCAGATAGAAATGTACTTTTGAGGAGGACACTCCCCACAACCCTCAGGGCAAGGATTATAAGTTATGCCCTGGGGGCATATAAGGTTTTTATACAAGGCGTTGTCGTAGAAACTTCAAAAAGGCTCATTCGATTAGAAATTCAAAGGGCTATTGCCCTTTTTAATAGTCGAAACTGTTTGGAGGGCAACTAGCCCCCCCCCCCCCCCCTCACGCCCATCATTCCCCAAACACATCCAATCAAAACTTTGAGATAGCCATTTTGTTCAGCGTAGTTGATTTCCAGATAGAAAATATGTTTTTTGAGGAGGATACACCCCACAGCTCTCAGGGCAGTTAAGTTATGCCCTGGGGGCAAAAGGTTTTTATGGAAGGCGTTGTCGTAGAAACTTCAAAAAAAGCTCATTCGATTGGAAATTCAAAGGGCTAGTGCCCTTCTTAATATTCAAAAGTGATTGGAGGGCAACTAGCCCCCCCCCTCACGTCCATCATTCCCCCAAACACATCCAATCAAAATTTTGAGATTTTGTTCAGCGTAGATGGTTTCCAGATAGAAAATATGTTTTTGAGGAGGATACTCCCCACGGCCTTCAGGGCAAGGGTTTTAAGTTATGCTCTGGGGGCATAAGGTTTTTATAGAAGGCGTTGTTGTAGAAACTTCAAAAAAAGCTCATTCGATTGGAAATTCAAAGGGCTAGTGCCCTTTTTAATAGTCAAAAGTGATTGGAGGGCAACTAGCCCCCCTCACGCCCATCATTCCCCCAAACACATCCAATCAAAATTTTGAGATAGCCATTTTGTTCAGCGTAGTTGATTTCCAGATAGAAAATATGCTTTGAGGAGGGCACTCCCCCACAACCTTCAGGGCAAGGGTTATAAGTTATACCCTGGGGGCATATAAGGTTTTTATTGAAATCTTTGTCGTAGAAACTTGAGAAAGGGCTCATTCAATTTGAAATTCAAAGGGCTAGTACCATTTTTAATAGTCGAAAGTGAATGCACTTCGTATCGAAGGAGTTGTCGTGGGAACTTCGAGAAGGGTTCATTCGATTGAAAATAGAAAGGGCTGATGCCTTTTTTAATATTCGAAAGTAATTGGAGGGCAACTAGTCCCCCTTCCACTCCCACCCTCCCACGCCCACCCTCCCATATGTTGCCTTAAGATTAAATCAAAATGCACTGTGATAATGCTAATTCCCAATAAGGCATCTCAGCAGTATCCCAAGTACGACTGAGGGTATTATGTTCAAACTTTCGGGGCTACTTCTGCTCTTAAAATTTAACCAAATCAAAATAGTGTAAGTTTATCCAAGCTATCAAAGAAAGTAAACATATTTTTTGCGAATGGTATCAAGTTTTCCATTTCAGGTCATTTAGAGGAGGTATGAAACTAAATTAAACAGTACTATTTGTGTCCAGATTTATAAAAGGGTGTATGTTGTTAAAAATTGCTGAAAATTTTTCTCCAGCATACAAATAGCAGGCCAAACTATAAAGTCTTAAAAAACGAAAAGATTTAAAGTATTATTTTCTTTTTCCCTGAAAAGACTATGTCAATATAAAACGAACAGAAATTAATTAAAGGAAACTTTTTCCACAAAATAAGTTTTTCAAAGAAAAGTAAAGAACTCCATTAAACAAAAAATGAGCAAAAATAAAATCAAATAATCTATCAAGCGTGTAACTACCACAAATCAGCATCGATAAATAAATGAAACCCAAAACGAACAGAAATTACAATAGATAACCGAGTCAAACTCAAAACAAGCAGAAATTAACATAAGTTGGGCGCAAAATCCCTATGCCTTCCCAAGGCCAGAACAAAATTTGCACTTTACTGAAAAAATACAAATGAATGTGCATCGTCAGTTTAATATACATATACTGATATTTAGTAATCAAAATGTTAATATTATTTTATTTATTAAAGTTATAAAAGTAAAAACATTTATATTTTTTCTGATCTGACTTTGATCTGACTTTATTAAGGATTATTGGGGTGGGGTATTAGTAGAAAAAGGACACGGGACGGAGGCTGGTTGCCTTCCAATGACTTTCGACTCTTATATAGGGTAAAAATAATTTCCAATTTCCTTTCTAGAACCTCAACTTGAAAATAAATTTTACATCTCTTATGAATTCATCATTTTCAGACATTAATTATTATCCTAAGGGAATATGATTTTGAATATACAAGTTTGAGATTTAATCGAGTGTTTTTACACTTTGTCTAACAAACATAAAATTAGTCAATTGCTTTGGAAAATGAGCTTATCTGAATCCCCAAATTTGGTCACATCCGCATCTAACAAGCTTTTAATTTTTCTGTTTCAAAAAGATATCGGGAAAATTAAATTTTTTATTCTCTAACAGCTTGGTCTAAATCACGTATTTTACTTACATCGTATAGTTTTTGCTCTGATTGTATTGTAATTCATAAGCTTGTTCAAATATTATACAAAATTCAGAATTTGTTTTGGGTTCGAAATGATGGAGATCTCTTGTAATACTGTCAGCTGACAAGTTTTTAAAACTTAATCCTGTAAAATTTGCAAATCGTCCTATTTTTGAAGAGTAGCTATATACTTTTCCATAAGAATTATCTGGCTTTTTTATATTCTTAAGGGGTAGCAACTATGTGATTTTTGTTGTGGTAGTAAAAATGCATTGTTCACTTCACTCTAAATATAGTGTGTTAATGGAGTGTCAATGGGTAAGATATTTGAGTAAGGAGATTTTGGGGTGGATGAGGAGGAAGAAAAACTTGCGTGGAAAAATTGCTGAGAAATGGGTGTTTTACTAGAATTAGGAGTCTGGCGAGGTTTTTTCGTGTGGGTGTGACCCACCGTAAGGGTATTATAAGATCGCTTTGTTTATTTGTATTAGTGTTTTAAATGGTGTTTTTTCTTGTTTTGGTCGTTTTGTTAAAAAGCTTAAATTGTTTAAATTGTATTTTTTATTGTGTTTGTGTGTTGTTCGTTTTTTGTAGCCTTCTACTTGTTTTTTTTTCGTGTGTCAGATATGATACTATATTACTACTATAGCTTGGAAACAGCCATAACAAATCAGTTTTGATCACACACTGCATCACCATTGGACTATGAACACCTCTAACTAGTTCCTGCCACTCACTAAACGGGTTATCAGGGCTCTCTAGAAGTAGAATCCCTCCTAGAAATCGTTAAAGACGGGTGGGAGGATACAAAGCTAAGCTTTGGTTGAAGGTGGCAATTTCTCCCTCCCCATATACTAGCTGGCTAGACCACTGGAAAAATCTTGTCTACACCAGTAATCAGACAGTAAGTACATGGACACATGGTCAGACACATGAAAAAATACAAATGACAGACAGTCAGACACATGGTCTCAACCTTTTCATTATTTTATCCGTCTTTTTGTTTTATGAAGCACACTGATCTAGTTTTGGAGCCTCTCATATGCAAATAAAACCCATATGACACGCAGAGTATGTATATGCAAGAGAATAAGAAATATAAAATATATACCTGAACCGTATGTCCAATAGCTTCTAGTAAATCTATGAGTCGAGTAAAACCGTATGTTGCAACTCTGCACTGCTTTCCGTAATGTCGATGATAATTCGGCACAAACTTAGAAAAAGGAATTCGACAATTTGGATTGCTTCTCAACAGATCAATAACTTCACGACTAAGCATTTCCAACTCAGTGGCAAGGCTCAAATTCAAAGGTTTTGCAGCTGAAGAACCTACCAAACATTTTAGTTAAGGCAAAAAAATAAATGAATCTGTTAACGTTAGTGTAGAAATCAAAATCTTCGTTACAAAAAAGGCGCCGTGAAACCAAACTGAGGTAAAGAGAGAAGTAAAATATACTGCTACCATTTCACTGATGTCAAAGTACTTTTCTTTTTTATAGTGTTATCCTTGCCTTGTTATACCCTTCTAATTTTCCCGTATTATCATTGGCAGCACATTAGGACTGCCTAAGCAAAGAATAACGTGGATTCCATGGGGTTTGGCGTACCCCCCGGAAAAATCCTCCCCCACAATATTTAGCTGCCACAGAGAAGGTACACAATAGGAACCTCAAAACGTCTATCAGATGTCCTAAGGGGTAACAAAAAGACCAGATATCAAAAATCGTTCTAGGCCAAGGGCCGGTTAGTCCCCAATCACTTTCAACTTAAAAAAAAAGAAAGAACTAGAACTCTCAATTTCCAGTCTAATTAGCATCCTTCGAAGTTTCTACGACCACGAGGAGGATTTTAGGGATGTGAAGAGGGCAGGCCCCTCTTATGCGGAATAAATTCTGCTCATTTTGGGGTTCAATATTACTCTTTACATTCATAATAACAGCGTAGACCAGAAATGTTCTCGCAAATATATCATTTTCTACCTTTTCTTAGAGCTAATTTGTATTTTTCTGAAGGTTCAATGAGAATTAGGATGTTTTGGCATTAAAGTGCACCCTTGGAGGCATCTATCATTCACCGGTGAATGTTTGAAATTCCTTTTTCTCTGCTTGGATTCAATTAGCTCTATGAGTCAGCTTTTTCAGTCTTATGCAAACTATGATCGTAAAAGTTAAATTTAGGTTGGGTTAGATTATGTTAGTTTAGGCTAGATTAGATTAGAGTCCTACTACTAACAAATCATCGCAGCACCAAGCCGCCTGAGGCCAACGCATCTGCGCACGCTCCTCCTCCATCCCAATCTATTCAAAACCTCCCTTTTTACACACACCCCCCCCAGGAAGTTCCCATTTCTTTTAAATCTTTCTTTAGGACCTCCTACCACCCCAACCGCGGACGAGTTACTTTCCATTTAGCCCGAGACAGTTGGCCGATAAGGACAATCTTTGGCAATCTGTCATCCTTCATCCGTAGAATGTGCCCTAGCCATCTCAACCTTTCTCTCATTATAGCCCTAGAAAGTGGGATCTAACCACACTTTTCGTACAACCTACTGTTTGAAATACGGTCAGTCAGCCTGGTACCCAGAACAATCCATAGGTCTTCACTGTAGCTTCCAATATTCTAATCTTGGTTTGCAAAATTATCTTCGTTTTCTTACAAACTTGTTTTAACTGTTTAAAAACACCCTGAGCCTTGACTATTATACTGTTAACATCTTCACTGCTCCCACCGTCTTTACTAGTAAACTTGGCTTGAATAACAGGGAAAATATATTGGCTTGAAAATCAAGAAAAGTGACTGAAACCACGATATTCTCCACATAAGGCATGTTTTTTCTTTCCATTTTTTTTCTCCTCGGCTAGCTGGGCACTGGAAAATCATAGAGAGCTATATAATGGCTCATTTTAAAGGAAATTGCTACATCTAGTGCTTCTTATAATTAAAAATAAAATAGTTTTTAAAAGAGAATCAATTTTGACAAAAAAAATGCATTTTGTGTACAAGCTTGATGAATGACATTATAATCATATAATAACCGTATATGACGCAAAAAGTAATAGTACAGGAATAATAAGGTTTGACCAGGAACAATTTGATAAAGTAAAACTTTCTTCACTACCCAGACAAAAAAAATCACTGAAAAACATATCCAAAATCCCCATCTCTAACTCGTTGCGAATTTTTTTTTCGCCGTTTTTGTAAATTTATTTTTTTTTTCGAAAAAAAATTAAATATCACGAAACTGGTGGTTGATATGTCTTTCTGTATCAGATTTAAAAACTGAAACGATATCTGATGTTCTTTTCTCCGAAATATCAAAAAATAAATCAGAAATACTCTGTTTTTTGAACAAAAATGAACAAATTTTAAGGTTTTAGGTAAAAAAAACAAGCGTTCGATAGAAGTTTCTAGATCAGTTTTGAGTTGACAAACTAGGTTTTCTGAGATACTTCAAGATTTTTGTAATACCCATCCTCCCCACCCTTCCCCAAAAACCTTGCTCTTCGCAGGCATTTTAGATGAAAATCCATTCACCGTCATCACCATAAAAAACGACGTGGTAAAAATTATCTGTAATAAAAAGTAAGAAAATTGCACATCTGATTGATCAAAGGAACAAAAATCACAGGGAAAATTAAATCACAGGCTTAAAGCTCATCCTCAGAAAATTCACCTTCTTGACACTTCGCGTTGTTGTACGAAACTCCTCTACATACTCGACAAGCTATGGTGCATTCCAGGCCATTTTTCTGGCAGGAGCATCTCTCACCGTCACAACCATCAGCTCGGCAAGAACACTTCACTGTCTTTAGAAGATGAGGAGGAGCAGCGGGGAGAATCCGTTTTTTTTTTTCCTCAAAAACTTCGTTGCCTTGAAGATTCCATCCCTAGCTTAGGGGGTCAACCGTGTTCCCTAGCCAAACATGAACCTGGCTGTAGAATCGGAACGAATCATACTTCGCTGCCATCATAGTCGGTGGCAGCTCTTGTGGGTGTACGAATGGGGTGGCAGTATTGACTTTCCTCTGGAAAACTTGGTTCTTGGCAGTGTCAAGACTTGGTAGATCCTGGCACTTGTAGAGTATCAGCAACGATTTCTCTCCCGTCGCAGCTATCTCATCATGAGATGCAGATTTTTGGTAAACAGGGTACCGGCGTCTCTGAAACTCGAGCTGGATAACAATAGCTGAAGAGCTTTTCCTTTTCCGATGCCATAAAGGTGCGATGTTGTGTCGCAACCCAGTATGGCGTGACAGAACGGCATCAGCTGGTAAACTACAGATCCTAGCTTATCTTTTATCTGACAAACATCCCAAGCTGAGCATTCACTTCCGAATTTCTCTTCTGGCGAGAAGTAAACTCGATTTGAACTCGTGTCTACATGACAGATGAGGAGGACAAGAACATCCGGGTCATCAGCAACCACAATGGTGTCACTATGGAGTGCAGTTTCCGTAACCTTCTTCACTATGTCTAGATCAGCATCTCCTTCAGAGTGGTATACATCGTAACCACTGGCTACCAGAGCGTTTCCAAGAATCTTCAGAAAACGCGATTTGTTCTCTTTGCATGAAAGAAACTCCTCTTTCTTTATGCAAAGATTAATGTATTCGGTAAAAAACACATCGTGGCCGACAGATCCAGCTCAACGCAAATGGGTTGCATCTTTGATTGACGGACCACCGTTGCATTCGTCGGAGACGACAACTACACGGGGATACTTTTTTTTCGACATAATGAATGTACGAAGACCTGATAGCCTTGTATGTGGAAGCGACCTTCCACGGGATCTGATGGAGAAGGGCACCCCCTTTATAAGACGAAGCTGGTAATTCCCACTGGTCTTTGGGACTGAGCATCAAACCCACGTGGCTGATAGACTGCTTTTGCTAGCTCGGGCCTGTTGGCCTTTCGCATGAATCCATTTGTTTCGAAAAGAGAAGGAGGAACGGTACAGAGCTCAAACTGGACATAATCTTCCTTGAGACTAGATCTCTGGGCAACGATAATGAACCTCTGAAAAAGTAGCGCCGGGTCGATATGCGCCGCCTCAGAAGAGCCCGACTTTTTTATGGTCATCAGAGTCACTTGGTCTTTCTTTTTAAAGACGTGTTCCTTCAAGGTCTTTTCTGACATATTGTCTAAGATTTTCTTCCCAGCAGATTCAGCTTCGTCAACATTCACGCCTGGAGATAAAGTTACTCCATTTGCAACGTTTCTCAGTTGTACATTGCCTTTGAATGGGGATGACACTTCGAAGAAATCTACCAACTTCGCAGTATCTTCACAGTCACGGGTTTGTCTGTTCGGACTCAATCACGATGCTGCTCGCTTGTAGAGTAGCCGATATTCGTCAGATTCTGCATCAACAGGTTGACCTAAAGACCCGCCGGCCTCGATAGGACCCAAATCGCTCTCTTTTCTTCAGTCATGCCACCACAACCAGTGAGTCCTCTCGATGTCTTTAGGCTTCGCATGTACTCTTATTCAATAACTAAGTCTGCTGAGAGGCCGGCCCAGCGCTGATCTGACCTTCTAATCGTGTGTCCTTACTCACTGAAAATCTGAAACATTTTTGGGTGACGACTGGGAAGTTTAGTCATCTCTTGGATGTACAACCAGACAGATTTCACGTAAAGGTTGTGCCCAGATGCGGCTAGGTAGGGAAGCATTTCTGCTGTAACCTGCAAATGCAGGTCCCATAGGCCCAGCCTCTCGGCACGTATAAACTTGAGAAGCTTTTCAACAATGTCAAGGTACTGCAGCCAGAGCTTTGCTGTTGGTGATCTCGTAGGTCTTCAATCTTCTGTTTGATAATACTTTCCAGTAGTCCCAGCTCTGGTGCTTTGCCATGGTCTCTGAGGGACATTTTTCCCTCAAGGGTGTCGTTGAAGAGTTTCTCAAGGCTGAAAGTATCCAAAGTTTCCGCATCTTGTCCTAAAAGATGAGCATAGAGAGCCGAGCTCACGAGAATGTGAGCTCTAATAGCTCTAGAAATTGCTTTCCCAGAGAGTATATGTGGTACCGTTGCCGGTGCGTATACTATTTCTAAGATTTCTTTGAGCCAACTGTCTTGCATCAGGTGCCCTATGCATCCGACGAAGCTCATGATCAAGTGAAAGCCTCCGAGTTGGATGATAATGTTGTCCAGCTCATTCGACACGTCGGACTTGATAATCTTCATTGTCTTCCACGAAAGTGGCTGATCAAATGTGACGACTGGCATAAATCCGTATTTCCTCCCCTGACAAGCAGTGAAGCACCGGGTTGAGTATAGGCATGACTCATTGCTAGAAGGCAGAACGATCATGGGAAAAAAATAATACTTGCCTTGTCGCAAGGGGTTTGTGCATCTTCGTCCAGCGAGTGCGGGAAAACTGATTGCACAAAACCATTCCAGTTAGGTCTTGGGCTCTTGAAAAACCATGATGACAACAAGAGCTGTTCAAAGAATGCGAACGGATCATTCACAATGGTCTGTGATAGAATCTCGTACCGAATCTGAGAAAGCACCGCTTCACTTATCCGAAAAGGGTAAATAGGGAGTCGACCTTTGAGCGTCACGGTGTCTAGAGAAACACTCCCTCTTGGGATTGGTACCACTCTGCTTTTCAGAGGGGGAGTGACAGATGCTAGGATTGACAATACCGTGGAAAGTACCCTTTCCGTGAATCGTGCATATATCGTGATCTGCACTATCAGCTATATGTTGCACCACGTGTTCAGATGTAACACCGTCAAGACTAAATCCTTGATCTACTGCTGCACAACGCTTGAACCTTTGAACTTCGGCGTATGGCGAGCAGAACCAATGACTGTGCAAAGTGTTGATTAAGAACTTTGATTTGGTGATCTAGCTGAACCTCTAAACCAAGTTGAAGAGGGCAGATGACTGCGCGTGGACGAACTCCTTGAACAATGGAGCCGCCGATGGCAAGGACTTTGAATGACACTTTAGTACCAACAAACAGCTCCTCCAGAAGGACCTTGGGTCTATAAGGTAAGGAGTGCCAGTTTGTGGGGTTCACACGATGAAGTCCTTATGGTCAATGCAGGAAACATTTCGACAGCAGCCGAATTTATCATGGCTCTGCAAACTTTCAATAGGGAGCCAACAGTTTCTAGAAAAACATGTCCACTCAAGTGGTGGAAGTCTCGTGCTATGGGGTCCGTGCTATGTGTATATTCATTTATGTAATCGAAGTTTGTTTTTATTGTTTGATTTTACATTATTTGAATTTTGAAAAAAAAGTTATACAAATACCTTTTATTTAACATTTGCGTTACTGAACTTCGGCAAATCCACGAGATAGCAAAAAACTGATCCGAATTATCGATATCGATATATCGAATATCAAAAGTAAAAATATCGATATGTCGATAAATCAAAATATCGCCCAACGCTATTTTGAACTATGCTGAAAAAAATGTCCGTCTCAAAATTTTAGCTGCCCCCAATTTTTGGTCACTTAAAAAGGGCTCAAGAAGTTTTGATTTCCTTTCCAATGAGCCTTCTGCCGATCTTCTAGGACCATTGGTTCGATACGATTCCCCATATGTCACCATTGCGAAACCTACAACCTTTTAACCAGGGACTATGGAGGGTCATATCATTACCAAAAGCATATTTATTATACCTTTGAACTATGCTGAAAAAACGGCTACCTTAAAATTTTGGTCTGACGACTTTGGGGGGGGGACGTTCAGGGGGGGGGGGGAGCTACCAGCCCCTCAGTGTTTTTGGTCACTAAAAAGCGTACTAGAACTTTTAATTTCCGTTCGAATGAGCTCTATGCCAATCTTCTAGGACCATTGGTTCGATACGATCACCTTTGGGGAAAAACATATATAATTTTTTTTTTTTAACAAACACGCATCCGTGATCTTTCTTCGGGATGCAAAATTCCATATTTTTGAATATAGGAGCTTGAAACCACCTTTAAAGTGGGGTTCTCTAATATGCTGAATCTGACGGTGTGATTTTCATTAAGATCGATTGATGTTTCGGGTGTGTTTTCCCCTTTTTTCAAAAAATAGGCAACTTTTTTTCAGGCTTGTGACTTTTGATGGGTAACATTAAACTTAAAGAGCTTTATGCATTTTGAATCAGCATAAAAATTCAAATCTTTTGATATCAAAACTTTGCTTCTTAAAGTTTCAGTTACTAATGAGCCGGGCTGTCTTCCGAGGACAGAAAACAAAAAGGATCCTCATTCAAATTTCTTGCAAAACGGATAACTACGAGGCGTTTTATCTTTCTTTGCATGTTGACATTTACCTTTATTTTAGTTTTACTCAATTTTCAATTGCTTATCGCAACTTAATTCAATGTGTTCTCTTCTTTCTAGTTTTTTTTTTAACTTTGAGAGTTGAGTTTATTTTCGAGTTTTATTGATTTCCTACATGCCTTTGTCATTGACCTACTAATTTTTTTTTTACAATTATGT
>CM051267.1:17061753-17299253 GCA_027921565.1 Artemia sinica | reverse complement strand
GGCGAAGATGCCAGAGCATACCCTCATTCAAGTACATGTTTGTTGTAGCATCATTAAAGGAAGAAGTTAATTTTCTTTTCGGATTTTTATTCCGTTCAGAAATTAGCGTGACTGTCATTCCCTTATTTCCCTTCCTTTTTAGGTTTAATGTATAAAATACTAATTGCAGCAGAATAGCTAACAACACCCAAAGAAATTAAATCCTCATAGCGCTAATTAATCCATATTTTATGCTCATTATTACACAACATATAAATATACTGTACGAAAGCTAATTCTCCTTTATTAAATCATTTACAGATAAACAGAGATTATCTATAGTTTATAGACTATAGCTACTAACGACAGCTATCGTTGGCAAAAAAAAAAAAACGCTTGTGCCTTTACACAATATCCGAAACTTTAACAGTATTGCCATGTAAAATAAGCAGATGGAAGGAAAAAGTTTTGTCAGTGTTATTTTAAGATGGAAAAAACCTGCAGATTATTTGAGATTAACCCCTAGCTTCTTGAATATCATCAGCAACTGTAATTTATTTAGAGTGAAATTAAGTTTTCCTGCAATTAAAGTGAGACCAACTTTTCAAGTTCAACACAAAAATTCCTCTTTGATCACGTAAATTCTTAATAAAATGTAATTAATTAAATCAATTAAGAGAACACAAGGCAACAAGAAACGATGCACCGCAGAAACACTTGCTGCTTTGGAAGATAAGAAAAAAACCTCCAACAGTATCCAGAGAATTGTGCAAGACAAACTGGCTAGGAGGGACGAAAATGCCTACTGGTCAACCTTGGCCAAAGAGTTAGAGGAGGACGCAGCCATAAATGAGACCCACAAACCGCATCAGATCTTTAAAGAGCTTAGTATGAAAAGGGGCAGTACCGGAGAAGACGTGAAAACAAAAGATGGAACCAATATACCAAACCGCCAAGAAAGACTGGATCGGTGGAAAGCATTTCAAAGACCTGTTAATTAGAACAAGACAGACTAAACTCCAAGCACTGGACAAAGTCCCTCATCCAATGACACTACCACTAGAGGAGCAGTACCCATTTGGTATATCACCGCCGTCAACAGAAGAAGTTAGAAATGCATAGAATCCTTAAAAAGAAACAAATTCCCAGACGAGGACTCCCTGCCTGCAGAAACTTATAAAACAAGCCCTACGCTCGTGGAAACCGTGACAGACCTACTTTGTAAAATCTGGAATGCAAATTATGTCTCCCAGGACTGGCTCAACACCACTAAATTCCCATCTTCAAAAGAGGAGATAAAGCCGAATACAAGACCGAGGAATTTCACTGATTGACAGAGGTTTTTGCAATATTTGTCATAAACCGTTTCAGAAAGGAACGAGAGCAACAGACAAGAAAGAACCATGCTGGGCTCTCCTCAGGGATGGGGTGTGTTGATCACATTTTCATACTGCGACTCCTCCTCCACCATAAATTCATTCACGAACAAGACACCGTCACAATCATTCTTGACTTCATCGCCGCATTTGACTTTATACTCTGGCCTATTCTCTGGCAGATAATGTTTGAAGATGGTGTTCCAACTAAATTGGTAGACCTGCTCAAAACTTATTAAGAAGATACAAAGAGCAATGTCTGAGAAGATCGTGAACTAACGGAACTCTTTGAAATATAGTATGGTGTTCGCCAAGGCTGTCCAGCGTCATAATGTATTCTATTATGAAGAACACTTTGAACGAATAAGATGGCTTGGCATTTTCAGCCGAAGAAAGCGTTGCTGACCGCAAATATACAGATGATGGTATTCTCCTATCCGACTCAGCACTGAAAGCGGGAGAAATGATAAAAAGAGTGGCGGTTACTGTATATATGGCAGGTCTCGCAATCAGCATCCCAAATACTAAATACATATCAACCGAGAATGATACCAACTCTTTTACCCATCTTAATAGAGATCCTATTGACAGAGTCAAAGAGTTCAAATATCTGGGAGCACTTATGAATCTTAAAGGTGGAGCATCAAACGATTTTCAAGCTCGGATCATCAAAGCCTGGCGTGCCTTCATCAAACTGCGCAAACTCTTGTGTCGAAATGACCAATTGAGCTCAAAACGAAACTCAGAATATACTTTGCATTTGTACGCTCCATACTCCTATACGGCTGCGAGACATGGCCATTAAGGGCAGAGGAAGAAGGACAAGTAAACGTTCTAGACCAAAAATACCAATGAGCTATTTGCAACGTCCGACGGTCACGACGAATCAGCAACCACGAGCTCGTAAAGATATGAGGACAAAAACTTACAATGTCAAGCATAATCAAGAAAAGACGTCTGAAGTGGCTTAGCCTTCTGATGGGACACCCAGAGGAGATCCTAACACGCCAGGTCCTTACTGTAGTGCCTCCCTCCTCCTTGAGGAAAAAACAGGGAGGCCAAATCAAGTCAGGGCGAAACATAGTCAAGAAGGACGTCGAACCACTGGGTGGTTTCCCGGAAATATGGCTGCAAGTGGGACAAGTAGTGGCTTCAACTCTTTTGACTGCAGATAGAGAACAGCTCAATTTGGAGGAGCCTGGTCCAACAACTCCCTAGTACCAAGTTGGTCTGAATAGCCTGTGCCTCGTCTTAAGTAAGTAAGTAAATAACTGACGAGGCCCCATTCATAAATTAAACACTTAAATACGTATACACTAGATTATACAGAAAAGGCACTGAAATATAGGAGCGGGCAAAGAGCCATAATCGATTTAACAAGAATGATGGAATCAATAAGTTTTGATTCTTAGACCTACCGAACCGACTTGGCTCTGTGTCAACTGCTTCAAACATCTCATGAAACCTTTGCTAGATGGAAGAAAGGCACAACAAGGTCACAAATCAGATGTTGTTTATCGTCTATTATAAATTAACAGGTCTTTGATCCCAGTTCAGCTCATATGTGTAAAATCCATTCCATGAGGATTTTCTTCCCCATCATCACTGGTATGTAACTTCAATAATTAATTCATGTGATCAAAGACAAATTTTAAGTTTAAAAAGTAATCGACCAATCTTTCTTCAAGGAAAAATTCACATTACTACAAAGCTTATTACAAGTATTCTAACTTCAAAAGATGATGATACAATGGGAGACTCATCCAGTCCACTAGCATCGTTTAACTCGTCTAGGAAGAATTACATTGCGGTTTTCTTTGCAGAACTTTCTCATATTAGGCATAAAAGATAACGCTGTGGTATTTACAATAAAGAAATAAATTTCTACTCTTCTACCTAATTTCTAAATATTAAAAAATATTAAAAAAATATTAAAGAAAATAAATAAAAAATTAAAAAAAAAATTAACTTCTGACATTCTATTGTCCCAAATCACGAAAACGCGCTCAGCCAGCTCCGATTCGGGATAGTTAGCTTCAAATGAATTAACTGTGTAATCTATTCCCTTTGCATCCCTAATAACCAATTCTGGATCTCATACATTAAGACAGATGGCATGACTTCATTTACAACTGAAAGCTTTTCTCTGAAACCCAACTCTTAAATAGCAATACCAACTAACAATTTTTTGTTAGTCCGTGGAAACATAGGTGTTAGCTTGCAAAATTGTTCACTAGCAACTCTCATATACGAATTAATTAGGCAGGAATTAGCAAAAAATTCAAGCTAAGTATAAAAGTATATTAGCAGTCATGAATTCTCTACCAAGACAGATAGCATAGAAACTAGACATCCTACGCTGCTACATTATCAGTTTTTGAATATTACCCTTCGAGTTCTCCAACCGCAATTTAATCTGTTAGAGAAATTTCTTAACAATGTTAGATAACAATTTTCTCTAGCTCTCGGAAACACCATTGTTAGTAGGCTTCTAATACATAACGTGTCTCATTCGTGACTTGTCAGAAAAAAATATAAAACGATAAAAAAAAGAAACACAAAGAATCCACTTAATATTGCAGAATTGTAGCAAGAATAAGAGAAAAAACATAGGTGCTTCTTAAGGGACTATTACAACTTTATTCTTGAAGTTTTGTTGTTATTGTTTGCAATAAAACAATTTTGATTTTCTTGACTTCCACTATTAGGCTGCTCTGTAGCCGAGTAACCCAATCTGATTCCTCGGTTAGGAAAAATTTTCTGAATCCAATTGAAAACAGTATGAAGTGACTTTGAAAAATGAAAAAAACTGATTTAGAAGAAGGAAAACCCTTTCATCAGTATTGTTAACAAATTAGGATATCCAAGGATAGCTTCTCTTATTGACATCTGTCCAAGCTATTATAAAATAGATAAAAAAAACAAATTCTGTCATTACATTCAAACTTAGAGCGAATATGGTTACCCAAAATAATATTTCATAATGCTCAAGTTTGATAACACCAATAGCGCATTTTCTGTAAAAGAAAAAAAATATTGGCATATTACTTCCTGCCTATAGAGAAAAACAATTCAATTAATTTACTTGATTTCAAAGGGATATTGTACAGCAGGGTATATTTTTAATGGATTCAAAGGCTTTCCGTAATCTAACATGGGACCCTTTTTTTTCATTCAGAAACAGAGCAATTTTAAATCTAGGAAACGTTTATATTCAGTTCACAAAATAAGGACTGAGTGCAATTTTTGACAATGCGGAAAGAGATAGGTGAGCTTGATACACATAATGAGGGCAGAATTTTAAAATTAACAGCAAAGCAATTGCTTATGCAAGAGCTTCCTTCAATCTGCTATTTCTAACAGGAACAAAATTTTGAATTTCTTCATACAATAGATTATAAAATCGTTGAAATTGATTTTTAAGACCTTTCATAATTAGGAAATGCGCCTATTGACACTAGATACTTCCACATATACAACACAGACATTTTTCACATCTCTAACATGAACACTACTTATGATGATGAGGGAAAGACTGATGAACCCGAACATATCAAATCTTAAAATATAAAAATCTGACAATGCCAGAGACAAACAAACGAATAAAAAAACAACAGAAATATATTTTAAAACACAATTTTTAAACGAGGAAAATGAATCTTATCTAATCCTCTTATTGCCGTAAAAGATGTAAAGTTCGATCTAAATTTACTTTAAAAGGCTTATATTACACATTATATGTGTATATATAAATATATATATATATATATATATATATATATATATATATATATATATATATATATATAGTATATATATATATATATATATTATATATATATACATTATATATATATATATATACATTATACATATATATATATATATATATATATATATATATATATATATATATATATATATATATATATATATATATATATATATATATATATTATATATATATATATATATATATATATATATATATATATATATATATATATATATATATATATATATATATATATATATATATATATATATATATATATATATATATATATATATATTATATATATTATATATATTGTGCGTGTACACACACATATGTGTGTTTGCGTGTGTATACATAGTTAGTATAGCATAGTATATAGAATATAATATAATATCCAAACCCGATGAACATACACTACACACCCTTTCGCTTTTTTACAAATGGTCTTTTGTGTTCATTTAATATACAAATTTAGGTTTCTTCATGTTGATAAATGTTTATTATCGAAAAGACCAAGTGGAAAGAAAGTGAAAGAGAAAAAGGTTTTAATTCTTTTATACTACTTCAGTTAACATCTCAGCCACCTCCAACCAGAGCCCATAAATAAATACAGAACCAGTTTCTAATTAAACTAAGTGCCAACAGGTAACGAATATTCTGCCTAGCGTTTTTCACATTGCTGAACAGTAAATTCAGTCAACAATAACCCACAGACCAGCTTCGTTCCATGGATAGCTGCAGGATCATCGATGTATTGAGGTGTCCGTATTTAGCGGGCACTTAGCTTTAGAAAATATAGGTCAAAATTTGTTCACAATTTAGACAAAACACTTTTTAAATACACATGCTACACAATTTCCAAACGTCTCTGGAAAGCCATCACCAAATTCCTACCAAATGAGTCTTCATTTTCGGAGACCTCAGTGATTTCCAAATGTTTTACGCCACTTGACGGCATTTTGACCAATTTGACTCCTCGAACTCGCGTAACCAGATGCTCTAATGGAACACCGTGCACTTCATCCTTGGCAACTGGTAATGGACCGTATACAGCTTTGTAACAGTCAGGAAGACTGCAACGAAAAAAACAAATACTAAGAGGAATCTACCATAAAGATCCAATGACACGCCCCCCCCCCCCTTTATAGTCGGTATATATAAATTTATAAGGTCTCAATTGAATGAACTCAGTCACTTGAAGCTCAAGATTGCTGTGTAGCCTATACTAACGATTATTTTGGAGGAACTAAATATATCTTTAGGGACAAATGCAACATCGTGCAGCAATCCTTTAAGATAGTTCTAAACGGATTGGCCATCTCATAATTTTCAATCAACTGTATTTTGGGTCCCTTCGGGCTAAAACTGATGTTTTTAGCCAAAAATGGCAGAAATCATAACTTTATTATGGAGTTATATTTTTTTTTATTATTATTTAAAAGGGTACTAGAACTATCAAGTTGAACCAGAATGATCAATCTTCTAAAATTCTACGATCACTGGTTAGATACGGTCGCTACTAGAATGAGAGAAAAAAAACGTATCCGAGACCACCCTTCTCAGGGTAAATACCAAATTTCCTGTTCCGTACATAAGAACTGGAAATCTCTAATTCCTGATTCTCAGCTATACTAAATTCGAGGGGCTATTTTCATCAGGATTACTCATTTTTTAATCATGTAAATACTATTATGCTAATAACTTTAAAGCATATGATTTTTATGTATTTGGAATCACAATTAAAAGTGAATTTATTTAATATACCTATTGTCAATAAAATATATTTTTCTAGAGGTCCAATTCAGATACCATTGCCACGGGTCGCATTTTACTTACGTTCGTTACAAGGGATTGTTTGATCACAAAGAAAAGAGAGTACTTTTTGATATCGACAAGAAGAAAAGACGAAAATAAATTATGTGTTATTTTTGGCAGAAATAAATTAAATTAATGAATCATACCTCAGGTTCATCATTTTCAGGTACATCAGGTTCATCATTTTTAGATATATACTCAAATTTCAAAAAAAAAAAAAAACATGAACAGTTATTCAGATATCGCCATAAACTTTTAGTAAACAAATATAGCGGCCATCAAACGACGTAGGATGTTGCTTGAAAACAGGTGCATAAGAAGGGGGTGTTTATAGTTTAAGTGGGAAATACAGCGGGGGGGGGGTCATCTCATCATATATTTTATTAGTTATTTTCAGATGTTAATTTTATAAAAATTTCCAAAAATATTTTTCAAAGAAAAGTGAAACGATGTTAAAACCTAAAAAGAGCAGAAATGAATCCGTACACAAATTAAGCTGAAAATATAAAAAAATATTATATTATAGTGAATAACTGAGACCTCTGATGAACAGAAATTAAGACCAATATTCAAGAAAAACTTGTAACGAACAGAAATAACCACAGATCATCACATTTTGGCTTCATTTTAAGTTTAGTCACAGTAACCGGAAATATGATAATGAGACCCGAGATACATCTTAACATTTCGACCACCGCCGATCCCACCCAAAACCTTCCAACGTACATGGTATCAATCATAGTAGAAAAAGTGGATACTAAATATGTATATTTCCTATCTAGCTTGTACGTGGATAGATAAGCAAGACAAAGGAACCGACAACAAGAAAAAGACCTTCCTCAGCCCTCGCCCTTTACGCTAGTCTTAAGTTCTTTAAAAATAATTCTCATTCAAATTCGAAGGCCATCGTGTTTAAGTAGCCTTTCTTAGAGAATTGCGACAAAAACTCAAACTTAGCGTAAAGATCTAGGATTGAGGAAAGGGTAGTCCCCTCATATAAGGGACAATTTCTTGTCATTTCAAGTTTTAATGTTGCACCTTACTTTAAGCTGAAAAAAAACTTTTTTTTATTTCTGACCGTTTTTTAAATAATACCTGGCAACCACCCCCCCCCCCGTTCCTGTAAAAAATTTACACCAGAAACTTTCACCTACACGAAAAATTGTCCCCATGGAAAATCCCCCCCCCCGCAGATAATTCCTCCCCATTTTTTTTATATTTCCTATAATAAATACTATAAATGTGAAGAATGAGGAAATTGCGTAGCTTGCAGCTCTATTCCCAGGGTCTATGGGGGTCACTTAATTCCCAAAGGCAAAGTTATTAGACCTTTCTCTATTGAATTGAATGGCAATCTCAAAATTTTGGTCGGATGTGTTTGGGGAAAGGGGACATTGAAGGGGGCTTGTTGCCCCCTAATCTTTTTGGTCTCTTAAAAAGGGCACTAGAACGTATTTTTCATTAATCCCTTGAATTTCTGGGTGTGTTTTCTCCCTTTTATCGAAATGCAGGCAATTTTTTTCAGGCTCGTAGTTTTTGATGGTAAATTAAAGTTAGTGAATTTTAGATATTTAGAACCAGCATAACAAGCTGATTATTTTGATGCATCTATTATTATTAGAATTTCGTTTTTAGAGTTTCGGTTACTTTTGGGCCGAGCCCCTCCTTACTTACAGTTCGTTGTGACGAACTGTTTGATTAGTAAGCAGAAACACAGGGCTAAATCTTTTACTTACTTTTGTCTAATACGTTACAATGATAAGACCTATAACAGTTATGATATATTACAAATGACAGTGGTCAAATATGGCTCTGAAGCATGGACGCTCCGAAAAGTGGATGAAGATCTGCTAGATGTTTTCCAGAGAAATTGCTTAAGGATTGTTCTGGGTACCAGGCTGACTGACCGTATTTCAAACAATAGGCTATACGAAAAATGTGGTTTAATACCGCTTTCTAGGGCTATAATGAAAGAAAGGTTGAGGTGGCTAGGGCACGTTGTGCGGGTGAAGGATGACAGATTGCCGAAGATTGTCCTTTTCGGCCAACCATCTACGGCTAAACGGAAAGCAGGTCGTCCCCGTCTGGGGTGGGAGGACGTCATAAAGAATGATTTAAAGGAAATGGGAACTTCGTGGGCGGGTGTAAAAAGGGAGGCTTTGAATAGATTGGGGTGGAGGAGGAGCGTGCGTAGCTGTGTTGGCCTCAGGCGGCTTGGTGCTGCGGTGAGTTGTTAGTAGTAGTAGTAGTATTGTTGAAATTGAGTTTTTCTAATAACTATATCGTTGAAGTGACAGTATACGAGTTTAATTAAAAGAGTGAGAATGCTTCCAAAGTTCGCAATGGAGCAGGCAGAAAATTTTATATAATGTTATTAGTTCCGTCTTGTTTTGTCAGGTCTAGTTTATGCTTTCAAGTCATTCCTTTGTTACTCTGGCCGTAAAAGTATCTTTTTATGTAACAAGTTATCCTTATATACGAGTATGCTGTTTCTTCATTTGAATGAATTTAATCCTGGGTTCTCATTTCTATTTTTTTCAAAAATGCTCACGCCCAAGGGGTGCAGAAAAAAACGCGTTCAAATGAATCCATTTAATTAGTTATAACGCCAACGATGAGACTAGAGACTTGATATTTGGCGGAACACTCTTTTTTCTTCTTTTTTTAGAGGCTAGGGGGGGGGGGTTCTACTCAGAAGGGGGCCTCAATCGTTCACCATCACAGGATACTTTGAGCATTGTTCAGGAAAGATATGATTAAGTTGGCTTGACTCTCAGAACTGTTCCCTTTACTGATGCCACAACAAACATAAACCTGAATTAGGGAAGGGGAAGGGTTGGCAAGATTTCCAATTATGTGCAACCATGCTTGGCAATGGAAATAAGCCAAAAGCCAACACAGTAGCCATAGTATAGTGGAACGATAACATTATGATTAATCAATGTAAATGCAGAAGTACAAAGAACAAAACAATATAACACCTAATTCAAAAAGAATTCCAATTAGTGAAAACAAAAGCGAATTAGAAATAAAAGAATAAAAATGAAAAATAAATAACTAAATACTATAGTCAGTGATCCAAGGCTCGCTATCGTTCAAAAAAGGGAAGGGGTGGCTCATATCAGCTGCAGTTGGTTTGCGGGTGGATTCTAGGGTAATCGGGGGTGATTACAAGGAATATCGGGGTGCACAAGTGCGCACGCGTGTAGGACATGGTCATTTTAGCCTATAAAATCAAATTTGGCCTATAACGACGTCATACCGCTCTTGATTTTTTTTACATGGTAAAATAAACTGAAAACTTTATAAATTTGACGTGTTCTGAATTCTAAGAAAAGTACTTTCACCTGGTATTTTTAGTTTTTTTCCCCACAACTTTTATCTCTTTAGTTATCCCTATTTAATTTTGAAAACAAGGGTTTTTTAATGTACTTTTTCTTAGTTTTTTCAGTTTTTCTGAAATTTTTGCCTAAATAAGTATATTTTTTTTATGTTTTATTTGAACTCTGCTCGTCATAACGAGTCAAACTTTGTGCCTTTTGTCCAAAAAATATTAATTCTTGAGCAACTATTTATTTTTTCTAAATAGCGTCATAGCTTTCAGAAATCAGCCTACAATGACCATTTTTTTTTTTTTTTTTTTTTTTTTTTACCTGTTAAAAAAAATGAAAACGAATCAAACTGCACATCATTCAAACCGTCCGAATGTCCTTTACATGTTCGAGACTTGGTCGAGACAAAGTCGAGACTTGAATCTGCAAGAATATATAAGCGTTTGAACAAGAAACCCCCCCCCCCCCCAAAAAAAAGAAAATTTTTTGAATAGTGGCGTTTTACTCTAAATATTTTCAAAACAACCTATAATTTTTATTTCACGAAACGATAGATCGCTCTTTTTTGAATGAAATAATTTATTTACATTGTATACAACTAATATTTTTAACCAGGAAAAAAACAATAACAGATGCCTCGTTCTACGATCGCATGAGCGAATTTGGTTTCCACAGCAATAAAAAAGAAACCGAGCATCTTACATATCGGGTTTTAGTTGCATAAAGTACTTAGCCAAAAAAGGCCAATTTCTCCTTTATAGGCTCCTTTATAGGCTAAGTTCTACATTAGTGGAGCATGTGCACCCCGATATTCGTTTTAAGCACCTTATATTACCCGGCATCCATACTCAAACCTACTGCGGCTGATGTGAGCCATTCCCTTTCTTTTTTTGAAAGATAGCGAGCCTTGGATCACTGACTATTGTATAAAGTACTGAAAACTACGACATAAAAGGAAAGGATTTGGGATATTTATCTGATCTAGTTAAAGGTAAGGATTCCGGCAACAACGATTTTAGGGGGTGTCAGTTGTCTTGCGTGAGGCAGACCATGTTGGTACAACTAGTTCTGAAGCATGTAAACAGATAGGAGATACGTTCGACAACATTGCTCCGCTTTTCTCAAAGCACAACGGGTCTAGATCTACCATAAGGAATCATAGCCTCTGGATCAACTATTTAGATCTTATCCTTACCGGAAACGACTATCTTTATGCTGAAAGAGTTGCAGACTAGGGATCACACTTAAACGTCACAAAAGAGACGATTCCGATTTTCTTCGCACCCGGAAACCATAAATACGCCGCAGTTGCGCTTAACTGCCAAGAAGAAATGCTACGCCTGCCTGAAAAAGCGCCTTAAGTTCACAGAGAGTTTGTAAGTGGCAATTTTGTTGTTAGGAAAACAACCATGCCGTTTTGCAGCATTGCCTGCGATGTGGCTTTAGAGTCAACCGTGAATCTGGACATCAAAGGTCATCGAAGAGTTTCTGGTGTCTTTGGTGCGACAACGAATGAAAATGCCAGGGATCAATATCTGGCTACTCTCCCCTTTCTCACAGCAGCCACCAGAACGCTGAAAGCAAACCTGAATATGGATGACGAGGCAATGAAGCATCATGAAGATACCATTGCGTTTACAAATCTGACAATAAAAGGTAAAAATCGGGTTATGGACTTGGTAGAGTTGCTCGGAAACCAATTCAAGACGACGAGAACAGAGATGTACAACTTTATGACAGGGGATAGAGCTCCAGAAGCCGTAAAAAATAGTCTGCTGAACTTCCGAGACATTGGTTTCAAAGCCATGAGCTCATATCTCGACGGGACATCCACGAAAGTAAAAGCTGGCATAGTAAAAACTTTCGCCTCTGTTGCCAAAAAAGGAAAAAAGAAAGAGCCACAAAAAAAAATATTTTGGGGAAACTGAGCTGCTGAAGTACGAGCTACAGCCATATCCGGCCTCACTTTCAGTATTATCATCAAGTCGTAGGGAGCCTCAGCTACGTACTGGTACAAAGTCAACAGCCTTGAACTACATTCTGCAACAGTCTAGCTTGCAGTCATGGTCAAAAATTATTCCACATACGCTTTTTGAAGACTCTCCTCGATCTGACTATATAGTTGATGTCATGAGTGTCATAAGGTGTTATCGACCAGAAAAAAATGAGACGCTAGCAGATTTTGGAATAAGAGTTTACGCTGGGATTCTTAGGAACATACCCGAAGCTTGTCAGTCTATCCATTTGGTTGGTGACAGGTATGACGGTCTTAGTGACGATAGAACCCATGATGACTACCCGTTCAACCTCAAACAATCTGGCTGTCAAGAAAGAAGAGGAGGTCCTAAAGGAAATATTTCCAGCCCGTTCACTTCCTCCAGCAAAGTTGCAACACTCTGGGACGGGATTCTCAGTAGTCGCTCAGCCAAAGGTTGACTCTTGAAAGTTCTTTTTGAGGTCTGAGAGTAAAAAATTTTGACCCGTCTGATGGTTCATCTTGCTGGAGGTTTCGAGAGTCGACATAGTGAGCTGTTACCGTTACGCCTCATGGAAGCTCTGTTGATGACGATATCTCGTCTTGCCATGAGGAGGCAGACACTCGGGTATTATACCACACAGCAGTTACCGCAAGACGAAAGAGCACACTTGTGATAATTCAAGCCAACGATACTGATATCGTCTTACTAGCTGCATATTACTTCCGGTATCTTGCTAGTCTCGGACTCAAGCAGCTCTGGGTTAAGCTTCCGTACTACTGCACCCCTATGCATACGGCAGCACAAAAACTAGGAGTAACATTTTGCAACGCCTTGCCGCTTGTCCACAGCTTGAGTGGGTGTGACACCACAGGATTTCTGTATGGAATTAGAAAGGTCCGCCTTTTTCGAGCTGCGAAGTCTTCAGAACTTTGTTGGGGTCTTTAGGTGATGAAGTTCGAGCCCTTGCAGAGAAGCCATCATCTGCGCAAAGTGATGGTTTAGTCAACGTCTGTAAGCAGCTTGTGGTTACAGCGTATGGCAGAAGTGCGACTAACTTCAATAATCTGAATGATCTTCGAGCACTTTTGCACTCAAGATTGGAGGATTTGCGACATTTACCACCAACTGATATCTCGTTTCTGCTTCATTTGAAAAGGTGCATTTTCGAGTCATTGATTTGGATCCAAAGCCACGAGCCCTGTATTGATTTATCTCAGGCTACCAATATGGGCTGGACAATTGAAGATCATGAACTAAAGCCAGACCTAGTTTCTGCGATGCCGCATGGGCTAATATCTCTTACGTTTTGCAACAGTGACAAGACGAAGTACGGCTCGCACTGCAAATGCTCCAAAATAGGTTTCTGGGACAGCGCATGCAAGTGTGGAGCTGACCCCCAAAAATGCCTACTTTTCGATGTGAATCAGAACGAGTCCCAAGACTAAGATGAAGAAGAAAAAGAGATTGCAGACACCTTTTCATGTTCGCTTTTTCATTTGTTATGATATTAAACTGCTAATGCAGTCGTCTAAACCTTACTTTTAGCTGATCATGACATTTACCGTCTACTACATCAGTGGCCGTTGACCCAATCTAACCGATTGGATCGTTGGCCCCTGCTATGCTGGGATTTAAAGAAAATAGTATCTTAAATCAGCCTTAGTCACCTCTGCACCAAACGTTCACACGGCTTCGCCACCTTGAGGCTCGTATATGAGCCTACGTAAGCCAGATTGTATCCAATAGTACAGAAAAAAATAGTTGCTCAAGAATTAATATTTTTTGGAAAAGAGGCACATAATTTGACTCGTAATGACAGCAGAATTAAAAAAAAGCATAAAAAATATACCAAATTCGCGCATGCGATCGCAGAACTAGGCATCTGTTTTTTTTTTTTTTTTTTTTTTTTTTTTTTTTTTTTTTTTTTTTTTTTTTTTTTTTTTTTTTTTTTTTTTAAATATCAGTTCTATAGAATGTAAATACATGATTTGATTCAAAAAAGAGCGATCTGTTGTTTGATGAGATAAAAATCATAGGTTGTTTTGAAAATATTTCGAGTAAAACGCCACTATTCAGAAAATGTTCTTTTTTTTGGGGGGGGGGGAGGGTCTCTTGTTGAAAGGCTTGTATATTCTTGCAGATTCAAGTCTCGACTTTTTTTTTATTAACAACGTGTAAAGGACATTCTGATGGTTCGAATGATGTGCAGTTTGATTCGTTTTCATTTTTTTGTAACAGCTAAAGAAAAAAAAAAAAACCTGGTCATTGTAGGCTAATTTCTGTAAGCTATGACGTTATTTAGAAAAAATAAATAGTTTCTCAAGGATTAAGATTTTTTTAAAAAGAGTATATGGTTTGATTTGTAATAACGAGCAGAATTCAAATAAAGCATAAAAAAATATACTTATGCAAGCAAAAATTTCAGAAAAATTGAAAAAACTAAGAAAAAGTATATTTAAAACCTTATTTTCAAAATTAAATAAGGGTTAACAAAAAATAAAGGTTGTGGGGAAAACTAAAAATACCAGGTGAAAGTACTTGTTCTTAGGATTCAGAATATGTCAAGTTTGTAAAATTTTCAGTTTATTTTACCGTGTAAATAAAATCAAGAGCGGTATGACGTCGTTATAGGCCAAATTTGACTATCAACTGCAGCGAATGTGAGCCACCCCTTGATAGATAACGGTCCCTGGATCACTGACTACTATCAAATGGGGCTCATCAGAGGGATAGTAGCAAAACCGATAAACTTTTGTTTTCTACTTTTTCAACATATATCTGATGACCCTTCGTGGACAATTTCCGTGTAGTATTTTCCTTTTTTCAGCTAATATACTGCGTTTATTATGTATAAAAACAATAATCACAGCTTGAATACAACATGTACAATTGAAACTAAATTAACTTTTTGGCTTTTTAGCCAAACATTCGATCAAAGTCTGTTTTGGTTTCTCGACTAGTTTGCTGAGGGATTCAAAAATTTTCCGACACTCTGCTTCTCCTGTCGTCGTTATGCATTGTTTCATCATTGTTTTAGCCGATAACAAGTCGGAGGAGTGCTACCAAGTCCCCGCTTTAAACTCTCGAATCCAACCTCAAGTAACTTATCGGAAAGTTTTTGTTTCGCAGAAAACTTTTGAAAGACGACACTCGACAGCAGCACTAACCTGGGAAAAGCAAAGAATAGCTTTAACTAGTTACCTAATTCAGCTAGTAACTAGTAACTTTAACTAGTTCAATTACCAGACACATTTCCAATGATGTGCAAAAAAGAGAAACCTAATTTCTCTAATTTCGGCAGTTTGTACTCATCGCGTAAAGCGTCTGGCTTTAGCCCATTCACGGGTAGCAGTTCTACAAGACCTAGTATATCGTTATGGTAGCTGGGCCATTTTCCTGGCCCAGAGAGCCAAGTAATGACAAATTCAAAGCCTTTTCGTCATTGGTGTTTATCCTTACTATTAGTTTAAAATTCTTCTCAAGAGTTTTACCTACACCTCTGATATGCTTCACCATCGCTTCAAAGGGTCGTCTAAAAGTGGAGCGTAGAGATTTGTATTGTCCAATATTTAAAAAATAAAGTGCTCCGATAAGGTAGATAGACCCTCTTTCCGGCACGTACGCAAGAATTTGTTTCGGGGGGGGGAGGCAAATCCTTCAAAACAGAAGATAAAAGGCGCATTATAATACGTAACATCTACGAAAACCAAAAGCACGCACATCAAGAAATAGAGAGTCACCCTGTATCGCAAATTGCAACCTACGAGCAGAGCTAAGAGCGAACTTTTCCAGAATCTCATCCACTGAAACAGAGAAATCTCGATGGACATTCAAAAGTGCCAAGCAATTTAGTCGACCTTCATCCACTCGGCTGCGGAGATAGGTTTGTAGCCCTTTCATCAGAGGCAACGCTATAGCGTTGCCTACAGTAAAGGCCATACGGCTCCATTGTTTTATTATTATTGATTAATGTTTTCCCCAGAGGCACTTCATATGGAAAGGGGACGTCGTAGAAACTTCAAAGGGAGCTCATTCGACTGGAAATCGAGAGCTCTAGTGCCCTTTTTAAGGGTCAAAAGTGATTAGAAGGCAACTAACACCCCTTCCACGCCCACCAGTCCCCCAAACACATCCAATCAAAATTTTGAGATAGCCATTTTGTTCAGCGTAGTTGATTTCCAGATAAAAATTATGTTTTTGAGGAGGACTCTCCCCCACAGCCCTCAGGTCAAGGGTTGTAAGTTATGCCCTGGGGGGCATATAAGGTTTTTATAGAAAGTTTTGTCGTAGAAACCTCAAAAAGGACTCATTCGATTGGAAATTCAAAGGGCTAGTGCCCTATTTAATAGCGAAAGTGATTGGAGGGCAACTAACCCTCACGCCCACCTTTTCCCCAAACACATCCAATCAAAACTTTGAGATAGCCATTTTGTTCAACATAGTTGAAAATTCAGAAAATTAGGTCTTTGAGGATAACAACCTCCCCCCCCCCCACACAGCCCTCAGGGCAAGGGTTGTAAGTTATGCCCTGGGGGCATATAAATTTTTATAGAAAGCGTTGTCGTAAAAACTTCAAAAAGGGCTCATTCGATTTGAAAATTAAATGGCTAGTTCCCTTTTTAATAGTCGAAAGTGGTTGGAAGGCAACTAACACCCCTTCCACGTCCACCATTTTCCCAAACACATCCAATCAAAATTTTGATATAGCCATTTTTGTCAACGTAGTTAAAAGTTCTGGAAATTATATGTTTGAGCAGGACACTCCCCCACAGTCTTTAGGGGAAGGGTTATAAGTTATGCCCTGGAGGCATATATGGTTCTTATGGAAAGAATGCTCGTATAAACTTCAGAGACGGCTCATTTGATTGGAAATTGAAAGTTCTAATTCACTCTTTAAGCGTCAAAAGATATCGGAGGGTAACCAGCTTCCCCCTCCCCCCAAAACCCTTTTTTCCCAAATGCATCCGATAAAAATTTTGAGATAGCTATTTTGTTAAAATAGTTCAAAGATCATATAAAAAAAATTCTGATGTCGACACGACCCCCCAGGGCCCGAGGGCAGGCATTGTAAGTTATGCCCTGGGGGCATATATGGGTCTTATGGAAGGGATGCTCGAATTAACTTCAAAGAGGGCTCATTTGATTGGAAATTGAAATTTCTAGTTCACTTTTTAAAAGTCAAAAGGGATTGAAGGGCACCTAGCCCCCCCCCCCACGTCTTTTTTTCCTCAGACCCATCCGATAAGAACTTTAAGATAGCTTTAAAAAAAAAAAAAACAGTTCAAAGACCATATAACGAAAACTCGGGGGTCGACACAGCCAGCCAGGGCCCGAGGGCAGGCGTTGTAGGTTATGCCCTGGGGGAATATATCGTTCTTACTGAAGGGATGCTCGTAAAACCTTCACATTTGATTGGAAATTGAAAGTTCTAGTTCAGTTTTTTAGAGTCAAAAGAGATTGGAGGGCAATTAGCCCCGCACCACACCCCTTTTTCCCCAAATGCATCCAATAAAATTTTGAGATAGCCATTAAGTTAAAAATCGCTCAAAAGTCAGATAACAAAAACTCAGGTGTCGTCACAACCCCCAGGGCCCCGGGGCAGGTGTTGTTAGTTATGCCCTGGGGCATATATGGTTCTTATGAAAGAGATGCTCGTATAAACTTCAGAGGGCTCATTTGATTGGAAATTGAAAGTGCGAGTTCACTTTTTCATAGTCAAAAGAAATCAGAGGGGAGCTAGCCTCCTCCCCCCACTCCTTTCCCTCCAAATACATCAGATCAAAATTTTGAGATAGACATTTTGTTAGAAATAGTTCAAAGTTTAGATTTAAAAAATACCGGTGTTAACACAGCCCCAGGGCAGCTAGCCCCCGCCCCGCCTTCTTTTTCCAAACCCATCTGATGAAAATTTTGAGATAGTAATTTTGCTAAAATAGTTTAAAGGTCGGATAAGAAAAACTCCGGTGTCAATACAGCCCCCCAGGGCCCAGAGAAAGGCGTTTTAAGTTACGCCCTAAGGGCGTGTTTGGTTCTTATGAAAGGAATGCTCGTATAAACTTCATAGTGGGCTCATTTGATTGGAAATTGACAGTTCTAGTTCACTTTTTAAGAGTCAAGAGGGTTAAGAGCAACTAGCCCCTCCCCTCGCCCTTTTTTCCCAAACCCATCCGCTACAATTTTGAGATAGCCAGTTTTTTTGGAAATTGTTAAAAAATTAGATAACAGAATCTCCCCCCAGGGCCCGGGGGATAGGTGTTGAAAGGTTGTCCTGGGGGCGTATATGGTTCTTATGAAAGGGATGCTCGTATAAACTTCAGAGAGGACTCATTTGATTGTAAATTGAAAGTTCTAGTTCAATTTTAAGAGTCAAAGGATATCCGAGGACAACTATCCCCCCCCCACACACACCCTTTTTTCGCCAAGCCCATCCGATAAAATTTTTGTAATAAAATTTCATTAAAAATAGTTCAAAGGTCAGATAAGAAAAATTCCTGTGCCGACGCAACCCCCCAGGGCCCGGAGGCAGGCGTTATGAGCAATGCTCTAGGGGCATATATAGTTCTCATGGAAGGAATGCTCGTATAAACTTCGGAGAGGGCTCATTTGATTGGAAAATGAAAGTTCTTGTTCACTTTTTAGGAGTCAAATGAGATCGGAGGGCAACTAGCCCCCCCCCCCACACCCTAAATGCATCAGATAAAAATTTTGAGATAGAGATTATGTTAAAAATAGTTCAAAGTTCAGATAGCAAAAAACTCCGGTGTCAACACAGCCCCCGAGGGCCCGGGGGTAGGCGTTGTAAGTATTGCTCTGGGGGCATATATAGTTCTCATGGAAGGAATGCTCGCATAAACTTCGGAGAGGGCTCATATGATTGGAAATTGGAAGTTCTCGTTCACGTTTTAAGAGTCAAAAGAGATCGGAAGGCAACTAGCCCCCCTCTCCACGCCCTATTTTCCTCAGACCCATCCGATAAGAACTTTGAGAGAGCCATTTTTTTTTTTTTTGAAAATCAAGCTTAAAACGAAAAAAATATTTTCCTATTGAAGTATAAATGAAACTTAAAACGAACAGAAATTAAATAAACAATCAATGCAAACAAACATACAATAGATATTAATTTAAATTAATAAATAAATCTTAAAACCGGTGAAGCTTAAATTTAATATGCAAATCAAGCTCGAAACGAACAAAAATCACAACAAACAAAGAGTTTGGGTACCACCTCCTTCTCTCACTGTAAATGTCTAAAACCTACTGTGTCATTGGCGCTTTACTGAAAACTATATGCGTCTTGAACAGTCTTGGAAAGTATGAACAACATCAAATGGAATAATTGATGTATAATGATATTAATTGTTGAAAGATCCATCAGTTCAAGAATTTATTTCACTGTAATTTTATTTTTATTTTCAACGCTGTAAGAACTGGAAAAGAAAATATTTGTAAAATAATTCGTTTTCAGTTAAGCGCCAATGACGCAGTAGGCTTTTGGTTTTTATTTACAGCTAAGAAAGGAGGCAGTATCCAAACACTTGTTTGTAGTGAAACTATATTCGTCTTGAAAAACTTTAAAAAGAGATAATAAATTACATTGAATATTTGATGTATAATGATATTAATTGCTGAAAGCCCATCAGTTCAAAATATTACTATAATTTTAATGTTTATTTTCCATATTAAGTACAAAAGAAAATATTTGTCATAAAATTGGTTTTCAGTAAAGGGCCAATGACGCAGTAAGTTTTAGACTTGTAGAGTGAGAGAAGGAGGTGTAACCAAACTCTTGTTTGTAGTGATTGTTGTTCTTTTTAAGCCTGATTTGCATATTCAATTTAAGTTTCACTCGTTTTAAGATTTATTTATAATTAACATTAATATCTATTATATGTTTGTTTGCATTGATTGTTTATTTAATTTCTGTTCGTTTCAAGTTTCATTTATACTTGAATAGAAAAATTTTCTTTTCGTTTTCAGCTTGATTTTCATACTAAATCTAAGCATTACTCGCTTTAAGATCTATTTATTCATTGATATTATTACTTGTTGTATGTTTTTTGCTATGATTGATTATTTAATTTCTGTTCGTTTTGGGTTTCATTTATTCTTTAATAGTATAATTTCTGGTCGTTTTGAGTTGGAATTTTAACAGGTATTTGTATCTGCTGAGCTTAAGTTTAATATACCCTTTACCTTTCCTTGGAAAACTTATTTTTCGGGAAGTTTTTTTTTTTAATTAATTGAAGAAAATGAGCACATGCTGTAGAAGCGGGAATTACACAGAAAATGCGGAATAACGTATGGACGTTGGGAAATATGCCTCGCTCATACTCAGCCAGGCTCTGCACTGCCGTCTTTGGAAAAAGACAGAGAGCTATTTTCAGCCACTCAGCCCGCCATAGTTGAAGCTCAGCCTTCACAGCGGACTCCGAGCTTGTTAGATCTGAGGCATATAAGTTGATCAGTTCTTTAACATCGCCAATAGGCTCTTTTACGACCAAATATGGTAGGATTCCTCTGAGGCTTTTCAGAATAACTTTGAGCTTTGTGAATCGAGATTCAAGTGATTGTATGCGTTGGTCCACGAATGGGATGAAAAGGGAAACTCGATAGTAAAATTCTATGTGCTTTTGTCCAGGGACGTCATGTGGGATGTTGACGACATTTCTCTTTCGTGGAATGGCAATGGTGATTTCCAGTTCTTGGCATATGCACAGTATCACATTGGTTCTTGGCATATATCACAATAAGGGTTACTATATAGTCCAAGCTCAGGATATTATTGAGCAGACTTTTGGTTTTTGACGACGCCACGGAGTCCCTATTTGTCTCTATGTCTTCTAGGGCATTAAAGATCGTAAAAACTAACTGCTTTGATATTTGTATCGAATCGTGTCTTTCTACCCATCAAGTTTCGCAACTCCTTTCAGATTGACTTCAGTGTAGGTTTTTAAGACAGCGCGTCGCTTGGCACTGAAGTGAAAGAAATTAACTGTTTCACGAATAACCATCATACAGTGTTTGATATCAGGGATCTTGATCGAGTCCGTTAATACCAATTTCAAGGAGTGGGTGACACAGTGAACTTACTTCGCGAGTGGATATGTTTTCGAGATTAATTAAAAAAAAACTTTTTCCACGAAATAAGTTTTTCAAAGAAAAGTAAAGAACACCATTAAAAAAAATAAGCAAAAATAAAATCAAATAATCTAACAAGCATGAAACTACCACAAATCAGCATCGATAAATAGATGAAACCCAAAACGAGCAGAAATTAACACAAGGTGGGCACAAAACCCCTATGCCTTCCTATGCCAGAACAAAATTTGCACTTTACAGAAAAAAATACAAATGTTTTTACTTTTATAGCTTTAATAAATCACATAATCTTAACATTTTGATTACTAAATATCACTATATGTATATTAAACTGACAATGCACATTCATCTGTATTTTTTTCAGTAAAGTGCAAATTTTGTTCTGGCCTTGGGAAGGCATAGGGGTTTTGAGCCCAAGTTATGTTAATTTCTGCTCGTTTTGAGTTTGACTCGGTTATTTATTGTAATTTCTGTTCGTTTTGGGTTTCATTTATTTATCGATGCTGATTTGTGGTAGTTTCACGCTTAGTAGATTATTTGATTTTATTTTTGTTCATTTTTTGTTTCATGGAAATATATAATAATACTTTAAATCTTTTCGTTTTTTTAAAGACTTTATAGTTTGGCCTGCTGTTTGTATGCTGGAGAAAAATTTTCAGCACCCTTTTAGAAATCTGGACACACATAGTAGTGTTTAATTTAGTTTCTCTAGTTGACTTGGAATGGAAAACTTGATACCATCCGCAAAATATCTGTTTACTTTCTTTGATAGCGTGGATACACTTACGCTATTTTGATTTGGTTAAATTTTAAGAGCAGAAGTAGCCCCGAAAGTTTGAATAGAATACCCTCAGTCGTTCTTGGGATACTGCTGAGATGCCTTATTGGGAATTAGCATTATCAAAGTGCATTTTGATTTAATCTTAAGGCAACATTTAATTTTTAAATATAATGAGTAAATGAGAGGGTGGGCGTGGGAGGGAGATTAGTTGGCCTTCAATCACTTTCGACTACTAAAAAGGGCATCAGCCCTTTCTATTTTCAATCGAATGAGCCTTTTTCGAAATTCCCACGACAACTCCTTCGATGCGAAGTGCCCTGGTCTAAAAAACAACAACAACAAAAATATTACATCATACCCACATCGATCTTTACTATAAAATGTCAAGCCTTCCAATCACTTTCGACTATTAAAAAGGGCACTAGGCCTTTCGATTTCCCATCGAATGAGGCCTTTTTTAAACGACAACCCCTTCTATAAACACCCTATATGCCCCCAGGGCATAAATTACAACCCTTACCCTAAGGGCTGCTAGGGTGGTTGTCATTCTCTAAGACCTAATTTCCAGCACTTTCAACTGCGTTAAGGAAAATGGCTATCTCAAAATTTTGATTGGATGTGTTTGGGGAAATGGCGGGGGTGAGAGGGGCGTTAGTCGCTCTCCAATCACTTTCAACTATTAAAATGGCACTAGCCCTTTCAATTTCCAATCAAATGCGCTATTTTGAAGTTTCTACGACAACACTTTCAATAAAAACCTAATATGCCCCCAGGGCATAACTTACAAACCTTGCCCTGAGGGCTGGGGGGTGTCATTCTCGAAGACCTAATTTCCGGAACTTTCTACTACGTTGAACAAAATGGCTACCTGAAAATTTTGATTGGATTTATTTGGAGGAATGGTGGGCATGAGAGGGGGGTTAGTTAGCCTGCAATCACTTCAGACTATTAAAAAGGGCACTATCCCTCTCAATTTCCAATTGAATGATCCCCTTTTGAAGTTTTACGACAGCTTTATCTATGAGTTTCTTTATATGCCTCCCACCCGGGCATAACTACAACCTTTGCCCTGGGGCTCTGGGGGGTTTGTCATTCTTAAATACATAATTTCCAGAACTTTAAACTACGTTGAACAAAATGGCTATCTCTAAACTTTGATTGAATGTTTTTAGAGAAATGGTGGGCGTGAGAGGGGGGTTAATTACTCTCCAATCACTTTCGACTATTAAAAAGGGCAATTTCAATTTCCAATCAAATGAGCCCTTATTTAAATTTCTACAACAACTTCCTATATAAACCTTATATGCCCCCAGGGCATAACTTACAACCCTTGCACTGAGGGCTCTGAGGGGGTTACAATCCTAAAAGACCTGATTTCCAAAACTTTCAACTACGTTGAAAAAAATGGATACCTCAAAATTTTGACTGGATGTGCTTGGGAAAAATGGCGGGCGTGAGAGGGGTGTTAGTCGCTCTCCAATCACTTTCAACTATTAAAGAAGGCACTATCCCTTTCAATTTCCAATTGAATGAGCCCTTTTGAAGTTTCTACGACAACGCTTTCAATAAAAACCTTATATGCCCCCAGGCCATAACTTACAACCCTTGCCCTGAGGGTTTTGGGGGGAGAGGGGATGTCACCCTTAAAGACCTAATTTCCAATACTGTCAACTACGTTGAATAAAATGGCTATCTAAAAATTTTGATTGGGTGAGTTTGGGGAAAAGGTGGGCGTGAGAGGGGGGTTAGTTGCCCTCAAATAACTTTCTACTATTAAAAAGGGCACTAGCCCTTTGAATTTCCAATTGAATGAGCCCTTTTGAAGTTTCTACGACAACGCTTTCAATAAAAACCTTATATGCCCCCAGGCCATAACTTACAATCCTTGCCCTGAAGACTGTGGGGGAGGGGAAGTGTCCTGCTCAAAGGTCTAATTTCCTGAACTTTGAACTGCGTGGAACAAAATGTTTATCTCAAATTTTTATTGGATGTGTTTGGGGAAATGGTGGGTGTTGGGGTTCCACCCCTGTTTCTTTTCCTTTCAGATAAATGACCTGTTTTCGTTTTCTTAATTACATTTGCTTATAGTATAATTTCAAAAGACAGGTTAAATTCTCGTTGCTAAGTTAGAGGCGTCGCAATAAGTAAGCTTTGAAGTAAGTTCTATTTTTGTACTTCCTGGTTTGGAGTCATTGAAAGATAAAGCTAAGAGGTAAAATTGGTTTTGAATGGGGACTGGGATTATTGGCTGGGCCAAGCGAAGGTCCACCCCTATGAACGTAGCTCTATTCCTACCCAGGCAGGGTAGGAATAGAGCTACGAGGTACTGTCATTATTATATTGACAGGGAGGTTTGTAACCTCCAAGGAGAGGGTTAGAGATTTTCTAGCCGTAACCCAAGGCGGGTACACTTGGCTTTAGAAAGTGGCCATTTGACCACTCGATCGCGTTATCATACCCTGGGACAGGGTATACTGTAAATCGGGTAGTACCAAACCCGATATTTGCAGAACCGGTGTGGTAGACGCGGGCATCACATTATAATTTGGGGCCGGGGCTTTCCCCTCCAATAAGTGGTGACACCCGTATATTACCACGCCAGTGGCGTTGTAGCTTACCACTATAATACTGGTGGCGTTATGGCCTACCGGTATAACACTGGTAACTAAATACCACAAACAGTGGGCATGGAAGGGGTTAGTTGCCTTCCAATCACTTTCGACAATTAAAAAGGGCACTAGCCATTTCAATTTCGAATCGAATGAGCCCTTTTTGAAGTTTCTACGACAACGCGTTCTATAAAAACCTTATATGCCCCCAGGGCATGACTTACAACCCTTGCCCTGAGGGCTGTGGAGGGATTGTCATCCTCAAAGACCTAATTTCCAGAATTTGAAACTACGTTGAATAAAATGGATATCTTCAAATTCTGATTGGATGTGTTTGGGGATAAGGTGGGCGTGAGAGGGGGGTTAGTTGCCCTCCAATCACTTTTGACTATTAAAAAGGGCACTAGCCCTTTGAATTTCCAATCGAATGAGCCTTTTTTGAAGTTTCTACGACAACGCCTTCTATAAAAAACCTTATATGCCCCCAGGGCATAACTTACAACCCTTGCCCTGAGGGCTGAGGGGGAGTGTCCTCCTCAAAAACATAGTTTCTATCAGGAAATCAACTTCGCTGAACAAAATGGCTATCTAAAAATTTTGATTGGATGTGTTTCGGGAAATGGTGGGCGTGGAAGGGGTGTTAGTCGCCTTCCAATCACTTTCGACTATTAAAAAGGACACAAGCCACTCCGATTTCCAATTGAATGAGCCATTTTCGAAGTTTCTACGACAACTTCTTCAATACGAAGTGCCCTGCTCCAAAGAAACAAAAATAATAAATAATACATTGTGCCAGCATCGTTCTTATATTCCCCCAGGATACAACTTAAAACCCTTGCCCTGAGGGTTGTGGGGGAGTGTCCTCCTCAAAAACATATTTTCTATCTTGAAATCAACTACGCTGAACAAAATGGCTATCTCAAAATTTTGATTGGATGTGTTTGGGGGAATGATGGGCGTAGGGGGCTAGTTGCCCTCCAATCACTTTCGACTATTAAAAAGGGCACTAGCCATTCCAATTTCCAATCGAATGAGCCCTTTTCGAAGTTTCTACGACAACTCCTTCGATACGAAGTGCCCTGGTATGGAAAAAAAAAAAAAACAAAAAAATAAATAATACATTGTGCCAACATCGTTCTTTACTTAGGCAGCGCGATTGCGCTGCCTATGATAAAATCCTGGGCTCTTGACAAATGCCAACTCATGTTTGCAGCCCCATCATACCCTTGTCCGCTGCATAGTTTCATATCGAGACCAAGTTTCTCCATTCGACTTAGGATAAATGGACCGAGGCTTTCACCTCGCAAGTCTTCAACAAACTCGATAAACCCTTCCCTGATCTGAAAAGTTTCGCTATCCAAATATCGAAGCCCTAGAGCCATCTATTCCTGCCTCGATATGTCGGTTGTCTCGTCCGCAAGGATGGTGAAAACAGTGCCGGTTTCACTTCATGGACAACCTTTCCAGTAATGAGCTGTCCACAAATATCAACTAGTTCATTCTGAATTCTGGGGCTGCAGTACTTGGCATTGCCCGCACTTTTCTCAAAAACCACTTTCATTATTGGATCATCTTTCATCCGATAGCGTAGCAAGGTCCTAAAATTTCCATGGTTTTTTACAGGCTCTACAAAGGTCAATTTCCCCGAATCCTCGTCCCTACGCAGTGCAAGTCTTTTCCGTCCACACATCAGTATTGTTTCTATGATGAGACGAAGCCGTTTTCTGTTTATTTCTATTTCATCTCTTTTCTGAGTATTCAAGACTTCCACTACAGAGGACTTTTGCCTGCTCACGGTCTCCAGAAAGCTTTCCCCCCAAACAACAACTTTTTATCGTAGGAGTTTGACTGATGTTTAGAAAAGTCTTCCAGAGCGTTTTTCTAATTCACGTGAGGCTCCATGACAAGCTGCCCTAATATTTGGTGAGACCCCCATCCGGCTTGATCACAAGCAAACAAAGCTCAATATGTGCAGAAACGCTCTTTTTTCACTGAAGAAAATACTAGCCAAGCGTACTTATCCGTCCCGCTAACTTGAAACATCCTTGTATTTGAGCCTGTGACATTAACTGGAAAAAGATATTCCTTGTTTGGTTTAGAATGTCTTTTCAGTAAATTATACTTTGTTTCATCGGAACCTGTTCTTTCAAAATAGGTTCTAATGTCAAGCTCGACGTTTATTTCATCACGTTTGACTGCTACTACCCCAGCATATGGCATTGATTCTTGATCTGAAGTCGAAGGTTCAGTCGCAACGGCAATGTTCAGCTGATCACTATTGCTACTTTTTTCAGAGCCAACCTCACTAATTCGTCCTTTTTTACCCCAAAGCTGGAGAACACTGTTTTTTTCGAAATTTTCACACATGTCCTATCTTTAGCAACACTTGGTTTTAGACTGCAAACTGAAAAGGCTGGGTTTAATTGCAAGAATGACCACTTTATCCCCTAGAGAAGGACCGCACACGAACAGATGAACTTTAGAAGATAACTGTTAGCTCAAAGATTGCCTGACAGATGGTGAGAAGTTGGACAGGAAATGGAATAACTATGCTTGTAACCCAATTGGGTAATTGCAGGCCGAAAAATCATTGAAAACTGTTAACATAATATGTCTAGATCAGTAATTAGCCACTATCCCTTATTCTGTGAGAAGTAAATCCTTACAATACATTATTCCTAGATCAGTAATTAGCCACTATCCCTTATTCTGTCACAAAATTATGGGAAAAAAAATCGTGAGACTTAGGGGGGCGGAGGTCCCCCCCCCTGCGCACTTCCCTGCCCTCTTTATTAAGAAATTCCCAAAAGAGACCACCACAACTGACTTAAACGCATCATAAACCAAGTAGATAAGAGGCTCATGACGTTGAAAGGTTACAGCAAACCAGAGAAGACAAAAGAACTGTTTGAAATAATCTTGAGTCTTGCCTTCATTATAGTAGAGAAATATACACTGGCCTTTCACCCCTCTGTGAACCCCTCTGTCTTAATGATGTGTCTCTTTAGAAGTTTCATAGCCTCTAAATACTCGGAGAATTTCAAAAAAGAAGGATTCTTGTTGAGAATGAATTTCAAGAAATAAATCGCTCTTTACACTAAAGTTGGACTTTTTGTTCCAATTCTTTAAGAACGATCCTGAAACACAAAGGCCGTTTAATTAGAATAAGAAGCTTTTTTTTAAAGTTAGAAAAAACTTTAGCGTAAAGAGCAAGGTATTGAAGAGGGGGCAACCCCCCACATATACGGAATAATTTCTGTTAAGTTTTAATGTTACTCCTTACTTTCAGTTGAAAAAACTTGTTTTTCTTTAATTTAATATAGCCTATAGTAAGAAAGGAGTTTTTTCCAGGGATTCATCCTCTGCGTCTTTAACAAAAATATTATTAACAGATAATGACATATATCATGTTTTTTTCAATAAATATTCTACCTAAAGGTTTGGCTACGATGTATTTCCATGTTAAGAAAGAATAAATTGTCTCTGTATGGTGATTTGTGGCTTATTCTGATAAATTAAGCTAAACTTTATTTTCAATGAAAAAACTAAGTCAACAACGTATAGCATTTCCAAAGTATATACCAAACAATATTTTTCTTTCATCTGAAGTCAGGCTTTTCCCTGCTTTACCTTTCAAAACAAGATCACATTAGCATTGATTTCATGGAATGCAAGGAAAAGAACGCGAAAACATGTAATTTCATTTTGTGCCCAAAACTTGATTGTAGGCTTGAACAGACACATTAACGCTACTAGAAATTAATACATCTTGATACATTAATATTCAGTCTCGTACTATTTATTAATACATATATTTGAATAGTGCTTTTAATGGTGTTAAAATTGCTTCTAGTTTCAATTTTTGTCTTCTTCCAGCAGAGGTATACAATGCCACCAGTTTCTCCGAAGTTTCTCCAATTAATACAGCTTTTAGTAGCGTCAAAATTGCTTGTATTTTCTATCTTTTGTATTCTTTCCAGGAGGCAGTATACAATGCCACCAGTTTCTCCGCCGAAAAACGACATGAAGAGAAACGAAGACACTGGGCGAGATCAGAAGTTTGTGAAGTTTTGGATAAATGAAAAGGAATTTCAAGGATGGTTGAACGAAGTCACTGGGAACCAATACAATGCTTTTTTCTATGCATGCAGTGTGCAAATTCTGGAACGGAGAAGTATAATGAAAAAATATGCTGAAGGAATTGATCATAAGAAGAATTTTAATGTTGTGAAAAAAAATTGTGTCTGTAAGGGCCCTTTCCTTATAATAATGATAAGGAAAGAGTTCTCAAGAATGTCTTAAAGGTGCAGAGATACAGCTTGTTGCTTTTTACATGCAACAAAACATTCCCTTTGTCAATAGTGATCCTCTAGTCAAGACACTGCAAGCAATAGCAAAAGATTCAAAATTAGTCACAAAGAAAAAAACGACTTGTCACAAAGAATATTCTACAGAAGGATGAAAATTGCAGAGCTCAAAGATTAATTCTTTAGTTTATCACCAGACGAATCTACTGACAATACACTGGACAAATATTTGTGAGTTGTAGTAAAATACGCTAAGAATGAGATATCCTCAGAGTTATTTGAGATAATCACACTTGAACCTGCCAATATTTCTTTTTACGGTATTTTTTACCGTTAAAAGAATTTTCATTGGCAAAAATTTGTCTTCGAGCCAGATTGATGAATCTGGCCTGTAATTGCTCAACTGGGATGGCTGGGGTCAACAATAAACGAAAAGTCTATCAATAAAAAAATAAACAATAAATAAAAAACAAAAGTCTATCAAAACCTCAAGGACTCAAAGTACTATAAGGACTTAGTTATTTTGAATGTATTAACCAATCGGTCCATCTATATGCTGCCGCTGCTACAGTTGAGATACCAAAGAATGTCAAGGAATTGTTTAGGGCGGTTGTTAATGGTCTCTTCAAGTATAAAAAAGAAATGCTGCAGTCCTTACGGAATATCACGAGTACTATAAAGCAACCTTGAATAGACTGATTAAGCTTGCCGACACAAGATGGCTTTGTGATCACCAGTGTTTTGCGAGATACCTTGATCAGTGGAGTGCTCTTGAACGGTTTTAGCAGAAGATCTGCAAGTTGCTGCAAACACAATCTTGCTAGAAATGGAAAGTCCGTTCACAAAAGCGTATTTGGCCTTCCTTAAACATGCTCTCAACGACTTCAACTTCTTTAGGTAATCAGCATAGATTTTCATCAGAAATTTGCAGTTTTGAGTGTGAAAAGTTTATCAAGACTCCATGTAGCAGCTTCATCCAAAAAAAATTTTCTTAGAGACTGTACTAAGATCAATCCGCCAAACCCGTGTCTGATCATTAGAAGACGTGCTTTTGATCATTTCTGATCATTAGAAGACGTGCTTTTATTAGATGAGTGTTCACAATATCCTGTAACATCAGTGCGGAACTAAAATGGCCTCTGAGGATGTGAGGAACTAAAATGGCCTCTGAGGATGTGAGCACTCACCGAAAAAGGCTTTTAGGTTTCTATATTACCGTAGTGACACATAAGCTGAAGCAATTCCCACACAGTGGTCATATTTTGTAGTCCCTCCAGCTTATAAATGCCAAGATGGCCCCAGAAACTTAAAGAACAAGTATTCCATCACTTGATGTCGAAGTGAGCCGATCCCAAAATCTTATGTCAAAACTCACAGACATTGACTCCCAGTGACGCAAGCTGCCATATGTTTTTATTATATAGCCTATGGGTTTTTATTCTGTATTTAGTCATTCTGTTTGTGTTTTTTCTTTCCTTTGTATATGCACTTCTTTTCTTCCCTTAGCAGGTTAGGAATGAGTTATTATTGTTATCAGATAATATTCTATTCAGAGCTTTTATTAAAAGGATTCGACTTGTGCTTCATCAGAGCAAATGCCAATATCTCAACTGATTTACTTGTTCGTGAAACCTGGGCGAGGCATAATTCTGTCAAAAAAAGCAAAATTTGAGGCTCAAGAAAGCATAATCCTTTCCTTCTAATCTGGCAACATTGCACAGTACTTGATAGTAAAGCGATAGTAAAGGAAACCATGAGCACACCTATTAATGACGGACGAGTTACTGCTCTTTCAGTGCACACGCTGTAAGTAGGCAGCAATCATATATACAAAGAGTAAATTTTACTTACCGAAGACTAAGAATTACGTGGTGAACCATGTGTCATTCGGCATTTGGCTGGGAGGAGGAAAAGCGGAACTTTGCGTTTTTTTAGACCTTAACCTATTTGAAAAAAATCATCAAATGGCAATTGACTCTCGAATTTTAGCTGTTCACAACTAACAAGTTTTTTTAAAGAGCCTGTTTTCAATTTTTTTTTTTTTTTTTTTTTTTTTTTTTAATCATTAGAGGAAATATAGTCTTACCTATTTAGGTACAGTATGCCATCATGGGTTTCAATCAAATATTTCAACTTGGGTTCAAAGTCCTTTAAGCTGATATAGACATCGGGGAGATCAAACTTGGCTTCTCTTTCGGCCCAACCTCCAGCACCCTCTTTTGTAAGTTGATAATGGGTTTGGCAGACAGACGAACGTAAAAACTAAAAAGAGAACAAGAAATGGGTGAAAAAGCAATAACAGATCTAAGAGATAAGAGAAGAAGCATCTTATGAATGAAGAAAAGTGTGAATATCTCATTATAGAGATTGCATACAGTAGGATTTCACTAACAGTTGAAAGAATTTTATGTTTTGACAAGTCTAATCTGTTTTATTCCACGCCAGGGGAATTAAGTTGAAGCTTTCAGAAAAAAATTGTGATTTTTAGAGGGGGAGTCAGGGAACAAGAAACTATATGCTGAAATAAAAATATCCAAAGAAGTATTTTTTCCCTGTCCTCACCAAAGAGTGTACGCTCTTTGGTGCCAAAGAGTGTATGGTTTTCTTTTTTTTTCAAGTTGACCAATAGGCCCTTCTGGCTAGTTTATCTTTTGCACTTTTCTTTATTTGTATTTCAACCATACCCTTATATTCAATCCTGCTCCCTATCCAAGATAACGTCCATGAGTGCCACCCTACCTAGCATTTTCTTGCCTCAATGATCATCAGGGAACTATCACGGGCTGATATGCGTATTCTTCCAAAGCACATTGTCCGGAAGAATGAAAACCAAGAAAAAATGATAACCTAAGTTCGTACCTCTTGTCTTCCATTACGAAAAACATTCTGTGGTAAAGTGACTCTGAAATCCCCAGGAAATTGTGACGTGTGAATAAACGGCAGTAAAAAAGCAAGAGAAGCTGATGGGAGGAAACTCAAGAAAGCCGTTTTAAAATATGAAGGTAAATGCGGTCTAACTTTGAAACTGACCCCACTCTCGTTAATTAAGGACACTTAAGTTAATTCAGTCTATTTTACAGTATTCCATTTAGTCAAACTTATATTTTATACTTTTTTTCGAAACAAGCATTTTTTTTTTTCCTTTCTTGTGTGTAAAAATAGTGGGAAAAAAAAAATAATAATGCTTGTGAAAACAAGTGATTGGCACTGCAACCGAGTCTTAAAAATATCTTTGTAAAAAAAGGGTAACAATTGATGATTAAAAAACTAAACGTCAGATTTTATGTTTTTGCCCTTTTGAAAGAGTATGTAATATAACGATTACGTGGACCAGAGATATTATTTGTGTAACACGTAAGTATCACTATTTTGGACCAGAAGCAGCCCTAAAATGGAATCAGAAGGGTAAAAATTAGAAACTAAACCAGAAGTGTCGAATTCGAGCCACAGTTATTGTGAAACAACCAAAATGATTGTGGAATTTTGATTCTTTTCGCATATTGTTTTTATTTCTTTTCTCTTCAAGTTCTGCATATTTTTCAATACTACATAGGTTTCAGACGGAATGAAAGAGCGACTTTTGATAGATTAATTAAAAAACTGTCTGAAAAAGAAGTTTTTCAAAGAGAAGTAAAGAGCCTTATGAAACTTTAGACCAGCACAAATGAAGTCCTATAATAATTTTAACTGTAAACGACCATAAATTAATATTAAAGAATAAACGAAACTCAAAACGAACAGAAATTAAAATTAACGATCATATCAAGCATAAAAATAACAGACACCAAAACAGATAAATAAATAGATCTCAAACAACCGTGATAGAATTACAGGAAAAGATATAAAAAAAGAATGAAAAAGCTTGTGAATTTTTCAAGGAAGAAAATAAAGGAAGATTTATTTTAAGAGGAGGGATTAGTGACAATATTAAAAGGATTAAAAGGTAAAAATATCCACGCTCATTCAACAGTGTGGCAAATGAGTTTTTTAATACTGTGGTTATGAAGTTAGAGATAAGTTACTGAAGATAATGAACATAATTTTCAAAAAGGGGAAGTACCTAGCGATTTTAGAAGAACTCTAATTAAACCCCTCAATAAGAAAGGCGAGAAGAGGGAGTGAGGTAATTATAGACATTAGCTTGGTTTCTCTAGGAAGAAAATTACTTAGCATGATGATACTTTTTAACTTGGATATGCTGTAGATGAAGTTTTAAGAGAAAAACAGTGTGGTTTTAGGAAGGGAAGATGCGTCGACAAGATTTTCACGCTGAAATTAATAACTGAGAAGTGACTGAGCCACCAATCCCCTTTAGTTCTCAGTTTTATAGATTACGAGCAAGTGTTTGATTCAGCTGGTAGAATAACTTCAGCAAAGGTATTATCCTTGTATGGTATACCAGAAAAATATATTAAATGATCAGTGCTATGTACAAGAATAACATTGCTGCGGTAATGAAAAGGCAGAAAATTAGGTTAGAAGCTAGTTTTGTATTAAATCAGGAGTTAAGCAGGGCTGCGTTTTATCCCCATTTATGTGGATCATTTTGATTAACTTTGTCCTAAGGCACACTGCAAAAGCAATGAGAGAACACGGAATCAATTGGAGAAGTAATACTCTCCTAGAATTAGATCATGCTGATGATTTAAGCATCATTGATGATAAAGTTTGCAATATGGATGAATTTTTAGAGGTTATGTGAGTCCAGATTGCAATAGTAAGTTTGAAAAGTAATGCTAAAAAGACTAAGTCGCAAACACTAGGTACATAGACTAGGCACTAAGTAAAGGTGAAGAGGTGACGTTGAGCAACGAGAGGATCGATCAAATGGACAGCTTTACTTACCTAGCCAGTATTATGAGTAAAGACAGTGAATGCAGTAAAGAAGTTAAAAGCAGAATAGCCAAGGCCCAGGGTGTTTTTTTCACAGTTGGAAAAAAGGTTTGGAAGAATAGGAGGATAAGTCTGCAAACCAAGATTTGGTTGATTAGAAGCTATAGCGATTAGAGTGTTCAAATCCGGTTCTGAAGCGTGGGTGCTCCGAAAAAAGGAGGAAGATTCGCTAGAGGTTTTCCACACAAACTGCCTACCGATCGTTTTGAGTACCAGAACGATTAATCGTATCTCAAACCGTATGTTGTACGAAAAATGCGGTTTAATCCCGTTTTCTAGGGCTATAATAAGAGAAAGGTTGAAAGATGATAGATGATAGATTGCAAGAAGGGTGAAGGATGATAGATTGCAAAAGGTTGTCCTTGTCGGCCAACCGTCTAGAGCCAAACGAAAAGCCGGTAATCTCGGTGATGGGAACTTCTTGCGACAGTATAAAGAGGGAGCTTTGAATAGATTAGAATTAAAGAGGAGCGTGCGTGGCTGTGTTTGCCTCAGGAAGCTTGGTACTATAATGAATTGTTAGAAGTAGTAGCAGTAGTATATCAGTATCTGTTATCTTTATGCCTGATATGATCATCAAATTTAGTTTCTTTTGGTTTTTGGTTTTATTTATTCTGCAATAGTAATTTCGGCTTTTGATTTTTAATTATCATAGGACTTTGTTTCAGCTGGTTTACGTTTAATATGGAACTTTACTTTTCGTTGAAAAACTTCTTTTTCACAAATTTTTTTTGATTAGTTTTTGTTCGTTTTTAATTGCCCAAGTAATTTTATTAATTAACATAATTGACATTTCGTCCGTTTTTCACGTCTTCAGCTCAAGAATTAAAATATACGAGTCTAATTTACTAGTTCTAATTAGTATCTTTTGATTTTTTTTTCCACATTACCCTTAATATTCACTGAAACTCTCAACTAAATGCAATCAGCCATTCCTGAGATATTACAAATGCACCCTTCTTACATCCAGGATGCTCTGAGGGTCTTTTGATTGATTCCAACATCATCCTCAACATTCTCTGAAAGTTTCAACGCAGTACCCTTAACTATTCATGAGATATTGCACATGCCTTTTTTACAAGCTAGATGTATATAGTATCTTTTGATTTAGTTCAAAATCATAAGAGCGATGTGGGCACATTGTACTATTATTATTTGTTTTTCGTTATGGCACTTCGTATAGAAGGAGTTGTCGTAAAAACTTCGGATATTCGTTCGACTGGAAATTAAAAGTTCTAGTGGCGTTTTTAACAGTCAAAAGTAATTGGAGGATAACCAGCCCCTGTCCTTAAAAAAATTCGCATGCTGACCAATGTTTGAGTTGCACAGGTACCAATCTCCTGATTCGATGCCTTCGGCCGGGAGTACAATGCGAGATTGGGGGTAAATAGTCCGTCGCTTCCCGTGTTTCCCCCCAGATTTACACAGGCACCCCTTTAGAGCTGGGTCGCTTCTGGCTGAGCTTAGAAGGTCATACCATTGACCCCCGTTCCAAATCAAATAAACAGTGACACCAGGACTTGAATCCTGACCTCAGGATTTCAAGTCTGGAGCGCTAAACACTCCTAACCTCTTCCACACCCATTAATTCCTCAACTCAAACTCAAAATTTTTAAATAGGCGTTTTGTCCAGCATAGTTGAAAGGCCCAGAAACTGTGTCTCTGGGGATGTCAACCCTCCGCCCTACCCTCAGGGCACGGAGTTTAAGTTATGTAATTACCCAACTGTAAATTATGCAATTTCTCCCCTATTTACATATCGTATTTTTGGGAGAGAGAGGGCATGTTTGACCTTTAGTGCTCAAAAAGACTAAGTGCATTCAGGTGAAGCTTACAGATAATGTTGATGGAAGTTTTAAACAAAATTAAAACACATTTTGTGCATACAGGTTGTCAAAGAGCGTAACTCAGAAAGGACTCAGGGTATTAGGTTCTAATTTTCGGGGAATGATGAGTGGGATGATCAATTGACCAAACAAAAAATATATGCACGCTACCACTACTATTCGTGCTGGTACTATTACTATTCCTACTCTGACTACTATGACTATCACTAGTACTACTGCAACTATAATTACTGCTTCTGTAGTAACTATTACTAAGGCTGAGGATATGGAGGTGATAATTTAAGGCAGTTGGGGGGAAAGTTGAACTAAATCAAAATATAACACGTGCATCCCTCTAGTATTTCTCCTGAGAGAGGAATGTTTGAGTAGAAACTTTCTGTTTGAAGTCGGACAACATATGTTGAACAAAATCCAAATATGGTCACAATGACATAAACTGTAATTAGCTCCCGAGTCTCGATAGACTGAGGCGGTAGTTTTCATAGACAATAGCAAATTGCAAGCCCTTTTGGTTCTAAAAATCTATGACCATCAGATCTCCCTGATAAGACAGGTGAAATAACTTGAAGTCACCTTTGACCATCAGCAGAGCTAGAAAAGTCACTGCATAAAGAGAGCACAGGAAGCTACAGCTTTTCTTATCCAGTGTCAACGACTGGTGGGGACGAACTGGGGCTTAGTTCCTAGTAAGACAGTGTACCTATATAAAACTGTAATAAGACCGACTTTGTCATATGGGGCAGTGGCATGGGTCAATTCACCACAGCCTCTTTAAAAAGGGTGCACAGGCTAGAATGCCTAATGATAACGTAAGTATACCATGGAACAGCACGGCATCCATGAAGCTAATTCTAGAATTTCAACCTATAGAAGTTTTTCTATAGGATGAACCAGTAAAAAGTGCTGTCAGACTGCAGACTAGTGGTCAATGGAAGAGAAACAGCAGACACAAAATGGTAAAATTAAAAGTCATATTGACGTCTATAACTTAAAGATGCTTGAGTGCAAAGAGCTGCGGATGCCTAGGGATAACATCCTTCCAGACGAAGACCGGATCTCAGACCAAGAAGAAGAAATTATGGATACGGCTACGGCTATCCCGACAGGCGACGCGAACCCTGTATTGACATGTGTATCGAGAAGTAAGCAAGCCGTCCATGCCACAGCGTTCTCTGAAGACAGCGTGACTTCGAATATGGCGATGAAGTTGAAAAATCAACAGCCCATATTTTTGGGACAACCAACAACAGTCATAAAGCAACCAAAATCAGACTAACTATTGGTTGTTGGAACGACAGATCAGTCAAACAAGAAACTACGCAAGCTTTCCTTGTCCATGAGATGGGGAAATACATCGTTGATGTATTATGCGTTTCCAAGACCAGAATCTTTTGTTCTGGCTCAATAGTAATTACAGCACCCAAAGCACAAAAACAGTTCCGCTTTTTCTATTCTGGATTAGACGATAACTCGCGTAACCATAGTGTCGATTTCATTATGAACCGAAAAACCATAAACACACTTCTTGAGTGGAAAGCTGTTTCTCCCAGACTGCCCGAGATTAATTTTAAAGGAAAGCTGTTTCTCCAAAACTGGCCTGGATTAGTCTTAAAGGAAGCCGGGCGAGTGTGTCCATTCTCTCCGTCTACGCCCCAACTCGCGAGAACCAAAAACGATGCCGGTAAGGATGAATTCTGTGCAGATTTGCAACACGTGTTCTTTTCAGTTGCTGCACAAGACTATCTGATTACTGCAGGAGACTTCAACTCGTGAGTTGGTCCTTCTGACCAGACCACCACCAAATTCATTGGAAAGTTCGAAAAGGGACATAGATACAAAAATAAGCAAAGAATGGTAAACTACACCTTGATGAATCGTCTCGTTGTCACCAACACCATCTTTCAGTAAGTATCCATGACCATAAATACTAGAATATAATGAAGAGGCAGCCCTTAATAAGACAAAATAGCAATAAGAAGTTACGGAGTCCCACTACTTCCCCTCCCAGAGAAAAAACTTAGAAAAACCTATAAAACCATTAACTTAAAGTACCCATTGCTTAAAATCGAGAAAAATGCTTTGCAGTTAACTAGGTTATAGCTTCTCTAGGGGGCATATTCCTAAAGGCCACCCTGGAGGTCATTTACAGTCACAGTTCTGGTTGAAGGGATTAGTGAAAGATAAAACAATCTGATTGAAAGGACTAGTGGAAGATAAAACTCGTGCCTCCCTTCTATTGGTAGGTCCAACCCCGTGCTCTATCGAATTGCTCTCACTTTGCCCGATCCACCAAAACAGACCCCGCTTTCCTGGGGCATTAAACCCCCCTCAACCTCTAAAAAAAATGGACCCTTGCTTTGCTGGTAACATTATTATTGTTCCATTACTGGACACGCAGCCCAGTCGATAAAATCGATGAAAATCGAGCCCAGTCGATAAACAAAAACAGATAAATTATCAGTAAAAATCATGACTCCTCAATGAGGTTTCTCAAATCTTCGATACATCAGAAACTTGCTAATTTGAATTGAAAGTTGGTATTTTGTTAGTTATCTTTCTTATGTTTCTCTATTTGTATTACTTGTACTTATGTATTTCTTTGCCCCCTTCTTCGGCATTAGGGTTACGTATTGTCGTGTGTTTGCACAAATTTAGAAAAAAAGATTTATTTAAATATAAAAAACAAAAAAATTATATCTCCTTCCTGATAGCTTCAAAATTATTTTTTAAAAATTCAAAAGTTAACTGAAATAAAAGAAATAGACTAACACTTTAACTGATACTAGCTAAAAGGCCAGCTTCATCCCCGCCTCTTTGCCATCTAAAAGTCACCTTTGGGGGCTTGTCAAGGAAATTTTCGATCATAGAATAGTTTGAACTCGTAACAAAGGTACTACCTAAACATTATCCAGGTGCACCAGTTCCTATTCTAAGGTATCGGAACTGTTTCGCCTAAAAGCCGTATCTGACATTTTCAGACGTCCCAGGTAATTGCCCAAAACAATTTACTAAGCTGTTCTCAAAGGGAGAACCATCAGGGTAGTATATATTTGATAAATCGTCAACCCTTCTGAACTACATTATCCAGCTGATTCTCCCTTTGAGAATAGTTTAGCAAACAGTTTTTGGCAATTACCTCAGATATGTGAAAATGTCAAATACGACCTTTCAGCGTAGCAGCAACGGCATGGCAAAGAAAAATTATATTTTTACCTCAGAAACACCAGCGCAATCATCAGTTAAAACTCTTGAATCTCTCGCCAAAGAGATCATCCGACCGTTTCCATTTTCGTCAGTTATAGTAACAATGTCCTTCATTCTGTATAGATCTGACACACTAATGGATGCATTGAATCGTCTTTCAAAAACTTCTCGGAATCGGAACAAAGGGAGTGTGTTATTCGGAACTTCAGCCAAAAGACTTTTAACCTCTGACCTGTTAAAAAACGTAAGTGTTGTAAGCAAATATAATAGAAACAATAAGAGAAAAAAGAGAAAAGCAAATATAATAGAAACAATAAGATAAAAAAGTTGAACAAAAGTTTCTATAGTTACAACTCTCAAAAAGTTTTACTACACTCATCATATTTCGGAAACGAGTTTGATAATAATAATAATTTATTTTTGCACTCTTTTGAAACATTACAAAAATGCACTAGAGGAGTTCATACAAGGAAAAAGAAAAAAAACACAAATAATTAACGATTTTGCAGTAAAGCGATCAACATGTCTAACGAAGAAAGGCAAACAAGTAGAAACTTAAATCAATGCTAAGACACAGGACTTATCAATCTACCCTACCGTATATAATAGATGGTTAAGCGGAAAGCCGGATATTTTCTTACACCGGCCTTCAAAATGAATCGATAATTCATCCATCTAAACACATATATCGAAAATACTGGAAAATACTATGAAGCAATACTGGCTTAAATAATTTAGGCCATGTCTTCATGGGATAGAAAGACTATATCTCGAGAATGACTCTACTAAATAATCCCCCAAGAGATTAAAGAACGGCTGCACACCACGGATCAGGTCGGAACAAGATTTAATTGATTTTAAAACTTAGCTTAAAAGAAGACGGTAAATGAGCTGCGTTTGGCAGTGTGTCAGCATCAGACGGCTTAAGCCTAGGAAAATTATGTAGTTGTATTAGACATTACATTGGTATATTGGAATAAAAGAAATCGAAGAATATTTTTCTTCCTCTTGCTCCATAAAAACAAAAGACCAAACCTTAATGACACAGATGATTTCCCTTGGTTTTTATAATAAGGTCATCATAATTCTTTCTATTGTACCCTTTGGTCTAGCATATGACTTTTTTTTTAAACTTACACATTTAATGCAGAAGGCCTCATCTTAATAATGCGGAATACTTTCCTTCATTGCTATAATAGGGGCATTATAATTCTTTTGAATGTGTCCTTTGGTTTTGTCCTTGGTTTATTGTTTCCTTTCCTTGATTTCTTTTCCTTATTCGTTAAAAACGGACGGCCTGCCCTTAACAATACTGAGATTTTTCTTGGTTTTTACCACAGTTTATATAATTAGCAGTATGATCTTTCCCTATCTCACCCATTATGAAAACCCAGACCGAGGTGCGAGTGCTCCAGAGAACGTATAAACATAAGCGGCATTAGATCTTTTCACGGGTAGACAAAGAATAATCATCTACGGAACAGGTACTGACAAAACCACTTGGCCGGCTCACCAATAAGTGGACAATAAGCGCACAAATAAGTGGGAGGAGCTTTTTGTTCGCAGCGAGAATGAAGAGCCAGAAATCATCTGCGATAAACTTACTGGATAATTATATAAACTGTGGTTGTTACATTAGGGTTTCCACAATGCTTTTAAATGTATCCTTTGGTTTTATAAATGACACTTTATATTCTCCATTTAACATCAACAGAAGGTCATCAACAGATTACATCAACGGAAGATCTAGCCTTAGCGATGCCAAAGATTCTTTGTTGTTATTATAAGGTGATCATTTTTTTAGGTCCCGCTTTTGTTGTGTGCATGACATTTTCACCCGTTCGTTCGAAACATCACCTTAACAACATTGTACATTTTCTTTGGCTATTCTAATAAAGCTATAATATTTCTTTCGGATCCATCATTTACTTTATGCACGACACTTTTCCTCCTTCTTTCTTTCACCAATCCGTTAAAAACAGAATGCATAACCTAAACAATGGTGTACATTTTCTTCATTGCTACAAAAAGGTTGTCGAAATTTTTTCGGGGAGGCCATTCAATTTTATGCAAGAATTTTTTTCCTTTTTTTCTTTCCCTTATCGGTAATAGAACGTGTAACCTTAACAAGACTGAGGGTTTTACTTGGCTATTATAACAAGGGTATCATAATTCTTTCATATTCAACCTTTTGTTTTATTTACAATCTTTTTATTTTTTCCTTGAGCTTTTTTTATTTCCCTCATTCATTAACAACAGAATGTCTCGCCTAAACAACGCTGAGGGCTTTCCTTGATAATAAGGTTATCGTAATTGGGTCAAATGTACCCATTGGTTGCATGAAAGTTGTCCTCTTTCTTTATTATCCCTTATTCGTTAAGAACAGAAAGCCTAACCTTAACAGTGCTGAGAGCTTTCCTTGATAAAAAGGTTATCATAATTGGGTCGAAAGTACCCATTGTTTTGGATAAAAATTGTCTTCTTTCTTTATTTATCATAGGCAGCGCGCTAGCGCTGCCTAAGTAAAGAACGATGTGGGCACAATGTGTTGTTTTTTGTTTGTTTTTTTGTGTTTTTTTTTCTCCATACCCGGGCACTTCGTATCGAAGGTGTTGTCGTAGAAAGTTCGAAAAGGGCTTGTTCGATTGGAAATTGGAGTGGCTAGTGCCCTTTCTAATAGTCAAAAGTGACTGGAGGGCAACTTGCCCCCCCCCCCCACGCCCATCATTCCCCCAAACACATCCAATCAAAATTTTGAGATAGCCATTTTGTTCAGCGTAGTTGATTTCCAGATGGAAAACATCTTTTTGAGGAGTACACTCCCCCACAACCTTCGGGGCAAGGGTTTTAAGTTATGCCCTGGGGGCATATAAGGTTTTTATAGAAGGCGTTGTCGTAAAAACTTCAAAAAAGGCTCATTCTATTGGAAATTCAAAGGGTTAGTGCCCGTTTTAATAGTCGAAAGTGATTGGAGGGCGACTAGCCCCCCCCCCCCGCCCATCATTCCCCCAAACACATCCAATCAAAAGTTTGAGATAGCCATTTTGTTCAGCGTAGTTGATTTCCAGATGGAAAACATCTTTTTGAGGAGTACACTCCCCCACAACCCTCGGGGCAAGGGTTTTAAGTTATGCCCTGGGGGCATATAAGGTTTTTATAGAAGGCGTTGTCGTAAAAACTTCAAAAAAGGCTCATTCGATTGGAAATTCAAAGGGCTAGTGCCCTTTTTAATAGTCGAAAGTGATTGGAGGGCGACTAGCCCCCCCCCCCGCCCATCATTCCCCCAAACACATCAAATCAAAAGTTTGAGATAGCCATTTTGTCCAACGGAGTTGATTTCCAGATAGAAAATATGTTTTTGAGGAGGACACTTCCCTACAACCCTCGGGGCAAGGGTTTTAAGTTATGCCCTGGGGGTATATAAGGTTTTTATAGAAGGCGTTGTCGTAGAAACTTCAAGAAAGGTTCATTTGATTTGAAATTCAAAGGGCTAGTACCCTTTTCTAATAGTCGAAAGTGACTGGAGGGCAACTAGCCCCCCCCACGCCCATCATTCCCCCAAACACATCCAATCAAAATTTTTAGATAGCCATTTTGTTCAGCGTAGTTGATTTCCAGATAGAAAATAAGTTTTCGAGGAGGACACTCCCCCAAAACCCTCAGGGCAAGGGTTTTAAATTATACCTTAGGGGCATATAAGGTTTTTATAGAAGGCGTTGTCGTAGAAACTTCAAAACAGGCTCATTCGATTGGAAATTCAAAGGGATAGTACCCTTTTCAATAGTCGAAAGTGATTGGAGGGCAACTAGCCCCCCCCCCACGCCCATCATTCCCCCAAACACATCCAATCAAAATTTTTAGATAGCCATTTCGTTCAGCGTAGTTGATTTCCAGATAGAAAATATGTTTTTGAGGAGGACACTCCCCCACAACCCTCACGGCAAGGGTTTTGTGTTATGCCCTGGGGGCATATGAGGTTTTTATAGAAGGCGTTATCGTAGAAACTTCAAAACAGGCTCATTCGATTGAAAAGTCAAAGCGCTAGTACCCTTTTTAACAGTCGAAAGTGATTGGAGGGCAACGAGCCCCCCTTCCCCAAGCCCATCATTCCCCAAACATATCCAATCAAAATTTTGAGATAGCCATTTTGTTCAGCGTAGTTGATTTCCACATAAAAAAATTTTTTTGAGGTGGACACTCCCCCACAAACCTCAGGGCAAGGGTTTTAAGTTATGCCCTGGGGGCATATAAGGTTTTTATAGAAGGCGTTGTCGTAGAAACTTCAAAACAGGCTCATTCGATTGGAAATTCAAAGGGCTAGTACCCTTTTTAATAGTCGAAAGTGATTTGAGTGCTACTAGCCCCCCCCCCCCCTCAAGCCCTTCATTCCCCCAAACACATCCAATAAAAATTTTGAGATAGCCATTTTGTTCAGCGTAGTTGATTTCCAGATAGAAAATATATTTTTGAGAAGGACACTCCCCCACAGCCCTCAGGGCAAGGGTTTTAAGTTATGCCCTGGGGGTATATAAGGTTTTTAAAGAAGGCGTTGTCGTAGAAACTTCAATAAAAGCTCATTCGACTGGAAATTCAAAGGGCTAGTGCCCTTTTTAATAGTCGAAAGTGATTGGAGGGCAACTAGCCCCCCCAACACACCCATCATTCCCCCAAACACATCCAATTAAAATTTTGAGATAGCCATTTTGTTCAGGCTAGTTGATTTCCAGATAGAAAACATATTTTTAAGGAGGATACTCATCCACAACCCTCAGGGCAAGGATTATAAATTATGCCCTGGGGGCATATAAGGTTTTTATTGAAATATGTCGTAGAAACTTGAAAAAGGGCTCATTCGATTTGAAATTCAAAGGGCTAGTACCCTTTTTAATAGTCGAAAGTGATTTGAGGGCAACAAACCCCCCTCTCTCGCCCACCTTCTCCCAAAACACATCCAATCAAAATTTTTAGATAGCCATTTTATTCAACGTAGTTAAAAGTTTTGGAAATTAGGTTTTTAAGGATGACAACCCCTCCCCCCACAGACCTCAGGTCAGGGGTTGTAAGTTATGCCCTGGGGGCATATAAAGTATTTATTGAAAGCGTTGTCATAGAAACTTCAAAAGGGCTCATTCAATTGGAAATTGAAAGGGCTAGTGCCTTTTTTAATAGTTGAAAGTGATTGGATAGCGACTAACGCCCCTCTCACGCCCACCATTTTCCCAAACACATCCAATCAAAATTTTGAGATATCCATTTTGTTCAACGTAGTTGAAAGTTCTGGAAATTAGGTCTTTTAGGATGATAAACCCCTCAGAGCCCTCAGTGCAAGGGTTGTAAGTTATGCTCTGGGGGCATATAAGGTATATATATAGAAAGTTGTTGTATATGATTTATAGAATAGATTTTAGTCTTCCTCAAATCCAATTTTTAAATGTTTAAAAACTAAATGTTGACTTAAGATTAAATTAAATGCACTGTGATAATGCTAATTCCCAATAAGGCATCTCAGCAGTATCCCAAGAACGACTGAGGGTATTATGTTCAAACGTTCGGGGCTACTTCTGCTCTTAAAATTTAACCAAATCCAAATAGCGTAAGTGTATCCAAGCTATCAAAGAAAGTAAATAGATTTTTTTTGCGAATGGTATCAAGATATCCATTACAGGTCAACTAGAGGAGTTATGAAACTAAATTAAACAGTACTATTTGTGTCCAGATTTTTAAAAGGGTTACTGTTAAAAACTGCTGAAAATTTTTCTCAGGCATAGAAATAGCAGGCCAAACTATAAAGTCTTAAAAAACGAAAAGATTTAAAATATTATATTCTTTTTCCCTGAAAAGACTATGTCAATATAAAACGAACAGAAATTAATTAAAAAAACTTTTTCCACAAAATAAGTTTTTCAAAGAAAAGTAAAGAACTCCATTAAACATAAAATGAGCAAAACTAAAATCAAATAATCTACCAAGCGTGAAATTACCACAAATCAGCATTGATAAATAAATGAAACCCAAAACAAACAGAAATTACAATAATTAACCGAGTCAAACTCAAAACGAGAAGAAATTAACAAAAGTTGGGCGCAAAACCCCTATGCCTTCCCAAGGCCAGAACAAAATTTGCACTTTACTGAAAAAATACAAATGAAAGTGCATTGTCAGTTTAATATACATATACTGATATTTAGGAATTAAATTGTTAATATTATGTGATTTATTAAAGCTATAAAAGTAAAAACATTTGTATTTTTTCTGTAAAGTGCAAATTATGTTCTGGCCTTGGGAAGGCATAGGGGTTTTGCGCCCAACTTATGTTAATTTCTTCTCGTTTTGAATTTGACTCGGTTAATTACTGTAATTTCTGTTCGTTTTGGGTTTCATTTATTTATCAATGCTGATTTGTGGTAGTTTCACGCTTGGTAGATTATTTGATTTTAGTCTTGCTCATTTTTTGTTTAATGGAGTTCTTTACTTTTTTCTTTGAAAAAATTTTTTTTGGGGGAAAGTTTTTTTAATTAATTAGTTAAGAACAAAAAGCCTAAACTTAACAGTGCTGAGGGCTTTCCTTGATAATAAGGTTATTGTAATTGGGTCGAATGTACCCATCGGCTTTGCATGAAAATTGTCCTCTTTCTTTATTATCCCTTATTTTTTAAGAACAGAAAGCCTAACCTTAACAGTGCGGAGGGCTTTCCTTGGTTGTTATAGTAGGATATCATAATTCTTTTCTTTCCAATTCTGGCTCTGTGGAAATTCGAGATGGCTATTTGACCAGCTTCCTGATTTCTAACACGAACGCATGCTGTATACACTCCATCCGCTAAATAGTGAATGAACACTTGAAGTACCTAAACAAAGATTTCAAATTCATTGATTTTTAAAATAAAATGTACAATTGTAATAGTTTAAATAACAAAAATCATCATTTTGCGCAGAGAAATTCTTAGTAAAGGCTAGGTTTTCAACGAAAAAACTGTCAGAAATTTCTCGGAGACCCATACAAAAAGCAATTTTTTTACTGTTTTCAAGAACGACAAACACCATAAATAAAGAGCTTCTAAGATGATGCTGGCTCGATATAATAACATTGAAAAAATGTATATTCATTAGAATAAAGGATACAAAGAAACTTGCACGCAACAAGTCCTCTTTACAATCTTTATAATTGCGTAAGTTATAGAAGCCAAAGTGTATTACTCAGGTCTAGTGATAATTCTGGAAGCTTTTTTTTTAGCTAAAGCAGATCTGTTCAACATGTAAATAAAGTTGCAAGTTAATACGGCAATTATTTTCAAACAGCCAATTCTTGTTTTTATTTTTACTCAATAGTATAGTGAGATCTTTTCAAAAAAAAGTTGAAAATTTTATATAAAAGGCTCGACACTTTTCTTTCAGGAAAAACCTGCACACAACATTTCAAAACTAGAATAAATTCAAACGAATTTATCTTAGTTTAGAATTTCTCTATTTCTCTAGTTAGTTTATTTTTTTTAGTTTAGAATTCTTGTCTTGAATTTCTCCAGCAATATCCATTATGGTGGTTCAATCAGTTTTGGATGCTTTATTAGAACATAATATTCCAATATACTCTTATTTCATACTCTAGTTTAATCCATTAAATCAAAACTGAGTTAGTGCATTAGTCTTAATTTTTTTCTAAAATATAATGGAAATTTTCAAAAGAAAGCACGAATAAACATATTACTTAAAATAATATAGCCTCCGTTTTACTTTTGAAAACATAGTTTTAATTAGATATATTAACCTTTTTTTCATAAATGACATTTCAACAAAACTTTAATTAGACCACACTACCTTTTCATTTACAATTTAAAGAACTGAAAACATAATAAGGGGCGAAACTTGTAAATAAGACAGTGAAAAATTTAAATTTGAAAAATACAAAATTCGGAAATTTTTTTTGTTGATAATGGCTTCCGAGCGTAAAGTCAACATTTTCGAATCTTTATATTTTTTTCAAAATTCAGTATCTTAAATCAAAATCTTATCCGTTCCTACATTTTTATTTCAACATATTTCAACATGTGAGCAATAAAACATAAAAAAAATCGATCGATTTTTCGTTAATATATTTGATCAGTAGGTTACTCAAGCTTCCTTTAAAAAAGGGATTGGATAAATTGAACTTAATTTAGAAACCATTCGAATACTGACGAGTATTAAATATATATTAAAACAATATATTAAAACAATATATATTAAAACAATATATATATATATTGTTTTATATATTATTATATATTAAATAATATATATTAAAACAATTTAATAATATATATTAATAATTTAATAATATATATTAATTTAATAATATATATTTTATAATTTATTTTAATAATATTATATTATAATTGTGTTTTATATTATAATTTAATAATATATATTAAAACAATCGCAAATGGGCGTCAATTGTCTGAAATAATTCAAGATGAATTCTTTCGATATATTCAAAAGTAATTATTCAAAGTAAACACGAAAAGGATCAGATTTAGCAACTTTAAAAACATAAGCACACTCATAGGACTAATTTTCAATTACAGACAAATTTTCAAACCGCAACCTCCTTTATTAGCTTAGTTTGCAAAATAATTTAAATTAGTCGACGACTAAAATTATACTTTACCCTGTGGTAGCTAGAATTAAATTACGACACATTTCTTCTGTGGATTAACAGCGTTTCTTGACTACAGAGATCCTTGCGTTGGTCGCGTGGTAGATGGAATCGATCCAATAGAACTGTCTGTTGGCTTGAATATCGCACATTTAAAACGAATAGAGCTGTTTTTGATAAAACTGAAGAGGTAAGTGATATATCGGGTAGAAAGATTCAACACGTCAAGGTCACTTGACAACATATATTTGATGTCCTATACAATTTTTAATATAATTTTTTTATTTCTTTAATGTCATCATGTTTTTTTAGACTATTTTCACAGGTATAAACTGTTTGAAGGGAAATCAGGAAGAGAAAACCTGTTGATTGATATCTTAACACTGACTGTTCGGTCTGTTTCTCGATTGACATCCCATGTGGCCGGGGCGTGGAAACCTGTACCAGAGGACTTGAAACAAAAGTTAACAGTTTTGATTCAACACAAATCGTAAAAAAAAAATACTTTTTAAGGAGATTTAAGATTAATTCTATCATCAATAGACATTTATTTATTCGTCTTTAGTGAATATAATAGATCCTGATTCCGTCTCTAGCTGCATAGAAAGTTTTGTTATAGAAATTTATTTCAGTAGCTGTTTTCGATGGAGTCAATTGAGCCCTGTGAGCTGGAAAGAGAAACTTTTCCAGATTCTGTGTTTACTCAACAAGGCTATTCCGAGATGCAAAACATTTATCGTTAGTTGGAGTTTTTTGGTTTCGTTTGATAGTTTGGCTGTGAGTAAGATACGCATGCATTGATTTGATTTTACAATAAACCAAACCCAACTGAAGTAGCACCACAAATCCTGCCATCATAAAATAAGAATACAAAAGAAAAGAATAGATAAGAGACAAGGTTGAAAAGATCAAATCCATTTTTTACCTCAACATGTTGGCTAAATGTCTGTCCCAAAATCCGTTTCATCTCTCGCGCTTGTATGGTCTGATCCAAATTTGTTATGTGGAGATCGACGTACCCATCAATAGAGCGGTTGCGGGACTCAATATCACTTACACTTGTCTTAAACGAAAATATTATATTAAGAAATAAATCAGAAATCATTGCAAAGATGCTGGAAAAATATTTCCTAATCACGAAATTAATTGGATGCAAATAATTACCCCTATCAGATTTGGGATTTGGATTCCCAAAATCAAAGAACGTATTCTCTAATATGAACGTATTTTGAGCAATTGCGAATTGAAGCTACAACATTACATAGATAATGACAATACCAAGGGGTTAGTATAGAAATAGGATCAATGCTCGTTTTTGTCTCATTAGTGTGCTTTAGAACTCGGTTTCATTTTTTCTGACACAGACAGGTTTCGGCAATCGATAAAACTAATATGCACAAAAACAGATTAGTTCTGCTCACTATAATCTGTCAGAATAAAAGAAAAAGAAATAAATTAGAAAAGAAGAAGAAGAAGAAAATAAAAATAAAAGAAGAAGAAAAGAATTAAGAATAAAAGAAGATGAATATATAGAAAAAGAAAGTCACACAAGATCTTATTTCTTAACTCTATGGATTGTATACATGCGGCTCACAAACAAGTAAAAAAAAATGTTTAGGCACTCAAGACTATGACAATCGAAACAACAAGACCATCAGGAACTGCCGAAATTTTATAGAACATAGTTCCAAAATGCCGAAAATTTAGATTCACAATACATGGCCACCAAAGGTGTGAATGCACAAAAAGTTTTAGTGTTTGGTAGCCTCTGTAGTCGCTACTTTGTGGGTGAAAAATTCCTATATTAGCAACTATTTTAGTCTAAGCCATAATCCTAAATCCAATTTAAAAAAAGTAATTACTTAATGATTAAGTAATTGGGACATTCTATGAAAAAATATAGAGTCAATTAAGTAATAATCTATACTTCAGGGTGGGCCCGAGTAAAGTATGGTGTTAGACAGGGTCACATCCTGTCATCTTTGATCCTAATTATTCTAAAGCGTTTTTTTTTTTCCCTAAAATCCAAGAAGATTGAGGTAAAAAGTTAATTGACATTCAAATTATTCTCCATTACAGCTTATTCTAGTCGTAATATCAGGCGATAACTTTTGGATTCTGCTCACTTATTGCCATTTGTGGGAGAGCAAATAAAAGTTTTTTTCTTTAAGGAATATTAGGAACCTGGACAAAAAAACTCTATATTGTAAATTTGAAGTACATATGAAATGAAAAAAAAAACGAAATGTTTCGCTCATTTCAATAAAAAACAGTGTACATTAGGGTAGAGCTTGGAATGGGGTTGTTAAAGCAAGCAAAAATTTTATTGTGAATAAATCGACTGAAACGAAGACCGTAAAAACAAAATGGAGAAAACGTTTGTAAATGCAAAAGTTCGTTGTTCTATTTCCATCTGATCTAAGCTAAGCATCTGAGTGATGGTCCAACAAATACAAAGAATTATAAAATTAAAAAAAAAATGTATATGGTTTCTGAATGTCTATTTAGTGTGTTGTGTATAAGTAAATCTACTAACAGACATCAAAGAGGCCCTATTTAGAAGCCAAATTTATTATCTGTACGTCATAAATCATATATAGATGTTACGGTGAAAGACCAAAATCTGGTAAATGTCGACATTCACCGGTGAATGTGGACAACCACATAGTTGCTTGGTGTATGTCCGAAATATTTGTTAAATATCCTTATTTCTGACTTTCACAGATGAATGTCGACATTCACCATGCACTAATGGCGGACGTTGAATACTTGTAACCTAATTTCTAACCCATTTCTGAGATTCATAACCTATTATAACCTAATCTGTCACTATCAAAACTTGCATAAGACTGTCAGAGCTGACTGAATCCAAGTAGAGAAAACGACTCGAGGGCAAACAGCCTTTTGTCTCCTAATCGATCTATTTCCCTCTTTTGGAAATTCACCAGATCATATCTGTGATTGTCGACAAACACCGGTGAGGGTCCGAATGTAATGAAATATTCGCACTTTCAACGACGTATTTGGTGTTTGCTGACATTTAATGGTGAAAGTCGACATTTTCCAATTTCGGTCTTTCACAGAAACATAGGCATTAACACGCTTGATTAACTTTTATCTCTGTATGCCTATGAGGTAACAGAATTTGCACCTATGAAAAATGTTTAGAGAATATTTTAACAAGAGGAACAAAGTAACTTCCATCTCAATCATGGCCAGCCTCACATACCTCTAATAGAGACAATGAAGCCTTCATTAGAGAAACATCTTTCATTTGATATTTCAATACGGAATAACTACGAGATATGCCCTTTTTTGTGCATGCCTACATCAAACGCCATTTAGCCCTAATGAGTCCAACTTCCTTTGTTGGTACCTAGTAGGCTATACGTTGGATGGTGCATCATATACGGTGTGCCAAAACCTGGCACCTGTTCAAATCCAATGTCCAGGTTGGGTAGTAAAGTTGAATAACAGCTAAGAAAATCGAGAAATGAGAAATTTAAACGGATTGCACCATTAATCGATGCTAAATAATCCTACGTTTGAGCACTTCAAAGCCAATTACTAATATGTTACGTACCGGTTAAGGGATATTCGTTTCAACACACATTTGACTATAGCAAGGAAAACCATACTAATTTGGTTAAGATTATGGATTAAAAAGAAGATATCGTCCAGGAATATAAAAGTTAATTATTATGCTTATGTAATTTACGTGAAAATGTTCTTTAGCAGTTAAATAGATGGTCCAAAACATTTCTAGCAAAATAACGACACTGTGGCCAAAATGTTTTAGATTACATCATTTGTTTGAAGCATATATGCAGAACATTAGGTAGAAACAACTATCGACAGACTCGTTGAAGTTACTTTGCTTTTCCCCTAGCGACTTCTTCATTTACGCAACTATCGACAGACTCGTTGAAGTTGCTTCGCTTTTCCCCTAGCGGCGCTCTTCATTTACGCAACTATCGACAGACTCGTTGAAGTTGCTTTGCTTTTCCCCTAGCGGCGCTCTTCATTTACGCAACTATCGACAGACTCGTTGAAGTTGCTTTGCTTTTCCCCTAGCGACGCTCTTCATTAGTCATTTTTTTACAATGATTTTTCCTTACCTACCTGGACTTTTTTCAAAGTTTCAAGCCAAGAACTTTTTTTTTAGGTTTGAAGTTAATACAAAAGAGGTTAAATTTGAAATGACAAGGAAAAAAGAATTTTCACGTCGTAAACCTGTTTTAAAATGGATATCTTTTAGATGGATATTTAATGGATATCTTGTCGCAACTTCAACAGTTTAGTTTTGCAGCGCTTCCTTTTATAGTCTTAAGATTTATGGACGATCTGGCCAGTGACTTTTTTGGACCATTAAGAACGATGATCTCAAACAAGTTACACGTCTATTCGACTGAAAATTCTTCAAATACTTAAGTCTCATTGTAGACAGCAATATTGAGAAGACAACTATAGACGTAAAATCAAATACTTAAGCAGAGCTTAACAAAAACAAATCGGACTATTTCTTTTCGAATAATCTACTTGTCAAATTGTAAAGCTCAGGCCTACATGTCAAACTACTCAAAAAATAATTTCGAAGACCACATTGCCCTTCCATGACGATAAACAATATACTGGATATTTCTATCACATATACAGTAATTGTCATCCAGTATACTTTTTTTTTCAGTATCTAATAAAAAGATTTATTTTTTATCGAACTGTTATGTATGCTCAAAAAATGCGCAAAAAAAAAAACTACATTGAATAATTTCGCATACTTCTATATCTATTTGTCAAGATATTTATTTATAAACTGTCTGGTTTTATCAAAGAAGTTTATTTGTTTCCCTCTTAAAAGTTTTCAGCGTAAATTTTATCTCTATGTTTAATGTATTAAGCTAACACATCGACCTCTGCTCTCTGCTAGCTAAAGCAGAAATTTTGTTATAACTATTGTATTAATAAAGATTAACCTTTACTTTAGTCTCATTAAATTATTTCAAGCTAAAATTTGACAGTGATGTTTAAAGTTCACATTGAAAGTACACTATTCAGAAGTCTAGAGGCCTTTCACACAAGCATCCTAGAGATTTGTGAAAAGTATCATCTTTGGCTAGTATCATCTTTGGCTAATGGCAAGCAAAAGTTTTAAATTTCTTTTTTACCAAACTTTTAGTCAATATCAAAACCTCCTTTGGCCATTTATTATCAAAAGCAGAAAGTACTTCTATTGAGTAGTCTAGAGGCCTTTCACACATGCAGCAATTTATTTTAGCTTCTAACAGGACACAATTGCAAACTCTTTGGCGAATGGCAAGGAAAAGTTTTAAATTTCTTTTTTACCAAACTTTTAGTCAATATCAAAACCTCCTTTGGCCATTTATTATCAAAGCAGAAAGTACTTCTATTGAGTAGTCTAGAGGCCTTTCACGCATGCAGCAATTTATTTTAGCTTCGCACAGGACACAATTGCAAACTCTCAGGGTCCATCTTAGAGATTTGTGAAAAGTATCATCTTTGGCTAATGGCAAGCAAAAGTTTTAAATTTCTTTTTACCAAACTTTTAGTCAATATCAAAACCTCCTTTGGCCATTTATTATCAAAAGCAGAAAGTACTTCTATTGAGTAGTCTAGAGGCCTTTCACACATGCAGCAATTTATTTTAGCTTCTAACAGGACACAATTGCAAACTCTTTGGCGAATGGCAAGGAAAAGTTTTAAATTTCTTTTTTACCAAACTTTTAGTCAATATCAAAACCTCCTTTGGCCATTTATTATCAAAAGCAGAAAGTACTTCTATTGAGTAGTCTAGAGGCCTTTCACACATGCAGCAATTTATTTTAGCTTCGCACAGGACACAATTGCAAACTCTCAGGGTCCATCTTAGAGATTTGTGAAAAGTATCATCTTTGGCTAATGGCAAGCAAAAGTTTTAAATTTCTTTTTACCAAACTTTTAGTCAATATCAAAACCTCCTTTGGCCATTTATTATCAAAAGCAGAAAGTACTTCTATTGAGTAGTCTAGAGGCCTTTCACACATGCAGCAATTTATTTTAGCTTCTAACAGGACACAATTGCAAACTCTTTGGCGAATGGCAAGGAAAAGTTTTAAATTTCTTTTTTACCAAACTTTTAGTCAATATCAAAACCTCCTTTGGCCATTTATTATCAAAAGCAGAAAGTACTTCTATTGAGTAGTCTAGAGGCCTTTCACACATGCAGCAATTTATTTTAGCTTCGCACAGGACACAATTGCAAACTCTCAGGGTCCATCTTAGAGATTTGTGAAAAGTATCATCTTTGGCTAATGGCAAGCAAAAGTTTTAAATTTCTTTTTACCAAACTTTTAGTCAATATCAAAACCTCCTTTGGCCATTTATTATCAAAAGCAGAAAGTACTTCTATGGAGTAGTCTAGAGGCCTTTCATACATGCAGCAATTTATTTTAGCTTCGCACAGGACACAATTGCAAACTCTCAGGGTCCATCTTAGAGATTTGTGAAAAGTATCATCTTTGGCTAGTATCATCTTTGGCTAATGGCAAGCAAAAGTTTTAAATTTCTTTTTACCAAACTTTTAGTCAATATCAAAACCTCCTTTGGCCATTTATTATCAAAAGCAGAAAGTACTTCTATGGAGTAGTCTAGAGGCCTTTCACACATGCAGCAATTTATTTTAGCTTCGCACAGGACACAATTGCAAACTCTTTGGCGAATGGCAAGGAAAAGTTGTTAAATTTCTTTTTTACCAAACTTTTAGTCAATATCAAAACCTCCTTTGGCCTTTATTATCAAAAGCAGAAAGTACTTCTATTGAGTAGTCTAGAGGCTTTTCACACATGCACCAATTTATTTTAGCTTCGCACAGGACACAATTGCAAACTCTCAGAGTCCATCTTAGAGATTTGTGAAAAGTATCATCTTTGGCTAATGGCAAGGAAAAGATTTAAATTTCTTTTTTACCAAACTTTTAGTCAATATTAAAACCTCCTTTGGCCATTTATTATCAAAAGCAGAAAGTACTTCTATTGAGTAGTCTAGAGGCCTTTCACGCATGCAGCAATTTATTTTAGCTTCGCACAGGACACAATTGCAAACTCTTAGGGTCCATCTTAGATTTGTGAAAAGTATCATCTTTGGCTAATGGCAAGGAAAAGTTTTAAATTTCTTTTTTACCAAACTTTTAGTCAATATCAAAACCTCTTTGGCCATTTATTATCAAAAGCAGAAAGTACTTCTTTTGAGTAGTCTAGAGGCCTTTCACACATGCAGCAATTTATTTTAGCTTCGCACAGGACACAATTGCAAACTCTCAGGGTCCATCTTAGAGATTTGTGAAAAGCATAATATTTGGCTAATGGCAAGGAAAAGTTTTAAATTTCTTTTTTACCAAACTTTTAGTCAATATTAAAACCTCCTTTGGCCATTCATTATCAAAAGCAGAAACTACTTCTATTGAGTAGTCTAGAGGCCTTTCACACATGCATCCTAGAGATTTGTGAAAAGTATCATCTTTGGCTAGTATCATCTTTGGCTAATGGCAAGCAAAAGTTTTAAATTTCTTTTTACCAAACTTTTAGTCAATATCAAAACCTCCTTTGGCCATTTATTATCAAAAGCAGAAAGTACTTCTATGGAGTAGTCTAGAGGCCTTTCACACATGCAGCAATTTATTTTAGCTTTGCACAGGACACAATTGCAAACTCTTTGGCGAATGGCAAGGAAAAGTTTTAAATTTTTTTTTTACCAAACTTTTGGTCAATATCAAAACCTCCTTTGGCCATTTATTATCAAAAGCAGAAAGTACTTCTATTGAGTAGTCTAGAGGCCTTTCACACATGCAGCAATTTATTTTAGCTTCGCACAGGACACAATTGCAAACTCTCAGGGTCCATCTTAGAGATTTGTGAAAAGTATCATCTTTGGCTAATGGCAAGGAAAAGATTTAAATTTCTTTTTTACCAAACTTTTAGTCAATATTAAAACCTCCTTTGGCCATTTATTATCAAAAGCAGAAAGTACTTCTATTGAGTAGTCTAGAGGCCTTTCACGTATGCAGCAATTTATTTTAGCTTCGCACAGGACACAATTGCAAACTCTTAGGGTCCATCTTAGATTTGTGAAAAGTATCATCTTTGGCTAATGGCAAGGAAAAGTTTTAAACTTCTTTTTTACCAAACTTTTAGTCAATATCAAAACCTCTTTGGCCATTTATTATCAAAAGCAGAAAGTACTTCTATGGAGTAGTCTAGAGGCCTTTCATACATGCAGCAATTTATTTTAGCTTCGCACAGGACACAATCGCAAACTCTCAGGGTCCATCTTAGAGATTTGTGAAAAGCATAATATTTGGCTAATGGCAAGGAAAAGTTTTAAATTTCTTTTTTACCAAACTTTTAGTCAATATCAAAACCTCCTTTGGCCATTCATTATCAAAAGCAGAAACTACTTCTATTGAGTAGTCTAGAGGCCTTTCACACATGCAGCAATTTATTTTAGCTTCGCACAGGACACAATTGCAAACTCTTAGGGTCCATCTTAGAGATTTGTGAAAATTATCATCTTTGGCTAATGGCAAGGAAAAATTTTTAATTTCTTTTTTACCAAACTTTTAGTCAATATCAAAACTTCCTTTGGCCATTTATTATCAAAAGCAGAAAGCTATTCTATTGAGTAGTCTAGAAGCCTTTCACACATGCAGCAATTTATTTTAGCTTCGCACAGGACACAGTTGCAAACTCTCAGGGTACATCTTAGAGATTTGTGAAAAGCATCATCTTTGGCTAATGGCAAGGAAAAGTTTTAAATTTCTTTTTTACCAAACTTTTAGTCAATATCAAAACCTCCTTTGGCCATTTATTATCAAAAGCAGAAAGTACTTCTATTGAGTAGTCTAGAGGCCTTTCACACATGCAGCAATTTATTTTAGCTTCGCACAGGACACAATTGCAAACTCTCAGGGTCCATCCTAGAGATTTGTGAAAAGTATCATCTTTGGCTAGTATCATCTTTGGCTAATGGCAAGGAAAAGTTTTAAATTTCTTTTTTACCAAACTTTTAGTCAATATTAAAATCTCCTTTGGCCATTTATTATCAAAAGCAGAAAGTACTTCTATTGAGTAGTCTAGAGGCCTTTCACACATGCAGCAATTTATTTTAGCTTCGCACAGGACACAATTGCAAACTCTCAGGGTCCATCTTAGAGATTTGTGAAAAGTATCATCTTTGGCTAATGGCCAGGAAAAGTTTTAAATTTCTTTTTTACCAAACTTTTAGTCAATATTAAAATCTCCTTTGGCCATTTATTATCAAAAGCAGAAAGTACTTCTATTGAGTAGTCTAGAGGCCTTTCACACATGCAGCAATTTATTTTAGCTTCGCACAGGACACAATTGCAAACTCTCAGGGTCCATCCTAAAGATTTGTGAAAAGTATCATCTTTGGCTAGCATCATCTTTGGCTAATGGCAAGGAAAAGTTTTAAATTTCTTTTTTACCAAACTTTTAGTCAATATTAAAATCTCCTTTGGCCATTTATTATCAAAAGCAGAAAGTACTTCTATTGAGTAGTCTAGAGGCCTTTCACACATGCAGCAATTTATTTTAGCTTCTCACAGGACACAATTGCAAACTCTCAGGGTCCATCTTAGAGATTTGTGAAAAGTATCATCTTTGGCTAATGGCAAGGAAAAGATTTAAATTTCTTTTTTACCAAACTTTTAGTCAATATTAAAACCTCCTTTGGCCATTTATTATCAAAAGCAGAAAGTACTTCTATTGAGTAGTCTAGAGGCCTATTTATTTTAGCTTCGCCCAGGACACAAATGCAAACTCTCAGGGTCCATCTTAGAGATTTGTGAAAAGTATCATCTTTGGCTAATGGCAAGGAAAAGATTTAAATTTCTTTTTTACCAAACTTTTAGTCAATATTAAAACCTCCTTTGGCCATTTATTATCAAAAGCAGAAAGTACTTCTATTGAGTAGTCTAGAGGCCTTTCACACATGCAGCAATTTATTTTAGCTTCGCACAGGACATAATTGCAAACTCTTAGGGTCCATATTAGAGATTTGTGAAAAGCATCATCTTTGGCTATTGGCAAGGAAAAGTTTTGAATTTCTTTTTTACCAAACTTTTAATCAATATCAAAACCTCTTTGGCCATTTATTATCAAAATCGGAAAGTACTTCTATTGAGTAGTCTAGAGGCCTTTCACACATGCAGCAATTTATTTTAGCTTCGCACAGGACACAATTGCAAACTCTCGGGGTCCATCTTAGAGATTTGTGAAAAGCATCATCTTTGGCTAATGGCAAGGAAAAGATTTAAATTTCTTTTTTACCAAACTTTTAGTCAATATTAAAACCCCCTTTGGCCATTTATTATCAAAAGCAGAAAGTACTTCTATTGAGTAGTCTAGAGGCCTTTCACGTATGCAGCAATTTATTTTAGCTTCGCACAGGACACAATTGCAAACTCTTAGGGTCCATCTTAGATTTGTGAAAAGTATCATCTTTGGCTAATGGCAAGGAGAAGTTTTAAATTTCTTTTTTACCAAACTTTTAGTCAATATCAAAACCTCTTTGGCCATTTATTATCAAAAGCAGAAAGTACTTCTATGGAGTAGTCTAGAGGCCTTTCATACATGCAGCAATTTATTTTAGCTTCGCACAGGACACAATTGCAAACTCTCAGGGTACATCTTAGAGATTTGTGAAAAGCATCATCTTTGGCTAATGGCAAGGAAAAGTTTTAAATTTCTTTTTTACCAAACTTTTAGTCAATATCAAAACCTCCTTTGGCCATTCATTATCAAAAGCAGAAACTACTTCTATTGAGTAGTCTAGAGGCCTTTCACACATGCAGCAATTTATTTTAGCTTCGCACAGGACACAATTGCAAACTCTTAGGGTCCATCTTAGAGATTTGTGAAAATTATCATCTTTGGCTAATGGCAAGGAAAAATTTTTAATTTCTTTTTTACCAAACTTTTAGTCAATATCAAAACTTCCTTTGGCCATTTATTATCAAAAGCAGAAAGCACTTCTATTGAGTAGTCTAGAAGCCTTTCACACATGCAGCAATTTATTTTAGCTTCGCACAGGACACAGTTGCAAACTCTCAGGGTACATCTTAGAGATTTGTGAAAAGCATCATCTTTGGCTAATGGCAAGGAAAAGTTTTAAATTTCTTTTTTACCAAACTGTTAGTCAATATCAAAACCTCCTTTGGCCATTTATTATCAAAAGCAGAAAGTACTTCTATTGAGTAGTCTAGAGGCCTTTCACACATGCAGCAATTTATTTTAGCTTCGCACAGGACACAATTGCAAACTCTCAGGGTCCATCCTAAAGATTTGTGAAAAGTATCATCTTTGGCTAGCATCATCTTTGGCTAATGGCAAGGAAAAGTTTTAAATTTCTTTTTTACCAAACTTTTAGTCAATATTAAAATCTCCTTTGGCCATTTATTATCAAAAGCAGAAAGTACTTCTATTGAGTAGTCTAGAGGCCTTTCACACATGCAGCAATTTATTTTAGCTTCGCACAGGACACAATTGCAAACTCTCAGGGTCCATCTTAGAGATTTGTGAAAAGTATCATCTTTGGCTAATGGCCAGGAAAAGTTTTAAATTTCTTTTTTACCAAACTTTTAGTCAATATTAAAATCTCCTTTGGCCATTTATTATCAAAAGCAGAAAGTACTTCTATTGAGTAGTCTAGAGGCCTTTCACACATGCAGCAATTTATTTTAGCTTCGCACAGGACACAATTGCAAACTCTCAGGGTCCATCCTAAAGATTTGTGAAAAGTATCATCTTTGGCTAGCATCATCTTTGGCTAATGGCAAGGAAAAGTTTTAAATTTCTTTTTTACCAAACTTTTAGTCAATATTAAAATCTCCTTTGGCCATTTATTATCAAAAGCAGAAAGTACTTCTATTGAGTAGTCTAGAGGCCTTTCACACATGCAGCAATTTATTTTAGCTTCTCACAGGACACAATTGCAAACTCTCAGGGTCCATCTTAGAGATTTGTGAAAAGTATCATCTTTGGCTAATGGCAAGGAAAAGATTTAAATTTCTTTTTTACCAAACTTTTAGTCAATATTAAAACCTCCTTTGGCCATTTATTATCAAAAGCAGAAAGTACTTCTATTGAGTAGTCTAGAGGCCTTTCACACATGCAGCAATTTATTTTAGCTTCGCCCAGGACACAAATGCAAACTCTCAGGGTCCATCTTAGAGATTTGTGAAAAGTATCATCTTTGGCTAATGGCAAGGAAAAGATTTAAATTTCTTTTTTACCAAACTTTTAGTCAATATTAAAACCTCCTTTGGCCATTTATTATCAAAAGCAGAAAGTACTTCTATTGAGTAGTCTAGAGGCCTTTCACACATGCAGCAATTTATTTTAGCTTCGCACAGGCCACAATTGCAAACTCTCAGGGTCCATCTTAGAGATTTGTGAAAAGTATCATCTTTGGCTAATGGCCAGGAGAAGTTTTAAATTTCTTTTTTACCAAACTTTTAGTCAATATTAAAACCTCCTTTGGCCATTTATTATCAAAAGCAGAAAGTACTTCTATTGAGTAGTCTAGAGGCCTTTCACACATGCAGCAATTTATTTTAGCTTCGCACAGGACATAATTGCAAACTCTTAGGGTCCATATTAGAGATTTGTGAAAAGCATCATCTTTGGCTATTGGCAAGGAAAAGTTTTGAATTTCTTTTTTACCAGACTTTTAATCAATATCAAAACCTCTTTGGCCATTTATTATCAAAATCGGAAAGTACTTCTATTGAGTAGTCTAGAGGCCTTTCACACATGCAGCAATTTATTTTAGCTTCGCACAGGACACAATTGCAAACTCTCGGGGTCCATCTTAGAGATTTGTGAAAGCATCATCTTTGGCTATTGGCAAGGAAAAGTTTTGAATTTCTTTTTTACCAAACTTTTAATCAATATCAAAACCTCTTTGGCCATTTATTATCAAAAGCGGAAAGTACTTCTATTGAGTAGTCTAGAGGCCTTTCACACATGCAGCAATTTATTTTAGCTTCGCACAGGACACAATTGCAAACTCTTAGGGTCCATCTTAGAGATTTGTGAAAATTATCATCTTTGGCTAATGGCAAGGAAAAATTTTTAATTTCTTTTTTACCAAACTTTTAATCAATATCAAAACCCCTTTGGCCATTTATTATCAAAATCGGAAAGTACTTCTATTGAGTAGTCTAGAGGCCTTTCACGCAAGCAGCAATTTATTTTAGCTTCGCACAGGACACAATTCCAAACTCTCAGGGTCCATCTTAGAGATTTGTGAAAATTATCATCTTTGGCTAATGGCAAGGAAAAGTTTTGAATTTCTTCTTTACCAGACTTTTAATCAATATCAAAACCTCTTTGGCCATTTATTATCAAAAGCGGAAAGTACTTCTATTGAGTAGTCTAGAGGCCTTTCACACATGCAGCAATTTATTTTAGCTTCGCACAGGACACAATTGCAAACTCTCAGGGTCCATCTTAGAGATTTGTGAAAAGCATCATCTTTGGCTATTGGCAAGGAAAAGTTTTGAATTTCTTTTTTACCAAACTTTAAATCAATATCAAAACCTCTTTGGCCATTTATTATCAAAATCGGAAAGCACTTCTATTGAGTAGTCTAGAGGCCTTTCACACATGCAGCAATTTATTTTAGCTTCGCACAGGACACAATTGCAAACTCTCAGGGTCCATCTTAGAGATTTGTGAAAAGCATCATCTTTGGCTATTGGCAAGGAAAAGTTTTGAATTTCTTTTTTACCAAACTTTTAATCAATATCAAAACCTCTTTGGCCATTTATTATCAAAATCGGAAAGTACTTCTATTGAGTAGTCTAGAGGCCTTTCACACATGCAGCAATTTATTTTAGCTTCGCACAGGACACAATTGCAAACTCTCAGGGTCCATCTTAGAGATTTGTGAAAAGCATCATCTTTGGCTATTGGCAAGGAAAAGTTTTGAATTTCTTTTTTACCAAACTTTTAATCAATATCAAAACCTCTTTGGCCATTTATTATCAAAAGCGGAAAGTACTTCTATTGAGTAGTCTAGAGGCCTTTCACACATGCAGCAATTTATTTTAGCTTCGCACAGGACACAATTGCAAACTCTCAGGGTCCATCTTAGAGATTTGTGAAAAGCATCATCTTTGGCTATTGGCAAGGAAAAGTTTTGAATTTCTTTTTTACCAAACTTTTAACCAATATCAAAACCTCTTTGGCCATTTATTATCAAAATCGGAAAGTACTTCTATTGAGTAGTCTAGAGGCCTTTGACACATGCAGCAATTTATTTTAGCTTCGCACAGGACACAATTGCAAACTCTTAGGGTCCATCTTAGAGATTTGTGAAAATTATCATCTTTGGCTAATGGCAAGGAAAAGTTTTGAATTTCTTTTTTACCAAACTTTTAATCAATATCAAAACCTCTTTGGCCATTTATTATCAAAAGCAGAAAGTACTTCTATTGAGTAGTCTAGAGGCCTTTCACACATGCAGCAATTTATTTTAGCTTCGCACAGGACACAATTGCAAACTCTTAGGGTCCATCTTAGAGATTTGTGAAAATTATCATCTTTGGCTAATGGCAAGGAAAAATTTTTAATTTCTTTTTTACCAAACTTTTAGTCAATATCAAAACTTCCTTTGGCCATTTATTATCAAAAGCAGAAAGCACTTCTATTGAGTAGTCTAGAAGCCTTTCACACATGCAGCAATTTATTTTAGCTTCGCACAGGACACAGTTGCAAACTCTCAGGGTACATCTTAGAGATTTGTGAAAAGCATCATCTTTGGCTAATGGCAAGGAAAAGTTTTAAATTTCTTTTTTACCAAACTTTTAGTCAATATCAAAACCTCCTTTGGCCATTTATTATCAAAAGCAGAAAGTACTTCTATTGAGTAGTCTAGAGGCCTTTCACACATGCAGCAATTTATTTTAGCTTCGCACAGGACACAATTGCAAACTCTCGGGGTCCATCTTAGAGATTTGTGAAAAGTATCATCTTTGGCTATTGGCAAGGAAAAGTTTTGAATTTCTTTTTTACCAAACTTTTAATCAATATCAAAACCTCTTTGGCCATTTATTATCAAAAGCGGAAAGTACTTCTATTGAGTAGTCTAGAGGCCTTTCACACATGCAGCAATTTATTTTAGCTTCGCACAGGACACAATTGCAAACTCTCAGGGTCCATCTTAGAGATTTGTGAAAAGTATCATCTTTGGCTATTGGCAAGGAAAAGTTTTGAATTTCTTTTTTACCAAACTTTTAGTCAATATCAAAACCTCCTTTGGCCATTTATTATCAAAAGCAGAAAGTACTTCTATTGAGTAGTCTAGAGGCCTTTCACACATGCAGCAATTTATTTTAGCTTCTCACAGGACACAATTGCAAACTCTCAGGGTCCATCTTAGAGATTTGTGAAAAGTATCATCTTTGGCTAATGGCAAGGAAAAGATTTAAATTTCTTTTTTACCAAACTTTTAGTCAATATTAAAACCTCCTTTGGCCATTTATTATCAAAAGCAGAAAGTACTTCTATTGAGTAGTCTAGAGGCCTTTCACACATGCAGCAATTTATTTTAGCTTCGCCCAGGACACAAATGCAAACTCTCAGGGTCCATCTTAGAGATTTGCGAAAAGTATCATCTTTGGCTAATGGCAAGGAAAAGATTTAAATTTCTTTTTTACCAAACTTTTAGTCAATATTAAAACCTCCTTTGGCCATTTATTATCAAAAGCAGAAAGTACTTCTATTGAGTAGTCTAGAGGCCTTTCACACATGCAGCAATTTATTTTAGCTTCGCACAGGACACAATTGCAAACTCTCAGGGTCCATCTTAGAGATTTGTGAAAAGTATCATCTTTGGCTAATGGCCAGGAGAAGTTTTAAATTTCTTTTTTACCAAACTTTTAGTCAATATTAAAACCTCCTTTGGCCATTTATTATCAAAAGCAGAAAGTACTTCTATTGAGTAGTCTAGAGGCCTTTCACACATGCAGCAATTTATTTTAGCTTCGCACAGGACATAATTGCAAACTCTTAGGGTCCATATTAGAGATTTGTGAAAAGCATCATCTTTGGCTATTGGCAAGGAAAAGTTTTGAATTTCTTTTTTACCAAACTTTTAATCAATATCAAAACCTCTTTGGCCATTTATTATCAAAATCGGAAAGTACTTCTATTGAGTAGTCTAGAGGCCTTTCACACATGCAGCAATTTATTTTAGCTTCGCACAGGACACAATTGCAAACTCTCGGGGTCCATCTTAGAGATTTGTGAAAAGCATCATCTTTGGCTATTGGCAAGGAAAAGTTTTGAATTTCTTTTTTACCAAACTTTTAATCAATATCAAAACCTCTTTGGCCATTTATTATCAAAATCGGAAAGTACTTCTATTGAGTAGTCTAGAGGCCTTTCACACATGCAGCAATTTATTTTAGCTTCGCACAGGACACAATTGCAAACTCTCAGGGTCCATCTTAGAGATTTGTGAAAAGCATCATCTTTGGCTATTGGCAAGGAAAAGTTTTGAATTTCTTTTTTACCAAACTTTTAATCAATATCAAAACCTCTTTGGCCATTTATTATCAAAATCGGAAAGTACTTCTATTGAGTAGTCTAGAGGCCTTTCACACATGCAGCAATTTATTTTAGCTTCGCACAGGACACAATTGCAAACTCTCACGGTCCATCTTAGAGATTTGTGAAAAGCATCATCTTTGGCTATTGGCAAGGAAAAGTTTTGAATTTCTTTTTTACCAAACTTTTAATCAATATCAAAACCTCTTTGGCCATTTATTATCAAAATCGGAAAGTACTTCTATTGAGTAGTCTAGAGGCCTTTCACACATGCAGCAATTTATTTTAGCTTCGCACAGGACACAATTGCAAACTCTCAGGGTCCATCTTAGAGATTTGTGAAAAGCATCATCTTTGGCTATTGGCAAGGAAAAGTTTTGAATTTCTTTTTTACCAAACTTTTAATCAATATCAAAACCTCTTTGGCCATTTATTATCAAAAGCGGAAAGTACTTCTATTGAGTAGTCTAGAGGCCTTTCACACATGCAGCAATTTATTTTAGCTTCGCACAAGACACAATTGCAAACTCTCAGGGTCCATCTTAGAGATTTGTGAAAAGCATCATCTTTGGCTATTGGCAAGGAAAAGTTTTGAATTTCTTTTTTACCAAACTTTTAATCAATATCAAAACCTCTTTGGCCATTTATTATCAAAATCGGAAAGTACTTCTATTGAGTAGTCTAGAGGCCTTTCACACATGCAGCAATTTATTTTAGCTTCGCACAGGACACAATTGCAAACTCTCAGGATCCATCTTAGAGATTTGTGAAAAGCATCATCTTTGGCTATTGGCAAGGAAAAGTTTTGAATTTCTTTTTTACCAAACTTTTAATCAATATCAAAACCTCTTTGGCCATTTATTATCAAAAGCGGAAAGTACTTCTATTGAGTAGTCTAGAGGCCTTTCACACATGCAGCAATTTATTTTAGCTTCGCACAGGACACAATTGCAAACTCTCAGGGTCCATCTTAGAGATTTGTGAAAAGCATCATCTTTGGCTATTGGCAAGGAAAAGTTTTGAATTTCTTTTTTACCAAACTTTTAATCAATATCAAAACCTCTTTGGCCATTTATTATCAAAATCGGAAAGTACTTCTATTGAGTAGTCTCGAGGCCTTTCACACATGCAGCAATTTATTTTAGCTTCGCACAGGACACAATTGCAAACTCTTAGGGTCCATCTTAGAGATTTGTGAAAATTATCATCTTTGGCTAATGGCAAGGAAAAATTTTTAATTTCTTTTTTACCAAACTTTTAGTCAATATCAAAACCTCCTTTGGCCATTTATTATCAAAAGCAGAAAGTACTTCTATTGAGTAGTCTAGAGGCCTTTCACACATGCAGCAATTTATTTTAGCTTCGCACAGGACACAATTGCAAACTCTCGGGGTCAATCTTAGAGATTTGTGAAAAGTATCATCTTTGGCTATTGGCAAGGAAAAGTTTTGAATTTCTTTTTTACCAAACTTTTAATCAATATCAAAACCTCTTTGGCCATTTATTATCAAAAGCGGAAAGTACTTCTATTGAGTAGTCCAGAGGCCTTTCACACATGCAGCAATTTATTTTAGCTTCGCACAGGACACAATTGCAAACTCTCGGGGTCCATCTTAGAGATTTGTGAAAAGTATCATCTTTGGCTAATGGCAAGGAAAAGTTTTGAATTTCTTTTTTACCAAACTTTAAATCAATATCAAAACCTCTTTGGCCATTTATTATCAAAATCGGAAAGTACTTCTATTGAGTAGTCTAGAGGCCTTTCACACATGCAGCAATTTATTTTAGCTTCGCACAGGACACAATTGCAAACTCTCAGGGTCCATCTTAGAGATTTGTGAAAAGCATCATCTTTGGCTATTGGCAAGGAAAAGTTTTGAATTTCTTTTTTACCAAACTTTTAATCAATATCAAAACCTCTTTGGCCATTTATTATCAAAATCGGAAAGTACTTCTATTGAGTAGTCTAGAGGCCTTTCACACATGCAGCAATTTATTTTAGCTTCGCACAGGACACAATTGCAAACTCTCAGGGTCCATCTTAGAGATTTGTGAAAAGCATCATCTTTGGCTATTGGCAAGGAAAAGTTTTGAATTTCTTTTTTACCAAACTTTTAATCAATATCAAAACCTCTTTGGCCATTTATTATCAAAAGCGGAAAGTACTTCTATTGAGTAGTCTAGAGGCCTTTCACACATGCAGCAATTTATTTTAGCTTCGCACAGGACACAATTGCAAACTCTCAGGGTCCATCTTAGAGATTTGTGAAAAGCATCATCTTTGGCTATTGGCAAGGAAAAGTTTTGAATTTCTTTTTTACCAAACTTTTAACCAATATCAAAACCTCTTTGGCCATTTATTATCAAAATCGGAAAGTACTTCTATTGAGTAGTCTAGAGGCCTTTCACACATGCAGCAATTTATTTTAGCTTCGCACAGGACACAATTGCAAACTCTCAGGGTCCATCTTAGAGATTTGTGAAAATTATCATCTTTGGCTAATGGCAAGGAAAAGTTTTGAATTTCTTTTTTACCAAACTTTTAATCAATATCAAAACCTCTTTGGCCATTTATTATCAAAAGCGGAAAGTACTTCTATTGAGTAGTCCAGAGGCCTTTCACACATGCAGCAATTTATTTTAGCTTCGCACAGGACACAATTGCAAACTCTCGGGGTCCATCTTAGAGATTTGTGAAAAGTATCATCTTTGGCTAATGGCAAGGAAAAGTTTTGAATTTCTTTTTTACCAAACTTTAAATCAATATCAAAACCTCTTTGGCCATTTATTATCAAAATCGGAAAGTACTTCTATTGAGTAGTCTAGAGGCCTTTCACACATGCAGCAATTTATTTTAGCTTCGCACAGGACACAATTGCAAACTCTCAGGGTCCATCTTAGAGATTTGTGAAAAGCATCATCTTTGGCTATTGGCAAGGAAAAGTTTTGAATTTCTTTTTTACCAAACTTTTAATCAATATCAAAACCTCTTTGGCCATTTATTATCAAAATCGGAAAGTACTTCTATTGAGTAGTCTAGAGGCCTTTCACACATGCAGCAATTTATTTTAGCTTCGCACAGGACACAATTGCAAACTCTCAGGGTCCATCTTAGAGATTTGTGAAAAGCATCATCTTTGGCTATTGGCAAGGAAAAGTTTTGAATTTCTTTTTTACCAAACTTTTAATCAATATCAAAACCTCTTTGGCCATTTATTATCAAAAGCGGAAAGTACTTCTATTGAGTAGTCTAGAGGCCTTTCACACATGCAGCAATTTATTTTAGCTTCGCACAGGACACAATTGCAAACTCTCAGGGTCCATCTTAGAGATTTGTGAAAAGCATCATCTTTGGCTATTGGCAAGGAAAAGTTTTGAATTTCTTTTTTACCAAACTTTTAATCAATATCAAAACCTCTTTGGCCATTTATTATCAAAATCGGAAAGTACTTCTATTGAGTAGTCTAGAGGCCTTTCACACATGCAGCAATTTATTTTAGCTTCGCACAGGACACAATTGCAAACTCTCAGGGTCCATCTTAGAGATTTGTGAAAATTATCATCTTTGGCTAATGGCAAGGAAAAGTTTTGAATTTCTTTTTTACCAAACTTTTAATCAATATCAAAACTTCCTTTGGCCATTTATTATCAAAAGCAGAAAGCACTTCTATTGAGTAGTCTAGAAGCCTTTCACACATGCAGCAATTTATTTTAGCTTCGCACAGGACACAGTTGCAAACTCTCAGGGTACATCTTAGAGATTTGTGAAAAGCATCATCTTTGGCTAATGGCAAGGAAAAGTTTTAAATTTCTTTTTTACCAAACTTTTAGTCAATATCAAAACCTCCTTTGGCCATTTATTATCACAAGCAGAAAGTACTTCTATTGAGTAGTTTAGAGGCCTTTCACACATGCAGCAATTTATTTTAGCTTCGCACAGGACACAATTGCAAACTCTCGGGGTCCATCTTAGAGATTTGTGAAAAGTATCATCTTTGGCTATTGGCAAGGAAAAGTTTTGAATTTCTTTTTTACCAAACTTTTAATCAATATCAAAACCTCTTTGGCCATTTATTATCAAAAGCGGAAAGTACTTCTATTGAGTAGTCTAGAGGCCTTTCACACATGCAGCAATTTATTTTAGCTTCGCACAGGACACAATTGCAAACTCTCGGGGTCCATCTTAGAGATTTGTGAAAAGTATCATCTTTGGCTATTGGCAAGGAAAAGTTTTGAATTTCTTTTTTACCATACTTTTAGTCAATATCAAAACCTCCTTTGGCCATTTATTATCAAAAGCAGAAAGTACTTCTATTGAGTAGTCTAGAGGCCTTTCACACATGCAGCAATTTATTTTAGCTTCGCACAGGACACAATTGCAAACTCTTAGGGTCCATCTTAGAGATTTGTGAAAATTATCATCTTTGGCTAATGGCAAGGAAAAATTTTTAATTTCTTTTTTACCAAACTTTTAGTCAATATCAAAACCTCCTTTGGCCATTTATTATCAAAAGCAGAAAGTACTTCTATTGAGTAGTCTAGAGGCCTTTCACACATGCAGCAATTTATTTTAGCTTCGCACAGGACACAATTGCAAACTCTCGGGGTCCATCTTAGAGATTTGTGAAAAGTATCATCTTTGGCTATTGGCAAGGAAAAGTTTTGAATTTCTTTTTTACCAAACTTTTAATCAATATCAAAACCTCTTTGGCCATTTATTATCAAAAGCGGAAAGTACTTCTATTGAGTAGTCTAGAGGCCTTTCACACATGCAGCAATTTATTTTAGCTTCGCACAGGACACAATTGCAAACTCTCGGGGTCCATCTTAGAGATTTGTGAAAAGTATCATCTTTGGCTAATGGCAAGGAAAAGTTTTAAATTTCTTTTTTACCAAACTTTTAGTCAATATCAAAACCTCCTTTGGCCATTTATTATCAAAAGCAGAAAGTACTTCTATTGAGTAGTCTAGAGGCCTTTCACACATGCAGCAATTTATTCTAGCTTCGCACAGGACACAATTGCAAACTCTCAGGGTCCATCTTAGAGATTTGTGAAAAGCATCATCTTTGGCTAATGGCAAGGAAAAGTTTTAAATTTCTTTTTTACCAAACTTTTGGTCAATATCAAACCTCCTTTGGCCATTTATTATCAAAAGCAGAAAAGAACTTCTATTGAGTAGTCTAGAGGCCTTTCACATATGCAGCAATTTATTTTAGCTTCGTACAGGACACAATTGCAAACTCTCAGGGTCCATCTTAGAGATTTGTGAAAAGCATCATCTTTGGCTATTGGCAAGGAAAAGTTTTGAATTTCTTTTTTACCAAACTTTTAATTAATATCAAAACCTCCTTTGGCCATTTATTATCATTAAATAAAAAAAAAACAAGTTTTTTTAAACTGAAAGTAAGGAGCGACATTAAAACTTAAAACGAACAGAAATTATTCCGTATATGAAAGGGGCTGTCCCCTCCTCAGCGCCTCGCTCTTTACGCTAAAGTTTTTTATTGTTTAAAAAAAAATAAGAGTTGTGAGAAAGTCAAACTTTAGCGTAGAGAGAGGCGCTGAGGAGGGGACAGCCCCTTTCATATACGGAATAATTTCCGTTCGTTTTAAGTTTTAATGTCGCTCCTTACTTTCAATTAAAAAAACTTGTTTTTTTATTTAATTTTTGAACATTTTTGAATTAATGCAGGTTTTGATTTTGGCTCACGGTACATGAATAATTAAAACAAAATTTGCATATTAATTTTACTTTCATTTGGTTAAATGGCTTTCTCGAAACTTGTTGAATTTTATTTACGAACGTTTTTATTAGTAATAAATATACGTAACTTACGAATTAACTTACGTATCGAACTTCTATATTCATATATTTTTAATACGTATATTAGGGGGTTTGCCCCCTAGTCAATACCTTGCTCTTTAAGCTAAAGTTCGAATTTTGTTCCAATTCTTTAAAAATGACCGCTTAATCACAAAGGCCGTTAATTAGAATAAATAGCTCTTATGAAAGTACTAAAAAATGTTTAGCTTAAAGAGCGAGGTATTGACTAGGGGGTGAACCCAATCATATAGCTAATATTTTCTGTTCGTTTTAAGTTTTGATGTTGCTCCTTACTTTCAGTTGAAAAAACTTGTTTTTTTTTATATTTAATTTCTGATTTTGTTTTTTTAATAATGCTGGGGAGTCCGGAACCCCCTTCACAGCAATGTCCCTTCCCCCATGAAAACTTCCTTCATGAAAAGATCCTCCCACATAACCTCCGACCCACCCCCACCCCCCACTACCAGAAAAAATTTCCCCTGAAAACGTCTGTATACTTCCCAATAACCAATGCTATATGTTAACATTGGGTAAAGTTCATAACTTTCAGCTCTCCCCCCGGGGGCTTCGGGGGATTAAGTCATCCTAAAAGACATAGTTATCACATTTTCGACCATACTAAACAAAATGGTTATCTCAAAATTTTGATCGGGTGACTTCGGGAAAAAATGAACGTGGGAGGGGGCCTAGTTGCCCTCCATTTTTTTTGGTCACTTAAAAAGGGCACTAGAACTTTTAATTTCCTGTCCAATGAGCCCTCCTACGATATTCTAGGACCACTGGGTCAATACGATTACCCCTGGGAAAAAGAAAACAAAAAACAAAAAAACAAATAAACACGTATCCGTGATTTTTCTTCTGGCAAAAAATGGAAAATTCCATATTTTTGTAGATAGGAGCATAAAACCTCTACAGTAGGGTTCTCTGATACGCTGAATATGATGGTGTGATTTTCATTAAGGTTCTATAACTTTTAGGGGGTCTTTTCCCCTTTTTTCAAAAATAAGCCAAATTTTCTCAGGCGCGTAATTTTTGATGGGTAAGATTAAACTTGATGAAATTGATTAAACTTGTATACTTGAAATCACAATTAAAATCTGATTCTTTTGATGTATCTATCGGTATCAAAATTCCGTTTTTTAGACTTTCGGTTACCATTGAGCCGGGTCGCTCCTTACTTACAGTTCGTTACCACAAACTGTTTGAAAAGCAGAAAGCACTTCTATTGAGTAGTCTAGAGGCCTTTCACACATGCAGCAATTTATTTTAGCTTCGCACAGGACACAATTGCAAACTCTCAGGGTCCATTTTGGAGATTTTTGATAAGTATCATCTTTGGCTAACGGCAAGAAAAGTTTTATATTTTTTTTTTTACCATTCTTTTAATCAATATCAAAACCTCCTTTGGCCATTTATTATCAAAAGCACTAAAAAAACTCACAAATGACATATCCATAGGAGTCGGAGGAGGTGCTGTAAAACATGGCGGTGGTGGAATCATCATGTGCATCGGAGGTGTATACCTATACGGCTTAGTTACACTTCGAAGGGAATCCGACGATTGTCCCATTTCTGAAAAACAAGTCCACTTTTTCAAAGGAATAATGCTACTTCACGTAATTGGTGAATGTTTGTAACACCGAGCCAATCACATAATGTTAACATTGGCAGCTAAAGCCAGTATTTCTCGAGGTTACTAGTACATTCAGAGTCAGTTGGTTTCTAATCATTACAAGAGAGTAAACCCTGTTTTCTCTCTCACAACTCGGTGATTGCGTTCAAACTTACACAAGAAATTGGGAGGAGGGGTGAGGGGATATATAATTTTGTGTTTAGGGGGAGGAGACAAAAACAATTTCTCACAGCTCCTTTCAAAGATCATATTCAATTTTTTTTTTCTCTTTTATGCCTGTTTTTTTTTTTTATTCCGTCTAATTTACAATAAATCTCCAAATATTCATTAGTATACGTAGTAAATTTTTTCTTTAAAGTTAATAATTGAATTTAGAAAGACACAGTTTCCGCTTAAGGACACAGCGTTAAAACCCTAGTCTCCTTTGTAAAAGTTAAGGTGAGCATACAAATATTTTAATGTATTTCTTGATTTTTGCGATATCTCAGCCCAGGGTTGATTCTATAAATTTCGTATCAATCTTGCTATGCCCTTGAAACAGAGAAATGGGTAAAAAATTAAATAAAAATGACGAAAAATAAAGATAACTACACATTATAAAGAAAATAAAAACAAGCATTGATATCCTCTCTAAACTTCAGTGAAAAATCATTGTTCCCTCTGACCACACAGTTTCTTCTACAAATCTTTTGTTTTTCTCCAAATTTCACGATTTTTCGCCTCTTTTTCAAAGGGATTAAAAGGATATACAGGGTTTATCTACCATTGTAAGACACAAAATATGGTAATTTTGTTCCTCTGCATTTGTAATCAATTTTCGTTTATATGTATATATATACATATACTTAATATATATATATATATATATATATATATATATATATATATATATATATATATATATATATATATATATATATTTACCAGTGTCCTCTCGCCTAATGCTAGATCACAACTTAATTCTTACTATTCTCAGATTGTTGCCTGCCTTAAACAAGCCGAGGCCATAGTTGTCCCTGTTTCGCGTATTCGTTCGAAAACTAGAAGTTCTTTATGGAAAGAGGATCCTCAGTTAAAAATTGTTAAAAATCGGGCAAAAATGTGGCTTCGGATATGGAATGCGTGTGGCCGCCCCATTTCGGGTCATGTATTTAATATTGAAAGAAAAACTAAATCTGAATTCAAATCTTACTTGCGAAGCGTCCGATATAAGGGTAAGGAATTTCCGAAAAGTCCTCGGCAATGGAGTGAAGTGGTGAATTCTAGTAAGCTAAACCCGACTGTTTCGTTCAGTTTAATTCCTGGTGATTCATGGGTTAGTCATTACTCGACAATTTTCAGTACAGTAAATTATGCAGTCCATTCCAGGTTTTGTAGATTGCTTGATTCAGTTATTCCGCGTAGACTACGCCAGAAAGATATTATCCCTATTAGTGCTGAGTCTGTTGTGAAAAGCATTAAAAAACTAAAATCTAAGTCTGTTGATTTGGATGGAATTTGTGTTGAACCTTTAAGAATCGATTCTCCCGAATTGATCAGCCATCTGCAACTACTTTTTCAGATGTGTGTTAGTAGCTCACTAGTGCCTGATTCTTTCCTGTGTGGTACTGTTACCTCTGTTCTGAAGCGAGGGAAGGATCCGCTTAATTGTGGATCCTACCGCCCTATCACTGTAGCGTGTAATTTAAGCAAACTATTTGAATATGTATTGCTCCCATTTATTCAAGATAAGGTGGATTATGACGCAAATCAGTTCGGTTTTAAGTCGCGTATAGGATGCCAGCATGCCCACCGTATACTTGCAAAGGTGTTACAAGAAGCACATCGTTTAAAAACGGAAGTTCACTTTTGTGCGTTAGACCTATCTAAAGCTTTCGATACTGTTTGTCACTCTCAGGCATGGTTTTCTCTGGCACGTTTGGGTATGAATAGTTCAATTATTTGTGTACTTCGGTTTTGGTACCAGAATTCATTTATTCAGTTGAGGCAGGGTTCCCGGGCCTTTGGCAAAATCCCAGTTAGATCTGGGGTCCGTCAGGGTGGTGTGCTTTCACCTCATATTTTTAAAGCTTGTTTATTGAATGTTCTTAATATGATACCGCTTTCTTACTCTTCAGGGTTGTCAAACGTCTCCTATATTGCATATGCAGATGATCTTCTGCTTGTTAGCAGGTCAAAGTTTACATTAATGAAGTCTGTGCTACTAGTATCGCGGCTGTATGGGGAAATCGGATTAAGCCTCAACACTGATAAATGCGAATATTTAGTGTTTAATTCAAAATCTTCAGCAACGCCACTTGATTGCGGCGTATTTTCTGTAAAAAGTGTTGAATCTTTCCGATGGCTTGGGTTCAATATTTGCAAATCGCTTACCTTAATTCGTTTCCGGGCATTGAGTGATATTAAAGAGAAGCTGAAACTGGGGTACGCCAAAATTGTCCCCAACAGGGGAAGATATAACAGAAAAGCATTGGCTAAATTGTACTCGAGCTTTTGTGACCATGCAGTTTTGTTCCCAGCTGGCCCTCACATCCTGTTTCGGCCAGGGGATATTAGCGATATTAGAATTATGTATTTCAGATATTGCAAGTTTTTATTGTATCTGCCTCGCAGATACAGTAATAGAAAGATGATGCGGATTTTTGGCGCTCCGGATATTGTAAATTGTTTTGTCAGACAAAGTAGCCGTCTTCAAGAGAACATTTATGCTACTTTGGGTGTTAACCACCTACTTATCCGGGTAGACACAGCGCATTGAGTGTAATATTTATTTATTGTGTTGTTGTTAAATGTATCTTTGTGAGTTTTTTGTTTTGTTTGTTTTGTTTTTTTTTCTCTTTTCTTGTGTTACTCCACTTCATTTTCTGTATAGTGGGTCAAAAATAAATTATTATTATATATATATATATATATATATATATATATATATATATATATATATATATATATATATATATATATATATATATATATATATATATATATATATATATATATATATATATACATATATATATATCGGGCCCTAAGAATGTGCTATCAAGCTCCAACCTCCCATCCTACCCCTATCTTAAGAACAGTGACTTCTCATAAAGTAGAAAACTGCTGTGTTGCGTGAATGGAACTTTTACGGATTGAAATATATCCCTGTATGGTTCTATTTGGTTTTCAGGTTATCTAATTCCAGCTCTTGCCTATTTGCAAGGCTTAACAGATTTCGCCCAGATATAACTATTACTTTTCTAGGTTTTGAGAAATTAAATTGATGATTTTGAGATCCACACCCGGTCCTAAAACCCACACCGTGTTGCCAAGGCATGCGCCTTGGCAGACTCTAAGTCAGGCTGCCATTTTTCCTAATTATATAGACGCGTACCCTCGAAAAAAAAAATTGACTACAATCAAAAACAAAACCATACAGAGAACAAATAAGACTGCCTGATATTTGGACGGACTATGCTTGAATTACTCACGAGAAGAGACTGGAGAAAATAAAACAATAGCGTACAAAAAAGATACAGTTGCGAGGAAATTAACATCCATCCCTTATTTAAAAGAGACTGACAAAAGAAAGAGATGAAAAGAAGACAGAACAAATATAATGCAAGGCAAATAAATAAAAAAGAGAGCAGATAAATACCTTGATATGAAAAAAAAAACATAAACCAAGCCGCGGCAAATTCAACAAAAAATAGATAAAGCGGTAAAGATCAAGAGAAAACTAGCTTACCGGAATTCTTCTTTTTTATTTTTCGATACCCTTCAGGAGTCCGACTTAAGGAAGCGTATCCAGGATTATCAAAAACTTCAGGGTTCTTCATCTCTATCGCGCTAGCCTCCATATCTGGACCCCTAACAGTGGGTGGAGGGGTATCTTTCAGTAGCTGGCTTACCATCCACGGGTCGCATTCCGAAGAAGAGCTCTTTAAAACGAAAACATAGCTATTAATCCTATTTAAGAGTACGTTAAAACTGGTGTGTCCAGTTGATTTCCTGGAAAACTCCCCCTCACCATAAGAGTCCTCCCGTGGAGCCCCCCCTCCCCCAGAAAATTTTCTTATATACAATTATCCCCAAGAAAATTTCCCCGCGTGAAAAACTGATCAACCAAAGGGGAAAGACAAACAAAAAGGATGAAGAAACGAAGAGATTTCAAATTATCATATCCATATTGAAATATGGCTAGAATGTATGGTGTAAAATATCCTATAGTACTTATTCTTATATTTTTATTTCTTTTAATTCTTTTTTCGTGTTTTTGGGTATTGGTGTTGGGGGTTGAGTTGTTATAGCAGGGTAAGATAATGGTTAAAGCAAATAATATAGAAATATGAAATTAGTGACGACTGTGGAAGAGGTGTTCTATGTTGGAAGTACCCAGAGATGCTGAATAAGACCAATAAGTACGAGTAATTACGTAGTAACGTCTCTCCATCTTGATGGAATTGTAGTGGTGAAATTTGATGGCATTTGTTTAGAAATTAATTACTTAAAAAATATATTTGGTGGCAATTCAGAATAATTATAAATTTTCTAGAGTGTCAATGTCGCAGAGAAAAGAAGAGGTGGGATTGAAAAAAGGACCAAGAATCAAGAAAACCGGTGTTAAAATAGTAACACTAATACCCCAAAGTGCAATCTTCGAGAAAACCAAAACAACATACCATACCCTATTGTTTGGATTCAATTATCATTAAAACTTCTGAAGGTTTTCTTGATTTCAAGGAAAATAACAAGATTAGAGCTACAGGGAATGTATTTCTTCGAATCACGTCTTGACACAAAGAAAGAAATTCCCAATGGTGATTTCTCTGGAAAACCTTTCCCCCAGCAACATTTAGTATTTACGTCATAAAAACGTATTATCTGACATTGCAAACTCCTCCCCCAACAAACGATTTTTCGACACTCTCCTCTCCAAAAATGGTGATAGAATACAACTATAACTCCACAAGAACTTCATAACTAAAGTGTCAACATAGTTTTACCTTCTTTCAATTCAAAATACAGACAATGGGGAACTTTTCTTTTGTATAAGTTGAAGCTAAATAATTTCAAGCCCAAATCAAAATCGATATCTGACTATGTAAAACAGTTTGTGGTAATGAGGTGTAAATAAGGAGCAAGCAACGCGGCTCAATAGTAACCTAAATTTCCAAAAAAAAACGAATTTTGATATCAAAAGTTACATCAAAGAATCGGCTTATTATACTGATTCCAAATACATAAGATTTATCAAGTTTTGTGTTACCAATCAGAAGCTGAAATCAGAAAACCAATCAGAAAAAAATTGCCTGATTTTCGAGAAAGGAGGAAACGCCCTCTAAAGTCAAGTAATCTTAATAAAAATCACGCCATCAGATTCACCGGATCATAGAATCATGCCGTAGACGTTTCAATCTCCTATATACAAAAATAGTAGCTTCCCATCAGAAGCTGCCAGCTTGAAAAAAATTGCCTGATTTTCGAGAAAGGAAGAAACGCCCTCTAAAGTCAAGTAATCTTAATGAAAATCACACCATCAGATTCGTCTTATCAGAGAATAATGCTGTAGATGTTTCAATCCTATAAACAAAAATGTGAAATTTTGCAATTTGTGCCAGAAGAAAGATCACTAATGCGTTTTCACTTGTTGTTCTTTTGTATGTTTCTCCCAATTTAATCATTATAAGTACAACACCGCAGATGCAAAAATCACTATAGATACATAGTTTTACCTTCTTTCAATTCAAAATACAGACAATGGGGAACTTTTCTTTTTGTATAAGTTGAAGCTAAATAATGTCAAGCCCAAATCAAAATCGATATCTGACTATGAAAAACAGTTTGTGGTAATGAGGTGTAAATAAGGAGCAAGCAACGCGGCTCAATAGTAACCTAAATTTCCAAAAAAAAACGAATTTTGATATCAAAAGTTACATCAAAGAATCGGCTTATTATACTGATTCCAAATACATAAGATTTATCAAGTTTTGTGTTACCAATCAGAAGCTGAAATCAGAAAACCAATCAGAAAAAAATTGCCTGATTTTCGAGAAAGGAGGAAACGCCCTCTAAAGTCAAGTAATCTTAATAAAAATCACGCCATCAGATTCACCGGATCATAGAATCATGCCGTAGACGTTTCAATCTCCTATATACAAAAATAGTAGCTTCCCATCAGAAGCTGCCAGCTTGAAAAAAATTGCCTGATTTTCGAGAAAGGAAGAAACGCCCTCTAAAGTCAAGTAATCTTAATGAAAATCACACCATCAGATTCGTCTTATCAGAGAATAATGCTGTAGATGTTTCAATCCTATAAACAAAAATGTGAAATTTTGCAATTTGTGCCAGAAGAAAGATCACTAATGCGTTTTCACTTGTTGTTCTTTTGTATGTTTCTCCCAATTTAATCATTATAAGTACAACACCGCAGATGCAAAAATCACTATAGATACAAATAAAGAAGAACAATAATTTACAAGAATTAGAAGGAATCGCTATTTTTTTTTAAGGGACTCAACATGCGTTTTTTACATAGACAAGTTTAATTATGTTTATTTATTTCTATTTGTTTTAATAAAACCCGATGGAATTTAAAATTTAATTAAGAAAATTATATGATTATTGAATAATAATATCATTGAGTGATAATAAATATATATATATATATATATATATATATATATATATATATATATATATATATATATATATATATATATCTTATCTCTTTAAACGAGCGATAATTGTATATGTATTTATTTATGTATGCATGTTTTTTTTTTCGAAAACGGCTCCTTACTTTTTTGGACAAATGGGATCTTGGGTTTTTCTGGCCTAAAAAACGATCTGTAGGCTATAGGTCACGAGTATGAGAAAATTCATTAAGAGCCTTGATTTTGGAATAAACAAACCCGACAAGTGACGCCATCTTTATGAGCACATTTCAAGAGCATACATACGTCACATTTGCCTCAGTAGAGGTAGAAATTTTTTCAGTAGAGTAGAGGTAAAAATTTTACGACGAGTCAAAAACAAAAGTGAAGAATAAAGAAATATCCAACCTACAAGACATGCAACAATGAGGAGTAAAAGGAATTAAAACTGAAAGTGAGGAACAAAGAAATATGGGATCAAAAATAGGTCACAGCGAGCACAAAGAAATATATGGTTAGAAGATAAGCGGCAGCGAGAGGGCCAGTATCCGAACGTGTCAAAAATGAGTTGAAGAACAAACAATTGTCCTGTTAGAAGACAAGTGACAGGTGATTCGTTTAGTGGTTGCTACTTACAACAAAAAGCAATATATGCAAGCCTTCCCCATGCCGAGTGCTGGGACCCGGTCTCTAAATCGGCTATATATTTTTTTCTTAAAACTGCCATATTGGCATCTTTAGCCACAAAAACGATCTAAAAAGTTCACAAATTTAAGGATGAATTTGTATTTTTCTCAGGGTGGTTGTATCAAACCTATGATGACAACATGACATCAAGAACTGGCTCAAACTGTCTACGGTTAGAAGGCAAGCCCTCTTCAACAGTTCCTGAAAGTTCCACGTTAATACCATCAGCCTCAGTAATAGTACTAACAGCAGTAGTAGTACTACTACTAGTTGTAATAATATACTCATAGTGTTCTTTTTATTAGCTCAACAAGACCCTCAGCATAATCTGAAAGTTTCAACCTAATACTCTAAGCTGTTCTTGATATACTGCTGATACGGCCATTTAACAGCATGCATACATATAGAATTTTTCAATTTAATCTAACATACCCCCCCCCCAACATTATCTGTAAACGTCTCCTTAATAGCCTTAGCCTTAATATTAGTATTAATGGTAGTTATGGAAGTAGTAGGGATGGTATACATAATAGTGCCTTTTCGTTGGTTTAACCACCCCGTTAATGCTACTGCTGCTACTAGTCCCAGTGCTATTACTGTTTCTACCGCTACTGATCCTACAACTAGTTCTACTAATACTCCTACTACTGCTAATGTGACTACTATTACGACTATGGCTAAGTGTACAAAGATGACATTTTCAGAGAATATGGAGTAGGGTGGAGGAAAAGTTGAAATGAATCACAACATGCCGTCTCCATGCAGGTTTTTAAAAGAGCATATCAGCAAAATCTCGGGAACAACCTGGTGTGTGAAGTTGATACTTAGAAGGTTTGTTCTGGGGGATATTGGACTAACTAAGAAGCAATATTTGCATCCTACTACTACTACTACTTCTAGTACTGCAACTATCGCAACTGCTACTATTATTACTACTGCTCCTACTACTACTAAAGCTAAGGGTACTGCTATTTCTACTGCTACTGCTACTACTGTTACTAGTGGTGCTACTGCTACTAAAGCTAAAAGTACTAAGGCAAAAAAATTTCGGAATGTTGAAACCATATTGAGCTAACTCAAAACATACTATTTGCATACAGTTTGTCAAGAGAACCCATCAGAAATGCCTCAGGAACGGTTTATTGTAGTAAGTTGAAACTTCCAGCGTCTTTGTAGGGATATGATGGGAAAAAAAAAACAAAGGTGTTATTTGTATGCTGCTACCAAGGCACCTGCTACTACAACTATTGTTACTACTGAAGCTCAGGGTATTAAGGTGAAGCTTTCAAAGAGTGTTTTGGTGGATGTTGAACTAAAATTAACTATGAACATGTAGACTGTGAAAAGAGTGTAACGGCAATGTCTCAGGAACGAATTACGTTATTAAGTTAGAACTTTCAGGGCATGATGTGGCGGATTTTGAACTAACCAAAAGGCACTATGTGTGTACTACCATCACTGATACTACGATTGCTGTAATTAATGAGGCTAAGGGTATTAAAACAAAACTTTTAGGAAACATTTCGGGGGTGGGGGAGGCTCAGTTAAACGGTACTAAACTACATACAAGCGGGATTTCAAAAAGGCATATAAGCAACATCACAGGCAGCGCAGTGCTATCATAGAAACTTTTAAAAGATCTCATTTGATTGGAAATGAAAAGTTCTAGTGCCCTTTTTAAGAGCTAAAAGAAGTTGGACGGCAAACAATCCCCTTCCTAAGTCCACTAACTCTCTGTACACATCCACTAAAAATTTTGATATAGCCATTTTTTCAATACAGTTGATAAATTCATTAGCTATGTCTGTTAGAATCCCCCCCCCCCAAAGCAATCAGGGTAACGGCTGTAAGTTATGCAATTCGCCCATTGTTTACATATTCTTTATTGATAAGATGGGCACGTTTGCCCTTTAGTTTCTAAAAAGACAAAGGGCATTCAGACGAACCTTTCAGAGAATATTGAGAAAGTGTTGAACTGAATAAAACACGTTATGTGCAAACATGTTTTCAAAAGAGCTTAATTCAGGAACAACAGAGTACATTAATTTGGAACTTTCAGGAAACGATAAGGGGAATGTTCAATGGACCAAAAATACAATATTTGCACGCTATTACTACTGCTACTACTACAACTAGTACAGCTACTATCACCATAACTACTACTAATACTTCTACTACTACCACTACAGCTGCTGCTTCTGTAGCGAGTACTACCAAGGATGAGGTTGTTGAAGTGAAAATTTGAGGAAATACTGAGGGAAAAGTTGAATTCAGACAGACAGCACCCCTCCTAAGCCCGATAATTCTCCAAACACATCCAGAAAAAAATATTAAAATAGCAATACCGTTAGGAAAGAAGAAATGTTTGACCTTTGGTGCTCAAAAAGACTAAGTGCGTTCAAGTAAAGCTTTCAGAGAATGTTTAGAGAAAAATTGAACTGAATCAAATCATGTTGTGGGCATACTGATTTTCAAAAGGAGAAAGCAGAATAACTGAGGGTATTAAGTTAGAACTTCAAAGGAATAATGAGAGGGATCATCAATCTACCAATGGCATGTTCAGGGGGTTATTGAAGTTGCCGAATGGCACTTCGTGCATGTTCACACTATTGCTACTATTATGACCGATGCAACCTTTACTTTTACTGAGTTCGAGGACATTAGGGTAAAACTTTCAGGGGGCACTCTCTAAATACTACTACTACTATTGCTGCTGCTACTTCTACTACCATTATCATTATTGCTACGACTACTACTACTGGGGCTAATGCTAGGAAGTTGAAACTTCCAGCAAATGTTTAGGGAGATGTTGAACTAAATAAAACACACTCCGGACAAACAGGTTATCAAAGGGGCATTTCGACAGTATCCCAGGAATTGTCTAAGGCATTAAGTTGGTGCTTTCAGAGCATGTTCAGTAGGAAGTTGAACTAGGCACAATGCAAAATGTGTATACTACTGCAACCACTTACACTACTACTGCTACTACGACTTCTTCAACAACTGCTACTAGTACTGTGACTGCTACTGCTAAAACTACTACTACTAGTACTTCTGAAGCTAAGGGTATTACAGCGAAACTTTCAGGGAATGTTGAAGAAAATAGTGAACTAAATTGAAACACAGTATGTGGATCCAGGTAATTAAACAACTGTATCAGCCATATCTCCGGGATAGCTTAGAGCATGAAACTGAAACTTTCAGTTTGCATAAAGGGGAGGTTAAACTAACCAAAAGGTATTATGTATACTACCCCTACTACTTCTACTACTACTACTACTACTAATACTACTATTAAGGCTAAGTGCATTAAGGAGACATTTTCAGATAATATCCGAGGGGGTGTATGTTAAATTAAATTGAAAAACACTGAATATATGCAGGCTGTCAAATTAGCCGTATCAGCAGTATATCAAGAACAGCTTAGAGTATTAGGTTGAAACTTTCATGGTGTGCTGAAGGCCATGGTGAGCTAATAAAAAAAAACACTATGAACATATTATTCTTTATTTTTCTCTGTCTTTTCATTCTTTGGATAAGCATTAATTGGATAAGCATTATAGCATTGGCGGACGTGATTATTGCAAGGCACTGTTGGAAAGCGGGGGGATTTGATTGCCCCACCTTACCAGTAAGTTTTTATTTCCTGCTGTTATTTTTTAACATAATATTTTTGGAAGGGGTTGAATGATTATTTTGGAAATGGCTGAATTAACCAGGATCGCAGCAATCCCTGAAAAATTGTCGCAAATGGATGCTAAATTAAATCAGATTCAAGATGTTGTCAATTGCGTTTCTACGATCGAATCGGAATTAGCGGCCCTCAAAACTGAGACAAGCAGACGGGATGATGCAGTAAGATCTGAAATCGACCAGCTGAAGAACCTACTATTTGAAGAAAAGAAAAGGTGGGACCAACTTGAAAGAGAAATGAAACAGCAAAATCCGATCATTTATAATTTAAAGCCAGTAAACCCACCTCCTAGTAGAAGAAGTTAAGGCGGCAATAAACCGCTATTTACCCCAGCTTAGTTTGACCAGGCGTTATTTTAAGGATGTGTTTCACCTGGTAAAAAGTAAACCAGCGCTGTGCGCCCTATTTTGGTGAAATTTAATAATCGAGAACTTCGCGACATAATCCTATGTAGTGGTCGGCTTTGAGAAAAAGTTTGATATTTCTGTAGCCCCGGATTATACCTATTTAGAACGTAAATCTCGCCAAGAGCTAAAACCAATGCTGAATGAGGCTTTGTCGCGTGGACAAGACGCCAAATTAACAGGAACACGCCTATTGATTGAGGACCAAAAATTTTATTATGACCAAGTCACAGGCAGGGTGGAAATGTTGGCTGCTAAACCTAGTATTGTGCCCAGATCGCAGACTCAGCAAGTTAACCCCCAAGCCCCGAAAATTCAAAATTTTCAAATTGTAAACTTCGGAGCCAGCAGTAACAAGAACGCGGCTTGGCCTGATCAAAAGCACAAAATGGTTACTCGTGGGAAAGCAAAGAGGATATTAGAAACCATCATTAGTCCCGAAAATACCCATAAAACTGGAAATCGATGTGTCCGTAAAAACAGCACGACTGGAGCTGCAGCAAAACTGCACCAGCTGACACGTCGAATGGTTTGAATTCACCCCTAAAAGAAGGGGGTAAACACTCCTCTGAGAATATGAGTGACGAGGACGAGAATAAGGATCTGCGTGGCCATATACCTTTGTCTGTCTATCGCGAACTTAGGATTGGGTGCTGGAATATTCAAGGTTTTAAAGAGAAAAAAACGTCATTAGCATTACTGAGTTATTTGAATATAGTCTGTGTGGTTGAGTCTTGGCATAACTGTGAGGATGATATGCAGTGCCCCCTTTACATAATTTTTCTTTTTATGCAGTAAATAGAAAAGTTTCTAAGAATAATCGGTATTATGGTGGTGTGGTTATGTATTAATTAAAAAAAACTTTTTCCACAAAATAAGTTTTTCAAAGAAAAGTAAAGAACTCCATTAAACCGAAAATGAGCTAAAATAAAATCAAATAATCTACCAAGCGTGAAACTACCACAAATCAGCATCGATAAATAAATGAAACCCATAACGAACAGAAATTACAATAAATAACCGAGTCAAACTCAAAACGAGCAAAAGTTAACATGAGTTGGGTTCAAAACCCCTATGCCTTCCCAAGACCAGAACAACATTTGCACTTTACTGAAAAAACATGAATGTCTTTACTTTTATAACTTTAATAAATAAAATAATATTAACATTTTGATTACTAAATATCAGTATATGTATATTAAACTGACAATGCACATTCATTTGTATTTTTTTCAGTAAAGTGTATAATACGACAGCGCTTTCTATAAAAACCTTATATGCCCCCAGGGCATAACTTACAACTCTTGCTCTGAGGGCTGTGGGAGAGTGTTCTCCTCAAAAACATAATTTTTATCTGGAAATCAACTACGCTAAACAAAATGGCTATCTCAAAATTTTGATTGAATGTGTTTCGGGAAATGGTGGGCGTGGAAGGGGTGTTAGTTGCCTTCCATCACTTTCGGCTATTAAAAAGGGAACAAGCCACTCCAATATCCAACTGAATGAGCCTTTTTCGAAGTTTCTACGACAACTTCTTCGATACAAAGTGCCCTGGTCTAAAGGAAAAAATAATAAATAATATATTGTGCCAACATCGTTCTTATATGCCCCCAGGGCATAACTTAAAACCCCTTGCCCTGAGAGATGTGGGGGAGCGTCCTCCTCAAAACATAATTTCTATCTGGAAATCAACTACCCTGAACAAAATGGCTACCTCGAAATTTTGATTGGATGTGTTTGGGGAAATGGTGGGCGTGGAAGGGGTGTTAGCTGTCTTCCAATTACTTTCGACTATTAAAAATGGCACTAGCCATTCCAATTTCCAATCGAATGAGCCCTTTTCGAAGTTTCTACTACAACTCCTTCGATACGAAGTGCCCTGATATGGAAGAAAAAAATAAAAAAAATAAAATAAAATATATAATACATTGTGCCAACATCGCTCTTTACTTAGGCAGCGCGATTGCGCTGCCTATGATTTTAGCCAGACGTCATTTTCTTCTGCAGTGAGACTTGCGACCCAAATAGAGAATACAGTGTGGGGTAGATTTAAGTGTGAGAGTACTTTTTTAATTGTCGGTTCTTATATCTAGCACCGCAAAATAGTTCTTACTCGTCTGAAGACACGTGGACTATACTAAATGAAGAAACACGATTGATTCCACAGAAGTTTCCGGGGGACAGTTTGGTTGTATTAGGGGATTTTAATGCGTATACTTCGAATGTATTAGAGGTAATTCCTGAATGTTTTTCAGATGATAACGCGGAGGTCCTTCCTGAGGTCTTTGGGATGCCACGGAGCAGCGACGACCAGTCTAGAAGAATGAATATTTGGGGGAGAAAATTGGCATACTGCGAGGAGAAAGGTTTAAACAATTTTTAATGGAAGATTTGGCGAGGGCAGAGGTAGAGGTGAGCACACTTTCTTCTCCGGGCACAATCCCAGTGTTATAGATTACAATTTGGTGGGTGTGGCGTTCGCTGCCTGCGTTGTTGATTTTGAGGTTCTCCACGCGCTGGGTTCGGATCATTTTCCTATAAAACTTTCTCTTCAACTTTCTAGGGTTTAATATTCCTTCTCTTCCTCATTCTAGCCGTATAACCCGAGCTCAAGCTATAAGGCGGTTACGACAAGATTGGACTGATGAAGAATCGAAAGCGCTAAAAGACAGGTTTTGCTTGGAAGAGATTTTGGATAGGTTATAGGGTTTATATGAACTCTCTTCGGACCCTGAAATAATTACTGGCTGCCTGTCGCAACTCCTCCATGAAGAGGTTGGTCGGGTCCTGAAACCAATGCCGCCGAAAATAGGTCCTTTTGATAATGAATATAAACTTAGTAAGTTGTGCCTATTTCGCTTATTAAATAAGGCAAAATTCCGATGGCCCAGAGCAGCGACAAGAAGCCTTATCAACATTTAGATTAGATAGAAAAGAACACAAGGCTTTAGTAAAGAGGAAGAAAGTATTATATGAAATTAAAGAGCAAGAGAAGTGTTTTCAAGCTTATAGATCGGTCAGTATGAAGGAATTCTGGGAGTACTTGCGTGGGCCACGTGACCAATCAAAAATTATCAAAGAAGTTAACTCTTGGCCGACTTATTTTGAAGACCTGGAGAATCATAGAGACTCAGCTGGCCGGGCACCCATCTACCCGCAAGTGTATACTGAGCCGATTGATACAGTGGTCAGTGAATTCTCCACTCCCAGAGCATTCTTATCACCTAATTCAGGAAACGTCAGAGAGTGAGCTAAAACAATCCATCAACAGCCACCGTGGAGGATCTTCGCCGGGTATTGATGGAATTCCATCAACATTGTATAAGAAAAATAATCGGTCCCATGTTGCCAGTTCTATCAACTTTGTTTACTGTGGTTCTGATTTCATGTAATTGGCCAACAGCATGAAATATGTCGGTTACAATGCCCTTATTTAAAAAGGGTGGCCAGACGAAACATAGCAACTATCGCCCTACTAGTCTAGTACCAACAATTAGTAAATTTTTGGAAAAGATACTAGATGTTAGATTAGGGCTGTGGCTAGAAAAAGAAAATATTGTCAATGAGACCCAAGGGGGATGCCGAAAGGATTATTCAACTACAGATCGTGTATTTATATTCCAGGCTCTTATTGGAAAATATTGCAGGGGAAGTGGTAAGCTTTTTGTCGCGTTTTTGGACTTTGAAAAGGCATTTGATAGTGTTGATAGACCTATTTTATTCCGTTATCTTGTTAAGGTAGGCCAATCCAGGCCTTTTATTATGTTATTAATTAACAAGTATGAGATAACTTTATCTGTGGTTTTTATTATTAAAAAAGATGTATCTAGGCCATTCAGAACCTTCAGAGGGGTTCCCCAAGGATGCACGGTGTCACCAAAAATTTTTAGTCTGTACATCAATGATATTGCAGAGTTCTTTGAAAAGAGACGTGCCCCAGTTGTATCACTAGCGAATACCCTATTTTCTTGTTTGCTGTTCGTTGACGACATAGCCTTAGCGGCCAAATCAGCCGAGGAACTCCAAACTCTTCAGAATTTAACTGAAGCTTACCTAGAATCGAAGAAATTGAAGCTGAATGCACCAAAGACAGAGATTGTCATCTTCCAAAGTAGGAAGCCCAATGGATATCAGGATTATTCATTTACTTATAGAGACGAAGCAATAATCGTGACCCCAAAGTGTAAATATCTGGGATTTGTGGTCGCAGCAAATGGGAATTGGACCGAGCGCATTAAATTAATGATTTCACGTGGTAAGGCAGCTGCTTGTGCTCTACTTCGACAAAAATATATCATGTGAATTAAAAATATGAAGATGCACAAGTACCTTTTTATGACTAAAATCCTATCTGTTGCCCATTATAACTGTGAGTTGTGGGGGACTACTAAGGTAAAACAACTGGAATCTCTGCAGTTTATGTATTTTAAAAGAGTTATAGGCCTCCAAAATAATTTTAGAAGTTAGGTCCTAAAGGGTGATTTGAGTTTGCAGTATCTACGTCATATGAGTACTATACAAATGATTAAGTTTTGGTTATATGTTACGCGCTTGCCTAATAACCGCCAGGCGAAAGCGGCCAACACAGAGATGTTGAGTTTTACCAAAAAGACAGCATGGCCAAACCAGGTTAAAGCCCTGTTGAACAATGCTGGTTTATCATGGGCCCAGAATCCAGGTAAAACGTAATATTTGCTCAGTAAGTTTGCATCGCGCATTCAGGACCAAGAGATTCAGGTTTTGTTAACGGGTCTTGAAAAGTCTAGTAGCCTGCGTTTTTACAGACAGATTAAAGATGTGTATGGAGAGGAGTTTTATTTGAAGCTAAATCTACCGTGGAGAACCATTAAGTGTTGGTTGCAGGCACGGGCAAAATGCATACCATTGCGTAAAGGATACTGGGAGTCTTATGATGAGGATGGCTCGGGAGGTAGGCGTGCCTGCCCCCTCTGTGGGGAGTTTGAGGATAGGATGGACCATTTTCCGAGTAGAGGCCAAAGTTTGGTGAATTTTAGGGATACATTTTTTGTGGGGATGTACCGCTGCTCCTGTGTGTTTTGGGGACTACTTCGAGGGACCTAATTATTGCGTTAGGTTGTTTTATAGAGAAAGGTCTGATGGTTCGGAAAGAAGCTGTATTTGTTGAGTTATTATTCTTTCTTTATTGTTCTTTTTGTTTATATTTGTGTATATGGCCACTGGTTTTTTAAATACACGTATATGTATGTATCTATGTATTATTACAACTAGTAGTAGTACTACTACTGTTGCTAGTACTAATATAACTAGGGCTCATGATGTTAATGTAGAACTTTCAGGAACTAATGTGGAAGTACTCTAATGTGGAAATATCCTAACGAGTATTTTTAGGCAAAATCGTAGGCAAGAAATTTTTGGGAGAACTCGCAGTGAGGATGGAATTGTGCGGGGGTAAGTTCCTGGCGGAAGGATTTTACGTGGGAGGAACTTTCTGTGGAGGAGGTTTTCGTGGGGAGGAATTTTTGTGGGGAGGATTTTCCATGAAGGGGGAACAGATTTCCCTGGGATTATTTGAAAAACAATCAGGAACTAAATAAAAAACAAGTTTTTTCTATAGAAAGTAAGGAACAACATTAAAACATAACAAGAACAGAAATTATTCCGTATATGAGAGGGGATGCCCTCTCTTCAATACCCCGCTCTTTACGCTACAGTTCAATCTTTTGTCTAAAATCTCTAAGAACAATTCCTGAAACACAAGGGCCGCACAATTAGAATCATAACCTTTTATAAAAGTTCTTTAAAACACTTTAGCGTGAAGAAAGATTTATTGAAGAGGGGGCAACCCCTCCTCATATAGGCCAACGGCATAATTTATGGTTATGTTAAGTTTTAATGTTGCACCTTACTTTCAGTTGAAAAAAGTTGTTGTTTTTATTTAATTTCAATAAAAAACGAACAAAATTAATTTAAAAAACTTTTTTCACTAAATAAGTTTTCAAAGAAAAGTCTTCCATTAAACCAAAAATGAGCAACAATAAAGGTAAATAATTTCCCGAGTGTAAAAGTACCAAAACAATAGCCATCAAAAATAAACGAAACCCAAAACGATGAGAAGTCAGAGGCAACGCTAGGGCCTAAAGCCCCCCAGGGCCCTGCTATGTAAGTTATGATTTGGGGGCATATATGGTTGTTATGGAAGGGATTCTCGTATAAACTTAATGGAGGGCTAATTTGATTGGAAATTGAAAGTTCTAGTTCAGTTTTTGAGAGTCAAAAGAGATCGGAGGACAACTAGTCCCCCCCCACGCCCATTTTTTCCCGAATGCATCCGATAAAAATTTTGAGAAAGCCATTAATCTAAAATTGTTCAAAAGTCAGACAACAAAATCTCAGGTGTCGACACAACCCCCCAGGGTCTGGGGACAGGCGTTGTAAGTTATGACCTGGGGCATATATGGTTCTTATGAAAGGGATACTCGTATAAACTTCAGAGAGGGCTCATTTGATTGCAAATTGAAAGTTCGAGCTCATTTTTTAATAGTCAAAAGAGATCCGAGGGCAAATAGCCCCCCCCCCCACGCCTTCGTTTTTTAAACCGACCTGATGAAAATTTTGAGATAGACATTTTATTTATAAAAAATAGTTCAAAGGTCGGATAAGAAAAACTCCGGTGTCAATACAACCCCCCAGGGCCCGGGAGAAGGCGTTCTAAATAAAGCCCTAAGGGCATGTATGGTTCTTATGAAAGGGATGCTCTTATAAACTTCCTAGAGGGCTCATTTGATTGGAGATTGAAAGTTCTAGTTCACTTTTTAAGAATCAAGAGATTTAAGGGCAACTAGCCCCCCCCCCCCTGCCCTATTTTACCCAAACCTATCCGCTACAAATTTTGGGATAGCCAGTTTTTTTAAAAATTGTTCATAAATTAGGTAAGAAAAACTCCGGTGTCAACATAACCCCCCTGGGCCCAGGGAGTAGGGGTTGTAAGTGTTGTCCTTGGGGCGTGTATGGTTCTTATGAAAGGGATGTTTGTATAAGAAGGCTCATTTGATTGTAAATTGAAAATTCTAGTTCACTTTTTAAAGGTCAAAAGATATCCGAGGGCAACTAGCCCCCCCCCCACACACACACACACACGCACCCTTTTTTTCCCAAGCCTATCCGATAAAATTTTTAATATAGCCATTTCATTGAAAATAATTCAAAGATCAGACAAGAAAAACTCCTGTGTCGATGCAACCCCCCATGGCCCGGAGGCAGGCGTTGTAAGTAATGCTCTGGGGCCATATATTTTTATGGCAGGGATGCTTGTATAAACTTCGGAGAGGGTTCATTTGATTGGAAATTGAAAGTTCTCGTTCACTTTTTAAGAGTCAAAAGAGATTGGAGGGCAACTAGCCCCCCTTCCCCCCCCCCCCCTCCACAACCTAAATGCATCAGATAAAAATTTTGAGATAAACATTTTGTTAAAAATATTTCAAAGTTCAGATAATCGGGTGTCGACACAGGCCCTCCCCCCCCCAGGGCCCGAGAGTAGGCGTTGTAATTATGCCCTGGGGGCATATTTGGTTGTTATGGAAGGGATGCTCGTATAAACTTAATAGAGGGCTCATTTGATTGGAAATTGAACGTTGTAATTCACTATTTAAGAGTAAAAAGTGATCGGAGAGCAGCTAGCCTCCCCCCCACACTCCATTTATTTTTTTCTCAGACGCACTTCATATAGAAGGGATCGTAGCATAAAGTTCAAAGGGGGCTCATTTCAAAGGGGGCAAACTTTTTTCACTTTGATATTGTTACTTTGATATCAGTTTTGATACTTTGATGAAGATTTGATTTTTTTTTTAAGTTTTATTTTGAAATAAGGAATTTTTAAAAACTTGAAACTTTTTGCAATCAAAAACTAACAAAAATTAATTAAACAAACTTTCCGAAAAATTAGTTTTCCAGAGAAAAGTAAAAGCCATTTTAAACTTAAGCTCAGCAGATACAATTACATGTTAAAATTCAAACTCAAAACCACCAAAAGTTGCTATTAAAGAATAAATGAAACCCAAAACGAGGAGAAATTGAATAAACAGTCATAGGAAAAAACATACAACAAGTAATAATATAAATGAATAAATAGATCTTAAAGCGAGTAATGATTAGATTGAATATGAAAACCAAGCTTAAAACAAAAAAAATATTTTGCTATTGAAGTATAAATGCAACTTAAAACGAACAGAAATTAAAGAAACAATCAATGCAAACAAACATAAAATGGATATTGATGTAAATGAATAAATAAACCTTAAAACGAGTGAAACTTAAATTGAATATGCAAATCAAGCTTGAAACGAACGAAAATCACTACAAACAAGAGTTTGGGTATCGCCTCCTTCTCTCGCTGTAAAAGTCTAAAACATACTGCGTCATTGGCATTTTACTGAAAACTATATGCGTCTTGAACAGTCTTGGAAAGTATAAACAACATCACAATGAATATTTGATATATAATTATTATTAGTTATTAGTTGTTGAAAGATCGATCAGTTCAAAAATTTGTTTCACTGTAATTTTATTTTTATTTTCAATCCTGTAAGAACTGGAAAAGAAAATATTTGTAAAGTAATTCGTTTTCAGTGAAGCGCCAATTACGCACTAGGCTTTTGGTTTTTGTTGACAGTTAAGGAAGGGGGCAGTATCCAAACTCTTGTTTGTAGTGAAACACTATATTCATATTGAACAACTTTAGAAAGAACTAATAAATTAAACTGAATATTTGACGTATGATGATATTAATTGCTGAAAGCTCATCAGTTCGAAATTGTTCAATAATTTTAATGTTTATTTTCAATATTAAGTACAAAAGAAAATATTTGTAATAAAATTGGTTTTTAGTAAAGCGCCAATGACGCAGTAGGTTTTAGACTTTTACAGTGAGAGAAGGAGGCGACACCCAAACTCTTGTTTGTAGTGATTTTTGTTCGTTTCAAGCTTGATTTGCATATTCAATTTAAGTTTCACTCGTTTTAAGATTTATTTATTCGTTTACATTAATATCTATTTTATGTTTGTTTGCATTAATTGTTTATTTAATTTCTGTTCGTTTTAAGTTGCATTTATACTTCAATAACAAAAATATTTTTTTTTCGTTTTAAGCTTGTTCTTCATATTCAATTTAAGCATTACTCGCTTTAAGATCTATTTATTTATTTATGTTATTACTTGTTGTATGTTTTTTCCTATGATTATTTAATTTCTGTTCGTTTTGGGTTTCATTTATTCATTAATAGTAATTTCTGGTCGTTTTGAGTTTGAATTTTAACAGGTATTTGTATCTGCCGAGCTTAAGTTTAAAATGACTTTTACTTTTTTTGAAAAACTTATTTTTCGGAAAGTTTTTTTTAATTAATTATAATAAACAACCCGAGTCAAACTCAAAGGGAGCAGAAACTATGATGCGTGGGGTTTATTTACTAGATCTACGTAATGGGAAGTCGTCCCCGTTGTACCCCAATTATAGTATAAAAAAAGAAAAAAAATTATTATTGATATCAAACAGTTCGTGGTAACGAACTGTAAGTAAGGAGCGACCCGGCTCAATGGTAACCGAAACTCTAAAAAACGGAATTTTGATACCAATAGATACATCAAAAGAATTAGATTTTAATTCTGATTTCAAATATATAAGTTTCATCAAGTTTAATCTTACCCATCAAAAGTTACGCGCCTGAGAAAATTTGGCTGATTTTTGAAAAAAGGGGGAAAGACCCCCTAAAAGTTATAGAACCTTAATGAAATTCACACCATTATATTCAGCGTATCAGAGAGCCCTACTGTAGAGGTTTCAAGCTCCTATCTACAAAAATGTGGAATTTTGCATTTTTTGCCAGAAGAAAGATCACGGGTGCGTGTTTATTTGTTTGTTTTTTTTCCCCAGGGGTAATCGTATTGACCCAGTGGTCCTAGAATATCGTAAGAGGGCTCATTAGAACGGAAATTAAAAGTTCTAGTGCCCTTTTTAAGTGACCAAAAAAATGGAGGGCAACTAGGCCCCCTCCCACGCTCATTTTTTTCTCAAAGTCACCCAATTAAAATTTTGAGATAGCCATTTTGTTCAGCATAGTCGAAAATCTAATAAATATGTATTTTACGATGACTTAATCCCCCACAGTTCCCAGGGGAAGGGCTGCAAGTTATGAACTTTGCCCATTGCTTACATATTGTATTGGTTATTGGGAAGCATACAGACATTTTCAGGAAGAATTTTTTTCTGGTGGGGGGGGGCTGGAGGAGGGGGTTACTCGGGAGAATCTTTCCGTGGAGGATGTTTCTTTGGGGTAAGGGACATTTCTATGAAGGGGGCGCCATATTTCCAAGCATTATTTAAAAAACAATCAGAAATTAAATTTAAAAAAAACAAGTTTTTTCAACTGAAAGTAAGAAGCAACATTAGAACTTAAAATGAACAGAAATTAATACGTATATGAGGGGGTTCTCCCCAAGTCAATACCTCGCTCTTTACGCTACAGTTTTTTTTAGTGCTTTCAAAAGAGCTATCTATTCTAATTAAACGGCCTTTGTGATTCAAGGGTTTGTGAATTGAAATTTTTTTTAACTTTTAACGTAAAGAGCGTGGTATTGAATAAGGGGAGAACCCCATCATATACTTAATAACATATACGTAATAAAAAAAAAAAAACAATAAAAAAAAACAAGCGATACGGCTCAATAGTAATCGAAACTTTTAAAAACGGAACTTTGATGTCAATAAATGTATCAAAAGAATGGGCTTATAATGCTGATTCTAAATATATGAATTTTATTAAGTTTAGTATTACTCATCAAAGGCTACAAGCCTGAGAAAATTTACCTGATTTTCTAAAGAGGGGGGAAACATCCCCTAAAAGTGAAAGAATTTTAATAAAAATCACACCGTCAGATTCAGCGTATCAGAAATCCCTACAACATAGGTTTCAAGCTCATATCTGCAAAAATCTGCAACTTTGTATTTTTTGCCAGACGAAAAATATACGAATATAGAAGTTCGTTACGTAAGTTAATTTGTAAATTACGTCAGAACCAAATTTAGAGACAGCCATTTTGCAAAAGAAAAGTAAAATTTTTATGTAAATTTTGTTTACTTATTCAATGACGGCGAGCCAAAACAAAAGCTGCATTAACTAAAAAACGATCAGAAATTAAATAAAAAAAACAAGTTTTTTAAACTGAAAGTAAGGAGCGACATTAAAACTTAAAACGAACAGAAATTATTCCGTATATGAAAGGGGCTGTCCCCTCCTCAACGCCTCGCTCTTTACGCTAAAGTTTGACTCTGTCTCACAACTTTATTTTTTTAAACAATAAAAAACTTTAGCGTAAAGACCGAAGCGTTGAGGAGGGGACAGCCCCTTTCATATACGGAATAATTTCTGTTCGTTTTAAGTTTTAATGTCGCTCCTTACTTTCAGTTTAAAAAACTTGTTTTTTTTATTTATTAGAAGTAAAGATCACCACCTAGTAATATCTAGGGTTAATTTAAAGCTGAAATTTGGGATTGGTAACTACTTCAAGGAAGCTATGACGCTGGTAAACTCCGGGATGAGAATTTGAGAGAAACTTCCAAGGAATAGTTGAAAAGTAAACTAGAGAGCTTAAAAATTGATAATATAGAAGATGGATGAAATAATTCTAGGAAAATAGTTTGTGAAGTCATTGATGGTTTCTTAGGGAAGAAATTTAGAAACGAAGCTAGGGATATTAGTGAAAAAGCTATACGTTTCAAAGAGAGAAGGAGGGGCCTTCACAAGCATTATCTAAGTGATAGATCATACGAATGTAAGAGGAATGTAAATAAAAGCACAAAAAACACTAAAATGTGAGCTAAGGAGGTGCGAAGTGGAGGTCATGGATAAAATCGCCGACGATCTGGAAGATGCAGCCAGACAGTATAAAAGTAAAGTATTGCGCTGACATGTTCATAAATTCAGAAGGAATAGTAAATCTGAATTTGTTCTAGTTAAAGATAGGAACGGTGCCATAATTAATGAGCAGGAAAATTTAAAGAGAGAAGGGCAGAACATTTTGAGAATGTGCTTATCCGTGATAGAGTTACACGAAAAAAATATAGAAAAGATAGAAAAAGTTTGTGACGGTTTGGATGTGAATTTTGATTTATTTTATGATGAAGAATTAGTGACAGTACTAAAAGGATGAAAAAATAAGGTCCCGGGTGCCAATAGTGTGGTAAAGAAGCTTTTTTTTAAATATGGTGGTTGTAAGGTTAGAAATAAGTTACCGTAGATTATGAATATTATTTTTGAAAAACGGGAAGTAACTATCGGAGGAACACTCCTGTCATAAGCAGCGCGCTAGCGCTGCCTAAGTAAAGAACGATGTGGATACAATGTGTTGTTTTTTGTTTTTGTTTTTTTTTTTTTCTCCATACCCGGGCACTTCGTATCGAAGGAGTTGTCGTAGAAAGTTCAAAAAGGGCTCATTCGATTGCAAATTGGAGTGGCTAGTGCCCTTTTTAATAGTCGAAAGTGATTGGAGGGCAACTAGCCCCCCCCCGCCCCCAAGCCCATCATTCCCCCAAACACATCCAATCAAAGTTTTGAGATAGCCATTTTGTTCAGCGTAGTAGATTTCCAGATAGAAAATATCTTTTTGAGGAGGACACTCCTCCTCAACCCTCGAGGCAAGGGTTTTAAGTTATGCCCTGGGGGCATATAAAATTTTATAGAAGGCGTTGTCGTAGAAACTTCAAAAAAGGCTCATTCAATTGGAAATTCAAAGGGCTAGTGCCCTTTTTAATAGTCGAAAGTGATTGGAGGGCAACTAGACCCCCCCCACGCCCATCATTCCCCCAAACACATCCAATCAAAATTTTGAGATGGCCATTTTGTTCAGCGTAGTCGATTTCCACATAGAAAATATCTTTTTGAGGAGGACACTCCCCCAGAACCCTCGAGACAAGGGTTTTAAGTTATGCCCTGGGGGCATATAAAATTTTATAGAAGGCGTTGTCGTAGAAACTTCAAAAAAGGCTCATTCGATTGGAAATTCAAACGGCTAGTGCCCATTTTAATAGTCGATAGTGATTGGAGGGCAACTAGCCCACCCCCCACGCTCATCATTCCCCCAAACAAATCCGATCAAAATTTTAAGATAGCCATTTTGTTAAGCGTAGTTGATTTCCAGATAGAAAATATCTTTTTGAGGAGGACACTCCCCCACAACCCTCAGGGCAAGGGTTTTAAGTTATGCCCTGGGGGCATATAAGGTTTTTATAGAAGGCGTTGTCGTAGAAACTTCAAAAAAGGCTCATTCGATTGCAAATTCAAACGGCTAGTGCCCGTTTTAATAGTCAAAAGTGATTAGAGGGCAACTAGCCCCCCCCCCGCGCCCATAATTCCCCCAAACACATCCAATCAAAATTTTGAGATAGCCATTTTGTTCAGCGTAGTTGATTTCCAGATAGAACATATGTTTTTCAATGACACTCTCCTACAACCTTCGGGGCAAGGGTTTTTAAGTTATGCCCTGGGGACATATAAGGTTTTTATAGAAAGCGTTGTCATAGAAACTTCAAGAAAGGCTCATTCGATTGGAAATTCAAAGGGCTAGTGCCCTTTAATATAGTCGAAAGTGATTGGAGGGCAACTAGCCCCTCCCCCACGCCCATCATTCCCCCAAACACATCCAATCAAAATTTTGAGATAGCCATTTTGTTCAGCGTAGTTGATTTCCAGATAGAAAATATGTTTTTCAGTATGACACTCCCCCACAACCCTCGGGGCAAGGGTTTTAAGCTATGCCCTGGGGACATATAAGGTTTTTATAGAAAGCGTTGTCATAGAAACTTCAAGAAAGGCTCATTCGATTGGAAATTCAAAGCGCTAGTGCCCTTTTTAATAGTTGAAAGTGATTGGACGGTAACTAACCCCCCTCTCACGCCCACCTTTTCCCCAAACACATCCAATCAAAATTTTGAGATAGCCATTTTGTTCAAAAATAGTTTAAAGTTCTGGAAATTAGGTCTTTGAGGATGACAACCCCCTCACAGCCCTCAGGACAAGGATTGTAAGTTATGCCCTGGGGGCATATACAGTTTTTATAGAAAGCGTTGTCGTAGAAATTTCAAAAAGGGCTCATTCGATTAGAAATTGAAATGGCCTGTGCCCTTTTTAATAGCCGAAAGTAATTGGAAGGCAACTAACACCCCTTCCACGCCCACCATTTCCCCAAACACATCCAATCGAAATTTTGAAATAGCCATTTTGTTCCACGCAGTTAAAGTTCAGGAAATTATACCTTTGAGTAGGACACTCCCCTCACAGTCTTCTAAGCAAGGGTTATAAGTTATGCCCCGGGGGCATATAAGTTTTTATTGAAATCTTTATCGTAGAAACTGGAAAAAGGGCTCATTCGATTGGAAATTCAAAGGTCTAGTGCCCTTTTTAATAGTCGAAAGTGATTTGAGGGCAACTAGCCCCCCTCTCTCGCCCAACTTTTCCTCAAACATATCCAATCAAAAGTTTTAGATAGCCAGTTCAGGGTTGTGGATTTCCAGATAGAAATTATGTTTTTGAGGAGGACACTCCCCCACAGCCCTCAGGGCAAGGGTTGTAAGTTATGCCCTGGGGGCATATAGGTTTTTTTCTGAACGCGTCGTCGTAGAAACTTCAAAAAGGGCTCATTCGATTGAAAATTGAAATGGCTAGTGCCCTTTTTAATAGTCGAAAGTGATTGGAAGGCACCTAACACCCCTTCTTCGCCCCCCATTTCCCCAAACATATCCAATCGAAATTTGAAACAGCCATTTTGTTCCACGCGGTTAAATTTCAGGAAATTATACCTTAGAGCAGGACACTCCCCCCACAATTTTCAGGGCAAGGCTTATAAGTTATGCCCTGGGGACAAATAGCAATTTTGTTCAACGTAGTAGAAAGTTCTCGAAATTAGGTCCGTGAGGATGACAACCCCCCCCCCCAGCCCTTTTTAATAGTCGAAAGTGATTGGAAGGCACCTAACACCCCTTCTTCGCCCACCATTTCCCCAAACACGTCCAATCAAAATTTTGAAATAGCCATTTTGTTCCACGCGGTTAAATTTCAGGAAATTATACCTTAGAGCACGACACTCCCCCCCACAATTTTCAGGGCAAGGGTTATAAGTTATGCCCTGGGGACATATAAGGTTTTTATTGAAATGTTTGCCGTAGAAACTTGAAAAAGGGCTCATTCGATTGGAAATTCAAAGGGCTAGTGCCCTTTTACTAGTCGAAAGTGATTTGAGGGCAACTAACCCCCCTATCACGCCCACCTTTGCCCCAAACACATCCAATCAAAGTTTTTAGATAGCCATTTTATTCAACGCAGTTGAAAGTTCTGGAAATTAGGTCTTTAAGGATGACAACCCATCCCCCCCACAACCCTCAGGGCAAGAGTTTTAAGTTATGCCCTGGGAGCATGTAAGGCTTTTATTGAAAGCGATGTTGTAAAAACATCCAAAAGGGCTCATTCAATTGAAAATTGAAAGGGCTATTGCCCTTCTAATAGCCGAAAGTGATTGAAGGGCAACTAAACCCCCTCTCACGCCCACCATTTCCCCAAACACATCCAATCAAAATTTTGATATATCCATTTTGTTCAACGTTTTCGAAAGTTTTGGAAATTAGGTGTTTTAGGATGATAACCCCAACAGAGCTTTCAGTGCAAGGGTTGTAAGTTATGCCCTGGGGGCATATACGGTTTATATAGAAAGTTTTTGTTGAAATTTCAAAAGGGGCTCATTTGATTGGAAATTGAAATTGCCCTTTTTAATAGTCAAAAGGAGTGGAGAGTAATTAACCCCCCTCTTGCGCCCTCCATTTCCCCAAACACATTCAATCAAAGTTTAGAGATAGCCATTTTGTTCAACGTAGTTGAAAGTTCCGGAAATTATTTATTTAAGGATGACAATCCCCCAGAGTCCCCAGGGCGAAGGCTGTAAGTTATGCCCTGGGGGTATATAAGGTTTTTACTGATAGAGTTGTCGTAAAAACTTCAAAAGGGGCTCATTCAATTGGAAATTGAGAGGGCTAGTGCCCTTTTTAATAGTTGAAAGTGATTGGACGGTAACTAACCCCCCTCTCACGCCCACCATTCCCCCAAACACATCAAATCAAAATTTTGAGATTGCCATTGTTGAAATTTCTGGAAATTAGGTCTTAGAGGATGACAACACCCCTCACAGCCCTTAGGGTAAGAGTTGTAATTCATGCCCTGGGGGCATATAGGGTGTTTATTGAAAGTGTTGTCGTAGAAACTCAAAAAGGGCTCATTCGATTGGAAATTCAAAGGGTTAGTGCCCTTTTTAATAGTCGAAAGTGATTTGAGGGCAACTAACCCCCCCCCTATCACGCCCACCTTTTCCCCAGACACATCCAATCAAAGTTTTTAGATAGCCATTTTATTCAACGCAGTTGAAAGTTCTGGAAATAAGGTCTTTAAGGATGACAACCCATCCCCCCCACAACCCTCAGGGCAAGAGTTTTAAGTTATGCCCTGGGAGCATGTAAGGCTTTTATTGAAAGCGATGTTGTAAAAACATCCAAAAGGGCTCATTCAATTGAAAATTGAAAGGGCTATTGCCCTTTTAATAGTCGAAAGTGATTGAAAGGCAACTAACCCCCCTCTCACGCCCACCATTTCCCCAAACACATCCAATCAAAATTTTGATATATCCATTTTGTTCAACGTATTCGAAAGCTCTGGAAGTTAGGTCTTTTAGGATGATAACCCCATCAGAGCGTTCAGTGCAAAGTTGTTGTAGAAATTTCAAAAGGGGCTCATTTGATTGGAAATTGAAATTTCCCTTTTTAATAGTCGAAAGGGAGTGGAGAGTAATTAACCCCCCTCTTACGCCCTCCATTTCCCCAAACACATTCAATCAAAGTTTAGAGATAGCCTTTTTGTTCAACGTAGTTGAAAGTTCTGGAAATTATGTATTTAAGGATGACAAACCCCCCAGAGTCCCCAGGGCGAAAGCTGTAAGTTATGCCCTGGGGGTATATAAGGTTTTTAATGATAGAGTTGTCGTAAAAAATTCAAAAGGGGCTCATTCAATTGGAAATTTAGAGGGCTAGTGCCCTTTTTAATAGTTGAAAGTGATTGAATGGTAACTAACCCCTCTCTCACGCCCACCATTCCCCCAAACACATCCAATCATAATTTTCAGATAGCCATTTTTTTCAACGTAGTAGAAAGTTCTCAAAATTAGGTCTGTGAGGATGACACCCCCCCCCCTCCAGCCCTCAGGGCGAGGGTTGTAAGTTATCCCCCGGGGGCATATAAGGTTTTTATTGAAAGCGTTGTCGTAGAAACTTCAAAAGGGCTCATTTGATTGGAAATTGAAAGGGCTAGTGCCTTTTTTAATGGTTGAAAGTGATTGGAGAAAGACTAACGCCCCTCTCACGCCCACCATTTTCCCAGACACGTCCAATCAAAATTTTGAGATGGCTATTTTGTTTAACGTAGTTGAAATTTCTGGAAATTAGGTCTTAGAGGATGACAACCATCCTCACAGCCCTTAGAGAAAGAGTTGTAATTTATGCCCTGGGGGCATATAAGGTGTTTATAGGAAGTGTTGTCGTAGAAACTCAAAAAGGGCTCATTTGATTGGAAATTGAAATTGCCCTTTTTAATAGTCGAAAGGGAGTGGAGAGTAATTAACCCCCCTCTTACGCCCTCCATTTCCCCAAACACATCCAATAAAAGTTTAGAGATAGCCATTTTGTTCAACGTAGTTGAAAGTTCTGGAAATTATGTATTTAAGGATGACAAACCCCCCAGAGTCCCCAGGGCGAAGGCTGTAAGTTATGTCCTGGGGGTATATAAGGTTTTTAATGATAGAGTTGTCGTAAAAACTTCAAAAGGGGCTCATTCAATTGGAAATTTAGAGGGCTAGTGCCCTTTTTAATAGTTGAAAGTGATTGGACGGTAACTAACCCCTCTCTCATGCCCACCATTTCCCCAAACACATCCAATCATAATTTTCAGATAGCCATTTTGTTCAACGTAGTAGAAAGTTCTCGAAATTAGGTCTGTGAGGATGACAACCCCCCCCCCCCCCGGCCCTCAGGGCGAGGGTTGTAAGTTATCCCCCGGGGGCATATAAGGTTTTTATTGAAAGCGTTGTCGTAGAAACTTCAAAAGGGCTCATTTGATTGGAAATTGAAAGGGCTAGTGCCTTTTTTAATGGTTGAAAGTGATTGGAGAAAGACTAACGCCCCTCTCACGCCCACCATTTTCCCAGACACGTCCAATCAAAATTTTGAGATGGCTATTTTGTTTAACGTAGTTGAAATTTCTGGAAATTAGGTCTTAGAGGATGACAACCATCCTCACAGCCCTTAGAGAAAGAGTTGTAATTTATGCCCTGGGGGCATATAAGGTGTTTATAGGAAGTGTTGTCGTAGAAACTCAAAAAGGGCTCATTTGATTGGAAATTGAAATTGCCCTTTTTAATAGTCGAAAGGGAGTGGAGAGTAATTAACCCCCCTCTTACGCCCTCCATTTCCCCAAACACATCCAATAAAAGTTTAGAGATAGCCATTTTGTTCAACGTAGTTGAAAGTTCTGGAAATTATGTATTTAAGGATGACAAACCCCCCAGAGTCCCCAGGGCGAAGGCTGTAAGTTATGTCCTGGGGGTATATAAGGTTTTTAATGATAGAGTTGTCGTAAAAACTTCAAAAGGGGCTCATTCAATTGGAAATTTAGAGGGCTAGTGCCCTTTTTAATAGTTGAAAGTGATTGGACGGTAACTAACCCCTCTCTCATGCCCACCATTTCCCCAAACACATCCAATCATAATTTTCAGATAGCCATTTTGTTCAACGTAGTAGAAAGTTCTCGAAATTAGGTCTGTGAGGATGACAACCCCCCCCCCCCCCGGCCCTCAGGGCGAGGGTTGTAAGTTATCCCCCGGGGGCATATAAGGTTTTTTATTGAAAGCGTTGTCGTAGAAACTTCAAAAGGGCTCATTTGATTGGAAATTGAAAGGGCTAGTGCCTTTTTTAATAGCTGAAAGTGATTGGAGAAAGACTAACGCCCCTCTCACGCCCACCATTTTCCCAGACACATTCAATCAAAATTTTGAGATGCCCATTTTGTTTAACGTAGTTGAAATTTCTGGAAATTAGGTCTTAGAGGATGACAACCACCCTCACAGCTCTTAGGGTAAGAGTTGTAATTTATGCCCTGGGGGCATATAAGGTGTTTATAGGAAGTGTTGTCGTAGAAACTCAAAAAGGGCTCATTCGATTGGAAATCGAAAGGCTTAGTGCCCTTTTTAATAGTCGAAAGTGATTGGAAGACTTGACATTTCTATAGTAAAGATCGATGTGGGTATAATGTATTATTTTTTTGTTGTTGTTGTTGTTTAGACCAGGGCACTTTGTACTGAAGGAGTTGTCGTAGGGACGTCGAAAAGGGCTCATTCAATTGAAAATAGAAAGGGCTGATGCCCTTTTTAATAGTCGAAAGTGATTAAAGGAAAACTAATCCCCCTCCCACGCCCACCCTCCCATTTGACTTTATGTTTAAAAACTAAATGTTGCCATAAGATTAAATCAAAATGCACTGTGTTAATGATAATTCCCAATAAGGCATCTCAGCAGTATCCCAAGAACGACTGAGGGTTTGTTCAAACTTTTGGGGCTGCTTCTGCTCTTAAGATTTAACCAAATCAAAATAGCGTAAGTGTATTCAAGCTATCAAAGAAAGTAAACAGATTTTTTTGCGAACTGTATCAAGTTTTCCATTTCAGATCAACTAGACGAGGTATGAAACTAAATTAAACACTTCTATTTGTGTCCAGATTTTTAAGAGGGTGTATGTTGTTAAAAACTGCTGAAAATTTTTCTCCAGCATACAAATAGCAGGCCAAACTATAAATCTTTAAAAAGACGAAAAGATTTAAAGTATTATTTTCTTTTTCTCTGAAAAGACTATGTCAATATAAAACGAACAGAAATTAATTAAAAAAACTTTTTCCACAAAATAAGTTTTTCAAAGAAAAGTAAAGAACTCCATTAAACAAAAATGAGCAAAAATAAAATCAAATAATCTACCAAGCGTGAAACTACCACAAATCAGCATCGATAAATAAATGAAACCCAAAACGAACAGAAATTACAATAAATAACCGAGTCAAACTCAAAATGAGCAGAAATTAACATAAGTTGGGCTAAAAACCTTTATGCCTTCCCAAGGCCAGATCATAATTTGCACTTTACTGAAAAAAAATACAAATTAATGTGCATTGTCAGTTTAATATACATATACTGATATTTAGTAATCAAAATCTTAATATTATTTGATTTATTAAAGTTATAAAAATAAAAACATTTATATTTTTTTCAGTAAAGTGCAAATTAAGATCTGGCCTTGGGAAGGCATAGAAGTTTTGAGCCTAACTTATGTTAATTTCTGCTCGTTTTGAGTTTGACTCGGTTATTTATTGTAATTTCTGTTCGTTTTGGGTTTCATTTATTTATCGATGCTGATTTGTGGTAGTTTGTCCGTGCCAAAGATTGTCCTTGTCAGCCAACCGTTCAAGGCCAAAAGAAAAGTGGGTCGTCCCCGAATAGGGTACGAGGATGTCGCAAGGAAAGATTTAAGGAAAATAGAAACTTTTTGGGTGGCCCTAAATAGATTGGGATGGAGGAGAAGCGTAAATACATTCTAAGACCACACTGGCTACACATGACGTGTGAAAACAAGAGAGGAAAGGAATTAATAAATGAAAAACAATATCAAATAGGTAAGAAAACGAGGGTTTTGTCAGCCAGTGGCAAAAATATGAAGACGAAGAACAAGAAAATATTTTGACAAGGACCTCCGCCAAGTCGTCTTCAGTACTAAAAAAAAAAAAAAAACAATCAAACAAAACCTATCCTTCCGAAGTGAATCTAACAAGACCATAATAGACACTCAATAGAAAAACCCACGCAGAAATAAATGAAAGAAACAATCACCATTTGGATTGAATAAGTATCCGTTGCCTGGCAATAGACTTCGCCATTCTGCAATTTCGATATTCATTAAGTATGCGGACAGGTTGTCTTAAATTAGACTGGGCGAAAAATATTTAGAGTATTTTGAAATTAAGTTGTTATGAATTGGGTTTAAGGAAATATCTCCGGTATCTCTATTTATAGCCAAATTTCTGTTTATACATTTTTTTATCTCAATTACCTCTTTAAAAGATATTGGTAGCCATTTACTGGCCATTTACATTAGATATTAAAGTTGCCTCCTCAAGAAGAACCAAATGTGTAGGGTTTTCACAGATATGCAGGGCCAAGGCGGAATCAAAGTTGTCATTTTTTTTTTAATCTCAGGGACTTACCGATTGAAATTTTGTGTTCATGCAAACGTTAACCAAGTTGTTGATGGGTCCTACCTACGTTAAATTTCCCACATGAACACGGGGCTCTCTAGACACCACTATCCAGTATAGGGTCCGTTTTATCTTTTCCTGAGTTGAAGAAATGTTCAACTTTTTGTAAACTTTCTGCGTAGCTGTGCTGGCCTCACGCAGCTTGATGCTGCAGTGAGTCGTTAGTAGTAGTTGTTATTACTTTAAGGTTGCACTGGCACATTTTCACTTTGGCACATTTCACCTTACAGTAAAGTTCAATCAACAATCGAGGCACATGTCTGTGTCATTGGACTATGACAGTCATTCACATGTTTTAGACATACCAGAAAAGCAACATTGAGGCATCCAACAAAAACCTTGACACATCAGTGTTACCCAAGGGTTGTCTAAATTTTAAATTTTATAACAAATATTTTTGTCTTCGGCCTCTTTTTTCTTTTTGGGCAAAGGGCAAATTTGAGGGGTTTTAGCTGCGAAAATAGACAGAGGGTGAGTTACGGAATGTCAAAACATGAATTTGGCTAGCTTCATTATTTGATGACCGACAAATACAAACAATATTTCATGTATTGAGAACCAAATTATAGTAAAAGGCATCTATTATAAATCTCATACGGCCTTAATAAAGACCAAAGAATGCACCAAACATTCTGATAATTCTAGATAAATCTAAAATATGAATTTAAAGCTTTTAATAGATCGTTTCTAAGGGTAATTCTAAACATTTTGTAAAACTATGCACTCTGTACACACTATTATTAAAGAGCTTTTTTTTATCTTAAGAGCTTGAAACAGATTCGATCCCTCGCAGATTCAGTCTCGTCATAAAATATGGAAAGATTGTGGTTTAAACGTACAACATCATCACATTTTTATTATTTCCTAAGAGAATATACTCTGATCCCCCCCCCCTTACGGATCGGAGTTGTTTGCAATCATACCCTTATCCTTCACCGATCACCCTACTTTTAATGAAATTAATAAATGTTTTGAAATGCACCAAGTGCACAAAGTCACAAGAAGAGTGTGAGCGCCACTACTTATTTTTAAAAGTCTTGATATATTCCCTTCCATTGCTGTCATACCAATATATAAATGATACTCATTCATCAATTAATATTGTCCTAACCTGAACTTCTGATGACCTTGATCCTTTTGTTCCACCAGAGCTATCCAGGTCACCCAAAAAGAGCCACCCTTATATATACTGCTGCCCAAACATCTTCTCATTACAATTGGACTATCGTGTTGACGTGCATCAGGTAGGGGCAACGAAGCATATTTTTTTAGCCTTCCTCTTCGTTTGGTTTCATCTGACTACCACCCTTTGTTGATGCATTACTTCTGTTACAAAAGACTGTCACCAGAAAGAGCATATTTCTTTAGCCTTCCTCTTCGTTTGGTTCCATCTGACTGCCACCCTTTGTTGATGCATTACTTCTGTTACAAAAGACTGTCACCAGAAAGAGCATATTTCTTTAGCCTTCCTCTTTGTTTGGTTTCATCTGACTGCCACCCTTTGTTGATGCATTACTTCTGTTACAAAAGACTGTCACCAGAAAGAGCATATTTCTTAAGCCTTCCTCTTCGTTTGGTTTCATCTGACTGCCACCCTTTGTTGATGCATTACTTCTGTTACAAAAGACTGTCACCAGAAAGAGCATATTTCTTTAGCCTTCCTCTTCGTTTGGTTCCATCTGACTGCCACCCTTTGTTGATGCATTACTTCTGTTACAAAAGACTGTCACCAGAAAGAGCATATTTCTTTAGCCTTCCTCTTTGTTTGGTTTCATCTGACTGCCACCCTTTGTTGATGCATTACTTCTGTTACAAAAGACTGTCACCAGAAAGAGCATATTTCTTAAGCCTTCCTCTTCGTTTGGTTTCATCTGACTGCCACCCTTTGTTGATGCATTACTTCTGTTACAAAAGACTGTCACCAGAAAGAGCATATTTCTTTAGCCTTCCCCTTCGTTTGGTTCCATCTGACTGCCACCCTTTGTTGATGCATTACTTCTGTTACAAAAGACTGTCACCAGAAAGAGCAGAGTTTCTGGTTGGGAACATATTCTCTTGTTAACGTGCAATATCCTGCGAAGACAGTTATTATTGAAAGCAAAGATCCTCTTTTTTTGCTGCTGGTCTAGATTCCAGAATTCACTGGTTCAGGCATAAAGATTTGGTAAACAGATACTCTTTCTTTACTTAAAATCTCACTGTTCTCATTTCAAAACCTTTCAATAAACTCTCTTAGTCTAAGAGCGTGAGGTCGTCCTTCCCTGACATTGGTTTGAAGAAGCCCCTAGGAAAAATTCCAGAAACGGTGGCCTGTGTTTACACATTTAGTGTTGGAAAACTTCCATGCATACTTATTGGTATACTCTTAGCTCCATGACAGCATAACATAATTTTATATATTATAGGCCAAAGCAAAATAAATTTAAATCATTCTAACGCTTTGTAATTTTTTCTATATTGTTACTTTAAATCCTTTAAACTACAGTCACCTAAGTCAAGCAAAGAAAAACTTTCTAGGTATATTATACATTCTTGTATGACAATGCCATCTAAACTATTTACAGTGACCAATGTAGAGAATCACAGGAGAAATATACCAATAAATAAAGGGAAGTGAATGTGATTTTTTTGTTTCATTTTTATATCGGATACCAATACTCAGGCCGATTCATCGATAACAACTAGCACAAAAGTGAAAGTCACCTTTTAGAAAATATTTAAACAAAAAGAAATTGGAGCTTTTACATACCGTGGCTATAGGCTTCTCGGTTGTCGATGGATTGGGGTTCGAGCTAGACATTGTAATGGGTAAACCAATCTCAACGGGATTTGGTGGAGGTGGAAACGGTCCCATTTTTTGGATATAAGGCGAAAACATATTGGGCATAACAAACCCTTTGGGCGTAAGAAGCGGTGAAAAAGATTCTTCAGGTATCATCGTCTGGGGCAACAACATTGGTTTAACCTCTGGTAAACCTGTATTTGAAAATTGAATTGCTGTACTCACAAATTTTCACAAAAAAAAACACTTAACTTAGCCTGAATTAACTTCTAACTGAAAAAAATGCTTTTACGTAATTTCCAAATCGTAATTTTTTATTCCTGATAATACAAAACTGTTAAATCTATAAGCTGCATCTGAAATTTCCAGCAATATTAAGGACTAGAATTGAAGGTTTGTCAATATTGCCGGATACAGACCCTATATTGACACATCTTATAGGATCAATTCATGTTCCTGTAGCATTTTTTTAAACGTATTTAATGGTACTCATACTGGACAGACTATTAAATTGGCAGCTCTTGTTGACTAGATGGCAAAAGCTATCTTTCTTGATAATGAAAAATAGCGTGAAGGATAAACAGTTTTTTGCTATTCCAAATGTTTTACTGAAAATTGATTTTAAGGATATGCGGCGGAACCGATGCTACGGATAGTTTCTGTATAACCAATTCTCGTGCCGTATTATACTTACGCTAGTCGATAAAATCAAGATTATGCACGATTAGAGCGTCAATTATGTAACCTGTTCGTGATCTTCTCAGTTGAATAATGTTGAACTTTCAAGCATAAAATTTGCGAGTGACCAGCAAGAGTTGAAGTTTAAGGCATAATTTATTGAAATTGGAAAAGATGGAAGCATAGAATAGCAGTTTTCCAATCATTAAAAAAATCTGGGAAAAGATACAAATACATCTCTAGTAAAATTATAATGTTAAAAACAAAGGAAAACACATGTCATTCCAAACTTTTGACCTTCTTTTATTGGAACGTGTGACAATGGTTCGGCTCAGGCAAAACTCCGACCATTTTTTTCCCCTTAATATGAACAGTGTAAAGAGTGCAATAGGAAGCTATTCTATTACATAATCTGCTGGTAAAAAAATTTGGTAAATAAAATAAAAACACTGGTTAACTAAATACAAAAACACAGCTTGTTTCATTGTATAACTGCAGACCTTCCTGTTATTTGCTGTTCCGTAACAATTTTGTCTTATGAGCCATAATCTGTGAAAGGCTACCATTTTCTTGGCTGAAATACGATAGATTAGCTGCTCCAAAAGTCTACTGGTAAGAGATCCAAGAATTCGAAATTTGTCAGAGATGAACCTGGTATCATTACAACTACCCGGGACAAGAATGTTGAACTCTGGAAACAACAATTCCAGAAACATTTAATCCCCAAATTCATCCACTGCCACCTACTAGATCCTCTAAAATGCCCCAAACGATGAATATTGAGGTGTTAAACTAAAGTCCCATGATGAAGGAAAAATCCTGACAGCAATACAGAAATCAAAAAATTAAAAATAACCAGGACTTGACGCAACATCAGCAGAAATCTGCAAAGCCTTGCAGGGCACCTACAAAACTGCCTAAAAAGATCTGAGAACAGGGGGTAACCATACTCGTTTTTAAAAAAGGGGACAAATCTGAATGTAAGAACAACCAAAAAATATCGTATTGCTCGCAATGGCGTATGGGTTTCGATGCGGGGAGACGACGTCCCTGAGAAACTAATACATATGACTCAGGCATACAAGTACAAGTTGATGGACAATTTTCTTTGCTCGTCGATATCGATTTTGGAGTGAGGCAGGGATGCGTTCTGTCCCCCATGCTCTTTAAATTCGTTATCGATTAGGTAACGAAGCTTGCCACGCATTCGTCACTGGTGTCGAAGTAAGCCGTTTTTTCTGCATCAGTGACCTTGGTTGCGCAAAATATATTGTCTTGTTAGAGAACCGTACAACACGAGCAAAAGCCATGCTACACAATGTTGCTGTCAATGCGGAGCTGGTTGGCATGAAGATTAGCAAGTAAACGACTAAAATTCAAACGAACAATGAAAAAGTATTGGAAAGTGATATTTTCCTTGATAATGACCGTTTAGAAGGGGTTGATCAATTCAAGCATCTGGGATCTCTCTTTGACATCTACAGTGGTTGCAGTAAGGATGTACAGAACAGAATATCTTGAGCATCAGTAGTCTTTGCACATCAAAGGAAAAACCTATAAAGATGGAGAGATAAACTATTAAAAAACGAAAATCCAAATGAAAGGGGCATCTCTCTGTTCCGTACTCCTTTACGAATGTGAAACTTGGCCTCTTAAAGCCACGGATGTCCATGCTATCACTGTATTTGATTATTCATGTTTGTGGCGAATCCTAGGTATTTCCACACAAGAGAGTGCGAGAAATACCCAAATTAGACGGCGTTGTCATCAATGTAGAGGGGGAATGAGGTCTAGACTGGTAATTGCTCGTTGCCATCAGGACACTACAGCACTGAACAAACAACGCCACCTAACCTGGTTTGGCCATGTTAGTCGAAAACTTGATGATTCCCTAACAGAACAAGATAACCCTCATACACAGAGGAAACGTCGTGGGCAAGTAAAGACCGGGTAAACACAGTAAGACGCACCTAGAGCCAATTGACGGCTTCCACCATCACGGTTGCAGATGGTACAAACGTTGACCGGAGATTTCCATATCTCTCACAATTGATGGAGCGGCTTGGTTCTCAAACGTATGTCACATCATAGCACCCGAGAGAGCTGAAGAACCTGTGTTCTGATACAAGTACAAGTAAGTACAAGTACTGATAAATAAAGTTACACACAAATCACAATAAATTAATTGAACATAAGCAATATCGCACTATTTTCTATACATAAAGTAAGGATATCTAGAAGCATAGAGTCAGAGGAGCTAGGAACACAAGAGCAAGGATTTCTAAACATTGAGGCAAGGATTTTTTTTTTCTCAACTTCTTTAATGAAGAAACAAAAAATTATTTTTCAAATCTATGGGACGGGGGGGGGGCAGTTCTGTTCTGTTTTTGCCGAATTGTTTCAATGAACATATCAAAAACGGTATTTTTCAAAATGTAGAGGGAGAATGAGTTCAGACTGGTAATTACTCAACAGTACAAGTCACCCAAAAGAACGGAAAATCAAGACAGAAAAAAAAAATAGAACGAAAAAAAACAAATGAGTATAATTTTCAGGCAGTGAATTCTCATTTACTCGCTGAAAATCATCCACCTCTTTTCTTTTCTTTTTCACCTTTTCTTTTTCTTTTCTTTTCTATTCTTCTTTCATTGTGTGTGGTCGTAGAACCTTAATGTGAATGGAAACTAGCTGATAAATGCAAATTATAAATCCTCTGAGTGAAAAAATATTCAGGAGTCGTTCGTGCTTTGCTTTGGCGTTTAAGTACATTTTAGCCGAGTTGTTCCAGTTGGTTAAAAGAAAAACATTCAGCATCCAACTAATTTTGTTTTAGCTTGTGCGTTTAGGTATATTTTAGCAAATTTATTCCAATCGGTTAAAATGAAACATTTAGCATTCAACCGTTTATCATTCCTTAATTTCAGTTTACTTATGAACATACCAATTTAAGAGGGAAACTTCCTTTGGTACAGCTCAATTAATGTGAAAAAGGTAGGATTGGGAGGGAGGGGGGTCTAAATTATGGCCTTAAGACAGAAGTTCAAAATCAATGCAATCTAGTATTAAAACTTACAGCATTCATCAATAGGCACTTCTCTCGACGATGTTTTATTTTTGGGCTGAGCCATTTCTGGAAGTGGAGATGGACGAACTTTGCTCGATGAGGTCAAAGTTCCACACACTACAGCGCCATCCATCCTTATTCTGGCTCTAAATGAGAAAGCAAGTAAAAAATTTCTTCAACTGGTTTAGCTATTAGAGCAACCAAGAGGGAGTATACTGCAATATTAAGTATAACATAATAAATAATTATACCAAACAGTTCTTGGCAACGATCTGTGAGTAGGGAAACATGCTAATAGTAACCGAAAATTTCAAAACAGGGATTTTCAAATCATATATACAACAACAAAAAATCAGGTTTTTATAGTGATTCAAAGAATGTAAAATTCATTAAATTAAAATTAACTACGACGAGTAACGAGTCTGAGAAACTTTACATCATTACTTTACATCATTACATCATTACTTTACATTACTTACATCATTACATCATTACATCATACTTTACATTACTTTACATCATTTACAAAAAAGGGTGTACGACATCCCCAAGAGAGCAAAATGATCTTGATGAAAATTACCACATCAAATTCAATATATAATAGAACATTATTATAAAGTCTTCAAGCCACTGCTAACAAAAACGTGAATTTTGTATATTTCTTAAAAAGAATGGTCAGGGATGCGTGTTCGTTTTTTGTATTTTATTTCCTTTTGTTCAAATAGAAGATGGCTGTTAAAAATCCGGAGGACTTATTCGGACAGAAATTAAAATTTCTATCCACGTAAAGTAACGAGCATGAGCAAATTTAACTCAGTTTCGAAAAGGGGAATCAGCATATAAGAGAACCGTGTTATCTACAAAAATACGAAATTTTGTGTCTTTTCTTAGATGAATGATCCCAGATATGTGTTTGTTTGTTTGTTTTGTTGTTGTTGTTTTCCCAGACCCATTGTTCTAGAAAATCGGGGGCAGACTTATTCCAACACAATTTAAAATGTATACTGTCCTGTTTTAAGATTTAGATAAGTCTGTCCTTTAGCAAAGTGACGTTTTCAGCCATTTTCTGACACAAAGCAGCAACTTAGCCCCAAAGAGGGAGAAAAAGCTATTGACTGGAAATTCTGATATAGCCAATGAATTTAAAATACCAAGCTTCTCAGTATCAGAAGAAGTAATACTGCGCGGGGCGAATTCCTTCCTAAAGATTCATATTCATAAATCAAATTCATACAAAACAAATTAATAGACCGTTAACATAGACACTTATTTTGAAGCTTTGTTTCAGTAAGTTGATTCACTTAAGGCTTAATAAAATCATGCGCAGTGATGGGTACTTGCACATCAGTTATTAGGAAGGAGGGCCGGTGGATCTTTTTGCAGGTGGAGGGGGGAAGGAAGGAGAAAGTCTACCTGGAGCCTTAGTAGAATATTTTTATGCCCAAATTTTCAAATTCACCGTGAGCGTTCAGATAAATGTAGGAGGTTTGGAGAGAATAGGGGGTTCAAAATTTCTCAAAACCCCTTTATTCGTGGCAGTGTTTTTAAACTAAGCCTGTAATATGGTTTTTGCAGGGTGAAAGCTCCCTTCTTATTTCGAACTATTTTTTCGGTGGAGCATAAATATTATACTCATATGCTTATCAGCACAAGAAGGAGAGATGCAGAGAGATCATGAGTGCCACCAGGCAATTTCTCAGGAGAGGGTCAAATGCTTCCAGGAGCTCTGCCTTGACAAAGATATAATAGGATTATTTCTCCTTTTATCTTTATTAACATTTTTTCAATGTCTGCTTACTTTCCGGGAGGGGGCTTCAGGTAAAACCAGGAGAAGCTTTGGAGGGAGAATAGGAATTAATCGCTAATCTCCCTTCATTCTTGGGAATATTTTTGGGCTAAGACTGTAATATGGAAGCTATGGGGGATACCTCCCCTTTTATTGCAAAAAACTTTCTCTGTGAAACATAAAAGATTACATTCATATACTCATCGGTAAATTGTTGAGAGTGGGAAGAGGGTCTTAATGAGCACAATTACGAAATTCCCCAGGTGGAGGGGAAAGAGGACAAGTGCTGCCGTGAGCTACGTTTTACCGATATTTAAACGAGAGTAACTATCATTTTCTTATTCATATACACATAGTTTTCTTGTTTCATAGGGGAGGATTTGGGAGGGGCGATTGCCCCCCACCCCTTCCCCAAAGCAAATTATGCCCCTGCATGAGTTCCTATCGACACAATACGAAATTTCTTACTTTTCCAGAGGATTATACATGTGACCATCCATAGTCAGAGTTCTTGGTTATCCAAAGAGGGTTTAGATGAATGGGCATTTAAATATATAGTACCCTTTTTGAGTAAAAAAAAAAGATCAAGCAAAAGAAAATCACCATATTCCATGATGTTGCCTGTATAACAGGATATGTGGCCTGAACAGAGCCAAAATGTTATCAATAGAAAATTCCAAGAGCTACTAAAGGGTACTTATTTATCTCAGATGCCATATTGGCGTTCAATATACCATTTACTCCTGAACATAATTGCAGTCCATAAAAAAACAGGTAGCACTTATCGTTTATCCAATAAACTAACGGCTATGGAGTATCGCTTAGTTGCAAATTATATACTACGGAGTAGGCCAATAGAGTCTTATAGAAAGGGAATACTTAACCCACAAAAAACCCTTTTAGGCCCAGGTTTTCAAACTTTCTATGAGAAGTGATTCAGACATATTGAACGAATATTCAAATAACGACGGATTTTTTTAACCTTTGATCTTCTTTCATTTTGAAGAATGTATATATAAATATATATATATATATATATGTATATATATATATATATATATATATATATATATATATATATATATATATATATATATATAATATATATATATATATATATATATATATATATATATATGTATAGAGAGAGAGAGAGAGAGGATGAAGTATTCAGCATAAGCGCTGAGGGGTGGGGGGCTTCCCTTTTATTGCGGACACGAGAGTTCATTTTGGACACTTGAACTATATTTCGACAAGTATGTGCACTAAATGAGCTCTTTTTATTGAAGCATTGTTTTACAGAAGTTTTTTTATTTAAAGGATGGGTTTGAGGGGGCGGTATCTCTCCTCGTATTTAGGGCTCGTATTTAGGGTAACATGGGTATGTTATTAAAAACGAACAAAAATTAAATATTAAAAAAACTAATAATTATCAATAAAAGTAAAGGGAGTCGGTAAAAAAAATTGAAAAATTATTTCATATATTAATCTTCAAGACTCGTTGTCGTTTAAGACTTTTTTTGACAATAATTTAAAAGCGATTACTCTAGCACAAGAGCGATTGGAATGGAACATAAATTATTTTTCACAATTTCTCGAGAATTGAAGAGCTTATTGCTGGGCATTTACTTTAAAAAAAATAAAATTTTCAGTTCAAATGGTTTAAGAACCAATCAACTGCATATTTCCACTCATAAATGCTTTCAGCATTTATGCACTATAAAATTTCAGCGTAAAGAAGGGGAAGGGGGTTGATGAAGAGGTAGTCCACCTCAGATATGGAATAATTCCTTTCGTTACAAGTTTTAATATCACTCTTTGCTTTCATCTGGAAAAAAAAGTTTTAATTTAATGAAACAACATCGGTAACAGCGTAATACGTTATCAAGAAACTAGGATTGGCATACCAAACATAAATTAAGGTAAACTTTATTTCATTAGTAATATTAGAGCATTTTGACTGAGGCGTGCCATTTTTTTTGGGAAAAAATACTGTAATCGTTCCATTCCAATTCTAAACCTAAAAGGAATTTTTTGAAGCTAACTCTAGGCAATACGCATCTTAATGTTACCTCCCACATCCACTCAAGAAGGGACTTGCAGTGCTAGTAATTTTGAACCCATCCTAAGAGGATCATCTATTGAGAAAAAAGTGGAGCGACTCCTGGATGTATGCATATAAAGAAATTGTCAGAACAAATTACGAAAAGGACAAGCTATAAGAATCTCCAAAATCCGCAGTACCGCAAGACTTTTGCACCACAAGATATTTTTAAATAGAAATATTCACTCGAAATATTGTAAGAAATGGTACTTTTTAATAAAAATACCATGGAAACATATTTTTAAAACCTAGGAGAGGGAGTAAAAATTTGGAGGATAAATACCCTTCCCGCTCTAATTGACGCTATTGTACATATTCAAACTGTATGTTCCGATAGCGCGACTCTTTTCTTCTATGTTGTTTTATGGCGAACACTGTCAACTGGCGGGAAAAAAAGAGTCATACTATTCTAAAAATATTCGTATTAATATTAACAATATTGATAATATTTATAGTGGGGTGTATAAATTTCCATAGGGAGGGTGGGGGGTCCAATGAACCAATGCACTTTTAGGAATGAAATATTAAGTATTTACGATTGTTTTAAAGTAGTTTTCAGAATTTTTGGTAACCACTTTCTACTGGCAAATAATAAGGAACAGGTTGACACTTTAAGAGTCCCTCTAAAGTCTGAAAATAAAAGCAAATAAAGGCGCGAAAAAAGCGCAAAACTTGAAGAGCCTAAAAATAAACATCACCTTCAACCTAGCTAAGTAAAGGAATAAAAAACCTCTGGATTTAAATAAATCTCCAGTATATGATATACTATTAGAGACTAAAATTAAGACCATCCTGAATAAGCAGGTTATGGGCACCCATAAGCTTAAATTTTAGGGGGGGGGGGGGGGGGCTTACCTGGTCTTATCGGCACTTCCAATGCTGTATAACAGAAATCTCAAAACAAAAATATGAAAATATAAGCCAGCATCATTTAGCCCCCCCCCCATACGGGCGACCATGTAACCAGCTACAAACACGTTTTAATGACTTGATTTCAAAGTTGCAAAGACCTTGGTAAGTATTTTAAAGCTCATATCTCAACTTTTTCCCTACTTGTAATGCGCAAATAAAATATTTTCCCCCTTGATTTTCGTTTGAGTCTTCTTTTCATTAACTTGGGTTTGAAAATTCAATTCCGAGGATTTTGGCAGAATTGTAAGATATATTTTTTTTCAAAATTAAAACAAAATTTCAAAAATTCTCTATAACCTTCTGAGTTTCAACTTAGCAAAGGTATGAGGCTGGAAACATTTTTCTTGGCCTCATTTTTCTGCATATCTAATTCTGGAAGTAGCGCTGTAAAGCACAAAGTTTATCTAAGTTCGTCAAAGGTCTTGGAGGAGAAAGGATAGATGTAGATATTCAAAAGATAGTCCATGGGGCGCAATCTTAAGCTCTAGATCGATTTCATTTCATCATATAGAATTTTAGCCAACACTAATTCCCCACATTTCGACAAAAACATCTTAAGGAACCAAAACCAGGCAAGATAACCGAAGGGGTAAATAATCCCTTAAAATTCTGAAATTCATTGAAAATACAACAAAAATTGGAAATTTTTCAGAATTAGAAGAAAAATAGGTATTTTCCAGTATTACAACTTTAAAAATATTAGACTTACAACCCCCCCCCCTCCACCCAGAAAAAAAGTATATTCCAACTGATCAAAATCTCCCTATGACAAAAAAGGATTATAATATATATATTTACATTCACACTTCAAATATTTTATTCTTGAAAATAAAATTTATATGTTGCTATTTTAAATTTACTATATTTCCTAGACTTTCCAGTAAAAGCCACACTTGACCAACCGGTCCATATATTTCGCAGGTAACCATTAGAAACGAATAATTTTTTACTTTCTTAAATTAGAAACTACAGAGAAGTAAGACAAATAATTCACTTGTAAGTGAAGTTACGTCACAAATTAATTTACAATCGTACTCAGTAATTATCTAAATTTCTTACCTCGTTTTATCATTTATTTTTAAATCTCCGTGTAACTCAAGCACCGAGCAGCTGAACCCTCATGTAACTGAACCCTCGTGCAACTCAACCCCACTTAATTGAACCCTGGTACAACTGAACCCTCGTGCAATTCAACCCCACTTCATTAAACCCTGGTACAACCGAACTCTCGTGCAACTCAGCCCCACTTAATTGAACCCTGGTACTGAACCGTCGTGCAACTTAACCCCCGTTTAACTGAATCTCTGTGTAACTCAAGCGCCGGGCAGCTGAACCCTCATGTAACTGAGCCCTCGTGCAACTTAACCCCATTTAATTGAACCCTTCTGGTACTGAACCCTCGTGCAACTTAACCCCGTAAGACTCAATCCCATTTAACTGAACCCTCGCGCAACTGAACCCCCGTTTAGCTGGACCCCCATGCAACTCAAACACGTTTGACTCAACCCTTGTTCCGCTGAACCCCCGTTTAAATCAATCCCCGCTTAACTCAACTACAGAAAAGTAAGACAAATAATTCGCTTGTAAGTGAAGTTACGTCCCAAATTAACTTACAATTGTACTTAGTAATTACCTAAATTTCTTACCTCGTTTTATCATTTATTTTTAAATCCCACCAATCAAGAGCATAAAACACTACAACTAACTTAAAAATTGATGTATTCCGATCACAAGGTAAAAGAGCACTGAATTGAATGCATTTCAGTTTGAAATGCAAGACTCCTCTAGTGATGTGATTGCCAAACAAAAAATTGACAATTAGACGTTTTTATAACACGAGCTTGAGTCTCGCGGGGCTACTTTATTAAATTATCAGTAAATTCATGGTGAATTTTATTTCATTGTTATTGCGAAACAGTCGGACATAAGCTTAGTAGATGCTCATATTGCATAGGTTTTCATATGGCAAAAGTCAGGGTGGCAAACGCGGTCCGCCAGTTTAACGACTGATTCAAAAATAGAAAATACCAGCCTCGCTATTTTGAACCACTAGTACCAACAAAATGGCATCAGAACACCTAGTTTTGGAAACTAGACCTCAAGTCTCGAATTCCAACCCCTAGTGTCAAGAAAAAAAAATCGGTAAATAAACACAGTTTTTCAAACTTTTACCTATCAGTTCTTTACCGACTGGTCTATTGGCTTACAAATATTAATTTTGGTTATAGTTTTAGCCATTTGAAACTTAGAACTGTCTAAACAAGCAGTCATATGTACATGTAAGCAGAATATGGAATATATTGAAAGAAATGCCTGATAGAATAGGTCGAAAATTCTAGAGGTGTTTTTTATGCTTGTGTCGGTGGGTTTATCCAAAACGGTATGCGTGTAACTGAACACTCGTGTAACTGAACCCCGCACAATTGAACCGGTGTAACTATACACTCGCACATCTGACCTCAAGTGCAACTGAACCCCCGTTTAACTGAATCTCCGTGTAACTCAAGCGCCGAGCAGCTGAACCCTCATGTAACTGAACCCTCGTGCAACTCAACCCCACTAAATTTAACCCTGGTACAACTGAACCCTCGTGCAACTTAACCCCCGTAAGACTCAATCTCATTTAACTGAACCCTCGTGCAACTGAACCCCCGTTTAACTCAACCCCGTTTGACTGAACCCTTGTTCCACTGTACCCCCGTTTAAATCAATCCCCACTTAACTCAAGCCCTATTTAAATCAATCCCTGTTGCACGCAACTCAACTGTTTGACTCAAGACCTAAGAATAAGTCTGAAAAGAAGCTCAAAATTTGCTTCTCGCTTCGTTGACAGTTTTTAGCCTATTCGGGTAACCCCAGAACTTTTTCAAATTGAAAGAAACTCTCAGGAATGGATCTATCGCTAAAATCATGGCCCGATAGCATTGTTTTCTGTTTTATTTTTTTGATTAATTATCACCTTTTCAATTAGTACTCGGGTAAGAATTTGCTACGGGGCAACAGAAAACTCAAGAGGCAAGTGGCAAATAATTTTATACCTGGTTCCCTTAGCTCTTTTAGTTTGACTTTTGAAGTTACGTAAAAGTATTTTGTTTTGGTAATTCCACATAAGATCAACCAGGAAAAGACACCCGCTTTAATGGGGTGGGGGGAGTAAACCACTAATTCCGAAAAATTCGAATGGTTACCCGTTTCAGCACCCCTACGATGTTCCAATGACCCGCTAGCACTGGAGAACAAAAAAGAAAGAAAAAGAAGACACGTCCGAGTATCACAAGCTCTTTTTTGGTAATTCCCAAGAATTTGTTTCGTAATTATTTTTGTGTTGAAATGAGACTAAATAACATCTATCATTGACGAGTCAGCTTTGTATTTGAGTTATAAAAATAATCATCTGAAAGCAAGGAGCAACATTAAAACTTACAACGAATAAAATTATTCCGTATATGAGGGGGTTGCCCCTTCCTCAACCCCCGCTCTTTACGGTAAGGTCTTAAAATTCTATAAAAATAGTTTTCATTCAAATTCAACGGCCCTTGTGTTTGAGCAGTCTTTCTTAAAGAATTGTGATAAAGTCACTATAGTGCAAAAGAGCCAGGGCTGAGGAAGGGACAGCCCCCCCCTTATATACAGGATAATTTCTGTTCGTTTTAAGCTTTAATGTTGTTCCTTACTTTAAGTTGAAAAACATGTTTTTTGTATTTAATTTCTGACCGTTTTTCTAATCATGCTAGGAAATCCCGTACCCTCCCCTTGCATAAAATTTGTCCTAGATTACTCCTCGAAACTTTCTTCCCCAAGGCAAATTCCCCCAGTGGAAAATCCCCCCGCAGAAAAAATACCCCCAAAAAATGTCCGTGCTGCCCTCCCATCTTTTTGATCACTCAAAAAATCATTAGCACTTTTGATTTTTAGTCAAATGAGCCCTCTCCCGACCTTCTAACATCACTCGTTCAATACGATCACCCCTGGGAGCAAAAAGATAAATAAATACGCATCTTTGATCTTTCTTCTGGCAAAATAATTCAAAATTCCACATTTTTGTATATAGGAGCTTGAAACCTAAACAGTAGGGTTCTCTAATATGCTGTATTTGATTATGTGTCCTTTCCATTAAGATCGCTTGACTTTGGGGGGGGGGGGGTATTTCCTCCTTTTAGAAAAATCAGGCAAAGTTTCAAAGGCTTGTCGCTTCTGATGGGTAAAATTAAACTTGAGGAACTTCATAAATTTGGGATCAGCATAAAAAATTTTCAATCTATATATTGTTATCAAACTTCAGTTTTTTAGAGTTTCCGTCACTATTGAGCTGAATCACTCCTTACAGTTCGTTACCATGAACTGTTTGATGAGTTTTTTCACTTGATATTTTTTTCCTCAACTCTTTTTTTTTCACTTTCAAAGGTGACTGGGAATGGGAGTATTCAAGAGGAGAATTTTAAAAAGAAGTTTAAGAATTAAGGATTTTCAGAGGAGAAGTTTAAAGATTTTCAATTATGGAGATTTCAGGTGTAGACCTTTCATGTTTTCAAACCTTTATATTCCAGAAATGACACTAAAATCCCATTTCGGTGCCGGTATTTTGTGATGGTGTTGTTATGACGAAACTATAACAAGCACGTAAATGTAAACACTAGCTTTTAAATAACCTTAAACAGCTCTTTACGATGTTCTATTGGAGTATTAGTACAGGAGAAATAAAACAGAAAAAGGGAGACTTATCAGCGTTTTCAGCTCTTTTTATATAATTCCCATAAATTTGTTTCTGCAATAAACTGTTACTATTAAGATGAATTTAGATAACCGGATTCAGTTGAATACAGTTGATTTACACGAGGGTTTAGTTGCATGGGGTTCAGTTAAACGGGGGTTGAGTTGTACGGGGGATGAGTTACTAAGGATTATAGTGACACATAATCTGAAATTATGATAGTAGTTATCTGAAATTATAATAGTATTCATACCTGAAATAAAGGCAAGAAGAACTTGTAAAGGCGATTGTCTTACTAAGCAGGTAGAATCGTAGAAATGATTCTCATATTCTAGATCCATTGTTATGTGAATATTAAATTTGAATGTAAAAAGTGTGGACTGAAGTAAGTAGTACAAGCCTACTTTACATTTAAAACGGCCTTAAGATCAAGTTACTCGTACTAGAAAACTATGAGTAAAGAGCGACCCTTATAAATGGACAGTGCTGCCTAGGTAAAGAGCGATATGGGCACAATGTACTGTTATTTTTTCAAACCAGGGAATTTGGTATAGAAGGAGTTGTCGTAGAAACTTCGAAAGGAAATCATTCGATTAGAAACTAAAAGTTCTAGTGCCCTATCTAGTAGTCGAAAGTGATTGAAGGGCAAGTCAATGACAACCAAATGACCGCGGATTGTGAGTTTAATGTACATATACTGGTATTTATTCCTTAAAGTCTTAATATTTTTATTTATTAAAGTTAGAAATGTAAAAAAAAAATTTATGCATTTTGTTTTCAAAAAAGTGGAAATAAAAGTGCCCCTGAAGAAAAACGACAAAAAAAAAAAACAAATGAACACGCATCCGTGTAATCATCCTTTTCAGAAAAAAACTAAATTTCACATTTTGTATTGTTCAATCATAGCCCAGTTAGCTCCTTTCTTAGAGTGCGTTATCGCGAAGTGTTCGATGAACTGCCAAAACTATTTGCAATTGATATAACAATTTGTTTGAGGGTTAATACGAAGAGGGATGATGTCTGCCCCTAGAAACTATTACTCTGAATGAATATAAGTTCTTGATTTAGCGCTAATCGATTAATCCCTAAACAGGAGAGGTCAGAACTTATGGTTTATGGGAGAAGTTCCATTTCAGTGAACCGTGTTATTTCAAAATTCTGATATCGGGACTCCTGTCTTAAAAAGAGTGGATGTTTCTAGATATCTAGGTATATCCACCCTGTTATTTAAAGCAGACAGATAGATAGGTAGACATTTATTACAACAAAATCCTCTTCGCGCCATGGCAAAAAAAAACACTTAAACACATAACAACAACATGCAATAATAGCACACATAACAATAACAATAACACTCAAAATATCGCATATATAATAATAATAAAAACCTAACTTATTTACATTTTATAATTTTTGAAACCATCCACCTCTCCAAAAGGCGTTAAAATCTGTTAACTGCTTACATGTGCTCATCAGGTGCATAGCAATTTCCTCCTCCCGACACATAGGACAGTGACAAGGACCATTCTAATCCTAAAATTATCATTTTACCTCCTCCTCTCACCAAACACAAAAAATTACCACGAACCAAATTTACCTATCTTACATCCTCACTACTCATTCCCATTTAAAATAAACTTCCTCCCTCAAGTGTCCTTAGGCAGCTCATACAGCCCTAGGGATATATTAGTAAACTAGAGCAACAGTGTCCAGGAATCTTGGTATTGAATGGATTAAAACATTCATTTCCATACCAAACTATGAGCACTTTATATTTTTATTAATTGATTGTTATTTTAGGTTGCCTGAGTGTTTAGATGTTGATTGTTCCTTCAAATCTACGAGTGCTACAGATTATTCAAAATGAATAAATAATAATTTTAGACCATTTTTTTTACTAAACATCGTTTAGTAAAACTAAAACAACTATAACTAAAACAAGAAACTAAAATATCGTTTTTATTTCTTGATTAATTAAAAAAAAAACTTTCCGAAAAATAAGTTTTCAAAGAAAACTAAAGGCCATTTTAAACTTAAGCTCAGGAGATACAAATACCTGTTAAAATTCAAGCTCAAAACGACCAGAAATTACTATTAAAGAATAAATGAAACCCAAAACGAACAGAAATTAAATAAACAATCATAGCAAAAAACATACAACAAGTAATAATATAAATGAATAAATAGATCTTAAAGCGAGTAATGCTTAGATTGAATATGAAAATCAAGCTTAAAACGAAAACAAATATTTTGCTATTAAAGTATAAATGAAACTTAAAACGAACAGAAATTAAATAAACAATCAATGCGAACAAACATACAATATATATTAATGTAAATGAATAAATAAATCTTAAAACAAGTGAAAGCTCAATTGAATATGCAAATCAAGTTTGAATCGAATAAAAATAACTACAAGCAAGAGTTTGGGTATCGTCTCACTGCAGAAGCCTAAAACCTACTGCGTCATTGGCGCTTTACTGAAAACAATTCTTTGAAATATTTTCACTTTTGTAACTTTAAGAAATCAAAAATTAATTAAGATTTTAGGGAATAAATATCAGCATATGTATATTAAATTGACAATGCACATTTTCTTTCAGTAAACTCATTTGAATTTTTTTTCAGTAAAGTACAAATTATATTCTGGCTTTTAGAAAGCATAGGGGTTTTGAACCCTACTCACATTAATTTATGCTCGTTTTGAGTTTGACTCTAATATTTATTTTAATTTTTGTTCGTTTTGGGTTTCATTTACTTATTGATACTGATTTGGGGTAGTTGTATGCTTGGTAGATTATACGATAGTCCGGACGCCAGGTGTTGAAAATGTGAACCATACCACGATGGAATGGGGCTGCTACGAGAATTAGCCTACCCTCCACCCCCTAAATTGACCATGCGGATTCAAAAATACCAATGGCACTTGCTTGCGAGTGGTGGAACACTCCGAAACTTGACATTTTATTATATTTTGGTGTTTCATGCAAGAAAATGCATGTTCCACAAAGTTTGAGGTGCAGTGTTCCGCTCAAATAGAAATGCCTAGAAGCCATAGAATGTTTTCATAACAAACTAACACGATTAGTTAAAAAAAATGGCAGAGTTAAAAAAATGGCAAAACTATATGAGTCTTGAACAGTCTTGGAAAGTTTAAACAAAATCAAATTGAATATTAGATATATAATGATATTAATTGTTGAAAGATCCATCAGTTCAAGATTTTTTTTCACTGTAAATTTTATTTTCATTTTCAATGCTGTAAGAACTGGAAAATAATATATTTGTAATATACGAGTAATTCGTAGTCGGTGAAGCACCAATGACGAAGAAGGCTTTAGGTTTTTACAGTTAAAGAAGGGGGCAGTATCCAAATTTTGTTTGTAGTGAAACTATATTTTTCTTGACCAATCTTGAAAAGAACTAATAAATTAAACTGAATATTTGATGCATAATGATATTAATTGCTAAAAGCTCATTAGTTCAAAATTTTACTGTAATTTTAATATTTATTTTCAATATTAAGTACAAAAGAAAACATTTGTACTATAATTCGTTTTCAGTAAAGCGCCAATGACGCAGTAGGTTTTAGGCTTCTGCAGTGAGACGATACCCAAACTCTTGTTTGTAGTTATTTTTATTCGAGTCAAACTTGATTTGCATATTCAGTCTAAGCATTACTCGCTTTAAGATCTATTTATTCATTTATATTATTACTTGTTGTATGTTTTTTGCTATGATTATTTATTTAATTTCTGTTCGTTTTGGGTTTCATTTATTCTTTAATAGTAATTTCTGGTCGTTTTGAGTTTGAATTTTAACAGGTATTTGTATCTCCTGAGCTTAAGTTTAAAATGGCCTTTACTTTTCTTTGAAAAACTTATTTTTCGGAAAGTTTTTTTTAATTAATTTTTGTTCGTTTTTGATTGCAAAAAGTTTCAAGTTTTTATGGCATGGGGGGGGGTGCTTACTGTCCGATTATTCTTGACTTTAAAAAACGGATCTAGAACTTTCAATTTAAATGAATGATGCTTTTTTCAAAGTCTATACGATTACCTCTTTGATAAAAACCTTATATATGAACAATAGACAGCTTGCATAACTTGTGGACAGCGATTGACAACAATGAATGGATTGAAAAAATAGCTCCAATAAGGGGGTTTAGACCATTTCACTTGCTGGCACAAAGGGATCACGACTGTTTGGAATTGACCTTAATAAGAATTTGTGTGCCAAAGCAATTTTGCATCTATCACAGAGTATGTATTTTAACCTTATAATTGGATAATTATATTAGATTTCCTATGTGTTCTTTCCATACAAAACCCCTTCCCATAAGTTATAAACCCTCCTTAATAAGTTATGCCCCAGGGCATAACTTACAACGCCTACCCCTGAGCCCTGTTGGGCTGTGTCGACAATGGAGTTTTTTGTTATCAGAACTTTGAACTATTTTAACAAAATGTCTATCTCAAAATTTTTATCTGATGCATTTAGGGCGTGGAGGAGGGAGAGGGGCTAGCTGTCCTTCAATCTCTTTTGACTCTTAAAAAGTGAACAAGAACTTTCAATTTTCAATCGAATGAGCCCTCTCTAAAGTTTATACGAGCATCCCTTCCATAAGAAATAATATGAAGGATTCGGATAATCCTTAAATTACAACCCTTGCCCTGAGGGCTTTGGGGGAGTTGTAATCCTCAAAGACCTAATTTCCAGAACTTAAAACTACGTTTAATAAAATGGCTGTCTTAAAATTTTGATTGGATGTGTTTGGAGAAAAGGTGGGCGTGAGAGGGGGGTTAGTTGCCCTCAAATCACTTTCGACTATTACAAAGGGCACTAGCCCTCGGAATTTTCAATCGAATGAGCCTTTTCTGAAGTTTCTACGACACCACCTTCTATAAAAACCTTATATGCCCCCAGGGCATAACTTAAAACCCTTGCCCTGACGGTTGTGGGAGATTGTCCTCAAAACCATATTTTCTATCTGGAAATCAACTACGCTGAACAAAATGGCTATCTCAAAAGTTTGATTGGATGTGTTTGGGGAAATTATGTGCGTGGGGGGGGAGCTAGTTGTTCTCCAATCACTTTCGACTATTAAAAAGGGCACTAGCCCTTTAATTTCCAATCGAATGAGCCTGTTTTGAAGTTTCTACGACAACGTCCTTCTATAAAAACCTTATATGCCCCCAGGGCATAACTTAAAACTCTTGCCCTGAGGCTTGTGGGGGAGTGTCCTCCTCAAAAACATATTTTCTATCTGGAAATCAACTACACTGAACAAAATGACTATCTCAAAAGTTTGATTGGATGTGTTTGGGGAAATTATGTGCGTGGGGGGGGAGCTAGTTGTTCTCCAATCACTTTCGACTATTAAAAAGGGCACTAGCCCTTTAATTTCCAATCGAATGAGCCTGTTTTGAAGTTTCTACGACAAAGCCTTCTATAAAAACTTTATATGCCCCCAGGGCATAAATTAAAACCCTTGCCCTGAGGGTTGTGGGGGAGGGTCCTCCTCAAAAACATATTTTCAATCTGGAAATCAACTATGCTGAACAAAAATGGCTATCTCAAAATTTTGATTGGATGTGTTTGGGGGAATAATGGGCGTAGGGGGGGGGGGGGGGCTAGTTGCCCTCCAATCACTTTAGACTGTTAAAAAGGGCACTATCCCTTTGAATTCCCAATCGAATGAGCCTTTTTTGAAGTTTCTATGACAACTCCTTCTATAAAAAACTTATATGCCCCCAGGGCATAACTTAAAACCCTTGCCCTGAGGGTTGTGGGGGATTGTCCTCCTCAAAAACATATTTTATATCCGAAAATCAACTACGCTGAACAAAACGGCTATCTCAAAATTTTGATTGGATGTGTTTGGGGGAATGATGGGCGTGGGGGGGGCTAGTTGCCCTCCAATCACTTTCGACTATTAAAAAGGGCACTATCCCTTTGAATTTCCAATCGAAGGAGCCTTTTTTGAAGTTTCTACGACAACGCCTTCTACAAAAACCTTATATGCCCCCAGGGCATATCTTAAAACCCATGCCCTGAAGGTTCTGGGGGAGTGTCCTCCTCAAAAACATATTTCCTATCTGGAAATCAACGACGCTGAAAGAAATGGCTATCTCAAAATTTTGATTGGATGTGTTTGGGGAAATGATGGGCGTGGGGGGGGGGGGCTAGTTGCACTCGCTTTCGACTATTAAAAAGGGCACTAGCCCTTTAATTTCCAATCAAATGAGCCTGTTTTGAAGTTTCTACGAAAACGCCTTCTATAAAAACCTTATATGCCCCCAGGGCATAACTTAAAACCCTTGCCCTGAGGCTTGTGGGGGAGTGTCCTCCTCAAAAATATATTTTCTATCTAGAAATCAACTACGCTGAACGAAATGTCTATCTGAAAATTTTGATTGGATGTGTTTGGGGAAATGATGGGCGTGGGGGGAGGAAGGGGGCTAGTTACACTCCAATCACTTTCGACTAATAAAAAGGGCACTAGCCCTTTAATTTCCCATCGAATGAGCATGTTTTGAAGTTTCTACGACAACGCCTTCTATAAAAACCTTATATGCCCCTAGGGCATAACTTAAAACCCTTGCCCTGAGGGTTGTGGGGGAGTATCCTCCTGAAAAATATATTTTCTATCTGGAAATCAACTACGCTGAACAAAATGGTTATCTCGAAATTTTGATTGGATGTGTTTGGGGGAATGATGGGCGTGGGGGGGGGGGGGGGGGGGGTTAGTTGCCCTCCAATCATTTTCGACTATTAAGAAGGGCCCTAGCCCTTTAATTTCTAATCAAATGAGCCTGTTTTGAAGTTTCTACGACAACGCCTTCTATAAAAACCTTATATGCCCCCAGGGCATAACTTAAAACCCTTGCCCTGAGGGTTGTGGGGGAGTGTCCTCCTCAAAAATGTATTTTCTATCTGGAAATCAACTACGCTGAACAAAATGGCTCTCTGAAAATTTAATTGGATGTGTTTGGGGAAATGATGGGCGTGGGGGGGGGGGAGGGGGTCTAGTTGCACTCCAATCACTTTTGACTATTAAAAAAGGCACTAGCCCTTTAATTTCCATCGAATGAGCCTGTTTTATAGTTTCTACGACAACGCCTTCTATAAAACCTTATATACCCCCAGGGCATAACTTAAAACCCTTGCCCTGAGGGTTGTGGGGGAGTATCCTCCTCAAAAATATATTTTCTATCTGGAAATCAACTACGCTGAACAAAATGATTATCTCAAAATTTTGATTAGATGTGTTTGGGGGAATGATGGGCGTGGGGGGGGGCTAGTTGCCCTCCAATCATTTTCGACTATTGAAAAGGGTACTAGAACTCTCGATTTCCAATCGAATGATCGCCCTTTGAAGCTTCTACGACGACCCTTCCATATGAAGTGCCTCTGGGAAAAAAAATAATAATAAATAATCAAACATAGGAGCCGTATGGCCTTTACTATAGGCAACGCTACAGCGTTGCCTCTGATATTCTTGATTTAAGACAAATTTTTCATTTCCATTTAGAAACACGTTTTTTTTCAATCCTGCTTGAAGATCATTTGCCTTTAGAAGAATAAAATTTTTGGTTGAAGATCAACATTGTCATTTATCAATAACTTGGAACAAGTTTATTTCCCGGTTTTTACGAATGAGAGATGAAGATTAAGTATTACTTTTTCTTCTTCTTTCTTTTTTGAGAAGTGAACATGTTTTTCTGCTTGCTTCTTTTTGTACAGAGGAGAGGCATCAAGTTCCACTGCATAATTTTGGGCCCTTGTCCTAAGATCTATGCGGATGATGTATCCGGTCGAGACAGATCTTTTGATCATACTAAGCGAAATATCTGTCTCAACTGTTTGTATCCGATGCCATGGGACATATCTGGGTTCCCAGAAGAAAAAGGTACAGGAGAGGGTGGTTACCCTTCAGTAACTTTTTGCCCTTAAAAAGGGCGCTAGAGCTTTCAATTACCGACTGAATGAACCCCTTGAATCTGCGACCCCCCCCCCCATTCAATACAAAGTGGCCAGGGAATAATAAATAGGGGATATCACAATTTCCTTGGTCAATCCTATTGCGTTGACTCTGATTTATGCTAAATAATAACCAATAGTAAGACTGGATATCTTACCTTTCAGCTGATGTTTTATCAACAAACTTCAAAATTGCTTTTCCTCGTTCGAGGCTCTCCACCCTACAGCCAGTGTTATCACCAAGTCTACTTAAACACGAAAGGACCTTGCCCCGAGGAGCTCCAACGGGTAGGTTGAACATGGTGAATTCATGAGGCCTGACAGGGATGTCAGTTTTCTAAAAAAAAAAAAAATGAAAAAAAAAATACAGTCAAAGCAGGGAAACAAACAAAGGTATACTGTAAAACAGTAGGTGCTCACAGAAAAACCCCTTACGATAACTCACTATTCCCGGTGAACTTTTCAAAACAAAATGAAAGTAATAAACATCTATATGTGGAACAAATGTATTTATTCATAAATGTTTTTTTTTCTACCTCCACAAAAATTTTGTATTTTTATACACTCAGGTGGCAAAAGCAGTTTCTTTGCATGAATTATAATGTTGACGAGTAACGCTCGCATATTTCTTTGCTATATAGTGAGATGGATAACAGAACATAAATTCAAAAAACATACAATTTTCTACAATAAATAAAATCTCCAACGACGTACTTGCTACTAGGCAAGAGCTAGGTATTTTGCAAATAGCAAAGGCTTATTTGGATTTTGACTAAGGAAATCCTCAGAAAAAGTAAAATAGCAAAATAGATGCAGTAAAATACGGATTGGCGCAATGGTTATGACCTTCAAGACTTTTTCAAGGGAAATTTCTTATAAATGCGAGCGCAAAACTACCAAAAAGTAAGCAAAAATCCTCTCCTAAAAATGGGTTTAGCGCTTGGCTGAACCAAACTTTAGGATACAATTCTGGTCCAGATGGATACGTATCAGAGTAATACATCAGGTTTCGGAAAGTAAATCCTTTATTGTAGAGATTGCGTCACTCGACACGGACGCTATTTATGCCATCATAGTTGTCACAGTAGCTAAGCCCTATTAAAGGACTTATCCACGACCCATAGTAACACAAGTTTTAAAAAGGCGCTTGAAAATCTGTCCTCTAGTTTTTTTTTTTTTTTTTTTTTTTTTTTTTTTTTTTTTTTTTTTTTTTTTTTTTTTTTTTTTTTTTTTTTTACAATTGATGCTGATAAATCTGAAAGTTAACTACATCTCGACACTCTATTTAAATCTGCTATGTTATCTGAATTAGCGTCATCATTAAGAGTTTATTGACTTTTTTTTACAGAAAGTTGTATAAATCTAAGTATAGGACTATAACAAAGTATGGGAAAAGTTCTCCCGCAGAACCATCTCCTACAAGTGGGTTTAGCTTCCTGCGGAACCAAACTTCCGAATACAGTTCTGGTCAAGATGAATACGGGTGAGTGATGCATCAGGTTTTGGACAGCAAAGCTTTAATTTAAAAGAGTACGTCACCCGAAACGGAAGGTATTTATGGCTGAAGCAACAAACTGCAGGGCCGACACAGGGACCAACCACGATCCATAGTAACCGAAGTTTAAAAACGCGTTTGGAAAAACTGTCCGGGGGTAATTTTTTTACAATTGACGCTTTTTCGTCAATACATAAGGACACTATATTACACTAAGGCCTATACTATATATTATATAGAGTATATACTATATATACTATATTACCCTACTACTTTAGTCCACATGTAACTCAACAAATAATTTGCAATTACGGAAAACATGTTCAAGAGTTCCCAAAAACAGCATAAATCCTCTCAAACATGGACTCAAATTGAAGTAAAAAATACACCATTAAAATCGCCACCGTTGAAAACCCTTGCAGGGATGGCGCTCATGTGTCATTAGCTCAGGATCAGGATCATTATGTAGGGGGGACGTCCGTATACAGATGGACAAGGGCTCATTTAATGCTAAACATCATGTGACTTTTTAAATTGTCACTTATAGCGCCACATTGGAATACTATATGGCATCGAGAAGTGTCTCTTATGTGCGTTAACACGGTTTCAGCGGTAGCTGCAACATATGAAAGCAAGAATCACGGTCCATAGTATCCTAAAACACAGCCTAAAGCCCCCTAAAAACGAAGACTAATCGAAACAACAAGTACACCATTGGAATTGCCTTGGCCAAAAACCTTGCACGGGGAACTTACAGTTATTTGGCTTGAAGAACAAGGAAAATCATTTTTTGCATGGGAATCACTCTCAATGTCTTGTTTTTGTTTTTTGTTTTTTTTATCCACTGCAAAAAGCAAACTGGAACATGATTGAGAGCTGTTTAAGGGCACATGTTAAAAGAAATCGCCACATCTACGTGCTTTTCTAATTAAAAAAAATACAACCACAGACAGCACAATATAGCGCTGCCTAAGTATGGATTCATGTGGGCGCAATGTTTGTTTGTTCTTTTCACCAATGTACTTCATATAGTAGGGGTCGTCACATAAACTTCGGAAGGAGCTCATTCAATTTGAACTTGAAAGTTCTAGTGCACTTTTTAAGAGTCAAAAGGGATTGGAGGGCAACAAGCCCCTTTCCCACTTCCATCAATTCCCCAGCCACTCCCAATCAGAATTTTGTTTAATGGGATGTCAGCCCCCTCCCCAAATTCCCGGGGCAAGGGCGGTAAGGTATGCAATTCGCCCATTGTAAACACAAAGTATTTGTTATTGAGAAAGGTCGCCATCTTTAACCTTTAGTGTCCAAAAAGACAAAAGACATTCGGGAGAACCTTTCAGAGAATGTTGAAGGGAGTGTTGAACTAAAACAAAACACGTTATGTCCAAACGGGTTGTCAAAAGGGCGTAACTACTTAAGAATGACGGAGTGTCTTAATTTGGAACTTTCAGGAAATGCCGAGGGTATGATAAATTGACCAAAAAAGACAATTTTTGCACGCTACTGCTACTACCACTGCTTCTACTACTCCCACTACAAATACTGCTTCTGTAACGAGTACTACCAAGAATAAGGATGTCGAAGTGAAAATTTGAGGAAATACTGAGGAAAAAGTTGAACTAAATCAAAACATACTATGTGCATACAGATTATCAAAAGGGTGCATTAGCAATATCTTTGGACCAGCTTACCTTATCAAGCTGAAACTTCCACGGCATCATGAGGAGGGGGAGGAGGGTTCAACTGAGTAAAAGGCTAGATGTGTATACTACTGCTATTCACATTGCTGCTACTACTATTCTAACTGCTACTTGTACAACACTACTACTATTCCTACTGCAACCACTCCTACTATGATGCCAATACTATTAAGGCTAAGGGTACGAAGGTGAAAATTTAAGAGAATTTTGAGGGGAAATTTGGACTAAATCAAAACACAGTGTGCATGCAGATTGTCAAAAGGGCGTATCTTAGGAATGGTTTAAAGCATTAAGTTGGAACTTTCAGGGAATACTTAAAGGGGAAAATCAATTGACCAAAAGGCAATATGTGCATGCTACTACTAATACAACTGCCGCTACTACTACTAATACTACTACTACTTCTTTTGTAATTACAACTAATGCTAAGAGTATTAAAATGAAAATTTCAGAAAGTGTTGAGGAGGAAATTGAACTAAATTATAACACAATATGAAAATACAAATTATGAAAAAGGCATATCGACAATATCATAGCAATATAACAGCTAATTGAAGTTGAAATTCCAGGGCTTGAAGGGAGGGGGGGGATGTTCTACTGACCAAAATTCAACATGCTAACACTACTGTTGCTTCTAGTACTAGCCCTATTACTGTTAATAACACTCCTAGTCCTGCAACTAGTTCTCTTACTACTACTACTGTGACTACTACTACAACTATGGCTTAGGGCAGGAAGGTGAATTTTGAGGGAATGTTGAGGGGGAAATTGAACTAAATCATAACATGCCATCTGCATGCAGGTTATCAAAAGGGCGTATTAGCAATATCTAAGGGCGTATTAGCAATATAACGGCTTTGTGAGTGAGTTTGAAACTTACAGGGTTTGTTGTGGGGGATGTTGAACTAACCGAAAGGCAATATTCGCATCCTACTACTACTACTGCTACTATTACTGCTAATAGTACTACTACTGCTTCTGCAATTACTACTGCTACTACTACACCTAAAGCTAAGGGTATTGAGGCGAAAATTTTGGGGAATGTTGAAACAATGTTCCACTAAATCAAAACACACTATGCGCATACAAGTTGTTAAGAGGATGTATCAGCAATGCCTCAGTAAAGGTTTATGGTATTATGTTCAAGCTTCCAGCGTGTGCTGAGGGGGATGTTGAAGAAAAAGGTGCCTTGTGCATGCTGCTACTAATGTTACTGCTGTTACTACTACTGCAACTATTGTTATTACTGAAGCTAAGGGTATAAGGTGCAGCTTTCAAGAAATGTTTACGCTGATGTTGAACAAAATCAAAACGAGCTATGAGCATGAAAGTTGTCAAAAGGGTGTAACAGGAGTATCTCAGGAACGGCTTACATTATTAAGTTGGGACTTTCAGGGTTCCAACTTAGTGCTGCTGTGGATTTTGAAGTAACCAAAAGGCAGCATATGTATACTACTACGGCAATTGCTGTAACTAATGAGGCTAAGGGTATTAAGATGAAACATTTAGGGAACATTTAGGGGCAGTTTCAATTAAACGAAAAAAACAATGCATGCAGGTTTTCAAATGGGCATATAGGCAATAACATAGGCAGCGCAGCGCTATCATAGAAACTTTTAAAGGAGCTCATTCGATTTGAAATTAATAGTTCTAGTGCCATTTTTAAGAGTCAAAAGTGACTGGAGGGCCAGACACCCCCCTCCCAAGCCCATTAATTCTCCAAACACGTCCAATCAAAATATTGAGAGGGTCATTTTGTTCAGCCAGTTGAAAGGTCCACTAACTATGTCTCTGGGGTTGTTGGGGATATCAACCCTCCACAGTCCTCAGAACAAAGGCTGTAAGTTATGCGATTTGCCCATTGTCTGTCTATAGTATTTGTTATTGAGAAAAAGGGCATGTTTGACCTTTGGTGTTCAAAAAGACCAAGTGCATTTAAGTAAAGCTTTCAGAGTATGTTGAGGGGAGTGTTGAACTGAATCAAAACATGTTATGTGCATACAGTTTGTCAAAAGGGAGAAACTCAAGAATGACTGTGGATATTTTGTTGGAACTTTTGTTGGATATTTTGTTGGAAGGGGGGCGCATGTTGAGGAGGACGTTGAACTTACCAAAAGGCACTACATGCATGTTACCACTATTGCTATTATTATGACTGCTACGACTACTACTTCTACAAATTGAAGGATATTAAGGTGAAACTTTCAGGGAACATTTAGGTTGGTGTTGAAGTAAATCAAAACTCAGAGCATTAAGTTGAAACTTTCAGGGCGTGTTGAGAGCGACGTTGAATTAACCAAAAGGCACTCTGTGTATGCTGCTACTACTACTACTACGATTGCTGCAGCTACTTCTGCAACTATCACTATTATTGCTACGACTACTACTACTGAGGCTAAGGGTAAGAAGTTGAAACTTTCAGGGAATGTTTAGGGGAATGCTGAATTAAATAAAAACACACTCTATACAAGCAGGTTGTTAAAGGAGCATATCAGCAGTATCCCAGGAATGGTCTAGGGTATTAAGTCAAAAATTTCAGAACATTTATGGGGATTTTGAAATAAGCAAAATCCAAAATGTGCACACTACTAAAGCAACTACTACCGCTGCTACAACTACTTCTACAACTGCTACTGCTACTACGACTACAACTGTTACAACTACTACTGCTATGACGACTGCTAGTACTACTGAAGCTAAAGCGTATTACAGTGAAACTTTCAGGGACCGTTGAAGAGGATAGTGAACTAAAATGAAACACGCTATGTGGCTACAGGTAACAACCATATCTCATGAACACATTAGATTTTTAAGTTAAATCTTTCGGTGCATGCTATGGGGGGTGTTGAACCAAATAAAAGGTCCGATATGTATGCTATCCCTACTACTTCTACTATTAGTATTAATACTACTATTAACGCTAAGAGTGTTTAAGAGACATTTTCAGATGATGTTGGGGGCATGTTAAATTAAATTGAAACACGCTGTATGTATGCAGGCTGTCAATTTTGCCAAATATTGAAAAAAATAAAAGGAAAAACGTTTCCTTCAACAAATCCACGTGATCACGAAAGGTTATAATGCGACTCTTTGTATTTTGCCGTTTACCTTACTTTTCTCCTTAGAACTCCTTTTTTTTTCAAAGCAAGAATCACAGCATCATCATTAGCCAACTTGATGATTCGTCACCAACCTTCGAATTTGTTATTGACAAAATCGACGATATTACTTGAAACTAAGGTTGTCAAATAATATCCCGCCGTTAATATGGTAAAAAGAATTAGACTCCGATATGGATTAAATAGAATTGGGCGTTAGTTCCTGCACACAAAAAACAAAAACAAATTACAATGCAAAATTTCGAATCAATCCATACCTCAATAACGTTAGTAACCGCTCTCTGTACAAATTCTTCAAATAAATAATTCTCTGATGCAGAAAGCAATAGAGACCGAGCGGCGTGTCGGTTATGAAGCAAGATGATTTGACATTTCTTCCTGAAATAAAAAAAAAATGAAACAAAACTATAAATAGCTTGACTCTATAGACTTATAAATGAAAATCACTAGAATTGTCATTTATCCTTAGGATAGTCAGTTTATTTTTTATGTTGTTTAATAGTTGTAGTGAAAACTTATTTATACCCTTTCATTTATAAGTTTGGAAAATTGACCCCCCAAATATCACGAAAGTTTAAGAACATGAACCGATAACTTTAAAGCAATTTCTTTAGTTTGCTTATTTGAATTGGCAAAATTTAACCAATAGTTCACCAATTTTATTTTTATACATTGGAAAGAAAATTATCTAAAACTAACAAAATGTTGACAAAAATTGATTGCATATTAGACAAATGAAACTGAATTGATCGTTTCGAATATTCTGAACTACAACAAAAATGAATTATTGGACGTTCGAGCAGTCTTTTTTTTTTTTTCAACTGTATAATGAAAAGACAATCTGTTCAACAATGGTAATTCATTTTTTTGTAAATTTGACATGATTTTTCACTTGGTTTCTGTCCTATTGTTTTTATTTTTATATTCCTTGTTTTTATTCCATTTTTCTGTTATTTGTTTTTTTAATCTTTTTTCTTTTTTCAGGTTTATTTTCTTTTTACGGCCGGCCTGTCTTCGATTTGGTGTGAAGCAGGAAAAGTAATTGGTAAAGTAGTAGTTTTGTTTCGCCGTTTTCTCGCTACCCCTTCAATGAATGGTTATTATTCTAGTTGTTGATCTGGAAAGATTGAGATCACTTGAGAAAAATTTGCTAAATTTTCAGGATTTACAATGTGGTATTCTCCATAGAGATATAGATTAGGATTTTTGTGAGGTACCCCCTAAAGCATGTTATAAATGCCCTATTGAAATTAATAATGTGTTGTCAGGACCCAATGGACTGAATTTGTTATCGTGGAATTGTCAAGGTCTAGATGGCTCATTGGATTATTTAAAGGACTTGTGTCTGTTTTCGAAATTAGATGTGATTGCTCTGACAGAAACGTGGTTGAGAGATCATACGACAAGTTTATTAGATATAGGTGTGTATCGACTTCATGTTCAGAATATAGAGAAAAGGCAACATGGTGGACTGGCAGTTTATGTAATGAATGGTTTCGATATTAAGGTAAGCAATGAAAAGCGTGTAAATATGGAAATGGTATTTGAAAGTGTGGTATTAGAATTAAGTAAATCGGGAGAGAAACTTTTGTGGTTGTAGTGTACCACCCGCCATCAGGTTCTACTGAGGAATTCTTGAAGCTCCTAGAAAAGCAATTGGATGAGCTTGCTGATGATAATAAACCTTTGTTCGTGTGTGGTGATTTTAATCCGGACCTAAATAGAGTGAGTGTTAATCCTAAGATTCGTGAATTCTTGAATAAGATATCTTGTTATGGTGTTTCCCGTGGTGAATATTTGTGCTCGGGTAACTCCTAATTCTGAGTCCCTCCTTGATAATATTTTTTGTGATATTAAGTATGATTCAGTTTCGGTTGTGATTAATGATGTTTCTGATCACTTTGATGTTTTGCTGTGTGTGAATGATTTTTGCAGACCGAAGAGTAAGAATTCAAAAACACATAATGATCGATTGGGAATTGATGGAGATGTTTTGGTTCGGTTTAAAAATGAATTAGAAAAATGTAAGTTTCAGGTTTTTGAAGATAGTGAACTTGATATAAATATGAAGTTTTGTTTATGGTATGGTACAGTGAATGAAATATTGAAGTCATGTTGTAAAATGTCAAGGCAGTCAGTTCAAACGGAGACACCAGTTAAACCTTGGATCTCTAAAGTACTGATGGCTGCGATAATGAAAAGGAGGTGGTTACTTAAGTATTCTAATACATCACCATATGCCGAAAAGAGGTATAGAAAATATAATAACGAATTGAATAAGCTACTTCGAAAAGCTAAAATAGAATATTTCAGACAAGAATTTAAAAAGACGGAAGGAAATCGTGCGAAGACCTGGAAAACAATCAACTCCGTAATCCGCCCAACACAGAGTTCTGTTACCCCAGTTGGTACCTCACCGCCGCAGGAAGCAGCTGATCAGATGAGCGACCACTTTGCAAATATTGGAAAAAATATGGCAGGTACAGGATCCTCCTCTTCAGTAGAAGAGTATTTTGTTCAGTTTTTACCTATGGCTAGTGATGTTTCTGCTCTTTTGCGTCCGATTAATGTTGAGGAGCTCCGAAAGACAGTTTAGAGCATGAAGAGTAATGCCGCAGGTAGTGATTATTTTTCCCTGAAAGTTTTGAAGCATGTATTTCATGTTGTATCAGAGCATTTGGTGTACCTATTAGATCAGTGTATGAAATGTGGTATTTTTCCGGATTGCTTTAAGTCGGCTAAAGTTATTCCGTAATTTAAAATGGTGATAAGAACTCTTTCCATGATTATACACCTATATCTCTTCTCCCAGTGTTAAGTAGAGTGTTTGAAAAGATGATAAATGCTAGAATGGTTGAGTTTCTAGAATCACGGAGACTTCTAAGTCCAACCCAGTTTGGATTCCGAAGAAGAATATCGACGGATCAGGCAGTTCTGTTTTTGGTGACGCTCGTAAATGATATCCTGGATGCTGGTTGGAAACGGCTTCAGTTTTCCTCGATATTGTGAAGACCTTTGATTCGGCTGATCATGGTATTCTGCTTGCAAAACTTGATAATTGTGGATTTCGTGGTGCGTTCTTAGGCCTTTTAAGGTCTTTCCTTCATAATCGTTCTTTGTATGTGAGTGTTGGAGGTGCCGTATCGGGTACAAAGAAATTTGAATATGGTGTGCCACAAGGGTCTGTGCTCGGGCCAACACTGTTTTTAATCTTCATGAATGACTTGTGGGGAGCTGCGGAGGGTTTGTCGTTTGACCTGAATTTTCCCGTTAGCGAAACCATAAAGTTAATTATTGCGCTATTTGCGGATGATGCGCATTTTACAGTGGCAGCTAAGACGGAACTGCAACTCATGGAGAAGTTTATTACGGGTATGAACCAAATTGGGAACTGGACTAGAGCTAACAAACTGAGGTTAAATAACAATAAATCACAGTTTCTAGTTTACGGAAGAAACCCCAATTAGTATCCATGGATTAATGAGCTTAGACTTGTTGATACTTCAATCCAGCGACTAAAGACTGTCAAGTACCTTGGTGTCCTGATAGATGAATGTTTATGTTATAAACCCCAAATAGAGTTGTTAAGTAGTAAGATTGCAAGGAATGTTGGGATTATGAGAAAGCTGAAGAATTTTTTCTCCTGTGATGTAATAAGGTCTTTGTATTTTTCTACTGTTCACCCGTACCTTTTGTACTGTAATGTCGTTTGGTCGAGTACTTTCCCGACACATCACCTTCCGCTTCGTGTGATGCAGAACTCAGCTATTAGAGCTTTGTGGTGATAAAAAAAAGGTGCATCAGTGAGAAGGAGGTATGTTGAACGACATATTCTGCCTTTACACGGAGTTTCTAAATTTTATTCAGCTTTGTTTTTGTTTAAATATGAGCATGGATTATTGCCACAATGTTTCGGTCAAATGTTCGTGGCTGGATGTAATGTCCATCAATATTCAACCAGAACAGCATCCCAGATAAGACGACCTCAGGCTTCAACTCGAAGATCATTCTTCTCTATCCGTCATGTGGGACCAGGGTTTTATAATAGTTTACCAAATGAACTATTAGTTGAAGAAAATATTGCTAGTTTTAGGAGTAGGTTAAAATCTCTGTGTTTTGGTGAGTATAATATTTCTTAGCGATTATCTCTTGAGTGGTCTCTCAGTTGTATTTTGATTATTTTTTTTGTTGTTGTGTGAGGGTGGTAGTGAAAGAATGGTTATAATTAGTTATAGTTTGTTTTTTTTTTTATTTTAGGAGTTGCACGAATTTGGAGGAGGTTGTGCCGTTTTTTTTTTTTTTTTTTTTTTTTTTTTTTTTTTGTTTTTTTTTTTTTTTTTTTTTTTACGTTGTTGTTGATAGCGTTGTATATATCAGGTTTTTTTGAAGGGTGTATAGCCTAAACAAGTTTACTTCTGGTGGCTGATTTATTTATTTGTTTGATTTAAATAAAAACCCTTATTACTTACTTATTACTTATTAGGGTTCATTTATTCAGTATACTAAATTTCTTTTTCTTTCAAAAACCAACTTCTTATGTTACTTTGTCCTTTTAGGTTTTAATACTGCTCTTCCCTTTTCTTACAATGACTTTCATGATTTTAGCAACATGAGGATACCTGTAAAATTATGATGAGAAGGCTTACACACAACAAATTTCTAAAATTCAGAAGAAAAGGTTCATAAAGTTCAAATTTTTCCACCCCCCAAAATAGAAGAACTCCACTTAGCCGTCTTCTAAATCTTTAATAATGAGAAAGTTAAGATCGTACTTGTGAATACAAACAGAGGCGGGGGGGGGTCAAATTTAGCAAGCGTATATTTTTGGCCTCAGACATAGTCATTTCTAAAAATGTGTCTTGATTTTGAAGAAAAATGTCTCGATACTTCGAAAGCGACAAATAAAGTGAATATCACATCTCTAGGATTCTCCATAGCGATTTGTACTAGAATCTTTTTATCTAGTCTATTGTTTATTATCGAGCATTATTCACATAGTTTCTTCTGTTTTGTGGTTACACTTGTTTGTTTCTAATTTTAAGACCATATTTTACAGTTTTTTTGAAGATATTGTAGCCCAGAATAGACTATTCATTTGCTTTACAAAGGCTATCCCGCTATCTAGTTAGAAGATATGAATCTCCCTTGAAGCTTATCCTGGTCCAAATGGCACTTTTAATTCGTATCTCCTACCTTCGCTTTAAATCCGCAAGGTCGGTGGAGAAATTGACGTCACCGGTTAGGACTATAATTTTAGCTCGATCACCATGGACATCTCCAAAACGCCGAATTAGTTGTCGTAATTTATCATCAGCAGCATTCTTTGAAATTGCGTCGATGTGTACAACCGTCACCTGAAAAAATAAATAGGAAGACAATTTATCATGTATAAATAGCCTAATCTTTGACAGATATATTTGTTATGAAATCCTTTATTTAAATCAACCATAAAACATAATCAGAAATCTAATTTTGAAGAGAAGATTGTCCATGTGGCGGAAGACAGTTTACTGGAATAACTTAAAAAAAGAGAGAAACTTTCTTACTGGAATCTAGATGGAAACCCTAACCATTCATCTCAAGAAATGTTTTTAGGAATAAACAAAGGCTAGTTTATCTTTTAAATCATAACTTTTATCTCCATAGCCTTTGCCTTGTAATTTGATGGTGACGCATTCGCAGACTAACGCCACATAGAAATTTAACAACCGAGACTCGTCAAATCTAGATTATGTGAAATATATCAAACAAGTTTAAAAAAAAATTGTGTCAAAAGCAGTAAAATGAATTCGTACATCTCCGTACATCATAGACCATTGTGCGAGGTGTTGGCTGGAACTTGAAGAGGATAGTCCTGCTCTGTTATGCGATTGCTGCGAGACTTTGCTTTGCGTCAATTGTTAGGATATGACTGATTTCGAGTGAATTATTTGATATTTGGATATTGTTTGGATATGAGTGGGTATGACCTGACAGCTTGGATCACTCTGGCTTTTGTCCACCTTTGAACAGTACGGGCTGAGTTTAACTCAAAATGAAATTATAGCATTTATTATATTCCCTTGCAAAAGTTAAATATGTGACAAAAATTTTGAGAGATCCCTTTACGGCTATGATAAATACTCTGAAAGCAGAAATAAGTTGAAATTATAGTCTATGAAAAATAGTTGAAATTATAGTTTAGCTTTTCCCTTGCAAAAGCTAAATATGAGAAAAAACTGCCATATATTTCTCAACGGCTGTGACTTTTAGTCTGAAAGCAGAAATAAGTTTGTTTTTGCATTGTTTCTGAAATGAAAACCCACATTGCTGAGCAGAAGAGTGAAGAAACACTGAAGCTTTGACAAGATATAACCATTGACAATTCATTGGAAATTAAGGGTTTAAGTAAGTTTAATTCTGTTCCAGCTGAAAAACAGAATGGAACTCTTTGTGATATTGTGCCAAAGCTAAATCTCATAATATATGGCATCCCTGAAGATGGGGCACTGAAGAACAAGGAAAAAATGAAAAATAGTTTAAGTTGATGAATGAGGAAAGACTGCTATTGTTAGATTCCGTATTCTTGTTAAGGCTTGAAAAGTTCCAGAAAGATAAATGTAGGTCAAAAAAGGTGTTTTAAACCTACTGAGCATGATCCGTGTTTTACTATCAAATAGCAAGCACAGAAAATCTCCGACAAATACTGCCTCAATTCTGTGTTTCCATTACTAAACAGAAAAGTTATTACCAACAGAATTACTAAACAGAAAACTTGTTCAAATAAAAAGTTACTTCGGGCTGAGAGACCAATTAATAAGTAAGCTGGAGACAAGTGAAAGTGGATGGAGAACCGGAATTGAACCTAGCCTTTTCATAGCGATCGTTTTCATGAAGAAAAAAGAATGATTAGCTACAAATGGGCAGAAGAGTAAATGGATTAGCAACCTCAAAGATGGATTAGCAACCTCACCAAAATCAACATAATTTGGCATAATTTCACCAAAAATCAACATCTTGGTGAAGTCGTTACCAAAATGCTACCAAAAATCGTGCTTATTCATTAGGGTATTTTCAGAACTTATCAGGTTCAAATTTAGTACATAATAACAATTAAAACCATGCAGTTTATGTTTACATATAATCTGGTGCATAGTATTCTCAAAATTTTAGGCTTATTGTATGCTTGTGTTTCAGAATGTGTTGTAGTTTATATAAGGGATTCATTGCTTGCTGCTATTTACCACTCTCCAGTGTTTATACCAAATTTGTGTTTATATCAATATTTCAATATTTTTTTTTATTTCAGTATATCAATGCTACCTTTTATTTCAGAATGTGTTGTGGGCCTATTCTAAAGAGGAGACTCATTGCTTGTTGCTGTTTACCGTTCTCCAATGTTTATATCACCTTAACGTTTATATCAAATCGGACGTTCTGTAGTCTTAAATTTCGGATCCATTGTTAGCTTCTATTTCAGAATGCGTTATAGGCTCTTATATGACATCACAAAGGATTGTTTGCTTCTAATAAATAATGTTCAATTTGTTGCTATTTACATTCTCCAATGTTATTATTTAAGCCTGCATTAGATGATTCGAGTACATTCTATTTATTGTGAGGCCGTAATGGCCGTATATCATTTGGAGTTGGGCTTCTAACTAGCCATGGATTAACACGGATATTACACTATCGATAAAACAATCATCTAGGCCGTCTTTTAAAACCGAGTTTTTGAATAGTACTGATAATCTATACCCTTGTTAATATATTAAAGAACCAGCTCAATTCAGGAAATGCATTAAACTTTCAACATCAAATTTGATAAAAATAAAGTCCCCAGATAATATACAAAATACTAGATTTATAGAGCATTAAGAAAATCAGTCACGCCTATTACCAAAAAGCTAGCGTGAAGCACACATAAGTGGAGTATAATCACTGGAACGCATATTACAAGTAAATTAAGAGTCATCTAGTGTCACTGAATATCCCACGGAAATTTCAAGTGAGAGAAATATCTCATAAAATCATTTAATTCATTGCAGATACCTGTTAGAAACTGCTAGAGTTATATACTACTACTACTAATACGCAGAACTCACCACCGCACCAAGCCACCTGAGGCCAACATAGCTACACACGCTCCTCCTCCGTCCCGATCTATTCAAAGCCTCCCTCTTTACACCCTTCCAAGAAGTTCCCATTTCCCTTAAAACTACACCTTCCAACCCTATCCGAGTTGACCTGCTTTTAGTTTGGCCCTAGACGGTTGGCCGACAAACAAAATCTTGGAAAACTGTTTGTATGCTAATATACCAAAGCTAAAGCTAATTGCTGGTAAAAGAAACAGATTTGCACTCCCAAAATATATTCTTGATGCAATTCCAGTGAAAAATACATTTTTGAGGTATTGGGTTAAAGCTGAAGATTTATTATTGTTACATAAACAAGCTAGAAATACAGCAGCGAGCCTTCTTTTCGAAGCACATCGTGATTCACTAGAGTTTGTGTTACAGCATCAGCAGCAACATATCTGAAATATGCTGCAAGTAAGTCAAAAGGAAAAAACCTAAGTCGTCAGCATCCTCCTCTACTTTTCTCATTCCTGAAACGAGTAGCCATGTCTTTGATATAACGAGGGCTAAGATATTCAAGAAGATGTTGAAGAAGATGAAGAAGAGAGAATTCTCTGATTTCAGATCAACTATGGCTATATTAGTTGATTTTTATGAAACATCAGATGATTTTGATGATGCAGCATCGTTGATTTTTGCTTCAACAAACATCAAGTCGACGAGGTCCTCATTCATCCAAGGCAAGTGAAACTCCAGATACTGAATAATTATATAACTTTTATAGTTAAGGATCTGGCCTCTGTTCTGACACACCCTCTTGGTTTAATTTTGAATTAATGTTTAATAAAAGGGGGTCCACTTCCACCAAAAAAGTAAACTTGTAACAGCTCCACGAAAGCGGGTGAAAAATGGGAAACCACGGAATCAAATGGGGAGGAAAAAGTCTCCTGGACTTAGATTATGCTGATGATTTAAGCATTACAGATGAAATTGTGAGCAAAATGAATGACGTTTTAGAGGTTTCGCGAGTTCAGGGTGCTAGAATAGGTTTGAAAATTAATGTTAAAAAGACTAAGTCACTAAGGTTAGGAATAAGTGAAGATGAAAAGGTGAAGTTGGGTAATGAAAAGATTGATCAGGTGGACAGCTTCACTTACCTTGGTAGTATTATTAGTAAAGATGGTTGGAGCAGTGAAGTTGTCAAAAGTAGAATAGCCAAGGCTCAGGGTGCTTTTTCACAGTTAAAAAAAATTTTGGAAAAATAGGAAGATAAGCCTGCAAACCAAGATTAGAATATTAGAAGCTACAGTGATGACAGTGGTCAAATATGGCTCTGAAGCATGGGCGCTCCGAAAAGCGGATGAAGATTTGCTAGATGTTTTCCAGAGAAATTGCTTAAGGATTGTTATGGGTACACGGCTGACTGACCGTATTTCAAACAGTAGGCTATACGAAAAAAGTGGTTCAATACCGCTCTCTAGGGCTATAATTAAAGAAAGGTTGAGGTGGCTAGGGCACGTTGTGCGGATGAAGGATGACAGATTACCGAAGATTGTTCTTTTCGGCCAACCGTCTAGGGCTAAACGGAAAGCAGGTCGTCTTCGTCTGGGGTGCGAGGACGTCATAAAGAAAGATTTAAAGGAAATGGGAACTTCATGGGCGGGCGTAAAAAGGGAGGCTTTGAATAGATTGGGATGGAGGAGGAGCGTGCGTAGCTGTGTTGACCTCAGGCGGCTTGGTGCTGCGGTGATTTGTTAGTAGTAGTAGTAATAGATATGTTTATAAGCACGTCCAAGACTAATGTAATACATTTCACTTCGACAAATCTAATCCAACTTACTTGTATAAACTGGATGGCATAAAAATTCACGCAGTGCAAGTTACTATAGGTCTCTAGGTTTATTTTGATTTTGAGCTCAAGTTTGATCACAGTGTATCAATAATTACAAAGAAAGCAAATTTTCAATCTCTTTGCCTAAAGCGAACATTCTGTAAGTTCAGTATCCGTAATGAGGAGGGTTACTCCTATTTATCATTTAAATATTTTTCTCAAAAATAACTTGAATTTTCTAATAGGATTAGAGTAGGCTATTTGAAGGGCATTCTCCATTCCAATTCTTATATGGTTCCATTAACAAACTGAAGACTATTCCACCAAAAACAGATTACAAATCGTTGGTCGGGTATCAAAAGGTCGCATCTCCATAATTATAAATTTTCAGAAGAGCAAAAAAACAACCTCACAAATCTCCCCTCTAATAACCATAAAAAGGGGGAAAAAGTCCAATACAAGATACCTGTAAGCTATTCAATCCTTGAACGACAGCTGGAGATTCTTTTCGAATGTCACAAACAACTTGAAACTCCAGTTCGATTTCACCGTCACTACAAAAGCGTTTTCGAATAGCTTCTATTATGTCAATGGTGCTGGTACCTCTGGGAATCTGGAATAAGGAAAATCTATCAACCAAAACACACAAGAGTGGGGATTTTTCTAATACAAATCCCATTTCTGGATATGATTGATTTTGCCTGTTGGTCTTAACTACTATGTGAAATGTCAAATATTTTCAAATTTTTTTGTTTGGCTTTTGTTCCTCAAATAGCCTCCACTCCGTAAAATGTCTGCTCAAAACATCCAAAAATAAAACCTTGAGCAACATTTTTTTAGCAAGTTGGTTAACGTTGATGACACTTTGTTTATAAAGCACCTTAATTATTCAAACATTTAAACCTAAACAATTGGTCAAATCAGTATCCAAAATTTCGAAATTCATAAGTACCTTTTGAAAGAGCTGCAATTCCAATTTTCCCAACTTTGCTGGTGTATTTGGTTATTTAAAATACAATATTCAGGTTAAAGTAAGTAGCGATTGATGGCAATTTAGCATAGACGAAAAGGCTGCCAGTTCCTCATTCTTTAGTCTTATGGCTAACCTGTCACATTTACTGAAAACTTGATGCGTTACTTCAAAAATGCTTAGGTAGGCATATGTATGTAAGTATTTCCAAAAAAATCCGTCGGCTGTTGGGCCATATTGGTTTTCGACAATGGAATTAAAGTACACTACTGAAAATTTAAGCTGTTTTTAGTAATGCGAAAGTGACAGTGGCATGTAAAATCGATATGCTAACGGGAGTTGCATTCCTCCTAATATTTGGTGTAATATCTGTTTGTTTCAAGTTTTAACGTTGGCTTAATCTGGACAATGTTTTGTCATTTAAGCTTACAGGTCTGCCACAGGTTCAAGGAGTCAAAAACAGAGAATTTTGGGACCTTCCTGGCACCAAAACAGGGACCAATAAGGCCCTGGTCCAGCTGTTTGTTTCTGTTTTTCTTGCTTTAGCTTTGCTTCCTGTAGACTTTTCCAGAAGTGTAGTTACAAGCAATTACTTTATTTCTGTATAAGTACCTGATTATACTCAATAGCTGTCAATTCCTTTTTCTGTTTGGTGTGCAACAAAGGTGACCCATTCAACATGGTTTGGGCAAGCTGAATTTTGATCAGGTCTTTTTTCTCAATATCCATTTTAAGCCAATTTCAGACTACTTCCAACATTTTGTCAGTAGCTTGCTCCTTCAGTAGTGTACTTTTATTCCATTATCGAAAACCAATATGGCCCAACAGCCCGACAGATTTTTTTGGAAATACTTAAATACATATGTTTTTTAAATAACCTTTTTTTCTTGCAATGAATTTTCGAGAGCCTCTACCGTTTGAGCCTCTATCGACGAAAATCCCCCAACATCTGCGGAAATACTTGTTGCAGTGAAGAAACTCAAGAATGGAAGATCACCTGGTGAAGACTGCATAACTTCGTAAATGATCAAGGCATCAATGAGGACATGCCTCTCAGTGTGGATAACACTGATTGCAACAGTGTGGCAGTTTGAAAAGGTCCCTGGCGACTGAACCAAAAGAGATAATTGTTAAGATATTTAAGAAGGGTGATGCTCTTAACTGCGATAACTGGCGAGGCATAAACCTAATATCAGTACCAAGTAAGGTTGTAGCGCTTGTAATACTCGAACGACTGAAGAAAGCACTTGATCCGTATCTGAGAGAAGAGCAACATGGCTTTCGGACAGGTAGATCTTGTTCAGATCTCATATTCACGCTCAGGACTCTGATAGAAGAAGCGAGTGGTCCAACAAAGTATACATGCTCTTCATTGATTTTGAAAAGGCCTTCGATTCCGTGGACCGTGACACACTCTGGGAAATCCTACAGTATTATGGTGTTCCCAAGAAAATAATAAGTTTGATCATGGCCTTTCATGAAAATACGGAATATTGCATAAAGACAGAGAATGGTACAACTAGCTAATTCAAAATTATGTCAGGAGTGCTACAGGGATGCATTTTATCACCCTTTTTATTTGTAATTTTAATGGATTATGTTTTGAGAGAAGCGGCTGGCTTCGGAATAACAGTCTGAAATAAAATCCTCTCGGACCTTGACTTTGCGGATGATGTGGCACTTCTGGAAATGACAAAGCAGCGACTCCAGGAGCTCCTTAATAAAGTGAGCGTTAAAGCGGAGAAAGTTGGCCTAAACATCCACATAGACAAGACTAAATCAATGGCAACATCAGGCTCGCCAGTCGAGCTCCTGCACAAAAATCGTAGAGTCGAACAAGTCCATGAATTTAAATACCTTGGAAGCTGGTTCGATTACACAGGAAAAGTGCAAAATGAGGTCAAGAGAAGAATTGGCACGGCAAACGCTGTTTTCAACAAACTTAAGCCAGTATGGAAATCAAAGAAGTACTCGCTTGCACTAAAGCTGCGACTTCTTAATAGCAACGTTTTGTCCGTGCTATTGTATGCCAGTGAGTGCTGGAAACTAGATATTGGGACAGAGAAAAGACTCACAGCTTTCGAAAATATGTGCTTGAGACGCGTGCTGAATATCGGTTGGCGTCAAAGAGTCAGCAACATTGAGTTCCGCAGAAGAACTGGCCAGCCGCTTATTACTGAAGTGATTAAGAAGAAAAGATGGAGTTATCATGGCCACGTCATTCGGATGGAGGACTCAAGAATCCCGAACCAGGTTCAACATTGGCAACCGCGTAGGCGTCGACAGAGGGGAAGACCGAGAAACACGCTGAGCCGCACGTACGATCGTGATCTACGCAGTGCTCACACATCACTAAAACCCCAGTGGGAGGATGTACTTGCCGCAGCGCCAATACGTAACGTTTACCGAGGCTTCGTCGATGCCCTATGCGCCCCAGATGCCTCAGGAGGACCTAAGTTCTAAGTAAGTAAGTTCTATCGTTTTCTTGCTGGAAAAAATTCAACAAATATTTGCTTTACTTTTTCTGCAAGCTTCATTCGTTCTTCTTCATTCTTTTTTTCCAGCTCTAACTGGTGCTCAACATTACTCCTTACTTACAGTTTGTTACCATGAACTGATTGATACCTAATTCTCTGCTGATGAAGATAGAAGTTCATTTCCGTCTTCTTTCTACATCACTGGAAAGGAGCAGCCTAGACTTTGATTCTTTTTTAGCTGAGGTATTGGGGTTTTAACTTGCCAGTGATTCATAGGGAAACGCATGTGACACAATCATCTAGGCTGTTCATGAACAAAAGTAAGGACCATCATGTCCTTACCTCCTCCCTAAATGTTCTTCTTGCCCCAAATGGTAAACTATTTGCCTTCAATTCAATAACATAATTTAGCTCCTCCTTTCTTTAATTCACCTTAAAAATTACCTCTTTGCCCCATGTCTCCTTTACAGCCATGTAGAGTTGTAGGGAATCAGAGAGGCTTCTTTCATGAATATATTCCTCCATATCTGATTCAACCCTATGCTGATGCTAGCCACCTGACACACAGAAAGCGTTCTTCTAATATCAGATAATTTCCGTGTTCTCCAAAATGCAGCTGATATAGTTTGCTCTGGTTTAATGAGATTTGCCTCCAAGTCACCTCCTTGAAAGCTGAAACTTTTGTCTATGGTTCATCTCACCAATCTCCCATAGCTACCAACATTGGCCCAATAACCATTTCCACATCACTTTCTCTGTAATATACAGGTTTTCTATTCAGCTCAACTGTTAGGGCTACTAAAACACTTACTATTTCAGCATTGAAAGAAAAGCTCAGAAAATTATACAGGCTGGTTTTCCAAGTTAAAGACAAGTTCCAAAAGACAACCAAAAGAGTTTACAATACTTTTTTATCCTATATGTCTTCTTTTGATCCTACTATAGAGTTTCTTTACATTATGCAAGTAGACAAAAAGTCAACAAATATTCTTCCACTTTTGCAAATATTTTCTCTAGCTGCTGTTTTGGACTTGTAGCCAATACATTTATAATAGATAAAGTGTTTTTAATGTTTCTTCAAAATGGACCAGCTTGTTGACAGATTCTGCATCTACAAGCATTGCAAAAGCATTATTGACTTACCGCTTAGTTAAATAGTTTAAGTTTGTCCATGCAGGTGAGTTATTTTTCTTGTGAGTTTTTCTTGTGAGTAATTTGTTGAACTTTGCTTGATTTTGGCATGTAAAAATTAAGTACTTCTCTTTTTTCCTTGATAATTTTTTTTTATATAATTTTTTATCTTAAAATGTATATCTTAAAATGTATGTGTGCTTTCGTCAAGAAATTGGAGTTCTTGCTTGAAAAGGCTCAAAGAAATAGCGTTAGTGTCTTCCGACCCTTGACAAGTTTGCAAACGATAGTGAAATTGATAACCTCAACACAATCTGTGATTGCATTCGGGAGCATCTGACAAAGTTGCGAGATGAACTTGTGTCATATTTCCCATCGATTATGACCCAAGATAGAACTCAGGATTGGATCCAAAATCCATTTGTTGGAGACGTGACCTCAAACACCGGTCTTAGTGACAAGCTTACAGAGAATCTGATCGAACTTGCCAGTGATCGCGCCTTAGAACTGAAATTCCAAAATGTAAATGTTTCCCAGTTTTGGTTAGAGGTGAAAGCAGAATACAAGGAACTAAGTGAAATCGCCATGTCTGTTTTGTTGTCATTCGGACCCGCTTACCTTTGTAAAGTGTCATTTTCGGCAATGTCATTGATCAAAACCAAATACAGATACAGACTGAGTGTACAAAATGACCTTATAATTGCCGTTAGTGACATCGAGCCGAGATTTGATATTATTTTAGCTAAAAAGCAGCCTCAAGTTTCTCATTGATTTTGTACGTACTTTTACACATTTGTGCACCGTCATATATGACAATAAATCTCTTGTTTTTGAAAATCTAATTTTAGTTAAGAAAAAAATTAAACAACGAAATTCAAGAAAGGGGTATGCAACCTTTTTGGGCTTGATTGGGGGTACGCAGAACGAAAAAGGTTGGGAACCACTAATATAGAGGGCTAAGTTTATTGTTATGAGTGATTTTAGTTTGAATATAATGAAAATTAACTAACTAAAATTAATGAAAATTGGTTTCTAGAGCACACCTAGGGCTTCTATGAGAAAACTTAGCGTTTTGGTTAGTGGCATTAGTTATAGGGGTAAGAGAGGGCATATTTGTCCCCTTGATTTCACTCCTCTGTAGATTTTAAAAATGCTATTTGTGTAATTTTAATTGAAAAATACTCTATTTTAGCACTTCTATTTTACCAGCACGCCTAAGATTTCACATAATAAATTTTCCCACCCTCTAAATTTTCTTAATTTGATGCCACCAGTTGTTGTGGCAGTTTTTCCATAAAGGAATTTTTTTTTTTTTTTAGCAAGTTTTGTTGTCATGGATCATTGAGATTAGGTTTTGATACTGTGCTTTTATTTTCCAGGTTAATACTTGTGGTATAGCTTCGTAAATAAGAGTATAAACGTGTGGTAAATTCGATTCATAGTATATACAAATCCGGTAATTTAAAATAGCTCTGATTAACCGACAACATAATTTGGAGACGTGTCGAGGCAGAGGAAGGAGGCAAATATTTAAAAAAAAGTGGCAAAACAGGGAAAATAATATCTAATAATATAAAATAATAATGTCTACCCCCTAAAGGCTAGTGTCTGAAAACGATATGTGTGGATTCTGAATTCACTTTACTGATAACAAGAAACATTTTAAGCTGTGCTAGTTTTTTTTTTTAATTAAAACATATTTTAAAAAATACAAGTCAAACTTACTAACAAACTTTTTTCTGATATTTATGTTTCTGTGACAATTAATTCAAATTTTTTATTTTAATGTAACTCTACTTTTCACTAATTTTGTCTCTTTTTAAATCCCATGCTTTTGAACGTTTAGAAAACCAGAAACTAGGAAAAACTTTCAGACCTATCAATTGGCGTACTTTTGATTGTGATCAGCCATTGTTTGCGAGGGTTATCAGGCTCTTTTTTGAAAATTCCATAAATTTCGTTTTCGTCATTACTTTTTACTTTTAAGTGGGTTTTTTTTATGCACCCAACCCCCCTTGAATGTTTTGCTTCTAATAATGTATGTTGCCCTGAGTTATTTTGACAGTGAATAAGGAGAATGTTATCACCTCTCAAGATTTTTTTTTGTCCCCCCCCCTCCCCACAGATTTTGAAATATACTTTCTTTTGGAATTGTCATTGAAAAAGGTTATTTCTGAAATTTTAACAGAAAAAAAAATTGAAAAAAAAAATATATATTAGATTAGCTCCCCCTTTATTTTGAACATTTTTGTGCTCTTCCATAAATTTTTGTTTAAATGGCCGGTAAAAGCCATTGTAGGGCCCAACCTAGGCACCAAAGAACTGACTTGAGTTTTACCGAGAAGCTTGCTTCTTTTAGGTATCTCACATCTGACCTTGCAACTCATATATGTCGCTGTTTCTACCACTCATTATTACTATAGTTTACAACATTTGGGTTCTTTATACATATATTAAACACATTTCAACACAAATAAAAGAACAAAAATTTAACTGGAATTAATTTATCAAACATAATTTTGTTACAGAGAAATGTGTGAATTCTGAATTCACTTTACTGAAAACGAGAGCTGTGCTACCTTTTTTTCAATTAAAGCATATTTTAAAAAATACAAGTCAAACTTACTAAAAAACTTTTTTCTGATATTTATGTTTCTGTGACAATTAATTCAACTTTCTTATTTTAATGTAACTCTACTTTCCATTAATTTTGTCTCCTTTTAAATCCAATCCTTTCAAATGGCTAGAAAACCAGAGGCTAGGAAAAACTTTCAGACCTATCAATTGGTATGCTTTTAATTTCGATCAGCTACTGTTTGCGAGGGTTATCAAGTTCTTTCTCGACAATCCCATGAATTTGTTTTCGTCATTACTTTTTACTTTTGAGTTTTTTTTTTTATGCAACCAATCCCTGTTGAATGTTTTGCCTCTAATGATGTTTGTTGCCCTGATATTTGCCTAGTTGATGGCGTCTATTTGGCAGTGAATAAGAATGATGTTACCACTAATCATGATTTTTGTCCCCCCCCCCTCCCCACTGATTTTGAAAATACTTCTTTTTATTTTTCATTGAAAACTTAGTTCTGAAATTTTCACTGAAAAAAATGACAATAAAAAACAATTAGATTACCCACCCCTTTATTTTGAACATTTTTGTGCTCCTTCATAAATTTCGTAAATTGACGTCATTGCTTAGGGGCCCAACCTAAACACAAACAAACTGACTTTAGTTTTACTGAGAAGCTTGCTTCTTTTGGGTATATCACATCTGACCTTGCAACTCTTATGAGTTGTGCTGTTTCCACCACTCATTATTTCTATAATTTACAACATTTGCGTTCTTTATACATTTATTAAACACATTTTTAACATAAATAAAAGAACTGTGCAGAAGAGGTGTAAACTACAAAAAAGAAGTCATATACTGGTCCCAGAGCTATTATAATTAGGCAGCCAAGAGGGCCAGGTGGAACCAAAAGTTTTAAAAAAGAATATTTTCAAAACTTCCATCAAACATGTGATGGCATTGATGACAGGAGCAAATCTTCAAAGCGAAATCTGTCAGATAAATTAGTTCTAATTAAATCTTCACCTTACAAATGTTAAGTCAAGGATTTATTTTCTACGAAGCCAAAACAAAGGTATAATAGAATAAAAAAAATCTTGTGGGAAAACACATAATGATATGGATCTACATTTCCAAAAAGACCCCTCAGTTACAGCCAATGATCTGAACAAATTTCTTTCCTCTATAGTTCAGAGCTTCCCTCCCCTCTCTTTTGACACTCCTTATGATTTGTGCTCTCTCAATTTTCCTGTTATTTCGCTCTCGGATGCGGAGGCAAAAATAAAGAAAATTAAAAAGTGCTGTACTTGTCCACTAGACATCCCGATTGTACCAATTAAAGCCTTTGCAGACAATCTCTCAGACCCTTTGTCCTTACTTTCTAATGAAACTACCTCTATTGGTAAAATCCCAAATTGTTGGAAATTAAGTTTTATTACTCCCATAAAAAAGAAAGGTAACAAGCAAGATTTAGATGGTGTCCGTCCCATTACTCTTACTACAGTTTTTTCCAAGTTATATGAAAGCTTTTTAGCTGAGTGGTTGAAAGTGGTTGAATGATAATCCCAAATGTTGACCAGCAACAATTTGGAAACCTACGTTCTACATCTACCACCCACTATTTTGTTCACCTTATGGACACAATATGTAACACACTCAAAAAAAACAATACCTTGCTCAATGTTATCACTGTTGACTTGCAAAAAGCTTTTGAATTAATTAACCACAATATACTGGTGGAAAAACTATCTAATGACTTCCAAGTTGACCTTTATTTAAACATACTTTATAAAGTAACCTTTTAGTTGTGATTATATTCACTTTATATACAAAACAGACAGAAAGACAAACAATATGATGAACTTAAGCTGGTTGTTCTCTAATGTAGATGTTCTTTGTTTGATGTGAAATTACAAACAGGAAAAAGTCTATGGCTTTTTCTTAATTGGAATAGTAAGAGACGACCTGGCTACAATGTATGATTATGACATCATTCACCAATCTTTAACATGAAATATGCAGTTTTTCATAAAAAAATGATTCTATTTTAAAAATAATTTGTTTTAATTACAAAAGGTGTTTAACCCCATTAATTTCCTTTAAAATGAGTCATTGAACAACTCTCTATGATGTTTCAGTGCCAAGCTATTTGTGGAAAATAAAAAAAAATAAAAAAGATGCCATTTAGGTAGAATGCTATAGTAGCTGCCACTTTTCTTGATTTTCAAGCCAACATATTTCCCTTGCTATTCAAGCCAAGGGATATAAAGTTTCCTATATAGGGGTTTCAGGAAAAGCGGTTCTAATTGTGTACTTTTTGTTTTGATCTTACTCTATTTTTAGGAGTTATGGGTTATTATATTTCTTAACATTGGACGCGCTTGTCTCTTACTAGGTTGCTAGCTACCAATGCAACCCGGATACTCCACTAGCAGTATTAGAGTAAATGTGATAAAAAAACTTGTGATAAAATGGTATATATAAAATTATGGAGGAACAAATAAACTTTCAAATGGGGATAAATCCATTTATTTAGACAGTGAAAAAAGAGGTACAAAAGTCCAGATATTTTGGTCACATATACAGCAACGGTCTTCAGTAGAAATACTAAAATAGTAAAATTGAAACTAGCATATTTATATGCAACAAAATAAATAACTTTTTGGGTCATTCACAAAATAATGAACTTCCGGATTATTCACTGGATTATTTTCAGAGAGAGTTCATTGACAAAGTTCATTCAAAGTTCTTGATGTAAATTTTCTTCTTTAATCTTGCCCAAATGTAAAACAAATTTCCAATGAAAGTGGTAAAGCCTTCTGTGTCTTCTAATTGCAAACCAAATGTTGAGTTTTTAGATGTTTACTGGGTTGATCTCATTTCCCCATATATATGACGTATTTTCGACATAACACCTTTAAATTAGGTGTTGTTTTCTTAGACCACACTGCTGTTCTAAGACGAACAAATAAACTTTCAAATGGGGATAAATCCATTTATTTAGACAGTGACCGAAATATCTGGACTTTTGTACCTGTTTTTTCACTGTCTAAATAAATGATTAATATAATTCGTCTTTCAAGACCCACCTGTGGGCCAATGTTTTACAGCAGTAGTTGGTATCTGCTTCTGATTGTTTTGTTTGTGTCAGATGAATTAGTGTTGGTGCTTCTTTTGTTTTGTTTTCTTTTTTGTGCTCCATCTGTTTATCCACTGATGGGTATTAAACACGTACATTCATTCATTTATTCAATAGATCCTAGTTATTGGCTACACTAAGAAATCAATTAAACTATTCATTTTTTTAAGTACCAGAATTGCTTTTTCTAGGTCTATTTTACTCTTAAAGAGGTCAGTTTTGCTCTGAATGAACTGCACAATCATAGAAGAGGATTTATAATACTGAAATGAAACAAAAAGTAATCAGATTCACAATTGAACAGTCAGGTTGAAGGAAATGTCAGAAAATGTTCATTCAAAAGGTTTAGGTAATACCTTGACAGGTTACCAATATGCACATGATTGGTCAGACTGCACATGAAGAATCATCAACCCAGAATCTGGAAGCCCAGATTCATCAAACTCCAAGAGTAGAAGACTTGTTATGAGTTAAACTAGTCTAATTACCCTAGCAGTATAGAAAATGCATGTGTTTTTAGGATGATGTCCTACTTGACAACAATTTTAAATACTTCCAACTGCAGATAAAAAAGTCAAGGCTCTGATAATTTCTGCTTTAACTCATAGTATAAAACATAAACAAATATTTTTTTAATCCATATGCAAATAGTTATGGTCTTCAAGTAGGCCTAATCACCTTTACATGGAAAACCAAACAATTTTAAGCATTGTGTAATCAGAGCTTTAAAATATTTTGTAAAAAAAAAATTAGTATAGCACCTTGTTTTAAAGACAAATAACACACTTTCAACAGGAGCAGGTGGAAAATCTGGTCTGGTACTTCACCTAGGGTAAGACCCCAAGTACTCAGCCAGTTTCTACTCTTAGACAGTAATCCTGACTAAATAGTACATTTCCTATATATAGACAGGGTTAAACAATTGGGATTGGCTGATTGTTAGGACTAAACTATTTGGGATTGGCTGATTGTTAGGACTAAACTATTTGGGATTGGCTGACTGCAATCTTGGAAAACTTCTGGTTTTTCAAGACTTGACTTTAGACAAAAATTATCCCTACAGCCTAGCCTATTTAAATGCAAATATTTTGATTCACAAGACATGTCTTAGGATATTCCATTAACAAACCAGTAAGCTTTTTAAGTGAACTTTATTCCTGTGTGTCAGATTATGCAATCTCTGGCAAAGAATTACAGGTCTTGACCTAAATAAAATTATTATTGCTACTGTGATGTCACCATTACATTACTGGCCAAATGACTGTCTCTGGACTTAGATTTATGGATTACGATTTGGATTGCAGCTGCTTAAAAGCAAAATAAGATGGCTGAAAAGTTAGCGTTTAGCCCTGTTCTGAACTTCTTGAGTAGATCACTCACAGAAGTTGTAAAACTTGATATGATTGTCAAGAGTGCTATTAACTATTTTGAATACAATGCAGTTTTACAAGCTAAAAAGACCCTTCATAATTAGTTGGATATCCAAACCCGGATGGTTTTGTATGCCAAGGAAGATGACAATATTACTGATATGTGCAAGTTGCTAGTCACAGCAGCACAGCAAAATGTTCTGATCTCAAAGTTTGTAATTTTCAGTCTGTGTGAAGTACTTGCCATTGGCAAGTCTTTTCATGCCACAGTAGTTTTGAAAGTCAATGAACTTTCAAGAAAATTAGATGGATTTATATTAAATGCTAGCTGCTTCCGACCAGCCTGCTAGACAAGTCCCAGCCTCCTCAATCCACACCCCTCTCACTACTATACTCTGTGATAATTAAGAACCCCCCAAAAGACTTAAAAGGCCCAAATGAACAAAAAACATTCATCAATAAGGTGTGCCCAAATCCGAACAATATACCCAAGTTATGCTGCTCTAACAACGAGTGGAAACTTGTGATTTGGTCCAAAAAAACCATGGGCCAGATAGTCGAAAATGTTAAGCACACCAAACCATTGCTCAACATATCCCTCAATGAGCCTGCTTTTGTCGCGGCAATTAAGCGAGTGCCAGAAGATTTAGACAAAATGTTGCTGAAACAGCTAATCCCCAAGTGCACTTAAAAAGTACAATGTGGCAAGTCCCAAACATTTAAAGTTTACTCTCCGTTTCGAACTGATCTTGATATGTTTCTGAAAGCATCTATAAAAGTGGGATATGAACGCCTTCCAGTTGAAGAGTTTGTGTTCCTACCACGTTGCTGCTTCAATTGTCATGTGGTCACCTTGCTGTGAATTGTAAGAACAGTGTACTGTGTTCTAAATGTGGCTCTGTCAACCACAAATTGACACCTGATACTCCATGCCAAAAAAGTGTCCTAACAATCAGCCATCCCAAATAGTTTAGTCCTAACAATCAGCCAATCCCAATTGTTTAACCCTGTCTATATATAGGAAATGTACTCTTTAGTCAGGATATCTTTCTATGAGTAGGCACTGGCTGAGTAATTGGGGTGTTACTCTAGGTGAAGTACCAGACCAGAGTTGCCACCTGCTCCTGTTGAAAGTGTGTTATTTTCTTTAAAACAGGGTACTATACTAAATTTTTGTTTTTACAAAATATTTTAAAGCTCTGATTACACAATATTTAAAATTGTTTGGTTTTTCATGTGAAGATGATCAGGCCTACTTACAGACCATAACTATTTGCATATGGATTAAACAAATATTTGTTATATTTTATACTATGAATTAAAACAGAAATTATCAGAGCCTTGACTTTGTTATCTGCAGTTGGAAGTATTTAAAATTGTTGTCAAAAAGGAAATCATCCTAAGAACACAAATGCATTTTCTGTACTGCTAGGGCAGATAGACTAGGTTAACTCATAACAAGTCTTCTACTCCTGGAGTTTGATGAATTTGGGCTTCCAGATTCTGGGTTGATGATTCTTCATGTGCAGTCTGACCAATCATGTGCATATTGGTAACCTGTCAAGGTATTACCTAAACCTTTCAAATGAACATTTTCTGACATTTCCTTTGACCTGACTGTTAGATTATGAATCTGATTACTTTTTGTTTCATTTCAGTATTGTAAATCCTCTTCTATGATTGTGCAGCTCAATCAAAGCAAAACTGACCTCTTTAAGAGGAAAATAGACATAGAAAAAGCAATTCTGGTACTTAAAAAAATCAGTAGTTTAAATTGATTTTGTGTGTTTCAGTTTTAAACAGGTTAATTTACAGTAGTCACTCTTTAGATCTCCTTTCTGTAATTTAGTACTCTGACTTTTTTGTGAAGATTTAAAAAATTGTGTGTTCTGTGATTGTGCACTGACCTAAGGTTATCCTCCTGTATATGAATTTGCCTGTACACTTTGGTCAGGTGGTCTTGTATGATGATTTTTTCTCTTTTCTTTAAATTCTTCAACCAACAATACTAATTAAAGATGCAGATTAGCGACCCCTGATGGAAACAACTGATTTCTTGCTGTATATTATTCAGTCAATTGGGCTATAAGTTTTCATAGATACTGCTTAGAAGAAGCAGAATTTGAACAACTCACTTCTTACTGTAGCCTATAACCAGGTTCTATTGAATGAATGTATGTATTTGGTTTGCCTTCTTCACTCAAATTAGTCCACTAGCACATGATTCCTCAGCACAGCAGTATTGTTGTGATTGGCCAAAGATTGACCAAACTCAGTTCCTCAAGTCGGTTGACTCAATTCTAAGCAAAATTAATGTCCCATTTCACCTCCTCCAACAGTCACTCCAGTTGCCTAAGAATGAAGTCCTGAATTGTCTTATATATATTGTGTTGAAATATGTCATGCCCTCTGCTTTGCTGAAAAGCTGTCCCCATGCAATGTGTCTTCAAAGGAATTGTTCCTGGATGGTCCACAAATCCAGAGCTTTTTACTTCATATGGACAAGCAAAGTTTTGGTTTTCTATATGGAAGATTGTGGGTGTCCTACTACCAGGCATGTGAATGACATACAGATCTCTACAAGGGAAAGTTTTTCAAAATTCTTGCTCAGCATTGTAGAGATCTTATTAATAGCTATTCAGCTGACATTCTAGAAACTGAATGGTAAGCATATTATAGATCTGAGTTTTCTGCCCCAGATCCCATCATAGAGCAATCTTATGAAGTAGCTCTGGATCAGTTTCCCAAAGATCCTCAACCCAATGAAGATTGTATGGTCAGTACCCAGTCTGTCAAAGATCCCATCCAACAATTAAAATGAAAACATTCATCTGGTATTGACCACATTAGTGCTATTCATTTGAAATACAGGGGAAAACTTCAGAGAGCTCATCTGTCTCTGCTTTTGCAGATGATTTCCACTCAGGGTATCATTCCTTCTTCTTTCTGCATGGAACATTTGACTCCTATCTCTAAAAAAGGGAAATCTGAAGTCCACTGTACATCATTCCACCCTATTACTGTAGCTACATCCTTTTGTATGCTCTTTGAGTTATTATTTATTAAGGAACTTGAAAAAGTCTGCTATACCCCTCCACATCAGTTTGGATTCAAGCAAGGTACCAAGTGTTCTAAAGCTTTAACTGCTGTTTCAAATGCCTTGATTGATGTGGAACCATCTGGAGAAAGTCTTATTTTGGGGGGGACATGATGTCAGATGTGCATTTGACTCTCTTGTCCATGCAGCAATGCTTCTGAAAGCTGGTAAACATGGATTGAATCTGGCCATTATTTGTTCTCTTTGAGATTTATATTCAAGACTTCATATCTGCCTGAAACTACCCCCAGATAAGAAACCCCCAATTCTTCATAGACAACTTATCCCAGTCAAGAAAGGGGCCAATCAAGGAGCTGTCACCTCTCCCAACCTCTTTAATAGCTTTGTTCTGGAAGCACAAGATTTGCGCCCTCCTTCACTGATTTTGTCTTCTGTAAACCTTTCCTTGATATGCTATGCTGATGACATCCTAAACCTTAGTTGAACTCTTCAATGTATCACCAAAATTTTTGGATTCCTTCAGGTGGAATATCAGAAAATTGGGCTTAAATTCAACTCCTCCAAATCTGATATTGTCCTTTTTAACTGGAAAACAAATTCCTCTGCCCCTTCCATCATGCTTGGATCTAGCTCTGTTCAACATATAGATCACCTTATGTATTTAGGTCTGCCCATTGCTTCTTCTATCTGACTCACCATGAAAACTTCTTCTTGAACAAATCAGACACAGAATCTCAGCAGCTTATGCTTCCATTGTATCTTGTAAACTTTGATTCAACCAATATCTTCTAGCAAGTCTATATAATGCTGTTATCCTTCCCCATATCATCTACACTACACCCTTCTTGAAATTCCTAGCTAAAACTGACAAGATTAAAGTCCAATCCATGTTCTTTTGTTTTGCCAAGTATCTGCTTCATCTACCTCTGTGGTATAGAAATTTGCTCACAATTGCAAAATTCAAGGTTGCCGACCCAGAAGTTGCTGTTGCTAGAGGGATAGCAAAGCATAATTGAAAAATTGATGAGAATTTGAATGATTGGTCCCACATTCTAAGCAGTGATTTATTGTCTTTTTTTTCCTATGGTCTGTTGTCTTTTGTTTTTTTTTTTAATTGTGACAGATTTTTCAATAATCTTTAATAATAATAATAATTTAATTCTTGTACGATTGTTTAACATTACTGTACTGCAGCCTATATAGCAGGTCCCACCATGTTGAAGAATTTTTTTTTCTTTTTTGCATGTATATTATATAAATTAGATGGTGCTGTTATTGTTTCATAATTTATCACCTTCAGCTCCCATCTTGGACCCAAAAATAATTTGCATTTATTTGTTATAGTTTAATTGATTCATGTATTGCCATATTAACAAGTATTGTGAATTTCAACAATTAATTTGTCATGCAACTGGAGCCATATCTTGCAGTGGTAAGATAATGGGCACACTAGATAGTAAATGGTTCTGTGTTTATACTTCTCTGCTTAGAAGTCTTTTTCTTTTTATTCTGGTTTCTTTTGTATATTTGCTTGTCTTGTATTTTGCAAAGCATCTAATTGCTGTCTTTATTGTTTTATTATTTTGTTTTCTCTTACTGCTCTGTCTTGTTGGTTTTGTATGATGGATTTTCAAATAAATAAATAAATAATATATAAATAAGTCTGCCCAAGGTTGACTATGTCTATAATCAGAATATGTTATTCTAGCTTTAAAATCCTATGTCCAAGATCAGACAGCATTTTCCAAGATTTTACTGCAGCTATAAATGTGTGGCAAAGATTAGGCCCCACTGTTATCAATCAACATAACAGAAATTAGATGGTTGAAAGATTCATCACATACTTGTTAAGAAGATTTTGACATATTCAATGAAGAAACAATCCACTTTCTAGGTGATATGGTGGAGATTTTACAATGATTTAACTGCTAAAGAGGGGATGAGCTGTCCAACTACTGTACTGGGTATTCTACCATAAATGTAGCAGCAAAACACATCTAGTGATGCATTTTGGGACTCCTCTTCCTTATGGCCAAGGCTATCAACCTTCAGGTCTCTACTTTTAGTCAGTAGACAATTTATGAAAAATATTATGGGGACTGGAAGAGGGTATACAAGAGAGGGGAATTCTGATGTTGTATAATTGTGCTGTCATGGAAGTGCACATACTGATGAAATTCGAAGTGGTGAAAAAGCAGATAATTTATGAAGAATATTAGAAGGGCTAGGAGGGGGAGTAAACAAGAGGGAGAAATTTTGATGTTGTGTTATTGCACAGTCATTAGTTGTGCATATAGGCTACTGATAAAATATAGAAGTAGCCTAGGCTAATTGAATATTTGGAAGTGGTTGTAAATCAGACAACTTATAAAAAATTTCAGGGGGTGGGAGGGGAAGTAAAGGAGGAGGAATTTTGATGCTGTTTAATTGCACTGTCATTGCAAGTGCACAGGCAACACTGACAAATTTATGCAACAAAAGTACAAACAAGAGGGTACATTGAGGAAAAAAAAAACAAGTTAAAAAATCATAAATTTCCTGCAGACAGTTGTAATGCCTAGTTATGGTACAGATTAGTTTGGCATTACTGATGTCCCCTGTTGTAAAATAGAGTGGAAATGTACATTATGTGGTGCACCCAGAGAAGGGGGGTTAGGGGGTTTGAACACCCCCCCCCCCCCCACCCTCTAAAAGGTTTGTCAGGAGTGGAAAATGTAAGAAAAATGTATATAAACAAATTTTGTATGTGTGTTTTTAGTTTTTTTTTGTGTAAACATCCCCCAATTTTTTTATTTTAGTAAAACCCCCTCCAAAAAAATCCTGGGTATGGCCTTGGGAAGGGGTGAGATTAAAGAGAAGCAATGGGTAGCCTACTAGTTTAGTGGTTGATCTCTTGAAAAAAAAACAGTCTACAAAATCCTGAACTCTGTGTTTAAATTTATTCAATAGGAAACAAAGAAGCAACATCAACAGCAAAAAAAACACAGTAAAATTGAATAGGTATATCCTATATAATTTGAGCTAGGCTATATATTTGCACATTAGGACAGGGGCAAATTAAGGTGATGTGCTTCAAGGAACAATTAAAGCAAGTACCCTATTTCAGAAATTTTTAAAGCAATTTTCTGAATTTTAAACTGTTTTCTTCTAGATTGGCTGGCCAGTATAAATTTTTGGCAGTGCATAGCCTATTATTAACTTACAAATAAAGTAAACATACCACTTGATGCCTTTTTCAATACTCATTACAAATACAATAATCGTTTTTGTTAATGTGCAAATATGTACTCTGAATTGGTATAGGCTATATAGGGATGGGGGTAAAATTCATTTCCAACAAAAATGGTCATTATATTTGTAATGAGCATAAAGAAAGGCATCCAGTGGTGTGTTTACTTTATTTGAAAGTCAATAATATGAACTGCCGAAAATTTACCGGCCAGCCATTGGAATAGGCTAGTGTCATGCAATTTTAGGAACAAGATAGGCTACCTAGGCCTATGTAGATAGATTTAAAGGGGCAAACGGAATTTTTTCGGTTCCATCAAAAGTGCCCCTGATCCACACTGTTATTTATATTTAAAGTCACATATATTGCATATTTACTCGAATGTTCTCAATATCCCAAAATATTCCGACCAAATTTTTGTGTTCATTTTCCATGATGTTGTTCATTTAAATCTGGTAAGCAGGGTTGCCACCAGACCAAAAATTTCGTAACGTCCAACTCTTAAAAACGTAACTTTTTCGTAACTTTTGATAGGAAAGTCTCTTTTCAAGGCAGGGTGCCTTAATTTTGCTACCAAGAGCGGTACTTAAAGGGGGATGGGACATTCTTTGCCTGTATAATTTGAAAAATATATTTTTACGTAATATCATTAAAAATCTTCCCTCCAACTTTTAAAAGGTGCCTAAAAAGTATACAATAATAACAATTCATGCTTCTTTACCTTCAGGAAATTCCTATTTATTCAAATGCAACTGCTGCTTCCAGTTTACCTGCACAACAGAAAGACCCCCCACCCCCCTGATGCGTGTATAAAACCCCAGGCTACTATTTTGCATATCTTGTTGTTTTTAATTGTCATTATTGGTGTTTTAAACCAAAAGTTGATGAATAATACGTACAAAATAAAAGACAAATCAATAAACACTTGACACTTTAGAGTTTTGAAGAAAAGAAGAAAACCAACTAGATTTTTTTTATTGCTAAATTTTAATAAAAACGATCTTACTAATCCAGCTTCTTAAAAACACCCAAAAAATCATTTTAATCGCTCCCTTCCCGTCTAATATTTTAGATTGGCTCAAGTCTCAGTCTCACCTCCTCTAGCTTCAGATTTGCATCGTTCGAACATGAAGAATTAAGCAATTTTGAGTGACAGAGTTTTTGTTTTGTTTTTATTTTATCGAACAAAAAATATTTTAATCGTTGTCTTCAGTTCCTATACGAAACAACTGTTATTTTGCATAATATGCATTTTTCCGTTTGTAATTTGATTCGTAACTCCCAACCAAAAGAAAGTCAGAAATAAAAGAAGAGTTCACACAATTCAACCACAACAATGTTAGCCTAAAGCTGTTTTGATGGGTCTCACAAGTCCAGGCATGTACAAAGAATTTTTAGGGGAGGGGGTCAAACAATAAAAAAAATTAAACTCTTTTTTCAAAATTAACTACAAAGTACAGAGTTTTTTTCTCAAGAATATATGAATATAAGTGAACACGAGGGGCACAAAAAGCACTGGGTTTTACATACCATAAACACCAAAATTATCTAGGTTTTAAATGCATAAACGGAAAAAGTCGATGAGTTGAGGAATACAAATAAAAATGATCAAACTATGCAAAAATGAATCGATTTTTTGCCCCGAATTTTCACTTATATTTAATATTTTCAAATTTTTAATTTTCCAATTTAAAAAAAATATATTGTCTCATCCAAAATTACAGTCTAAGTTGACACAGCCTCGGGATGTGCTCTTACCGTTGTGCTATACTGATAAAAGTGGGAAGTAACTAAACATTCGAAAGTGGTTGAAAAATAGTTCACAAATTAAAAAAAAATTGTGTGACAAAGAAATAAAAGGAAGATGGAACAAAAAGATCAGTGAGTTAATAAAAATGAACTGGAAATGATTTAATTAAGAAAATTAAGGGGGATGATAAAAAACCTATAATTTAATAAAGAAATACCGGGAAATTTACGTTTTCAGAAGGTTGGGGCCCCAGTCCAGCCTGCGTGGTCCCTATGAATAAGTTTTTAAGTAAACTGTAAACCTACTCTATGCAGATACAAGACTGTTATCTTCTTCATAAAAATGGGCAATACTCTAGTTGTCGTTTTCTAAAGCCAAATATCTAGTGATTGTCCTTTTCTGAAGAAAACATTCTAAGCACACAAGCAGTACCATTAAATTATTTATTTTATACTATTTCCAAATATCATGCCCTCTTTTCTGAAAATACACCCACCCCCCTGATGGTCCGGGATATAGCCCTAGTAATATATTAAAAAAAAATCGACCAATAAAATTCTTACTTTACAATATGAAAGGACACGAAAGAATGTAACAAGAAAGAATGTCATCACAAGATTCGCCACAACGATGAAGTATGTTTATACAGTTATATATGGAACCGCAGATGGGGAGGGGGGTATAATGTCAAAAAGTGACCATGATATTTGGAAAAAGTTTACATAAAATCGAAATTCTGGCTCAACTAACCCTCCTCAGTGATAGATATAGCTTGGTTATAACCAAAAAATGGCTCATTTTTACACTTTCATATATTTTGTCAATACCAGCTGTTCATAATCCCATATAAAAAGAGGAACTTTTGTTTATAACCTGATATTATGTCAAACCAATCAGAAGGGGGGGGGCTGAGGTTGTTACGGAAGAATAAAACATATATCATCGGTACTAGTCAATTAGCTTATACATATGCAAGATAGATGCTAAAGGAAACTAGTCAAACGGGTATCAGTCAGTAGAGAATTGGATCGCAAAGCGAGGTTTGGCGTTTACAATATTTAAACTATTGTTTTTTGGGGTTTAGGGGGGGAGTACCTAGATTAGGTTACGTATTTAATATAAACTATGTTTTATCCCCCCCCCCCTAATGTGCAAATATATAGCCCAAATGTGGTTCTAAATTTTTATATTTTCATCATATTTTGTTTTATTTCATTAGCATTAACTAATGAAACTAGCTCTTTCTCCATATAATTTTAGTATGACTGTTAACGGAACAAGATTCAAAGTCAACTGATGAAATTGAAAGTTGGTGAGGTGACTAACTGACTATTGTCACTTGTCACTAAACCAGTGGTCGGCAAACTTTTTCGCCAAAGAGCCATATATTTACATTACCAGGATAAAAAAAAATTTAGAGAGCCAGAAAAAACTGGCACAGTGGGCAGTGGCTGGCATGTAGAAACGCGCGAGTCTCCCCCGTGCCGTGTTCCCTTCAATCGTCAACCGACCGATACCCTCGGCGCGACTTGCGCGTCTGCTGCCTGCATTTAAATATTTGTGCTGGAGCGGCATTTGAGGGGCCATAGAGCCGCATGCGGCTCCGGAGCCGCACTTTGCCGACCACTGCACTAAACAAATGAAAATCGTATGCTCATGAGAGATAATGTTATCTTAACTTACTATGCGAGAAAGCGAAGTGGGTATTTTCTCATCCTAATAACTGAGTGATTGCTTGATAAGATTAAATGATCGCGATGTGAAAAAAATGTCGATACTCATGTCAGTGTAATTAAAATAGAAACAGCGGATTTTTTCATTGGGAACAAATAGATTACTCAGAAAATGTGAAACTTCCTCATTATTCAAAAGCGTAACTTAATTGTAACATAAATTCAAAAACGTAACAAAAATGTAACGTTTTTAGGACCGTAATGGAAAACGTACCGTTTTATTTAAAACGTACCAAAAATGGTACGAACGTAACTTTGGTGACAACCCTGCTGGTAAGTGGTAACTTTGCACAATTGCTGGCAACGAATTTGCTGCGTTGTCACATTAGGCAGTTAGCTAATTGCCTGTTACCGTATTGAATTAGAATAGAGAGCACAGACAAAAAGTATGTAATGCAGACGTCTGACTGAAATAATTTTACTGTACCAATTAATTTGGTGCTTGTGATCGTCTATCCTCAATATCACAGGCTTCTAGCATACATGAACGTTATCATACATAACCTAAAGGCATCCGAATACCTGACCCCTTTTTTAACGTTCTAAAATAGGTCACATAGATAATGTGTCACATACTTTTTGTCTGTGCTAAAAGGCCCTTTTATCGGTGTCCTAAGACAAATTTTAGCTATAATTTCGTTTCTCAAGAGCTGAGAAAATTCTATTCGTTCGAGATCTTCTTTGACAAATCGAGTTATTGTGGAAAAAATTGCTGACAAATTTGAAGCGCTAATATTAGTTAATCTCTTCAGTTAACAAATATTCTTTTTAGTTTCTTAAATATCTTATTGAAGAAAGGCTAGATTAGTGAGCTAAGCCTGATTTTATTTCAAGCTATCATTCTTTTTGATTTAACACCTAATTAGTACTTTACTGAACAGTTTTGAAAACTGTTTTTGTTATCTAACTTTTATTACTCTTAGCTAATCAAAGTTGTTATTTAACATTATTAGACTACATCAGAAACAGTATTAATTTATGTGTAATGAACCTTGAAGCATAGACAAAAGAAAGTTTGGGACAGTCGTAAATCAAAAATGAATTTACCCCGCTGTTCATAAAGGCTTTTGTTTGTTTCGCGATTAAACCTAAGTCTCATCTGCAGGAGTATCACTAGCCAAAATGCTTTAGGGGAGAGCTAATCGATTTTTTTCAACTCATTTGTAATTCCTACTCACTTCGTTTTATCGTCAATAATAACAAAATGTTCATTCCTTTTATACTTCATGCTTTTATAGCATTTATGTAGCTAATTTTAAAATTATTTTTACAACTAATGTAAGAAAAGTTGATAAAATTAATTAGTTATCTAGCAAGGATGCTTTGAAAAGTATCGGATAGTTTTTTCGCCAGAGTGATATTGGCTAATACACTCACGGCTTTTTCTAAAAACCACCCAAATTCGACTAATTTCAGACTGTTTCAATTTGTACTTATTGATAAGTACAAATTGGGGAGTAAATAGAGACTTTAGATCGAGGATTTCAGAGCTTGTAAAGGTTGTTAAAATTTCTCAAATTTTGCTATAAAATAAATGCAGCCCTTAAGAAACCGAAACATACTGGCCCTTTCCTCTTTTGAAGATATTAGCTAAACCTTTCTTCTCAGCCTTTTATGGCAGAAGTTCTTTCTACTTTTTGAAGAAAACCCTGAGACACCCAGAAGGTTTGTACACATTCATGCAGAAACAAATGCTCCAAAGAAATTTTCAAGGACAGGCGCGACTTCCATTAAATAAGTCATACCATCAGGTTGATTAGGATAAACATCGACTAGTATGAAATAAATGTGCACTTCAACAGTTTCAATTGAATCTATCTATACACTACTTCCAGATAATAGAGACAATCTCTGAAGAGTCGATGGGAAATACAAACCTGGGATTGAGAGACTTCCGACAAACTCATCCTCGCAAATGGATTCCATTTTGACCAAACACTGACAATATTGTCTTGAAACAAGATATATCTGTCTGACGGACACTACGCAGATCAAGCCACTCAAATCTGTGCATGCCGTGCAAAAAGTGGGCACGGCTACTATAGTGGGGTGGGGGGAATTTAATTATAATACCAAGTTTCCACCCTTCGGCCAAACAAACAAAGCTCCTTAATAACTCAACTGACACACCTCATTGGAATTAGCTGCAATTGCTTAATTTATTATCAATGGTTCATTTGATTCGGATCCATCAAAACATTTGCAGTCATTAACATGATTCACAATTGGATGTAATCCACATTTTCTCAAAAATGTATTGCATACTCAGATAGATTACCCTATTAAAACAACCCATTTCAAGCCATTATTCAGCTACGCACCTTCCTCAGTATCAGCTTATCCTAAGCTAATGGAGTTTCTTCCAAATGCTAAAAAGGAAGAAATAACAGACACTCTAGCTCAGGCCAAGTTGCACCTCATTGAAAACACAATGAAAGAAAGCCATTTTCTATCGTTCGGCTACAGCTCTAAATCAGGCACCTCTACAAGCTGTGCCTCCCCAAATGGAAGGTCTTAGCAGCTGAAAGACTCCCCCAAGTCGTAAACATCCCCTCTGCAGGCAGAAGTTCATAATCTACTCAAACTCCCTCTCGGCGCTGTAGCTATTACAACAGCATCAAATTGAAACGGACGACTATTTCTTTCGAAATTCCTATTTGTCCCTCAGTCCATACTCGTGCAGAAAGGTATGAAATCAGTGGGGTACCATTTGTTTATGAGATACTCAATAGTTCAAACAGCACGATTAGTTAAACTCAGCCGATTTTCTTGTATAATTAAAGGGTTTATTATCCGATACCATTCAAGCGAAAAAAAAAACCTCAAACACTATTAAAAGCATCATAGCTAGGCGATTAATTCGTTTTATAAATCCTTGTGATATTAGTTGTATAAATGCTATAACTAGATTTATAAATGTGATTCTTACCCAGGTAAAAATACGAAAAAACGAGCATTCTGTCAATTATTGCTTAAATAAACGCAATAGTTAAAATTATCCGCGACTAGAACAAATCTATTGCCTCCCACGCTCCCAAAGAATTTGGCTAGTGACAGCCACGCAGATCTGACTGATATTATTGGTATTACTTTTTAAACATTTTTCCAAAGGAACTTTTTCTTTTCAGAAATGTTCTAGGAAGAAGAATTTCGTGTTGAATCCGTCAAAATTTACATAAGGACGTCACTAGGTCGTCTTTCTGGACACAAGTTAATGTCTGCAGATAGATTTTAGCTTTAATGATACAAAATAACATGTCAGAACCAATATCACCTAATCAGTTTCATTAATCAATTCATGTTAATATGTATCGTTTTTGAGGTTTAGTTATTACATGACTAAATTTCCGTTCACTTTAGGTTTTAATGTGACTCTTTACGTTTCTTTAAAAGATATTTTTGGAGAATATTAAAATTTTCTTGGCCCAATCACTTCTGGCAAAAATTTTCTAAGTGGTTAAATATCAGTTACTTTCAACTTTTAAAAAGAATACTAGAACTTTAAGTTTTCAGTTGAATCAGTCCCTTTATAAATGTCTAAGACCACTCATTCGATACGAAGTAGTCGGAAAAAAACGAAACAAACGGCAAAATAATGCATGTTAGGCACATGGCTCTTTACTATAGGCAGGGGTGTCCCGAGGGGGGGTGCAGGGAGAGGCGCGTCGCCTCCGCAACTTTTTTGGTATTTGGTAAAAATTTTCGCCGGTGGCGAAAATTTCGGCACAAATTTTGCGAAATCGGCCGAAATTTAGCAAAATTCTTGATTTCTGCAGAAAATTCGGCATAAATCAGATAGCGATTCGGTAAAATTTACGAAGATTGCCCCCCCCCCAATAAAATGAGCCTCAGGACGTCCCTGACTATAGGAATCGCTGGAGTAAGTGGTTAAAAAGTCAAACCAAAACATTCAATGCTGATTTTGTCTGAAAATGAGATTGAGAAGTTATCAAATATTTGAGAGGAATTAAAATAAAGTTGAAAAATCCAAAATGAAATTATTGATATTTAGTAATTATGTGTCTTTTTTGGGTCGTCCCAAACACGCTAATATGCGTTAGGACCTATTTTGATATTAAGGGTCAATGTTTAGCTTTGCTTTATGGTATTATATGGGTATTTCAATGTTGTGTCTTTTTGTTGTTGTTTTTTGTGACTTATTTGTAAATAAAAAAAAAATGGTAATAAGAAACCAGGAAAGTCACTGAAGAACAATCTAACAGTACTGCTGAAAAAAATAGCCAATTAAAATAACTTTACTAAATGTCTGAGAACTGTACAAAATATTCAATGCTAAAAACTAAGAGTAGTGAACACAAATAAAAAGTTGCACGAGAAGCAAAACTTTGGAACATTGGCTAACTTTTATTCCAAGCCGAATCAAAGAACAGCAAAGATTTATGAACTGTGATTCTGTGTCTGTAATTCAAGATTTAGCATCCTTTTGCAAAGAAAACAAGAAACTGACTAGGAGTCAATATTTGTCGTTTCAGCTTCGATGTAATAATAATTAACAACTGCTAGCACCATTGCCAATCCAACGTTACCCAAAAAATTAGAAAAAATCCTAAGAAGCATAAATTGGGTTTAATTCAAAATCTTTTAATTTAGATCTAAATTAGAGATCCAAGTTTCTTTGGATGCAATAGGAAATTTTTTGAGTGTAAGCAAATTTCTTTGTCTTTATACTCTTTTTCTGGATTGTTAAATACCTCTAGGTTGATAGAAGCTAGTCGACGAAAATGTACTAAATATACCTCTTGCATCCCTTTGGCAACGCGGGTCTTTTTTCTTTGTCCACGTGGCAACGTGGCAACTTTGGCAACGTGGGTCTTTCTTTGTAGAGAAAATTATAGAACAAGAGACAAATACAACCCATATTTACTTTTGGGTTTAAATAGCTAGATTAATAGCTTCACAAGGCAATGTGGCATTTGGCTCCTGTTTTTTGTTTTTGTTTTTCTCGGAAACAAACTTGAGTTTTCTCTCTTATTAGTCTTCAATATTCTTTGATCTATTGGTATTTGCTTTAATAAACTGAATAGAAAACCGATATGAGACCGATACACATCTCTGTAATGATCTTCGTCTAGTCTGCCACCTTTCTATAGTCAAAACAAGAAAAAATGGATTTTTCAAAACAACATCAGAAAAAAATACATATTTATCTCAATGAGGTTCCAAAGATTATGATATGCTAGTACAGGAAATTTAAGGTCAATTCCGGGAGAAAAGACAATCAACGCCATTAACGTACAGAGTCACAAAGTTGACTTTAACAATGTAAATAAAAACAATAAAGAGTTCCTTTTACCAAAAGGTCGTAACGGGTTTATTTGTGTACATTTTTTATATCTAGTTTATATTCCATATAACAAGCTAGCGATAACTGCCTTATAATAAACACCATTGTTAGAGAACAAAAAAGTCTATCAGCTCTAAGGAAATTTCAGGACTGATTCAAATACACTCAGCTCTTTAATTGAAATTCAAGCTAAAAAACAAATCCGAATAGAGATGGCTTTGAACTTTTGTAATTCTGCTAAGTGCTGCTGTGGTAACAGTGGCAACAACAATTTTTTTTAATTTCTTCTAAACCCATGCTAAGGTGCCAAAACCCTCTCTTACCACTATCCCACACTCTTGGTGTGGCAATTTTATTGCATGTACCCCTGAGCTTGCTTGAATTAATATCAATGTTCCACCGCTTTTTATGCAATCCTACGGACAATAAATAGCTGAGCAAATGGTCTAGGAACATGGGTAATACGATTGGAATAACAAAAAAACGTTAACACAGACAAACATCACAACAGAGCCAAGAAAAGATCCAACTTGAGTTGCTACTCCAAACCAGAACAACGCTCCATTTCCTTGCTCACGGAGTCTTGTCGCAATCTGCATCTTGACATAAGATAAAGTACCGACAAATACGATCCAAGAGACCACCTGCAATCAAAAAAATAAATGTTATGATCTTTCAGTTCCAGAAAATAAAATTTAAATATTACAATAAATTAAATTTGAATCATAAAGAAAACAAATAATTTTCTTTTCCTAGCGCAATTTTCAGCTATAGCTGCAAAAGAACCATATGCATCTCTAGTACTTTTACTTATATATACCGTGCTTTTTAATCTTCATTTGAACGAATCAAAAGATGGTTTTTGATGAAATATCTCGCTCATGGATACCATTTTGAAAAATCTACAGGGACAAACAAAGCCGATTTCACAAAGTCACGGTGTCCAGTCATGGTTTATTTATAAATTTCTATGTATCAGCTAAACTTTTGCTTGAAAAAAAAAAAAACAGAAGATGGATTTGACAGGATAGCCCCATAAGGTTCATACGCCAATTTTTATGAACAACCCGTGTCATATCCCTCAACCTATGCCAGAATCCTCTCCACAAGCGAACCCATAGGGAAGTCTAGCGTAGACAGTTGAAACCATTCACCATATGAAATGGTAAGTAAATAGCTACCCTTGTTAACAGAAACCAAATTTCCAGAAACAAGAATTTTTATTACATGCCATGACATTTTTTTTTTTACTGCTCTTTTATTTTGAAGATTTACCGAGTTCAACATTATCTGTCAAAAATTGAGAACATTAAAATTTAAATATTACAATAAATTAAATTTGAATCATAAAGAAAACAAATAATTTTCTTTTCCTAGCGCAATTTTCAGCTATAGCTGCAAAAGAACCATATGCATCTCTAGTACTTTTGTATATACCGTGCTTTTTAATCTTCATTTGAACGAATCAAAAGATGGCTTTGATGAAATATCTCGCTCATGGATACCATTTTGAAAAATCTACAGGGACAAACAAAGCCGATTTCACAAAGTCACGGTGTCCAGTCATGGTTTATTTATAAATTTCTATGTATCAGCTAAACTTTTGCTTGAAAAAAAAAAAAAAAAAAACAGAAGATGGATTTGACAGGATAGCCCCTTAAGGTCCATATGCCAATTTTTATGAACAACCCGTGTCATATCCCTCAACCTATGCCAGAATCCTCTCCACAAGCGAACCCATAGGGAAGTCTAGCGTAGACAGTTGAAACCATTCACCATATGAAATGGTAAGTAAATAGCTACCCTTGTTAACAGAAACCAAATTTCCAGAAACAAGAATTTTTATTACATTCCATGAATTTTTTTTTTTTTACTGCTCTTTTATTTTGAAGATTTACCGAGTTCAACATTATTTGTCAAAAATTGAGAACATTATAAAACGTGTATAATTTTTGAAAAAGGGGGAACACCCACAAAAGGTCTCGATGAAAGCAAAGCCGTTCCTAGAATTGGTAGTGCCCGGGGAAAAAAATTACAGCGCCTCCTCCCAACTCAAATATAAGCAAAAAAGGCTGAATCAAAGTGAAACATTTGATCAAAGCACACAGCCCCCAGCAATGGAACCAAGGGCAGCTGCCTGAGCTCCCCCCCCCCGTTGAACATCTCTTGATGGAAGTTACACCAAAAATTTCAGTATACCAAAGGACCTTGAAACGCAGGCTCCCAGAGCCCATCAACAAAAGTATAAAATTTCCTATTTTTCTCAAAAAGGGTGGTCATAAATACGTGTTTGGTTGTTGGTTTCATTTTTATTCTGTTTCTTTTCTCAAGGAGTGATCGTGTCGAGGCAGTCGTCATCATACATCAGAAGAAGGCTCATTCGCAAGAAAATTTAAAGTTGCAATCCTCTTTTAAAGTAAAAAACAAAATATAACACGATAACAAAAGTAATGATTTCTGTCATTTTGTGCTGCAAAACAACAATTTTGGCTAAAATAGGGACAAAATACTATCGAGCAAAAATTCTGATATAGTCAGTCGATTCTGAACTATAGGAAAGCTATTTATGTAGTGTCCCAGTTTTAAAGGTTATCTTGTCCAGGGGTGGTGTATTCATCCTTACCAATGCAAATTAATAATAATAACTTCTTTACGCTCACCAAAAAACTAAAAAACTCAATTGAATTACAGAAAAAGGTAGGTTAGTAAATAGACAATAAAAACTAAAAACATTACAATTTGTCGCAATGATGTTTTCAGTCGTAAGAGTCATAACGTGTTCACAGGATAAAACTCTGTTAACTTTTGACCTTATTAGACAAGACTTCTCTACACCTAATAGGACTTCCAAAAGGTCATGCATGTAACAAAAGTTAGGGATTGAATTTTTTTGTCAAACAGTTCGTGGTAACGAACTGTAAGTAAGGAGCGACCCGGCTCAATGGTAACCAAAACTCTAAAAAACGGAATTTTGATACCAATAGATACATCAAAAGAATCAGATTTTAATGCTGATTTCAAATATGTAAGTTTCATCAAGTCTTATTTCATTAAGTTAGTCTTACCCATCAAAAGTTACGCGCCTGAGAAAATTTGGCTGATTTTAGAAAAAAGGGGGAAAGGCCCCCTAAAAATTATAGAACCTTAATGAAAATCACACCATCATATTCAGCACATCAGAGAACCCTACTATAGATGTTTCAAGTACCTATCTATAAAAATGTGGAATTTTGCATTTTTTGCCAGAAGAAAGACCACGGATGCGTGTTTATTTGTTTGTTTGTTTTTTTCCCAGGGGTGATCGTATCGACCCAGAGGTCCTAAAATATCATAAGAGGGCTCATTGGAACGGAAATTAAAATTTCTAGTGCCCTTCTCAAGTGACCAAAAAAATGGAGGGCAACTAGGCCCCCTCCCACGCTCATTTTTTCCCAAAGTCACCCGATCAAAATTTTGAGATAGCCATTTTGTTCAGCATGGTCGAAAATATGATAAATATGTCTTTTAGGATGACTTAATCCCCAGAAATCCCCGGGGGGACGGCTGAAAGTTATGAACTTTACCCAATGTTAACATATTGTATTGGTTGTTGGGAAGTATACAGACGTTTTCAGGGGGATTTTTTCTGGTAGGTGGGGGGGGGTGTGAGTCGGGGTTCGTATGGGAGATTCTTTCCTTGAAGGAAATTTTCATGGGGGAAGGGACATTGCTATGAAGGGGGCGCCGGGTTTCCCAGCATTATTAAAGAAAAAGATCTTAAATTAAATAAAAAAAACAAGTTTTTCAACTGAAAGTAAGGAGCAACATCAAAACTTAAAACGAACAGAAAATATTACGTATATGATTGGGTTCACCCCCTAGTCAATACCTCACTCTTTAAGCCAAAGATTTTTTAGTACTTTTATAAGAGCTATTTATTCTAATTAACGGCCTTTGTGATTAAGGGGTCATTTTTTAAAGAATTGGAACAGAATTTGAACTTTAGCTTAAAGAGCAAGGTAATGACTAGGAGGCGAGCCCCCTAATATACGTAATAAAAATCTATGAATATAGAAGTTCGTTACGTAAGTTAATTCGTAAATTATGTATATTTATTACTAATAAAAACGTTCGTAAATAAAATTAAACAAGTTTCGAGAAAGCCATTTAACCAAATAAAAGTAAAATTAATATGCAAATACATTTTTAATTATTCATGTACGGTGAGCAAAAATCAAAACCTGCATTAATTCAAAAACGTTCAAAAATTAAATAAACAAAAAGTTTTTTTTTTAACTAAAAGTAAGGAACGACGTTAAAACTCAAAACGAACAGAAATTATTCCGTAGATGAAAGGGGCTGCCCCCTCCTCAACACCTCGCTCTTTACGCTAAAATTTGACTTTCTCACAGCTCTATTTTCTTAACAGTAAAAAAATTTAGCGTAAAAAGCGAGGCGTTGAAGAGGGGGCAGCCCCTTTCATATACGGAATAATTTCTGTTCGTTTTAAGTTTTAACGTCGTTTCTTACTTTCAGTTAATTTTTTTTTCTCATAAAAGGAAGCTCAAGGGCTTCAAATGCACCGAATGCACTGGCGGATCCAGGGGGGTCAGAGAGGACCCCCCCGTCCCCCAACATTTTTTCTGTCGTCCTCATTCCTTTTTGTTTCTGTCTTCCACTTTTTTTAAAGCAAATTTTGTCAATTTGGTAAATTATTGTTACCCTTGTCACTCCCCCCCCCCAAGAACTTGCTTATTGGGACCCTTGTCACATTGCCCCCCCCCCCCGAGATTTTCTTCTAGATCCGCCCTTGACCAAATGAAGGTTTATTTTCTCGGTTTAAGTGAACCATTCCCAAAGTGAAGAAAAATAAAGGAGATATAACAAGTATATAACTGAATGAAGTCGAAATAACACTATTTTTGCAGCTGTAATTTAGTGCTACACCTACAAATGCAACTTACTCGAATAGATATGGACAATTTTTCGTTTATCAGGGTTCTAAAACTGTAGTCCGTACAAAATGAACAGATACTGTATATCACTTATACAGTATTACTAACGGTTATAAAGTACCCATTAGTATCTGGGGGGAGGGGCAGGGGTCAGTGGGTCTTTTTGTTAGGGAAGGGGAGTGCTTGAAGCCACAAAAAAAAAACATATTTAAACCCGAAGTTTTTGCTTTTCATGGGGTGGCCTTCAGGTTAAAACAGTCGGGGGACTTAATGCTTAGTATCCTTTCATTTGGTGGATGATAACAAGTATACGACATAATCACTGAGGGGATAAGAGTTACCCCAATTATTTCAGACAACTTCTTCTTTTTTTTGCATAAAATGGCAGTTTTTGTAGTTTGAAATACTATGATGAAAAATTAACCTGTGGAGTGAAGGGCTGGGGAGGGGACAGTAGCCCCCTCATATTTAACATAGTCTTGTTTTATTGTGCTAAATAAACATAGTTAGACATTACCAACTCCCTCTTATAGATATACCGAGTCCAGACATAAAGGGCGGGGAAGTTGAGGAAGGGAATAGCTTTTCTTATATTTAGGACGCCTCTGAATTTCATTTTAAAGAGAAAAAAAGCTAAATTAAAAAATAGATTTTTTTCCAAATGAAAGCAAAGCTCGACATAAAAACTTGAAAGGTTAACAGAAATTATCCCGCATAATAGGAGGTCCCGGCGGGATCTCAAGGAGGGAGTAGAGGTCCTCATCCTAACACTTGAACGCAGCAACAAGCTGAAGAAGGTGGAAAGAACCGCGCCGAGTTCTAAAGGAGTTGAACGATGTCGACTAATTGGTCGAATTAGTTCTTTGAGAAATCATAGTCCTCAAACCGCAAGTGTTTTGGCCGCATTAAGGTGTAACTTACTAAAGCGTAACTTTCCTCCAAATCCACTCCCTGAGTATTCTATTCACATTGACTGTCAATACCTACTTCCCCAGTACCTCTGCTCTCCACTTCATTATCCTGCTTTGCTCATGGGTGACATTTACCCCATACTACTGATTCATGTTCCGTTTCGATGAAATCTATTGATCGTGACACCTATCTCAACCCGATTTTTCCTCTGAACTCTGCAATAACGCACGGTTAGCCATCAACACTTCCATATATTAACCCCCCCCCCTCTTTCAGTAGATACTTATTCCTCCTATGCATCTACATCGTTCCCTGTCCACCCATTATAGCCCACAGATGTGCTTTTCATAGCTTTCTTTGAAGAGTCAGGCAGACTCTTCGTCTCGTTTCAGACTTGAAACTGCTTGCATCAAAAGATGCAGCGGAAGGTTGGATGGAAAGTCCATTTTGGTTAAATAAATCTCCACGTAACATCTATATTTCAGATGCCAGGTGAGGCGGAAAATGCATAGTTCTGCTGCAAGAAGAGAGATTATTTTGTAATTTGACGTTTTTATGACAATCAAATATTCCGGTAGCTTTTGTTATACTCTTTGATTTTTCTTAATATTTAGCAAGGTAAGTGATTTTTACCAAGTGACTCTAGCTGGAAAAAAAATAAGGTTTACCTAAGTTTTGCTACCAGGTAATCTTTCTAAATTAAGAAATATAGGCTACGCTTTTTGAGTTTATAGGCAAGATGGTAGCATTTTCTTTTACGTTTAGTTTCTTTTTAGCTTTTCCTATTTATTGTTCAAGCCCAAACAGGTTTTTTTGCATAAATGTCTGTATGCCGATTGTCTATTAGGTGAAGGGGGCTACGTAGGTTGATTTGTACAACGTTTGGAGGTCACCATGATAATGCTATCCCAGGATAAGAAAAATTCACTATTTCCCATGTAACTTCTTAAGATTTCCACAAAAACCTCAATTTCTTAAGATTTCCACAAAAACCTCAATTTCTTAAGATTTCCACAAAAACCTGTTTGCAGCTTGTGCCCCTCTTGAAAATTTGAGGAGTGTTTAAGTTAGTTGGAAGCAGACGGAAGGAGCTCCTCGGAGAACTGCGCACAAATAAATGAGAAAATTAAGCGTAAAATAATTGACTTACCGTAATAAATTCACCTCCAGTTGTGCCTACGAGGAGTGGGAACGGACTCATGGCAGCCATGGCTATAATGAAAATCGAAGTTGCCGTACCGACGACGAAACAGCCACTGACAACATTTCCACGCCATTTGGGGGATATAAATGCAATACCACATGCTAAAGGATTTGCCATTGAAGAAAGTGTCACCGCCAAATGATAGGCTGTGTTTCCATAAGGTAAGCATGCAAATGATTGTATGCTTGGCAAAGCTCCATTGCTTAAACAGCAGACCCACGCCTGAGCAGCTAATAAAACAAAATAGGTTCTTCTCGAAATCGTTCTTCTCTGAAGTTCTTCATCATCCTCAGGAACCGGGGATGCTGAATTTGAGCTCGGTGCTTCTGAGTATCGAACTTCTAATTTTTGAAGATTTTTCACCTTTTCTTTTTTGCAAGCTGGTACGAAGTTAAGAGAAACAAATGCAGCCAGACTGGCACACATCATACCAAATAATATAGCAAAAAATACTTCAACACTGAAAAGAGGATCTTTGTAATATGGCTGCATAACTGTTGTACCATTCACAGTTATATTTACACATGTTGGATTGCCACCTACACCTTGAACCAATGCTACCAAACTCGGAAGTAGTCCACTAAGTCCCTCGCCAACTAAATAAGATGTTAGGTATGTCTGTCGAAAAACAGCCATAAAAGGAATGAATAAAACTGAGCTTGTGCAGTCAACAATCGCCAGTATAAACACAAGAGATAGCAAAGCCGTGCTGTGTTCTACACCAAAAATCACTGACGTTTCTTTCCACAAAAACACCAAAAGAAGACTAGCCAAAACTCCCACAGTCAGTACTGTGTAAATTCCTGGCCCTTCTTTCAATTTTCTTGAGTAGCTTCTCATAACACTCCATACGATGGGCCCAATATTCGCAATTTGGATAATAATCGACAAATACGACGGTAGATTCCATCCTTCCGGTAGAGCAGCTACAAGTAGTGGGAGTTCTACCCAAAGTCCATTTACTGCCACCCAGGCACCAATTCCAAAGCAAACGGAGAAGATGTCAACTAGAAGCTCACGCCTTCGGCGACTGCTTCCAATTTGCCAAGACAAGTTCATTTCTGGTAGTCAGTCTAAAAAAAAAAAACAAGAAAGCAGTCAAATTTAAGTGCACGTCTATGTCTAATCATTTCAAAAAGGTAACTATGGAAACAAAATATATAAACAAAGTTGAAGATAGTTTTAAATATCGACTTAAATGGTAAGCTGAGTAGGTTGGTAAAACGATGCTCTGATCTATAAAACCATTTGGCTTCCCTGAAAAATAATAAAGTTCTTTTGCCAAGTAGAAACATTCTAGCTTACCGTTTCCAGTCCTGTTTTCAAATTCCCGTAAAACGCTTCTGTCGTAAAAAAAAAAAACATTAAACTAATATAGCTTCGGCTTGGATTATTTTAAAGCCGTCTACAGGATTGGAACTCACAGCTACAATGCAAAATGTACCTGCCTCCATGACAAATCCAATTTTGAAATTCCGATATCATTATGGAATCATAATGAAACAATACAGTTTTTCCATAAATATTCCTAAAGGCCACAGGATACTTCCATTGGTGAATCTAAACGTACCATAATAACGACCTTCTCCCCAAACTTAAACCATAGCTACAACATAATCATCAACCTCTGCCCAGAGTAACAGTAGCACCCTTTTTTTAGTAATTGCGCTTTGCATGGAAAAACTAGTGAAAAGATGACAATAATAAAATCTAAGATGTTTCATATCGTCACTGCCACGCCAAAAGATTATACCTTACGTTTACGTTTATTACGGACCTTATGCATATTAAGAGGGTTGAAGTATGATTGAACATACCTTCCCCATAGATCATATCTTTGCGGGAAGCATACGATATAGTCAATATCTTAGAAGCTACAAAATTTTAGGTACAACCTTTCGAATGGCAGCAACAATACGCACATAAAAAAACAGATTATAGCCCTTAAAGTAAGGGATCAAAGGACCTGAAAAAATAGTTTAGACGATTATTTATGCCAGAAGAATTTAGCATCATTGATAGATATATGTAAATTTGTCTTCCAGTCCCCCCCCCCCTCTCGCTTTCCGCACACTCACTAGCCATTGACTTTTCATCAAGAGAGTTCAATTTCTTGGGCGTTACAAGTATAGTTTATCGAGGGCTAAATGGATCAAATCTTAAGTTATGTAGTCAATGATGATGCTGGTGAAAAGGGGGACTCATAGAAATTAGTATACACATTAGCATTAAACTGGATTATGGGTTAATCCCAAAATTAAATAATTGCTTGATACAAGAAGGAGCTAAGTCCAAGCTACAGACTGACTCGATGCCGAAACTAGGTAAGTCCCGATTCGGTGCAAAAAACAGCTTAGTCAAAGCTTAGTGAAAAATGAGGTATGAGTATGTCCTGACTTGGTGCAAAAATTAGTAAGGCCTAAGATACAAAAGTTCCATGACATAGAGGAAAACCTACCTAAGTCCTGACCCAGCCCCAAACGAGTCAAGTCCCGACTCAGCGTAACGGCGAATCCCTGACTAAGTATACAAACTAGATTAGTCTATTTCAGTGACGTGGGACAAAAACGAGCTAAATACAACCTCTCGATACACTTGCTACAGAAGGTGCTAAATACTGATTCGTAGCGAAAAGTAGTGAAGTCCTAAAATGTTGATAAAATGAGCTAATATGAGGTAAAAAAGAAGCTAAGCCCCAACTCGGTGCAGGAATGATCCTAGGCAAAGCTGTGAAATTTCAGTGACGTAGTGTAAAAACGATCCGAGTTCAACCTTTCAACGTGCATAGCACAAAAGAGCTAAATGCGAGCTACAAGCTCATAGAAAGGACGAACCAAGTCCCATTTGGTACTAAAATGAGCTAAATCCTTGAGCCAGTGAGAAAACAAGGATGGTAAAAGCTATGGAAAGACTAGCTATGCGATCGAGCCGAATTCTGACACAGTGCAAAAACAAGCTAAGTCCTGAATCGGTTTAAAAACCCAAGACTCCTGACTCAGCTTAAAAGTCCAAGAATTCTGACACAGTGCAAAACAAGCTAAGTCCTGACTCGGTATAAAAACCCAAGACTCCTGACTCAGCTTAAAAGTCCAAGTTACATAATTTTTTTGATCCGGAGCAAAAAGAGATTCTGACCCAGTATAAAATGAGATAAGTCTAACCTGTCGAGATATTTGGCACAAAAATGAAACGAAAACGAGCTAAGTTCTTAATTAGTGCGAAACCAAGCTGGGTCCTGACTTACTGCGAAAATGAGCTAAGCCCCAACTCGGTGAAAAAAAGATCCAAGTTCAAGCTGTAGAGTGACTTGGGATAAAAACGACACAAGTCCTGACAGAGAACAAAACGAACAAAGTCAAGATTTTGTAAAAAGTAGAACTAAGTCCAGACAAACGAGCCAAGTCTAAGCTGAAATATCTTGATGACTCAAAGCGAAAGTCCTGACACGTTTTAAAATTAATCTAAGCCCCGACTAGATTCAAAAACAAGAAAAGTTACCAGTCAGTTCAAAAAAAGGCTAATTCCTGGCCCGGTGAAAGAAAAAACAAAAAACAATTCAAGTCCATGCCACCCAATCGTCCTGACTTATTGCAAAAACAAGGAACATCAAAGCTCCACTTAAACCATCCGCACTAACAGCTCTTCGGCTAAAAGCAATAGCTACGGGCCATTTCAAAGCCCCACCTACATTCCATACAAAAGTACTAGATTAAAATTCTTTAGACTCCCAGGTTTTGTCTATCTATTTTGGCAGCTTCAACGTCACACATCTATGACCAAACCTCCCTGTGTTAAACAAAAATCTTGAAGCTACCCCTAGCAGCCAATGTATCCTAATGATTGGACTGTCTTACAATTCGCGCTGTGAAAAAGAAGGGCTGGGATCCTTAAAATATCCTAAAGACATAAACAAGAATTGTGCATTTCTGGCAAAATGCACGAAAATTGGTGGAAATATAGATGAAAGCACCGAGAATCTAATGGCGACGGGAAGCACTTCGAACGGGCGCTCTAAAGCACCTTTACGAGCGCCCGAAGTGCTAAAAAATGCGCAAGTTTACCAGCATCTCTGCAGAAGCATCAAAACCTCTGAATATACATTTTAAGATATGGCGATTCCAATGGCGGCTATATCATAGACAGCGCAATGGCGCTGCCTAAGTAAAGAACGATGTTGGCCCAATGTATTATTTTTTTTTGTTCTCGACCAGGGCACTTCGTATCGAAGGAGTTGTCGTAGAACTTCAAAAAGGGCTCATTCGATTGGAAATTAGAGTGGCTAGTGCCCTTTTTTAATAGTCAAAAGTGATTGGAAGGCAACTAACACCCCTTCCACGCCCACTATTTCCCCAAACACATCCAATAAATATTTTGAGATAGCCATTTTGTTCAGCGTAGTAGATTTCCAGATAGAAATTATGTTTTTGAGGAGGACACTCCCCCATAGCCCTCAGGGAAAGGATTGTAAGTTATGCCCTGGAGGCATATAAGATTTTTATAGAAAGCGTTGTCGTAAAAATTTCAAAAAAGGCTCAATTGATTGAAAATTCAAAGGGCTGGTTCCCTTTTTAATAGTCGAAAGTGATTGGAGGGCAACTAACCCCTCTGTCACGCCAACCTTTTCCCCAAACACATTCAATCAAAATTTTGAGATAGCCATTTTGCTCAACGTAGTTGAAAGTTCTAAAAGTTAGGTCTTTGAGGATGACAACCCCCGCAGAGCCCTCAGGGCAAGGGTTGTAAATTATGCCCTAGGGACATATAAGGTTTTCATAGAAAGTGTTGTCGTAGAAACTTCAAAAGGGGCTCATTCGATTGGAAATTTAAATCGCTAGTGCCCTTTTTAATAGTCGAGGAAGGCAACTAGTCGAGGAAGTGAGTGGAAGGCAACTAACACCCCTTTCACGCCCACCATTTATACAAACACATTCAATCAAAGTTTTGAGATAGCCATTTTGTTCAACGTAGTTGAAGGTTTTGGAAATTAGGTCTTTTAGGATGATAGCCCCCTCAGAGCATTCAGGGCAAGGGTTATAAGTTATACCCTAGGGGCATATAAGATTTTTATTGACAGCTTTGTCGTAGAAAAGGGTGCATTCGATTGAAAATTCAAAGGGCTAGTGCCCTTTTTAATAGTCGAAAGTGATTGGAGGTCAACGCCCACCTATCACGCCCACCTTTTCCCCAAAGACATACAATCAAAGGAAAAGGAAAAGAAAGAGAAGAAAAAAAGAAAAAAAAAGTTTTTGTAAGAAATTTTAATTAGAAATTGAAATGTTGTTATTTAAAAAAGAAATAAAAGAATGATAAAGAAACAAGTATTAAAAGTAGGATAAAGATAAAGTTTTAAAGAGAATTGAAAAGTATTAAAAGTAGGATAAAGATAAAGTTTAAAGAGAATTGAGCAGCCAAAGGGGAAAGGTAAGATAAGTAATAAAGGTAAAGGAAATGAAGTGAAGGGATAATGAGACATTCTACCTATTAGTATTTTTTTTGTAAAGGTAGAGTTTTTCATTTCTTTCTTACTTTTTTTTTATATTGTTATTTTGGGGGATGGGGGGTAAAATTAAATTATATATGGGGGGAAATAGAGGTTGATGAAAAAGGATTTGAAAAGTGTAATTTAAGGTCACGATGGAAGGGGTGCCCTAAGGGGGAAGGGCAGCCTGAGATATCGGATGAACCTAAAAGGTATATGAAAATTGAAATGTAGTATACCTCTATTTTTATAACCTGATATATTTTGGAAGGCTCAATTTTATATAAATTTAATATTTTGAAAATTTTGAAGAAGTTTTTTATTAAGAAAAGAGTAGGTGACATTAAATAAATTATGAGATATTTTTAAAGAATTTTTGAAAGTCACCGAGAGGAGAGGAGGTGGGAAAAAAGAAAAAAAAAGACATACAATCAAAATTTTTAGATAGCCAATTTATTCAACGTAGTTGAAAGTTTTGGAAATTAGGTCTTTAAGGATGACAACCCCCCCCCCCAAATCCTTCAGGGCAAGGGTTGTCAGTTATGCCCTGGGGGCAAATAATTTTTTTTTATAGAAAGCGTTGTCGTAGAAACTACAAAAAGGGCTTATTTTATTGGAAATTGAAATGGCTAGTGGCCTTTTTAATAGTCGAAAGCAATTGGAGGGCAACTAACCTCCCTCTCACGCCCACTATTTTTCCAAACACATACAATCAAAATTTTGAGACAGCCATTTTTTTCAACGTAGTTGAAAGTTCTGGAAATTATGTCTTTGGGGATGACAACCCCCCACAGCCCTCAGGGCAAGGGTTGTAAGTTATGCCCTGGGGGCATATGAGGTTTTAATAGACAGCGTTGTCGTAAAACTTCAAAAACGGCTCATTCGATTGAAAGGGCTAGTGCCCTTTTTAATAGTTGAAAGTAATTGGAGGGCAACGATCCCCCCTCTCACGCCCAGCATTTCCCCAAACACATCCAATCAAAATTTTGAGATATTCATTTTGTTCAACGTAGTTACAAATTCTGGAAATTAGGTCTTATAGGATGACAACCCCCTCAGAGCCCTCAGGGCAAGGGTTTTAAGTTATACCCTGGGGACGTATAAGGTTCTTATAGAAAGTGTTGATGTAGAAACTTCAAAAAGGGCTCATTTTATTGGAAATTGAAAGGGCTAGTGCCCTTTTTAATAGTCGAAAGTGAATGGAGAGCAACTAAACCCCCTCTCACACCCACCATTTCCCCAAACACATTCAATTAAAATTTTGAGATAGCCACTTTGTTCAACGTAGTTGAAAGTTCTGGAAATTATGATTTTGAGGATGACAAACCCCCCAAACCCCTCAGGGCAAGGGTTGTAAGTTATGCCCTGGGGGCATATAAGGTTTTTACAGAAAAAGTTTTCGTAGAGAATTCAAAAAGCATTCGATTGGAAGTTGAAAGGGCTAGTGCCCTTTTTAATAGTCGAAAGTGATTGGAGGGCAACTAACCCCCCTCTCACGCCCACCATTTCCCAAAACACATCCAATCAAAATTTTGAGGTATCTATTTTGTTAAACGTAAATGAGAATTCCGTAAATTCGGTCTTTGAGGATGATATCCCCCCCCCAAGGCCCTCAAGGTAAGGGTTGTAAGTTATACCCTGGGGGCATACAAGATTTTTATAGAAAGCGTTGAAATCATATAACAAGGCTTTTGGGGTTGAAACAAACCCCAGAGATTAGGGACAAGGGTTGTAAGTTATGCCCAGGGGGTATTAAAGGTTTTTATGGAAGGGATGGTTGTTTAACTACAGAAGAGGCTCAGTCTTTCTCCCTGAAAAAGACTATGTCAATATAAAACGAACATAAATTAATAAAAAAAACTTGTTGCACGAAATAATTTTTTCAAAAAAAAAGTAAAGAACTCTACCAAGCATACAACGACCACAAACCAGTATCAATAAATAAATGAAACCTAAAACAAACAGAAAATAAAATAAAGTCAAACTCAAAACGAGCATAAATTAATCTGAGTATGGTTCTAAACCCTATGCTTTTTAAAAGCCAGAATATAATTTGTACTTTATTAAAAAAAAATCTTTTAAATGTTTTCACTTATGACTTTAAGAAAGCAAAAATTAATTAAGATTTTAAGAAATAAATATCAGCATATGTATATTAAACTGACAATGCAAATTTTTTTCAGTAAATTCATTTGATTTTTTTTTAGTAAGTACAAATTATATTCTGGCTTTTAAAAAGCATAGGGTTTAGAACCCTACTCAGATTAATTTATGTTCGTTTTGAGTTTGACTTTATTTTATTTTCTTGTTTTGGATTTCATTTATTTATTGATACTGATTTGAGGTAGCTTTATGATTGGTAGATTATTTGATTCTATTTTTGTTCATTTTTGGTTTAATGGAGTTCTTTACTTTTTTTGAAAAACTTATTTCGTGCAAAAAGTTTTTTTGATTAATAAAAAGTAAAGGATATAGCGTTAAAAAAAAGCGCATAAAGCGCAAAATAGGAGCGCCTATGCCATGTAATACCAAAACAGGCAGAATCATAGTTTAGAGTACTAGAAGTCCGAAGATTACAAGCAACAGCTCAAGTCTGCGTGTCAAAGCGCAAATTTGTGGATTCAAAAGCGCGCAAAAAGCGCAAAACTGATGGGAAGTTTGAAGAAACTCTGGAAAAAGTGGTAATGTAGTACAAAGTATGGGGAACCCAATAATCACCAGTATAAAGTCGAGCGATCGCTTTATAGCACATTTGCAATCGCTGAAAAGTGCGCTAAAAGCGCAAATTCATCTGCTTGTTACAGAAAGTTCAGATTTGGTAGAAATACGCTTCGAAATACCGAAAGTCCAGTGGTATTGAAAAGAAAGTGAATCTGTAAGCCAGAATCCGGTCCTGGCATGTCTTAATGCCCATTTCAAGCGCGAAAATAGACAAAACATTAGTTTCTTAAAACAAGCGATAATTCGAAATGTAATCGAACATGAAATCCGAAGCGCGATTTAGAGCGTCCAGCAGATTCCACGACGCTTAATGACACGAAAAGAATGAAGAATCTCAAACACACATAGAGACCTACATGTTACATTTTCTTTTTTGACTAAAAGCCATTTCCGTTTGCTACTTTAGCTAACTTGTCTCTACACGCATGCGTTATACAGTTTAGCTGATAGCCGGCGATTAAAACGACGCGAATTAGATACTATGCTGCTATAGGCACTGCACTGGATGTCCGGCGCTGTAAATAACCGAAGAAATTATTGAGATATGGGTTCCCGAAAACAAATAGCTAAAATTGAACCCCTTGACTTGTACTATAACTGTTTCAGGCTATTAAAATATAGTAATTACCCATTTGTTATTGAAAATAGCAAATACAGTGCAGTTTATAATTGAGTTTTTCTTTCTCGTCTTTGTAATTTGTTCTAAGAGCTGATTTAGATCTTACCTCCAGCGTTCGTCACTAAGTTTATTATCACTGCTTAGTTTATTTGTATTTCTTCTTTTTCCTTTCTTTTTTTTTCGTTTATTGCTCCGTCTTTTCCTTTTTTTTTTCTTGTATGACGGGTTTTCCAGTAAATAATAATAATAAAATATGAAATGTTTTCCAGTAAGAGCTGACAGTAATAAGCGAAAATATATTCCAGCGGATTTGGTCACATAGTCTGTGAAAGGAAATCCGACATTTTACTATATTTTAAATAAGCTAAAAACATTTAATATATTTTAATATCTAATATATATTTTAGGCAAATCAGAAATCCTACAAATAAGATAAATCAACTAATGAAAAAGGAGGAAGTTGATTAATGAATGTACTGATATATATTCAATTTCACATGTTGGCAATAATATATATATATATATATATATATATATATATATATATATATATATATATATATATATATATATATATATATATATATATATATATATATATATATATATATATATATATATATTATATATATATATATATATATATATATATATATATATATATATGTTGCCAGAAGCTAAAACAGATCAAGATTTTTGGTTTTAGAAAACCTTTCTAAAATCTTTAGAAAATCTTTCAAAAGAATTTTCCGATGTTCCTTCAATAAACACAAAATAAAACTATGTCATATAATGATCGAACCTGAGACGAACAGAAACTGCTATTAATGAATAAATGAAATCTAAACGAACAATATTGAAATGAGTAATAACGTTTCCTTTCAAGCAATTATAAAATATCCCGAATAAGATTGGGGCTGCTGCCCCCTTAAATACCTTAAAAGCCAGGGGTTATTTACACTTTACTGAGGACAAAATATGTTTTGAACAATTTTTTCCTCGTTATAGCATTAAAAAATCAAATTCTGCTCAATCATCCAGAAATTACCATATTTCAGACAATCAAATTATTTTCACTTGTATAGTATGCAGTAAGTATTTATGAATAAACTCCTTGTTTTAAATCCATATTTCCCAACTGTATAGAAAATTGACAGGAGAATCATTTAATGATTCGGCATTTCCAAAAATTACTGCGGTAAAGTAGATTGCTTCTAAAACTACTAACTCCAGTTTTAAAATTCTTATTTGTGCATTAATTATCTACACTTTTGAATGAAGTGGCATCACATGGAAGAAAGAAGACAAAAACATCATTTAAAGATAATAGAACTAGATTGAAAAAGATTTTTTTTTTTTTTTTTGAAGAAAAGTACGTTCTGAGGCCAAACTAGCTATGCACGAAATTTGAAACATGAATCCGAAATGTATTTTCGAATTTATTTTTATTTTTTTCTTCTTCTTTTTTGTTGAAAATAAAAGAGAAATGAAGGGTAATATTAAAACATAAAGCGAACAGAAATTAAATTCATACAATAATTCAAGCTCAAAAAGAACAAAACTACTATCAATGAAACCAAACGTACAGGAATTAAAATGGACAAATCCCATTAAACATAAAAAAATACCACTATAGATGAATAAATGAATCCTAGAACGGACATAAATTATGATGAATAATCAAGTCAAACCTAGAACAAGCAGAAATTATAACAAAATACTCTTATGCTGTGGCACTATCTCTTTTATTGCTTAAAAAAGGGCACTTGATACGGCAATTTGCATTCAAATGACCCCTCTCCTAGCTTTCTACGACCACTAAGCCGATACAATCACGCTTGGGGTGAAAAAAAAGACGAAACAACAAAACAGAAATTAAAAATTGGCCTTTAATTTACTAAACCAACAATCCTCATTTCTAGTGTTAAATGCTTCACATAAATTACATAACAAAAAATTACGCAACAGCGTCTCTAGTTCTAAAATTTCCCGTTAAAATTCAGGAAAAACATTTGAGCAGTTTTGTTATAACCCAGACGAAACCTAAATACGGTGCCAAGAAAGCAGATACCATTTTCGTGTTTTGTCCTAGATAAATCTCGTAAAGTTTAAACCCCTTGACGTCCAACAACACCATGAAATTTAAATACTTCCATCCAGACATTTTAGCAAAAAAAACCTATTCCAGATAGACTAAATGAAAATATTTACCCGTCAAATTTTTCTATTTTTCTTTATGGTTGACCAGCAAATGTTGACTCAGATAATAGTTATTTCAACTTTTATTTGCTGTTTATTCAAATTAATTTGAGTATTCATGTTTCTTCTCATCTTTTTTTATTGCTTTTATAAAAATAGTATTTTTCTGATCAGTAATAGGCGGAAAATAACGTCAAATTTCAAAAGTGTGTAAATTCTATTATTTTCACCTAGTATCTATGTTAATTTTATTAGAACTTTTAAATCAGGAGTGTATGGTGAGAAAGAGCGTTCGCACTGTTAACCCAATGGGGTTGTCGATGTCGACGGAGCATATGAACTGTTTACCAGGGGTAGTCGGAGACTATACGCACTGTTTACCAAAGTGGATGGAAGACGGAGTGCAGGCATTATTTAAGAAAGAGGGTCGAATACGGAGCCTTTCGAGTCAATAAGGAGGAAGGGATTTCAAGGGGGCATTTACCCCCTAGACTACTTGCTCCCTTCTTCATTTTAAACATACGTTTTTTTTTTTGGGGGGGGGGGGGGTGTCTAAACTGAAAAACGCCTTTTTTGGTACTTCATCGAGAAAGAAAACTGAAAACAACAGCAGAATTGAACCCCCTCCCCAAGTTCTAAAAAATAAACTTTGCCCTTCCCCTACATATCTTTTTGAATAGACACCATTGGACATTGGAATGAGAATATATAAGAATACATATTCTCACCAAAGTGGATCTGAGCTAGAGTATAAGCAATGTAGACACAGGGGAGTAGGAGACGGGGTTTACACACTGATGTTCAAAGGGGTTGGAAACGGATAATAGGTGAATTTCTAGCCTTCTTCAAAACACTGCAGTACTGAAAATCCAACGTTCAAGCACTATTTTTATTTATTGGTGATACCTCGTTTCCTGTTGCGCGTGGACGTACGCAAGAAAATTATGGGTGGGTTTTCATCGACTTAAAAAAAAAAAAAAAAATTGAAAGGTAGCACCGTGTCAACAAGTGGAAACTCAACTGCAAGAAGTTAGCCTTTATGGTATTAGAAAAACATAGAAAAAACATCATTCTTGGTTAAAGGAGTTAAACATTAGCAATGAATTAGTGACTGTAGGATTCCAATGCAATATCCTGAGGTTATTTTAGAGGAAGTGTTTAATTGTTCTGTTTATTGGCAGCGTTCGCTGAAAACTACCAAGAAAATCGAATAATTTCCCTGCAGCGTGTCTACTTAACCCTTGGTTCCCACCGATGCGATTTTTTTTTAACGCAGAACAGGTCACGGATAGCGGATGCTGGAAAAAAACAAAAATTTTCACACAAAAACGGTTCAGTGCAGCCGTTGAAGCGCAAAAAATACTATGAGATATTTAAACAGGAAATGCATAGGAATAGGCTAAATCAAGCTTTAGATTCCAAGAACAACATTCAAAGGGCTAACCTGTCTTAGCCTTGGCTAGCCTAGCTAGGCTGGGTTGAGATGGCTAGGGCACGTCCTGTGGATGAAAGATGACAGATTGCCAAAGATTGTCCTTTTTGGCTAACCGTACAGGGCAAAACGGAAAGCAAGTCCGCGGTTGGGATGGGAGGATGTCAAAAAGAAAGATTTAAGGGAAATGGGAGCCTCTTGGGAGGGTGTAAAAAGGGAGGCTTTGGTTAGATGGGATGGAGGAGGAGCCTGCGCAGTGGTGTTGGCCTCGAGCGGCTTGGTGATGCAGTGAGTTGTTAGCAGTAGTAGTTGTAGCTATGCCTGATTAAAAATATAATTCTTATCTTGTGCATAATTCTTATCTTGTTCATTTCCCTGGAAATATCCCCCAGGTACTATCCCCCAGTATTAAAATCTTGGATAAAAAGGAGCTGACCCTCGTGCTCTTTGTCAAAAATTAATGGAAAATTTCTGATAAACATGATTAGTTTCTCATTTACTTGCCATTTATGATTCTAAAAGCTCTCAATTCAGAATAACGGAAGCGATTTTCAATGGCTCAGTAGAAATATTTCAACACAGCTGTTGACTCGTCGTGACGCATAAACTTGCAGCAAAAAACGGAAAAAAAGTGGCTGGTTCACGCAAAAACGGCGGAAATCGCATCAGGAGGAACCCAAGGTAAGGCTTCGTTCGCTGTGAAACACCTGCTTATGAGACAACGCTACAGCTATAATTTGTTACCAAAAGGACAAGATACTGGTATTATTGGATTCATTTATTTCAGAACTGTTAATTCAACAACAAAATTATGATACTACTTAGACCTTTTCTGAAAGAATTATCTGAACTTCCATTCAAAGAAAAGGAAATTTACCTATTTCACATATTTTTAACGTATTTTCCAACCAGAAAATAAATACAACACAAATTTAAAAAGAAACGATAGATGGACATTTCTAAATCTCAGCTATTGAATGATATTAAAATTGTTATCTTATGTTGAAATCATGACCAAAGGCCTAGAGAAAATTAACATAACAAACTTGCAGAGAGAACATAAGCCTAAAGGCAAAGTGAAAGGTTTGACATAGAATATTAAAGCATCTAACTCTCACCTGTCTAACAGCTTAAACACAAAATTTTACAAAATATTCGGAAAAATTTTACAAAAAATTACAAAATTTTACAAAATATTCGGAAAACTTTAAGTAAATTTTTCTGGTTTGTCCTCTGTTGTTCTAATCACTTTCCTTAATAGACCTAGAAAAAAAGCTAGTATGTGAACAGTAATGTTATTTGAAATCTAATCTTTTGCCTTCTGTAATTTCAGAAAGCCGTAACTTGATCTTCTAAAGAAGATGAAAGGTTTCATGAAATAGAATATCCATAAAATAAGCCTGAGTCAGCAGGATTTGACTTTGACATTAAAATAAAAAATTTCGATCGCCATGCATATCAACTATAGAGAAAAATCAATCAAATTGGGCTCTTTTTGCCTGTAGTTGTCAAACACTACACACTAATGTTTAAAACTTAATTTTGCAAAATACAATACAAATACATACTTAATTTAAATTTCCGTAGCCTTAAATAAAGGTCATAATCTTTTAGTTTTACAATAAAGTTATTTTTGTATCAAGAAACAATTGGTGATTCTGGTGCAAGAAGTCTACTGATACAAGTATTGACAGACTTGCCGGAAAAAGTATACACGAGCATAGTTTTACTATTTAGATTTTATGAAAGTGCCCGCTTAAATTTCTTATTGATTTCGAATGTCTCATTCCCATAGCAAAACTTCAAATTCAAATTCGAAACACAACAGTTTATTTGCAGGAAGACAAAATTCAACGGCATCGACTGATCTGCTGTTAAATTTCCCTTATGAATGCGTCAATAGTTCACTTTCACCAAACTGCGATTTAGAGGGTTTAGTGTCATGGTATTGATATAATGCCTGAATATGTATTCATTCATTTAGTTGATATACGTGTTTATATACGATCAGAGTGTGGCTGTCCAAAACCTCAGAAGAAAGGGCGGTTTCTACACACCAAAGTCAATATTTCTGTATTAAACAATATCAAACTGCAGAAAAATTGTTGTAAAAGTGAAAAGACGCCGTAAAAGCTGCAAAATCGTGGATTTTAGTGCCATAATTTAATGATAGTGTCCATCCCTGTCCATCCGTTTTTAATAAACGGCTATAATGCCTGAATATGTATTCATTCATTTAGTTTATATACGTGTTTATATACGATCAGAAGTGTGGCTATTCAAAACCTCAGAAGAAAGGGCGGTGTCTACACACCAAAGTCAATATTTCTGTATTAAACAATATCAAACTGCAGCAAAACTGTTGCAAAAGTGAAAAGACGCCGTAAAAGCTACAAAATCGTGAATTTTAGTACCATAAGTTAACGGTTTTGTCAATCCGTTTTTAATAAACCCATAACAACATCTTCAGAATACAATACCTTCTGAGATGAAAAGTCGTAGTTTTGCTGCCATCTTCGAAATTACTCACGCTTGGTCACTGGGTATAAATCGGTCCCATATCGAGAGTTACTGTCTGCAGGATGAATAGGCCCTAAGACTTGTTGGAACCTAATAGGATCGAATTCAGTCCTCCCTTTTCTCTGACTTTTTTCCTTACTCAGGAGCCCCTATTGAATTGCTTCAATAACAGCCAAAGTAGCTACTACCCTTAGATGCAGGTATTATTATTTTGTTCTCTAGTACCTGGCCCGACGGATGTTTTAATGGGGGAATTAAACGGTTACAATCGTCCCTCTGGCCTTATTGCAATTTACTTTTGTGTAGCTTGCAACTACATTTACATGAATCTACACAATGTTGCTGATTTTGCTGGTCCGCAATTGTGTTTTTTTTTTTACTTATTTTCCATTGTAGTGCCAGTGGACACAAAATAAAATCCTTCTGGCCCGTCGAACCATTCTAGGTCTATTCATAACTAAGAACAACGATTTTCTATGATTTTTCTTTTGTTCGCTTCAAAATTATTAGGTTTTCAGAACAGTACCACTTTTTCGTCAGTAATACCACGCTGAAATGTAAAATACTACTACTACTACTTAAAACTCACCGCACCAACAAGCCGCCTGAGGCCAACACCTTTCCGGGAAGTTCTCATTTCCCTTAAATTTTTCCTTACGACATCCTCCCACCCCAACCGAGGACGACCTGTATCTTTCATCCACAGAACGTGCCCTAGCCACCTTAACCATTCTCTCATTATAGCCCTAGACAGCGGGATTGAACCGCACTTTTCATGCAGCCTACTGTTTGAAATATACTTGACTACTATACTTAAATCATGGTCCTGCTTCAGGACCGTACTTAACCACTGTCATCACTGTAGCTTCCAATATCCTAATCTTGGTTCGCAGACTTACCTTCCTATTCTTCCAAACTTTTTTCAACTGTGAAAAAACATCTTGGGTCTTGGCTATTCTACTTTTAACTTCTTCATTGTACTCACCGTCTTTACTAGTAATACTACCTAGATAATTGAAGCTGTCCACTTGATCGATCTCTTCGTACCCAACATCACCTTTTCATCTTCACTTATTCTCTAGCCTTAGCGAATTAGTCTTTTTAGCATCAATCTTACAACCTATTCTTGTGCTCTGAAATCGCAAAACCTCTAAAAGTTCATTCATCTTGCTAACGCTTTCATCTAGGATGCTTAAATCATCAGCAAAATCCAAGTCCAGAAAAGTTATACTTCCCCGTTTGATTCCGCGTTCTCCATTGCCTTTGCTTTGCTCCTTAAGACAAAGTCCATTAAAATTATCCACAGAAACGGGATAGAACGCAATCCTGCTCATCCCGATTTAATACAAAACCACCTACTAACATCATTTCCTACCTTGACCGCAGCAGTGTTATTCTCATACATATCACCAATCACTTTAATGAATTTGTCTGGTATTCCAAATAAGGATAAAACCTTCACTAAAGCTCTTCTGTCAGCTGAATCAAACGCTTGCTCATAATCTATAAAACTGAGGACTTAGGGTGTTTGATGACTATGGTACTTCTCAATTATTAATCTAAGAGTGACAATTGGGTCGACACATCCTCCACCCTCCCCACAAACGCACTGTTCTTTTCTAAAACTTCGTCTACAGCATCTCTAAGAATAAAAAGCATTATCGTACGAAGTAATTTGCCTTCTACAATAACCAGGCTAATACCTCTATAATTACGACACTCAGTCGTATCACCTTTTTTTATGCCGGGGTTTAATTAGGGTTTTCCTAAAATCACTAGGTACTTCCCTTTTTCAAAAATCATATTCATAATCTTTACTAACTTATTTCCAACCTCATAAAATACAAAAAATAATTCATTTTTGACCTACTATACAGAAAATGAAGTGGAGTAACACAAGAAAAGAAAAAAAAAACACAAAAATACATTTAACAACAACACAATAAATAAATATTACAGTCTATGCGCTTTGGCTACCCGGATAAGTGGGTGGTTAACACCCAAAGTAGCATAAATGTTCTCTTGAAGACGGCTACTTTGTCGGACAAAACAATTTACAATATCCGGAGCGCCGAAAACCCGCATCATCTTTCTATTACTGTCTCTGCGAGGCAGATACAATAAAAACTTGCAATATCGGAAATACATAATTCTAATATCGCTAATATCCCCTGGTCGAAACAGGATGTGAAGGCCAGCTGGGAACAAAACCGCATGGACACAAAAGCTCGAGTACAATTTAGCCAATGCCTTTCTGTTATATCTTCCCCTGTTGGGGATAATTTTCGCGTACCCCAGTTTCAGCTTCTCTTTAATATCACTCAATGTCCGGAAACGAAATAACGTAAGCGATTTGCAAATATTGATCCCAAGCCATCGGAAAGATTCAACACTTTTTACAGAAAATAAGCCGCAATCAAGCGGCGTTGCTGAAGATTTTGAATTAAACACTAAATATTCGCATTTATCAGTGTTGAGGCTTAATCCGATTTCCCCATACAGCCGCGATACTAGTAGCACAGACTTCTTTAAAGTAAACTTTGACCTGCTAACAAGCAGAAGATCATCCGCATATGCAATATAGGAGACGTTTGACAACCCTGAAGAGTAACAAAGCGGTATCATATTAAGAACATTCAATAAACAAGCTTGAAAAATATGAGGTGAAAGCACACGACCCTGAGGGACCCCAGATCTAACTGGGATTTTACCAAAGGCCCGGGAACCCTGCCTCAACTGAATAAATGAATTCTGGTACCAAAACCGAAGTACACAAATAACTGAACTATTCAAACCCAAACTTGCCAGAGAAAACCATGCCTGAGAGTGACAAACAGTATCGAAAGCTTTAGATAGGTCTAACGCACAAAAGTGAACTTCCGTTTCTAAACGATGTGCTTCTTGTAACACAGTTGCAAGTATACGGCGGGCATGCTGGCATCCTATACGCGATTTAAAACCGAACTGACTTGCGTCATAATCCACCTTATCTTGAATAAATGGGAGCAATACATATTAAAAGAGTTTGCTTAAATTACACGCTACAGTGATAGGATCCACAATTAAGCGGATCTTTCCCTCGCTTCAGAACAGAGGTAACAGTACCACACAGGAAAGAATCAGGCACTAGTGAGCTACTAACACACATCTGAAAAAGTAGTTGCAGATGGCTAATCAACTCGGGAGAATCAACTCTTAAATGTTCAACACAAATTCCATCCAAATCAACCAACTTAGATTTTAGTCTTTTAATACTTTTCACAACAGACTCAGCACTAATAGGGATAGTATCTTTCTGGCGTAGCCTACGTGGAATAACTGAATCAAGCAGTCTACAAAACCCGGAATGGACTGCATAATTTACTGTACTGAAAATTGTCGAGTAATGAATAACATATAAATCACTAGGGATTAAACTGGACGAAACAGTCGGGTTTAGCTTACTAGAATTCACCACTTCACTCCATTGCCGAGGACTTTTCGGAAATTCCTTACCCTTATATCGGACGCTTCGCAAGTAAGATTTGAATTCAGACTTAGTTTTTTTTCTTTAATATTAAATACATGACCCGAAGAGGGGCGGCCACAGGCATTCCATATCCGAAGCCACATTTTGTCCGATTTTTAACAATTTTTAACTGAGGGCCCTCTTTCCATAAGGAACTTCTAGTTTCCGAACGAATACGCGAAACAGGGACAGCAATGGCCTCGGCTTGTTTGAGGCAGGCAACAATCTGAGAATAGTAAGAATTAAGTTGTTATCGAGCATTAGGCGAGAGGACACTGGTACAAAGTAAATGGTAAGGAACTGTCACAGATGAGAGCAGAGTTGCCAAAGTACAGATATATAATGTCCAGTTAGCTTTGTTCCATTCCCGCTTATTATACCATTTCGTGCCCCGTACAGAAGATTCACACTGATTCGGGCCAGAAGAATGCGAAACAGAGACGGTAAAAGATAGGGGGAGGTGATCATAATCTCTTTCTTCATCATGAACCTCGACACTCGAGCATATCACACCAGCCGAGCAAACACAGTGGTTTATATCAGACACACATCCACTATTATGAATATACGAAAAATCTGCACTCTTAGCTACTATCTGATATCCATCTGGCAAAGACTGAAGCACAAGATCAGACCGAGTTGACTCTCTATTTATGTTACAATTTAGGTATCCCACTATAATCCACTTATAGCTATGACTTTCAATGTTCCGAAGGAAATTCTTCAGAGAAGACACAATCTTTGTGAATTTATTAACTGACAAAACTATTTTTTTTATCATGAGGTAGGTAAGTATTGATAATCACTTGATCTGCAATTCGAAGGGCAATAAAATTATCGCAAGAGTGTATGCACTGGGGAGAAAAGCACGAAAGTCTATTGCTCACAAGACATGCAAGCCCTCCAGAAGGTCTGCCCCTCGTACGTCTGGCACTGGTTGTATAAACCACACGTTCGTCACTTCTGTTTAGTGAGCTGACACTTACAGCCGGCAAAAGATGTTCCTGAAGCAACACGATGTCAAAATCGTTCATTTTCTGATTTATTGAATAATCTTTGTCTTTGTTGCCATCTATGTTGAAAGAACACACAGAAAACGTTACTGTTCCAGTCATTTCTTGTTCGAGGCACGCTTAGCTATGGCATTGCAGATTACGCGGCACTTTAGACTGAATGCAACATGGCCTTCACCACATAGCGCACACTTCGGTTCAACCAAGCATGGTGCATCTTTTGTCGATAAATGCATACCGCTGCAGCGGGAACAGCGGGGAGGGCTGTTGCAATTGGCCTTCACATGATCCGGCGATTGACAATTACAACAGCAACGGGGAGGACGGAGGCAATCAAATACTCGGAAAATTTCATATTCTACCTTAATTCCGAGACGAAGTGCATTTGAAAGTCTAACAGCATCGTAGAAGAATACCTTAACAGTCAGATGCGCTTAGCGTCTACGACTCCTTCACACCCCAGGAACAAACTGACGTCATAATCTAGCGGTATGCCTTTAACTATTCCAACGAGTTTTCGCTCTTGAAGTTTTGCATCGCACTTCAAAACATTAGGTACCGCATCACAAAAGTCCTTTGCAGAAACTGGGTCAATCTGTACTAAAAGTTTATTGCCCGACGGCTTGATAGAATGAATGGCTTGGTGTCCCTTGATTTGGTCAATGGCATCGCGACGTTTCACAGGATTGTTAAGCTCGGGAGAAATTCCAGAGATCACTACAGTAGTAATGGATGTGTTTACATTTGGCTTAAACAAGGCACTGAGCAAGGAGGGAAAATTCAGATCATAAGATGTCACTTTTTCGTTGTATTTACAAAGTAAAATACAAAAGTGAAACTATTAGTTACATTTGACAACGTTTATTGTTCGTAAAATTCGAACAATAACAATCTTTATTTTTATTTTTTAATTTGGTGACCTTTAACAAAAACTGCGTATCTCGAAAAAAGTTGATTGCCAATTTTTCCCAAATTTTTAAGACATACATAAGCATATGGTTGTAAAATTGTCCACTTAACCAATTGAAATGATCCGATTTCATTTGCACAGTCCTCGGTATTTTAACAGTTAGTTCCTGATACAAAATACTACCAATTGGAAAAAAGATCAAAAAAGTTTTGTAAACAGCTTCGGACTTTACCCAGGCGGTAATGGAAAGGAGGGGGGCTGGGACAAAATAGTACTCTCAGTCCACCGTCCACATTCTGGAACTTTATTCACAATGAACGCTGAATCAGATCGTATACTTATCTTTTTGCTAGTGAACTAATCTATTCAAAAACCTCAGCGAAAAAAAATACCTTTTTCTATCTCTGTGATCAACAGCAAAAATTGAGGGCAAATGACTATGTCGTGTAACATGTGGCAACCATGTAAATATATCGATTAGAAAAAGTTAAAAACCCCTCGTTTCCTTAATTAATTCCAAAAATCAAAAAGTCATGGATAATTATCTTTAAATGAAACAACTATGAAGGAGAAAAGTAAAGGAGCTGCAGCGGAAAATCATATTACCTTAATTTTTATAGCTAATCCTAATGGAGCGAGCTATTCAAATTGCGGTTCACTAATGCCAAATTTGTCATTACGTAGTTAAGCGTTCCATAAAAGATCTATGTTAATTGTTTTTTTTTCGTGGGCAATTTTGGACTGATACGGCCTGGTGAGCAATGTTTGAAGTTGATTTTGGTGCTGACGACCTAAACTGTTATTATTTTAAACTATTAGAAGCTAAAACAAAGATTTTATACAATTAGAATATAAGTTTTCTTCATTAGATACATAGTGACATCTGTATGTGAATAATATAGATAGCGTCACTGCCTGAGACATTCATTGATATGCAAAATCCGGAGTGACAACTTTTCTCAATTTCTGATCTTGACTTATGCAGTAAAAATCATTAAACGACGGCCAGGGTTGCCACCGAGGTTACGTTCGTACCATTTTTGGTACATTTTAAATAAAACGGTACGTTTTACTTTACAGTCTTAAAAACGTTACATTTTGTTACGTTTTTGAATTTATGTTACAATTATGTCACGCTTTTGAATGATAAGTAAGTTTCACACTTTCTGAGTAATCTATTTTTTCCCCGTAAAAAAATCCGCTGTTTCCATTTTAATTACACTGACATGAGTATCGACATTCTTTCACATCGCGGTCATTTAATCTTATCACATAATTACTCAGTTATTAGGATGGGAAAATACCCACTTCGCTTACTCGCATTGTAAGTTGAGAAAACATCATAAGCATAAGATTATCATTTTCTTAGTGACAAGTGACAATAGTCAGTTAGTCACCTTACCAACTTTCAATTTCATCATATGAGTTTGAATCTTGTTCAGACAACAGTCATACTGAACTGATATGGGGAAGGGGCTAGCTGAAGGTTCAGGAAGGAAAATTTATATTAAAAACAGGTAAATAATAATAAAAGTTATTTTTATCATAATTTATTTTTAAATATGTGATTATAAGATGATATGTGTATTATTCTTTGGGTAACAGCCTCACCCCCCCCCCCCTTTCTGATTGGTTGGACAAAATATCAGGTTATATACAAAACTAGCTCTTTTTATATGGGATTATTAACACCTGATATTGACATGAAACTGTAAAAATGAGCCATTTTTGGTTATAACCAAGCTATATCTAACCACTGAGGAGGGTTAGTTGAGCCAGAATTTTCGATTTTAGGGTAGACTTTCCAAGTATTATGGTCACTTTTTTGATATTATACTCCCCCTCCCCATCTGTATTTTCAGAAAAGGGGCCATGATATTTGAAAATAGTATAAAATAAAGGATTTAATGGTACTGCTTGTGTGTTTAGCATGTTTTCTTCAGAAAAGGACAATCACTTAATATTTGGCTTTAGAAAAAGACAACTAGACTAGTGCCCATTTTTATGAAGAAGATAAACAGTCTTGTATCTGTATAGGGTAGGCTTTCAGTTTACTTAAACACTGATTCATAGTGACCACGCAGTTTGGGTTGGGGCCCCAACCCCCTGAGAGCTTAAGTTTCTTCCAATTTCTCGGAATTTCTTTATTAAATTATAGGTTTTTTACTATCCTCCCCTAGTTTTTTTTAATTAAACCATTTCCAATTCGTTTTTATTAACTCATTGATCTTTTTGTTACATCTTCCATTTATTTCTTTGTCGCACAATTTTTTTTTAATTTGTGAACTATTTTTCAACCACTTCCGAATGTTCAGTTACTTCCCATAAATACCAGTATAGCACAACTGTATGAGTACTTCCTGAGGCTGTGTTAACTTAGGTTGTGATCTTGGATGAGACATTATATTTTGTTTAATTGGAAAATTAAAAGTTGAAAATATTTTTTTTCCCGAATCTATGGAAAACTTTTCCAGAATGAAAACTTTTTTATTTTTTTTCCTCGAGTCATCGACTTATTTCGCTTATGCATTCAAAACCTAGATAAATTTGGTGTTTATGTTATGTAAAACCCAATGTTTTTTGTGCCCCTCTCGTTCACTTATATTAATATATTCTTGAAAAAAAATCTCTGCTTTTTAGTTCAATTTGAATTTTTTTTTTTTTTTATTGTCTGACCCCCTCCCCTAAAATTTCTTTGTACGTGCCTGGACTTGTGAGACCCATCAAAACAACTTTAGACTAACATTCTTGTGGTTGAATTATATGAACTCTTCTTTTATTTCTTGATTTCTTTTGGTTTGGAGTTACAATTCAAATTACAAACGGAAAAAGGCATTTTATGTAAATGACTGCCGTTTCGTAGAGGAACTGAAGACAACGATTGAAATATTTTTTGTTCGATAAAATAAAAACAAAACAAAAACTCTGTCACTTGAAATTGCTCAAATCTTCATGTAGAAGTGATGCAGATTTGAACCTGGAGGAGGCGAGACTGAGACCGAGCCAATCAAAACATTAGACGGGAAGGGAGCGATTAAAATGATTTGTTGGGTCTCTTTTAAGAAGCTGGATTTATTAAGATTATTTAAGTTGAAATTTAACAATTAAAAAAAATCTAGTTGGTTATCTTCTTTGTCTGAAAACTCTGAATTGTCCTGTGTTTATTGATTTGCCTTTTATCTTGTACGTATTACTCATCAACTTTTGGTTTAAATAAATAGATTCAAACACTTTTAGTTTAAAACACCAATAATGTCACTTTAAAAAAGAACAACAACAAAATAAGCAAAACAGTAGCCTGGGGTTATATACACGCATCAAGAGGGGGGGAGGGTGTCTTTCCGTTGTGCAGGTAAACTGGAAGCAGCACTTACAGTTGAATAAATAGGAAATTCCTAAAGGTAAAGAAGCATAAATTGTTGTTATTGTATACTTTTTAGGCATCTTTTAAAAGTTTGAGGAAAGATTTTAATGAGATAATGTAAAATATATTTTCCAAATTATATAGATAGATAGATAGATAGATAGATAGATAGATTTATTTTCCATATACCAGTAAAATAATTACATAACAATCTACAAATCCCCACAAAGGCTCCATGGCCTGTAGGAGGGGGATTATGAAAAGATCAAATAAACATTAAACATTTAAACGCTTAAGATTTAAACAATATAAACATAACATTAATATTTAAACATATAAACATAAGCATTTTAACTTTTAACATGTAAAGCATTTGCTTAATAAAAAAAAAAAAAAAAAAAAAAAAGAAAAAAAAAAAAAAAAAAAAAAAAAAAAAAAAAAGGAGAGTTCACTAAATAAGCTTTATCAAACTACAGTGAATCACAACATCTATAAAAAAAAAAAAAAGGAGAGTTCACTAAATAAGCTTTATCAAACTACAGTGAATCACAACATCTACATATATATATAAAAAAAAAAAAAAAATTAAATGAAAAAAAAACTATTGGCAGCAGGCAAAAGTAAAGAAAATTAATCACATGAAAACAAATATTTTTTTACTAGTCTTTTGAAGGTGCCAAACGAGTGGCATTCTCGAGCCGAATCGGGAAGGGTGTTCCATGTCAAATGACACGCAACAAGAGGATTAAAATCGGATCTTATTGTTGGTGTATGGGGAATTTGGATATTTAGAGAACTACGGAGTTGATAATTTGACCGATCAGATACAAAAGAAGACGTAAATCTAAGGGACCTAGGAATATCACCATGGAGCTGAAGAAAAGCGAAAGACGCACAGGAAAGAATATAAAGTTTTTTAATATCAAGTAACGGTTTAGTTGCCGAACGATTTACATCCTGGATAAGATTTATAGCTTTATCATAAGTATTCGAAAGCGGTTTGAGAAAAGAAGGGAAAGTAGACATCCATATGACTGAACAATAGGAAACATAAGAATGAATTAAGCTATGAAATAGGATTCTTAGAATTGGCCCTGGAAAGATATGTTTTAGTTTTCTTAGAATACCGAGGTTTCTGCATACCTTCATTTTAATCAAATCAATATGGTGTTTAAAAGATAAATTTTCATCTAGGAGGATACCTAGGAAACGGACATGGCCATCCTTTGGTCTACTAATAAAGCCTTTGGATATATGAATTTCAGATAATTGAGGACAAGCCTGGGATATACGAGAAAAAACTAAAAAACTAGTTTTAGAAACATTTAAGGCAAGAGAGTTAGCATCAAACCAAATTGAAACTCTCTCAAAGAGGTCCACTAACTTTGTACGAACCTCATCCTCTGTTCTCCCAGAAGTAATAAGGGTGGTATCATCGGCAAAAGTAACAAGAGAATCCGAGGTATGCAAACTATAGTTGTGGGTAAGGGAGACTGTTGGATGACATAGACGACAGCAATAAAGAGGATTTTTATTTCTAACTGCAAAAATTAGGTCATTTATATAAATTAAAAACAGTGCCGGCCCTAAAACTGACCCTTGAGGGACCCCCTGGTCAACACTTGATGGTGAGCGAAAAAGTGGATCAACAGAAATTATTCTACCAGACAAGAAAGACTTGAACCAATCAAACGCACTACCTCTTACGCCAAAATGAGAAAGTTTAAATAGAAGAACACTGTGGGTTAAAGAATCAAAGGCTTTACGAACATCCAGAAACAAAGCAGCAGGAATCAAATGGGAATCTATGGCAGAGTGAAGATAATTCAGTAAAACTGCACAAGCATGCTCAGTCGAATGATTTGCTCGAAAACCAAATTGAAAATTGTGAAAAAAATCTTTAGAAGTAAGAAAATTATTAAGACGAGAAAGCATCGCCTTCTCAAATATTTTGCTAAACACAGACAACAAAGAAATTGGCCGATAGTTGGCTGGATCATTTCGTGTCCCCCCTTATATAATATGATGACTCGAGCACGCTTGAGACTACTCGGGAAAATACCATGCTGAAAGGAGAGGTTAATAAGTTTTGTTAAGGGATAAATAATGGAAGGAAGTATGAACTTAATTACTTTAGTAGGAATATTATCAGGGCCAGACGACGAACAATTTTTCAATCCCATAACAATTTTAGCTATTTCTTTCTCCGTCGCTGGTTCCAAAAACATTGACTTCATACAAGGTGGCCCAAGATAAGACCTGAAGTTGGATCCTGAAGGAGAAGAACCAACAGCCGAAGCGGTCCTTTTACCAATATTCGCAAAATATGAAGTAAATGCATCTTGAACATTCAGTTCACCTTCGATGATTTTGCCATCGAGATCCAAAAAAGAAGGGGTTGATGGAGACTGAAAAGAGGGCCTAAGCACAGAATTTATAACCTGCCAAGTTTTTCGTATATCTTTACCACAATCTGAAAAACAATTAAAATAATACTGGGACTTGGCCTTTCGACACACAGAATTATAAATATTCCTATAAATTTTAAATCGCTGAAAGCAAATAGCTTTCATTGAGGGGCTAGCAGACTTAAAGGCCCTCCAGAGATTATTTTTTCTCCTACAACTCCTAAGGAGACCAGGGGTCATCCAAGGATTTAGAGGAAAAGCATTCTTAGACTTACGATTAGAAGGTGAAACAGAACAAATATCAAGAACAGCGTCTTTAATAGACTCATAAAAAGTATCAAATAAATTACAAAAATCAGAATCATTCTCAAAACCACCCCAAGAAATTTCTGCCAATCTTGACCTAAGAAGCATCAATTCCGCTTCACCAAACCTAAAAGGCCTCTTACCAGACTCACAAGTCCTCTCAATAGTCAGTTTATCAAAACAGTATCTAGAGTAAACAGGGAAATGATCGGAAATGTCGCTCACTAAAACATAATTTTGGATCAAGGTGGCCGTACAGAAAATATTGTCAATCAGAGATGAGGTACTCTCTGTTATGCGAGATGGGATGCATACAGAAGGTAAAGTACCTGCGGCAAGCATGGACGACAGAAAATCCAAAGATGCAGAAGACTTTATATCCATCAAGTTTATATTAAAATCTCCCATAATAATTAATTCAGTCGACTGTTTTAGGATGGTATCCAGTAGATCATTAAGGGTGTGTAGAAACAGTGGAATAGAGCCACTAGGAGATCGATAAATAATACCAACAATTAAATCCTTACCTCCACATTTAATATCTACGAAAAGTGACTCAAAGACACCTTCGATATTTCTGGATAAATCCATTCTAAGAGAATATGGGAGATTATTAGAAATATACAAAGCAAGACCACCCTTCGCCATCTTTTGTCGATTCAGTCGTTCCATTTTATAACCTTGCAAATCCAAAAGCATATCATTTTTAGAATCTAAAAAAGTCTCGCATAAACCAACAACGTCAGGTAGCCCATCAGAAACAATATGTTTTTAGATGGTCAATTGAAGAACAAAGACCCTGGATATTCAACTGGAGCACTGAAAAATATCCATCCCGCTTGACAGCCTCCCTCAGACTAGAAACATATTTACTTATTACTGTGTGGTTCACTGTGATCAAATCACTGTTGACATGTCCGATAGAATTATTGATAATGCTTAAAACATCTAACGGGTTATTTTCAAGCTCAAAAAGTCGTCCCACAACTGGGGGCGTTTCTAATTTGCCAGTAAAAAAAAGACAATCGATTTTAGATATGGCATTAAATCATAAAATATACATGCAAAAAAAAAAAAAAAAAAAAAAAAAAAAAAAAAATCTAAGCACAATCCGCGAATGATCGAATTTTTCGTATCATTGATTGACCAGGTGGTTTGGCCAAAATTTGCCCGCGGTCAGTCCATACATTAAATTTACCGAAGCAATCTCTTGCCGCATTTAAAATTTCACGACGCTTTTTTGTTAGCGATTCTGATAAAAATATTCCACTCTTTGCTAGTTTAGTCTTTTCTTTGAAAACAACTCGAGCTAATTCCACATTTTTGAAGCGTATTAGCACTGGAGACACTTTAGATTGATCGTTAGAGTCATTCAAACTAAATCGATAAACATTTACAATATTATTAACTTCAAAACCAGGGACCAGCATCTTGTCTTTAATGATAACCGATACTTCTTTCTTTAGGTCATTTCCAGGCCTCTGCCTTACTCCATTCATCACTAAGCAATCCAACATCTTTTCTTGTTCAAAATCATCCACTTTCGATTCCAATGACAAAATCATACTTTCCAAGCTTTTAACCATTGCAAATAGTCCTTTGAGTGATTTTTCTATTTCTTGGAATTTTGGGTTGTAATCAATGGAAATAGCATCATGAATTTTTTTTACTATAATATCAATTGCTTGATTCGCTGTATCAGGGTCTGATAGTTTAGCCTTAACTTGACGGGAAATCTCAGCTGTAAGATTCACTTGTGTCCGATTTAATTCATCCTGGGTAAAAGCTATTTTTTGCAGGATTAGGCTAGGTGCCAGTGAGTCTTCTGCAATAACGCTCGCTGGGTTTAATGCTAGATAAGTAGGTGATGACGATTTATAAATGTCTGGAAACGAATCTAATTCGGTAAATGCTTTACCAACATCTTTTTCCGTTCTTTTGCGAGCACTAGGGTTATCCGAAAGTAATTTCAAATTAGACTCTGAAACTTGGTGCTCAGAATGATCGCCGTAGCAAAAAACTGTATATCTCCATAATCCTTTAGCACCACTTTTTGACTGCAAAACAATTGCTGGCCAAGGGGGGTAACTTTTGAAACTAGCGAGAACAATGTCAAAGGCTTGAATTTCGACATGAGCGTAGCACTGAAAATAAATAATTACTTATCTTTGAGTGGGCCAATTAATCCAATAATTTGCAAATAATTTCAAGTAATTGCAAGTAGTCCAAGTATTTCAATGCACGATTCAGATGATAATAGTGCTGAATACTAATCCAAAGCCACAATCCATAAATAATCCTTAAGCCGTAATCACATGCAAGTCACTTGTGTAATCAGATTTTAGCTTAATAATTTCTTACGCAAAATCAATTGGCTCCGTGCCTAGGTTTATCCACAAGTAAAAAATTAATCCATGAAATGTACTTTTTATTTTAAGATGTGAACTGGTCAGAGACTGAATGAGTATAGGCAACAAAATTCCCCTACCCTCCTTTAAGTACCGCTCTTGATACCGAAATTAAGGCACCCTGCCTTGAAAAGAGACTTTCCTGACAAAAGTTACGTTTTAAGAGTTTGGACGTTACGAAATTTTTTGGTCTGGTGGCAACCCTGACGAAGGCGCAATCACTTTGCAAGTACATAAAGTTGGATTTACTTTTTCTTGGGTGAATCAAATATAAATTAAATTTTAATTACACGTTAGTTTTATTTACAGTAAAAGAAAAGCCAATTATGCACGATATTTCTATGCGCTTTGCTGCTTTAGAAAACATTTTCCTAAGCATATTCCGCGTAGGAGAAGAAGTGTAGCAACCCCTAGGTCTTCTTGGATAAAAGAATCTAAAGTTCGTTGACATTTAGAGGTTTTGCGAGTTCAGGGTGCTAGAATACGTTTGAAATTTAATGTTAAGAAGACTAAGTCACTAAGGCTAGGAATAAGTGAAGATGAAAAGGTAACGTTGGGTAACGAAAAGATTGATCAGGTGGGCAGATTCACTTACCTTGGTAGTATTATTAGTAAAGACAGTGGGAGCAGTGAAGATGTTAAAAGTAGAATAGCCAAGACTGAGGGTGTTTATTCACAGTTAAAAAAAAGTTTGGAAGAATAGGAAGATAAGTCTGTAAACCAAGATTAGAATACTGGAAGGTACAGTGATGACAGTGGTCAAATATATCTGAAGCATGGGCGCTCCGAAAAGCGGATGAAGATTTACTAGGTGTTTTCCAGAGAAATTGCCTACGGATTGTTCTGGGTGTTTATTTCAATCCCGCTTTCCAGGGCTATAATGAAAGAAAGGAAATTGGAACTTCCTGGGAGGGTGTAAAGAGTGAGGCTTTGAATAGATTGGGATGGAGGAGGAGCGCGCGTAGCTATGCTGGCCTCAGGCGGCTTGGTGCTGTGGTTAGTTGTTATTAGTGGTAGGAGTAGTGTTCGAGAGAATACCTGTTTACTTTAGTGCTAATTATCTTACCGTACACTCGTATATGTTTCTTAGTCGATTCAGTGTCAATCACACGTTTCCTAATATTTCCTGAGTCACGAACTCATGAGTCGGTCTCGTGCATGTCATGTTTGCCTCAAATATCTGAAGTCTGTTTTGCAGATGGTTTTATTAGCAGACTAAAGTATTATTCCACCCGATTATTGGGCATTATTTTTGATGATTACACTGCTTTTAAAAACCGTATTGATTTGATTAAAAAAAAATTATGCGGTTTTTTTTAGAAAGCGTCAGCTTGTTTTCTGAGTGGATTTTGAAAGTACTCTTTCATTGCTTTATTGAGTCTTATGGTTCTTATTTTCAATTATGTAAACGGCAACTTTTCCTTCTCGCCAAGAAATCTTATTTAGGAAGCTAATCGTTCGACAATTGCTCTAGAACCATTATATTCTTTCAACTACATTTTTTACTTTTTCCCAGCACCACAGCGACCTCCCCGCGTCTTTTAATACTACTCTGTCTTACATCTTCAATTAGTATAATTTTTATCTTCGTAACAAAATGCCATTCAAACTCCTTCTTACTCCGTCCCTAATGTCAAGTTTCAATCCTCTAACATACGTATCATATCTTTTAAAATGTGTTAGCTAAATCAGCTCGAAGTTGTCACTCATTTTGCGCGTTTAAGGTATTCGTAAGTTTTTCTTGGGCTGGAGCTTGTTTAATTTTTGTTGTTTACTTTTTTTAACCTAGTTCATTTGTCACTTGTATTTTTGTTTCTTTCAGCTTTCTTAGTTTTCTTTGTACAGTTTCGCCTTCCTTTTTTCATTCTTAAATTAGAGTAAAAATTATATCTTCCTCTCCCCTGTCTCGTGCCAGCCAGGTGCCTTTGTAGCAAATAGTGTCTGTTTTTATTTTTATGGATTCATGAAAAAAAACCTACATATTTTTTATAAGTCGAAAATTTCTCGAAACTATGCAGTGGTGACCGCACTGACGGTCCAACAATCATGCCAAATATCAGTGTCAAACACGACAGAGATCCCAAAAATTAGTTGATCTGACAGACGAATCTTGTGTTCACGTTTTCTCTCCGATTTGAACCCTTAAAATATTTTTATGAAACAGATATATTAAGGAAGCTACGTCTTTCTTAGATTAATCTGATTCTAGTTTTAGGAGTTATGGGCTATTTCATTTTTTAGTATGGGGCGTGATCGTCTCTTATTGGGTTGCTAGCTACCGCTGCAACCCGGAAAGCACATGCCGTATTATTGGCCAGGTCTGACGAGAGCAAATCAATCCAGCCACCCGCTTTACTCAGTATTATCCGATCGACCAAAAAAAAGCCTTTCTTCTGTTTGATCCTCTTTTTGCAAGTCAATTTTTCGTAATACCAAACTTACGGAACATTTTAAACCCAGAGCATTCTGAAGCCCAATCCATTTCCAAAAAAATTATTTCATTTTTTTCACATGTCAATGATATAGAATCTGGACGATACATATTATTTTAAAATATGAGATGTATTTTGATACGTGGCTTAATGCCATCCAAACTTTATGTTTGATATTTGCAGACTTGCTAATGTTTGAAAGTATGGGAACAAAGGAAGGGCTGGGAGAGAACTTAAACATTTGATATTAAAGCTTGATCAAGATTTAAGCAAAATTTAAAATCCATTTGCAAACCATTTTTATTGACTTCAGAAATTGAGATTTAGGGTCTTTTAGTTCGTTTTATCTGCTTTTCACGTAAAGCTGTACAGTTTTTAAGATTTAAAGAAAGAATAGATCTTTTTTGTTTTTCCTGCAATAAGTTTCCTGTGCTGTATGTGTTGAAGTATTCCATTTGTTGATTTAGTTGCGTATGTAGAGTTTTATTCTTGTTGAATTGCTGTTTGTTGAGCTGTATGATTGGATTATAAATATGATGAGTTGAATGACGTTTGAACTGGACTTTTTAAGAGTTTCAGAAACTGATGTTAAATTTTTTTCACTGAATAAACTGTTTTAACTGATGTTAAAACAAAAGATTATCATCTAGTAGTATTCAGGGTTAATCTTAGAGCGGAAATTTAGGAAGAGTAACTACCTTTCGGGAAGTTATGACGTTGCTAGACTCCAGGATGAGAATTTGAGGGAAACTTTCCAGGAACTATTAAACTAAAAAATCAAAAAATTTGACAATTTAGAAGATAGATGGAATAATTGTAGTGAAATAGTTTGTGAAGTAGCACATGATACCTTTGGGAGAAAAGCTAGAAACGTAGCTAGGAATATTAGTGAAAATGCTTTAAGTTTAGCAGAGAAGAGGAAGGGCTTGTACAAAAATTATCTGAGTGATAGATCGTATGAAAATAAGAGTAATATAAGGAATGCAGAAAAAGCATTAGAATATGAATTAAGGAGCTGTGAAGTGAAGGCTATGGATAAAATCGCTGAAGATCTGGATCCTGTCAGATGACATAATAGTAAAATATAGCATTGAAATGTTAAAAAATTGAGACAGAATAGGCAGTTTGAACTAGTCTCTGTTCAAGATAGGAACGGGGCCACCATTACTGATAAGGAACGAGTTAATGAGAAGTAGGTAAAACATTTTGAGAATATATTCTAAACCACGATAAAGCTACAGGAAATGATACAGGAAAGATTTAAAAAGATTGTGGCACTTTAGAAGTAAAGGAAGATTTATTTTGCGAGGGAAAATTAGAGACAGTAATAATTGGATTAAAAAATAGTATGGCACCATGTACTCATATTGTGGTAAATATTTTTTTAAATATGGTGTTTGTAATGTTAAATAAATTGCAAATAAATTACATGTTAAATAAAGAGATAAATTACTGAATATTATGAATATGACATTTGAAAAGGGAAAGAACTATTGATTTTAGGAAAATTGAGGTTAACCGCTTCATTAGAAAGTTGACAGGATGCACCAAATGTGGTAATTATAGATGCATTAGCTTAGTTGCTGTAGGAAGCAAATTACTTAGTATGATGATACTTTTTAGACTTAGAGATGTTGTAGATAGAGTTTTACTGTAGATAAAGTGTTAAGAGAAAAACAGTGCGGTTTGAGGAAGGAGAAAGGGTGCGTCGACCAATTCGTACTCTTGGATTAGTAATTGAGAAGTGCCTGAGTCATCAGAGTCCTTTAGCACTTAGTTTTAGAGATTATGAGCAAGCGTTTGATTCAGTCAGTAGAAGCATTGGAAGCTATAGATATCACAGTGGTCAAGACTGAACCCTGAATCCAAACGACGGAGGAAGATTTGTAAGATATTTTTTAGAGAAATTGTCAACAGATTCTTTTTGGTACCCATGTGACTGACCGTATTTGAACCAGTAATCTGTGCGAAAAATGTAGTTTTATCCCGCTTTCTAAGGCTATAACGAGAGAAAGGATGAGAGGGCTAAGACACGTTCTGTGGATGAGGGGTTACAGATTGCCAAAGATCTTCCGTTTTGGCCAACAATTTAGGGCCAAACGAAAAACAGGTCGCCCCTATAGAGGAGGAAGAGGTTTAAAGAAGGATTTAAGGAAAATCGGATGGGAGTGTGAAAATAGGGAGGGTTTGAATACAATGGGATAGAGGAGGAGCGTGAATATATGTGATGTCCTCAGGTGGCTGGGTGCTGAAGTGAGTTTTTAGCCGTAGTATTAGTAGCAGTAGGTTGGAAATAAATGGTCCAAGAACGCCTATAATCATGTGTTTTATTAAATGGAATGGAATTTGTCTATATGAATATGTATTTGAAGGTTCTGCTAATTTTTGTACTTTTTTGCAGTTACATGAATATCAGTAAGCTGCGACTCTTGGTCTTGTCTGTATCATTCGTGAAGAAATGGCTGGGGAAGGCGGTAAATAAAGTTTAGCCGCTTGTCTCATGCTCAGCGGTTAAAAAACAGGTGCTCGGGATTCGTCCGGATTTTCCTATTATCCTCCATAACTTAGTAGGGGATATTGCAGAGCCTAAAAGTATGAAAAAAAAATTAAGGGCTGAAGAATAAAAATGTCTCCGGTCATAACAGCCCTAGGATCGAAACGAAAACTGTGTCAACTTTGACAAAAAATTGTCGACGAAATCCCGCTTTTCTTTCTGGAATCGCATCTGAATCCTGCAACGTAGATCTGCTCTCGGATTTTTAAGAACGTAGTACTTTCGCAAATCACTCGAGCATCCCCAAAAACCCAACACAAAACGCAAAAAAGTCCTATTTAAAATTCTGCCGAACCCACTGAGCCATTTACCGATTTTCAACCGAAAGCGCCTAGGTTTTACAGATTGTTTGAAAAGCAAAGCGAAGAAACAGTAGTGAAAGTCCTGAATAATTCAGGTTTCTTGTAATTCAGAAAATTGTTGTCAGGTTAGGTGCATTAAACTTTTGAGAATTGATATGTGGCTCAAATAAAATATCGAAAGGTGTTTTACGCTACTAACTCCATTCCTTCCCACCTTGTGAGGCATGATAACAGTTGTTCCTTATAAAAACAAAAATCCAATTTAGTATTTAGCATTTTTTTTATTTTAATTTATTGGATCTATCTAGTCAAAAGGTGATTTCTTAAATTTTATGATAGCAAATGATTTATTTTCACTTGTGAATATTCCAACGAGAATCACGGGTCAATCTGCAACGATTATTGCCAATGTATTTGTTCGTTCAATTGATTTGAATCGAATTTTTCCGATATGATTATGTTTCCTTGGTCTGATCATCTTCCACAGTCAGCTGCTATTTGTTGTAGTGTTAAATGAGTCCAGAAAAAAAAAACTAAAATTTTGGCTGACGAAAAAAGAAAATCCCCTAAAGTTTTCAGAGGAAGTGAATGTAATAGACTGAAGTCAATTGTTTGAAGAGAAAGAATGCCCTACTAAAGCCTTGGATTTCCTAGTGGAAGTCATTGACTCTATCAAACAGTTCGTGGTAACGAACTGTAAGTAAGGAGCGACCCGGCTCAATGGTAACCGAAACTCTAGAAAACGGGTTTTTGATACCAATAGATACATCAAAAGAATCAGATTTCAATGCTGATTTAAAATATATAACTTTCATCAAGTTTAGCGCTACCTATCAAAAGTTACGAACCTGAGAAAATTTGGCTGATTTTCAAAAAAAGGGGGAAAGACCCCCTAAAAGTTATAGAACCTTAATGAAAATCACACCATCATATTCAGCGTATCAGAGAACCCTACTGTAGAGGTTTCAAGCTCCTATCTACAAAAATGTGGAATTTTGCATTTTTTGCCAGAAGAAAGATCACGGATGCGTGTTTATTTGTTTTTTTTGTTTTTTTGTTTTTTTTTTCCCAGGGGTGACCGTATCGACCCAGTGGTCCTAGAATATCGTGGGAGGGCTCATTGGAACTGAAATTAAAAGTTCTAGTGTCCTTTTTAAGTGACCAAAAAAATGGAGGGCAACTAGGCCCCCTCCCACGCTTATTTTTTTCCCAAAGTCACCCGATCAAAATTTTGAGATAGCCATTTTGTTCAGCATGGTCGAAAATATGATAAATATGTCTTTTAGGATGACTTAATCCCCCGAAGTCCCCAGGGAGAGGGCTAAAAGTTATGAACTTTACCCAATGTTAACATATAGTATTGGTTATTGGGAAGTATACAGAAGTTTTCAGGAGGGTTTTTTCTGGTAGTGGGAGGGAAGGGTGGGTTGGGGGTTATGTTGGAGGATCTGTCCATGAAGGAATTTTTCATGGGGGAAGGGAAATTGCCATGAAGGGGGCGCCGGACTTGCCAGCATTATTTATTGGTTATTGGGAAGTATACAGACATTTTCAGGAAGGATTTTTTTCTGGAGGGGGGGGGCTAGAGGAGGGGGTTACTCTGGAGAATATTTCCGTGGAGGATGTTTCTTTGGGGTAAGGGACATTTCTATGAAGGGGGCGCCGGATTTCCAAGCATTATTTAAAAAACGATCAGAAATTAAATAAAAAAAAACAAGTTTTTTCAACTGAAAGTAAGGAGCAACATTAGAACTTAAAACGAACAGAAATTATAACGTATGTGAGGGGGTTCTCCCCCAAGTCAATACTTCGCTCTTTACGCTACAGTTTTTTTTAGTGCTTTCAAAAGAGCTATCTATTCTAATTAAACGGCCTTTGTGATTCAGGGGATTGTGAATCAAATTTTTTTTTAAATTTTAACGTAAAGAGCGTGGTATTGACTGAGAGGAGAACACCCTCATATACGTAATAACATATACGTAATAAAAAAAAAAAACAATAAAAAAACAAGCGATACGGCTCAATAGTAATCGAAACTTTTAAAAACGGAATTTTGATGTCAATAAATGTATCAAAAGAATGTGTTTATAATGCTGATTCTAAATATATAAATTTTATTAAATTTAGTATTAATCATCAAAGGCTACGAGCCTGAGAAAATTTACCCGATTTTTTAAAGAGGGGGGAAACATCCCCTGCAAGTGAAAGAATTTTAATGAAAATCACACCGTCAGATTCAGCGTATCAGAAAACCCTATTACATAGGTTTCAAGCTCATATCTGCAAAAATCTGCAACTTTGTATTTTTTGCCAGAAGAAAAATATACGAATATAGAAGTTAGTTACGTAAGTTAATTTGTAAAGACATCCATTTAGCAAAAGAAAAGTAAAATTTTTATGCAAATTTTGTTTACTTATTCAATGACGGTTAGCCAAAATAAAAGCTGCATTAACTAAAAAACGATCAGAAATTAAATATAAAAAAAACAAGTTTTTTAAACTGAAAGTAAGGAGCGACATTAAAACTTAAAACGAACAGAAATTATTCCGTATATGAAAGGGGCTGTCCCCTCCTTAACGCATCGCTCTTTACGCTAAAGTTTGACTCTGTCTCACAACTTTATTTTTTAAAACAATAAGAAACTTTAGCGTAAAGAGCGAGGCGTTGAGGAGGGGACAGCCCCTTTCATATACGGAATAATTTCTGTTCGTTTTAAGTTTTAATGTCGCTCCTTACTTTCAGTTTAAAAAACTTGTTTTTTTTATTTAATTTATGAAAGAACGTGTCCAGTAAAAGTTTTTAAGTCAAAGAAGCTGGTTACCCGTAAATCATGATAATTGATCAAATAGAATTAAGAAATTGGCTTTATGAAACATATTTGGATTCCAAAAGTGATGAGTCTTTTATTTTATTTACAAAGCAACGAATCTGGAGACTAAACTGACGAGAAAAGCAATGTCTGATTATTATGGAAACAAGCTGGAGGAAAGTAAAGGTAATATGGAAGAAACATGAAATATTTTAAATGAGATAATGGGTGGTAAGGGAAAAGAGACCACGGCAGACATTAATTTGGAAGGATGTACCTGTAATCGTGGTGATTCAACTGAAATTGTAAATAGTTTGCTATTTTATCTCGAATAATGGCCCGAGGTGTAATCTAGTATTAGCAGTAAATATTATGAAATGAACTGCAATACTATTAATGAAGTCCGTGGTGAAACATTAAATATGGAATTTCAGCCGCGCACGAGTGAAGAAGTGCGTCAAATTGTGAAGTCACTTGAGTCTAATTCTGCCGGTGTTAATGGTTTTGTCCCTTCCAGCTCTTAAAGTAATTTTAGGATATATTCTTCCCTGTCTAGTTTTTATCATTAATCTTTCCCTAGAAAAAGGAACTTTTCCGGGGCAATTTAAGGTGGCAAAGGTCATTCCCCTTCAGAAATGTGGTTGCAATCCTACCTATCTTTTCAAAAATACTGAAGAAGGTGGTACATAAACGGCTCTATAATTTCCTTCAGATGAATAGGCTTTTGAATCAGACACAGTTTGGGTTTCGTAAGGATCATTCCACGACGCACGCCTTACATCACCTGGTTCAAAGTGTTAACTGTGCATTAAACTCAGGTAACGTACCTATGTCTGTTTTCATTGACATTAGAAAAGCGTTTGACACGGTTGACAACCAATTGTTGCTTCATCGAATGAGAAGTCTTGGAATAAATGGAGCTTGTCTAAAATGGTTTGTGAGCTATCTTTACGGTAGGTCCCTTAAATTATTTTTAAATGATGTAGTCTTATCGTCTTTTCCTGTAAAGTGTGGTGTACCTTGTGATGTAGCTCTGTACTGGGCCCTTTACTTTATCTAGTATACGTGGACATGATGCGCTTTTATATGCAGGATGTATGTATTACTTATTTTCCGGATGACACTGCGCTAACAGCATTTGCAAAATCAGTCGATGATTTAATAACAAAAGCTAATAATGCTTTCAAAAGACTAGAAGTGTTTACGAGTTTAAGTTTCCTGTGCGTGAATTTGAAAAAGACGTTTTTAACGACATTCTGTAGAGTGGGTGACTCTATCTATGTAAGTGTTAAAGTCCTATTGTGTGAAAAGCCTGTTGTACAGGCTCTACGGTGTCTTAGCTTCCATATTGATTCTAATCTTTCGTGGAAGCATCGTAGCGATATTATTTCCGCCAAAATTGCACTTGGAGTTGGCATTCTCAGGAGATTGGATCATATTCTACCGGAACGTACTCTCCGCACGATATACTTTGCAATAATCAACCCGTATGGACGTGTAGTTTGGAGCAGCAATTTTTATACTAATTGCATGCGTGTGGAAATTCTACAAAATAAAGCAGCAAGAATAATTGAAAAGTACGTAAGAAATGTGAAAGACATCAGTGCATGCTTTAAGTCTCTAAGGCTACTCAATGTTGGACAGATAAGGGCCTATCTAGCGGCGATGTTTGTGTTTAATTGTGTACATAATCTAGTCCCGAAAATCTTTAATGAGTTTTACCGTTTCAGAAGTTCTGTTCATGAGGTTGATACAAGAAGATGTGATAACTTAGTTGTGAAGGTTGAAAACAGTGTCAGATCGGGTTTTACTTTGAAGTATCTTGGCCCTTCTTTATGGAATTCACTTCCTGTGAGCGTTGGGGCGATTGAGCACCTCCCACAGTTTAAAAATAGATTAAAAGACTATTTCTTGGGGAATTAGTGTTTTTTTATGTCAGTGGGCTATAGGGCTGGAGGAGGAACGGGTTGAAGGGGGGGGGGTGGATGGAGTTGTATTTGGATGGTGGTTGTTACCCTGGGGGTGTTTGGGAGAAGCTGATTGTCTTTTTTGTCATTATTATTATTATTTTAATTAGTCTAGGAACCTTCTAGGAATATTTATGAAGGTTTTTTTCTATTAATTAATTTAGGATGTCTTTAGGAATGTTTATGTTGTTAATTGCTACGCGTTAGCAAAATTTAAATTTTTCCGTAGCGTAGTGCTTTATATCTGTAATAATTTATATTTTTGTTTATTATAAAAATTCAAAAAAGTCATAGAATCAATAGAAAAAGAATCTTGTCGTAAATTTTACTATTACTAATAACTTAATGCAGCACCAAGCCGCCTGAGGCCAACACAGATACGCGCGCTCCTCACCCATCCCAATCTATTCAAACTCTCCCAAGACTATTTACTATTTGAAAGATAAAGATGGCTTTAAATGATTGATTGTTTGCCTGTTATTTCAAGCAAATTTATGGTCCTATGTCAATTCTAAATTCTTGGTCAACCTTCTTAAGACCATAGGCGGGCGTGACGTGTTTGCCTCTCATTACAGGCAATCTAACGGTCTTATGTCAATTTTAAATTCTTGGTCAGCATGCCTGAGACTCTAGGCAGGCATGCCTTTCCAAAAACTAACAAACAAGTACGTGTCCAATAAGAGAGTCATGCACACTCCTGCCATTTACTCGTGCCCCAGCCATTTAAACAATTGCCTCTCAGTTGCTTGGACTATCTGTCTTGGCTTTTCTCTGTCTACAATTAGCCATGTCTTGATGCAACCTGTGCAACCTACTGCAAAATACTTGATAACTTCAATTCAAAATCAACGGAATTCCCAAGAAGTTCCCATTTTACTTAGATCGTTCCTTACGACATCCTCCAATCCCATTCTGTGTCGACCTGCTTTTCATTTGGTCCTAGACGGTTGGCCGACTAGAACAGTCTTTTGCAATCTGTCATCTTTCATCCGCAGAAAGTGTCCTAGCCGTCACATTCTTTCTCACATTATAGCCTTAGAAAGCGAGATTGAACCATATTTTTGGTACAGCTTACTGTTTGAGATATGGTCAGTCATTAGGGTATCACCTTTCTCGTTTAATGAGTTTGGTCAATTCCACTCACTGGAAGTTATGTCTTAAAATGGGAAGCTACTATTACAGTCGAACTAGCACAATATAATTGACAGAATCAAGGGGGAATTGGGAAGTGGGAGGGTTCAACTGTCAATTATACGAAAGGTTTAAGCTTTTAGTTTGTATTTTATATAAAAATATTGTAGTAAAACGACGAATCATGGAAATGAGCGAAAAAATTGATGTAAAAAGCTCACAATGTTGAATGAAAATAATTTTCGGTCGACATATACGAGATTCCATAACTGACATAGGGGTGAGGTGAACATGCTACTCGATTCCTTTTTGTATACTTTTTTCAAATATACTAATCAATTCACTCACAAATGCACCCCTTTCCCACCAGATGGTCCCATATACAGCCCTAACAATGTATTTCTTCGTTACATAAATGCAGCCATACCTTCTATCTCGTATATTAAAGCTGTTATCTAATTTTTCTCACGAAAACAATGAACGCAAGTTCATCATCAAAGCCAATTAATTGAAATAAGTAATGTGGTGGCTTTTCCTCTTATGCTCGACTAAATAAATACTTTGACTAATCTCTGAGATTTAGGAGAGGACCCCTTAAATCCAGGACCATAGATATCGGCTGGAAGAGGGAAAGGCTCCACCTTTTGAAACAGAAAGACATTGAAAATGTATTAATTAGGAGAAAAGAATAGTTGCATTTATTGATATTAGAATAAAGAGCATGTTAGCACTTGCCCCCTCCCCCACACCCTGGAAAATTTTCTGGTTGCGCGCATGTCCAGAACCGTCCTGAGTTTTCTTGGACACAGGGTCATTATATGTACAATCCCTATCTATCCCCATTTTTCTTACCTAGAAAGGTAGGGTTAGCTCTGGTACTGTTCTATTAGCTAGGCAACACGCGAGAACTGAAGTCTGGTTAATGCTAATAAAATAGAACAAAATATGATAAAAATATAATAGCTTAGAAACAAATTTGGGCTATATATTTGTAGATTAGTGGGATGGGGGTAAAGCATAGAATATGTTAAATGCGTAACCTTTTTTTGCCCCTAAACCCCAAAAAACTAAAGTATGAATAATGTCCCCGGAGTGAGAAACCCTTGTTTCTCTCTTTAAAGAAGCTGCTTGACTAGTTTTTCACGTCACAATTGCGACTCAATTCTCGCGTGTTGCCTAGCCAATAGAACAGTACCTTAGCTCTACCCCCCCCCCCCACAAAAAAAACATACTTAATACACAAGCTCTCCCGCCACATAGTTATTGACGATATAGATAGATATTTATTGCAATAAAAGCCGCTTTGGGCCATGGCAAAATAAATGGAAAATCACACAAAATAATAGCATAATATTATAACACTCATAGCAAAATTTAGTACATAACAATAACAGTGCAAAATTACAAAACAAAACAAAACCATAATAAAACACTTAATACCATTAAACCAACATACATAATTACACAAAATCTTGCACACATGAGAGACAACCCATTGGGTTGCCAGACACATGTCTGTCAACCCATTCTGGTACTATCATGATGACAAGAATTGAGGATTTTTCCGATTTGTGTCGATGATTTTGCTGATTTCACCACTTTAGGTGGTAATTCTGGGGATTACATTTTCGTAATGGCAACCCTAGCTAATCAGCAAATTCATAATCTTTTGCATTCTTATTCACGTTTTTGTAAGATTTACAGTGACGTCAAACTTACGACACGTGATTAATAAAATACTATTAAAGAAAATATATCACGAGACTCCCGGAGAACATTTTGAGAAAGGCTAGTAAGAAAACTGCATTATATAACTGTAAATAAATCCTACATTTAATTTGTAACTTCTCCTTTTTAGTGGATAGAGGTTTACCTGTTTTCGGTATTTGCTGTCTACCTAAGTCTGTTATCTGTCATATATCCAAACAACTTGAGCGTTCTGTTGCTACTATGTTACTGAATTATCGGAGAGTTTTCCATAGTGTTTTATCAAAAAGCACCAAACGGAGTTTTCATCCCAGCGTTTCTGGTCACCAAACACATACGAGGCTGAAAGTAAGCTTTAATCCTTTTTTCTTTCTATTTTAACCCTCAAGAGCATTTTTTTTTTTAATTACAAAAAATCTGTTATGTGATTAGTGCCAGCAATAAAAAAAACTAATAATAAAAATTGCCTCTTAATGAAGTTTTCTCTTTGTTATGCAATTGTTACCAGGGTACTTGAAACTCGAACATTGATGAAGTACTTTTTACATGGTTGTGGAAATAGATCTGTGGTGTAACTGTAACGTCTTCATAAGAATAAAGCGAATATCTTCATTTCTTGCAATTGTTCTTTGTTTTATCCTATTCTCTCTAATTCTCTCTATCGCTGTCTGTCTCTCTGCCTCTCTCCTTCCCTCTCTCTCTCTCTGTCTCTCTCCTTCCCTCTCTCTCTCTCTCTCTCTCTCTCTCTCTTTCTCTCTCTCTCTCTCTCTCTCTCTCTCTCTCTCTCTCTCTCTCTCTCTCTCTCTCTCTCTCTCTCTCTCTCTCTCTCTCTCTCTCTCTCTCTCTCTCTCTCTCTCTCTCTCTCTCTCTCTCTCTCTCTCTCTCTCTCTCTCTCTCTCTCTATCTCTCTTTCTCTCTCTCTCTCTCTCTCTCTCTCTCTCTCTCTCTCTCTCTCTCTCTCTCTCTCTCTCTCTCTCTCTCTCTCTCTCTCTCTCTCTCTCTCTCTCTCTCTCTCTCTCTCTCTCTCTCTCTCTCTCTCTCTCTCTCTCTCTCTCTCTCTCTCCCTCTCTCTTTCTCTCTCTCGCGGACTCAAATGGTTAGAAATTGAAAGTTATAATTCCCTTTTTAATAGTCATAACTGATGCAATGAATACTAGCCCCACCCTCCCCGCCAATCCTCTTTTCCCCAAATGCTTGCGATCGAACTTTTTTCTATAACCATTTTTTTTTTTTTCAAAATAAACCAAACCTGATATAACAGAGACTCCAGGGATAAAACAGCCCGCCGGAACCTGAGGGCAAGTATTGTAAATTATGCCCCTGGAGCACATAATGTTTTTATGGAAGGGATGTTAGCATAAACTTCGGAGGGGGCTCATTCGATTGTAAATTGGAATTTCTAGTGCCCGTTTTAAGAGTCATTATCGGAGGGCAACTAGTCCACCCAAGGCCCCTTTTCCCCCAAATGCATCTGATCAAAATTTTGAGATAAATATTTTGATCAAAATAGTTTATAAAAAAAGGTAAAGGAGGCGGAATTAGAACCTTAAGGTCCAAACCGGCGGTGCTGATTTCCGTCTCAAGACCTTTCAGCTAGTAGGTGCAATGGGGGGAGGGGGGCCAGCCATCCTGTGCTTTCGCACAACCTTCCTGTTTACCTTTTCCAGATTTCTCCAGGTACCCATTTAGAGCTGGGTCGACTCTGGCTGAGCTTACAGAATTAAGCCCCTGACCCCCGTCCCAAACCAAATAATTGGGTACACTAGGATTCGAACCCTTACCCTTGCGGACAAAGGATCCTAAACCAGCATACCAATCCACTTGGCTATGAATAGTTCAAAATAGTTTATAGATCAAATAAAAAAAAAATCAAGGGTCGACACAACCCCCCAGAGCCCGGGGAAAATGTTGTCGGTTATGCCCCGGGGCAGATAAGGTTTTATGTAAGGGGCTGTCGTATAAACATATGACGTGGCTTATTTGATTGGAAATTGAAATTTCTATTTACTTTTTTAAGAGTCATCAAAAGTTATCGGCGGGCATATACCAATTCCCCCCCTCCCCTCTTTTCCCCAAATTAACCCGATCAAAATTTTGAGAAAGCCATTTTGTTTAAAATTGTCCAACGATCAAATTCACAAAACTTCGGGGTCAACATAGCCCCCCTTCCGAAACCCGGGGAAGGGTTGTAACTTATGTCCCGGGGACATATAAGGTTTTTACGGAAAACGTACTCGTATAATTTTTGGAGGGGACTTAAATGATTAGAAATTGAAAGTTCTAGTTCCCTCTTTAAGAGTCAAAAGTTATCCAATGGCAACTAGCTCCCCCCCCCCCGCCAACCCCAAGGCTATAAGGCTCCAGTTTGTTTTCCCAGCGGCACTTCGTATGGAAGGGATGGTCGAACAAACTTCCGAGGGGGCTCACTCGATTGGAAATCTGAAGTTATAGTGCCCTTCTTAGGAGTCAAAAGTAATTGGAGGACAAATAGCCCCAACGCCCTTTTTTCCCCAAATGCATCCGTTAAAAATTTTAGTATTAGTTCAAGAATTAGACAACAGAATCTCCGGGTTATACGGAAACCCCCAGGGCCCAGGGGTAGGCGTTGTAAGTTATGCCCTGGGGGCATATATAGTTTTTATAGAAGGGATCCTCGTATAAACTTCAGAAAGGATTCATATTATCGGAAACTGAAACTTCTAGTCACTTTTTAAGATTCAAAAGAGACCGGAGGTCAACTAGCAACCCCCCCCACCCCACTCCCCCCCCCTTCCCCACGCTTTTTTTCCCCAAATCCATCCAGTAAAAGTTTCCAGTAATTTACCCTATTTTTGCACAATGTGTCCGATCGAATTTTCTATATAGCCATTTTGTTTCAAATTGACCAAAAATCATATAGCAAAAACTCCAGGAATAACACAGCCCACCCCACAGTCCAGGGACAAGTGTTGTAATTTATGCTCCCGGGGCATATAAGCTTATATGGAAGGGATGGTAGCATGAACTCCAGAGGGAGCTCATTCAATTGCAAATTGGATGGCCAGTCAAAAGGGATTGGAGGGCAACTAGCCCCCCCCCCCCTAGGTCTTTTTTCCCCAAATGTATCCAATCAAAATTTTGAGATAGCCAATAGTTTAAAGATAAAATAAAAATTAAACTCCGGGTTTGGCGCAACCTCCAAGAGCCAGTAGGCAAGTGTTGTAAGTTATGCACCTTGTGAACGATATTTAATTCCAAAACTTAGGCAAGCTGACCCATGGCCTTTTCTGCATGTCCCGACCCCTCCCCCCCTCCCAGAAAAAAAAACAACAAATAAACTTGTTAACGGTATTTTATTACAAAACTTATTGGAACTGAGCACTGGTCCACCCTGGCCCAATACCCCTCACTCCCCCATAAAATTATCAATGATAAATCATGGAAACTGATCCCTGGCCCTCCCTCCATGGCCAGACCTCCACCCCTCCTCCCCCCCCAAAAAAAACAACTTATTAACGTTATTTCATTCCAAAAATCATGGGAGCTAACCCCTGGCCCTCCCTCCATGCTCCTGCCCTCAAACCAAAAAAACTTATTAACATCATAATAATTTTATTAGTTCTTTCCAAAACTGTTCAAGACACCTATATTCTTCACTACAAGAGTAAAAAAGAGTATGGCTACTGCCCGTTTCCCTAACGGTAAAAGCATGAGGTCTTCTGCGTATTTGGCTCTCTACTAAAACCAATTATATTACAAATATTTTCTTTTGTACTTATTACAATATTGAAAATAAAATGAAAATCGTAGTGAAACCAGATCAAGATTTACCAATAGGCCCACTAGGCCTTGTGGCTTTCACTATTCCCGAAATTTTGAGAATTTCCCCCAAAATCTAGCAAAAACGGAGCGGCAAAACCCTTGGGCGTAGAAGCGTCAAAGCTTTAAATCCGGCCCCTTTGTGAAACAGAATCTTGAACTGGTGAGCTTTCAGCAATTAATATCATTATACAGCAAATATTCAGTTTAATTTTATTAGTTCTTGCCAAAACTGTCAATTTATTTTGGAATAAAAAATTATTTTGAAATAAGGAATTTTGAAAAACTTGAAACTGTGGCAATCAAAACGAACAGAAATTAATTAAGAAAAACTTCCCGAAAAAGAAGTTTTCTAAAGAAAGTAAAGGTCATATTAAACTTAAGATCAGAAGAAATAGAAATCTACAATTACTCAAACTCAAAACGACCAGAAGTTAAATAAACAATCATAGCAAACAAACATACAATAGATACTAATATAAATGAGTAAATAAATCTTAAAACGAGTGAAACTTAAATTGAATATGCAAATCCAGCTTGAAACGAACAAAATTCTCTACAAAGGAGAGTTTGGGTTTTGCCTCCTTCTTTCTCTGTAAAAGTTTAAAACCTACTGCGTCATTGGCTCTTTACTGAAAACGAATTATATTACAAATATTTTCTTTATACTGATTACAACATTGAAAGTAAACATACAAATTAGAGTAAAATTAAATTTTGAACGAATGAACTTTCAACAATTAAAATCATTATATATCAAATCTTCAGTTTATTTTTGTTAGTTCTTTCCAAGACTGCTCAAGACAAATATGCCTAAAGCCTTCTACGTCATTGGTGCTTCACTGAAAAAGAATTATATTACAAACATTTTTCTTTTCTAGTTATTGCAGTATTGAATATGAAAATAAAATTACAGTGAAATAAAATCTTGAACTGATGATCTTTCAACAATTAATAGCATTATATATCAAACATTCAGTTCGATCTTATTTGAACTTTCCAAGACTGCTCAAGACACATATAGTTTTCAGTAAAGTACCAGTGACGCAGAAGGTTTTAGACTTTTAAGTGAGAGAAAGAGGCAAAACCCAAACTCTTGTTTGTAGAGATTTTTGTTCGTTTCAAGCTTGATTTGCATATTCAATTTAAGTCTCACTCATTTTAAGATTTATTTACTCATTTATATTAGTACCTATTGTATGTTTGTTTGCTATGATTGTTAATTTAATTTCTGTTCGTTTTGGGTTTCATTTCTACTTCAAAAGCTAAATATTTTTTGCTTTGTTTTAAGCTTGATTTGCATATACAACTTAAGCTTTACTCGTTTTAAGATATATTTATTAGTTATATTACTACCTGTTGTATGTTTTTGCTATAATTGTTTATTTAACTTCTGTTCATTTTGGGTTTCATTTATTCTTTAGTAGTAATTTCTAGTCGTTTTGAGTTTGAATAATTGCAGACTTCTATTTCTTCTGATCTTAAATTTAATATGACATTTACTGTTCTTTGGAAAACTTCTTTTTCGGAAAGTTTTTTCTTTTAATTAATACGTCTAAAATGATCAGATTGTATTCAGTTTATCCACTATTTGTTTTCAGCACGGTAAATTTTATAAGAGGTGGAATTTTAAAGCCTTATTAAATTGGCTCTTATCTTGTTTCATATATAAAACAAAATGAAGCTGCATTTTTTTTTTCAGCCGAACCAGGTGGAAGACTTGAAAACGCTTTTATCTGGCATTGTTGGCAAAGAAAGTGTATCTAATGCTGGGATTGTTTGCGAGCAGCACGGGCGAGACGAAGGACCTTCGATGCCTTCCCCGGCTGACCTAGTTATTTGGCCGAAAACTACGGAAGAAGTCTCTGAAGTAGCAAAGTTGCTGTTCGCTAAAAATGTTGCAATGATCCCATTTGGGACGGGTACTGGCTTAGAGTCTGGAGTTTGTGCTGTGCAGGTTTGAGCTTGTTTGCCTTTTTAACAAGTGGAGTAGATCATCAAACACCACCTTTTCCATTTTAGTCTGAACAATTAGGATTTTTGGCTGTATACATCGATGTCCGCTCAAATTTTTCTTTGTTGGGAAGGAGGGGGGGTGGTATCCCCAAACAATTTCTTCAGGGACATGGCAGATGTTTTTTGAAAAAATCCTTTTCTAAAAGCACTATAGAGGGTCAGGGGGCTGCTCCCCATAAGTTTTGGAATAAAATATCGTTAATAAGTTTTTTTTTTGGGAGGGTGGTTGTGTCATTTATTCTTTTCCAAGAAGGTGAAGGGGATCCTGGCTGCAGCTATATAATCAGCTAATGCTCATATCGTATAGTATAATAAATAACACAAATTACTTGTAAAATTAAAGTTGGTCAAAAGATTGATCGAAAATACACGAATTGAATAACCACTCAAAATCTTGAATAAAATTTCATTTCACATATCACAACCTAGTCAACATGTACTATGCATACAATATGAATTGAATTGTCGCATATTCTCTTACATTTTTGTCTAATGTTGTTCAAAATGACTTAGTGCTTGCAATATTTTTAGCATTTAAAAATTAAATTATTTCCATAAAAGTGAAAAAAAATTTTTTTTCATTAGGAATTTTTTCAAAGAGCATTTTTTAATTTTCACTTGCTAAGGTAACTGGGAGGGGGAGCAAAGGAGATGAGAAATTGTAACCAACAGTCAATGTATTTTGGCCATGGAGATTACAATCGTACCTTTGTTAATCAATAATTTCCTTGAAAGTGAAAATAAACTCGCAAACTTTAAATTGAAAATAATGTAACATCCTCTACACATTTGTTTTAATATTATGCCATGTGTCTAATCAGCATCCGTGGACCTCAAATTAAGGACCTCCTCTTGGTTTTCAAGATCTTGTTTTATAGACCTTAACCACTAACCTAACCTAGGTACCTCCCCCCTTCCCTAAACCCTAAAAAAACACAGTTTAATATTGTATACGCAATGAAAACCTTGCTATCATTGCCTGCTCTATAACAGTTAAGACGTCATAAACGGGTTTTATCATTGCCTATTTTGTTTGTACTTTTACGGACAAAACGCCACACACATCAGCCGATTAAAAATAGGTTTTTCTTATACTGTCTGAGTTTTTTTCGATTTTTTTTTATTTTTGTGATTTAACGTTCGTATGGATTCAAAAAAAAAGAAAAAATCGTGAACCTGCAAAATTTTCGCCAAAAATATCTCTTGTTCGTGAGGCTACTTATCAAAAGCATGACATAAAAGGAAGAAATGTATTTTTTTTTTCTGGAGAATTGACTTTTGGAAAATAATGAAAAATGACATTTTTCATTATTGACATTTTTGATTGACATTTTTCATTATTGACATTTTTCATTATTGACATTATTGACATTATTGACATTAATGACATTTTTCATTAATGACATTTTTCGTGTAACCGTTTTTTTTTTCTTCATTTAAAATTAAGAAAATTGTGCATTATGCCATTCCGCATTGATGGTATTGACAAAACTTATGAAGTTCTTCTACAGTGTATTTGATTTACCACGATTACAGTTTTTGCTCTTCTTATAAATTAATATATTATTAAACTTATAAATTATAAATTAAATGCAAAATTAAACTTATAAATTAAATGCAAACTGATTCTGAGCATATCCTTTTTCCGTTCATTTGTTGTGTCCTCTGAAGTCTGAAGTTAACGTGCTAACTTAGTGCCTGAACGTGAATCAAAAATTTTGTGTTTTGTTTTGTTTTAAGGAAATGCTCCCTATATAGACTTAACCAGGGCGTACTAAAAAAAAATACGCCTAAAGGTTTTGAGTCACCCCAAAATACTTGCAAAGAGCTACAAAATCAGTAAAAGCTATAGAATGTTCAACAATACAGAACAGCCTGGAAAATCGTTTCTCAAATACTCCCCTACATGGGGGATGATGTCGCAGTCTATTCATGCTCTGCTACAAGTATGGTAGTGTATCATAGGCAGGCAGCGATGTAGCGCTGCCTAAGCAAAGGTCGAAGTGGCTTCCAAGTATTTCTTTTCCTAGTCACTTTGCATGGATGTGGTGGTCGCTGAAATAGCTAAGTGAGTTCATTGGATTGAAAGTTAAAAGTTCTAGTCAACTTGCAATTTTCCTTTTTAAGAGTTAAAAGCGACTGGAGGGTAACCAGCTCCCCTTCCCCTGCCTTTTTTTTGCTAGCCGCTTTAATTTTATTGTTTTAGGGAGAAACATTAATACCGTATCAACGACGTCTCAGGAACATAAATAAGCCATTGAAATAAGAGGTCGGAAGTTCTAGTGCCCTTTTTGGATTCGACATTCAATTGAGGGTAGCTTGTCCCCCTCCCACTGCCATTTTTATTGCCCCCTCTGCAATCCCTTCAGACGTCTGATTATAATTTTTAGATTGTCGTTTGGTTTAAAAAGGTCTGAAGATTCAATAAATAGGCCTTCGGAATTTTCATGTTCACACGTCTAATTGAAATTTTTATATTTCCATTTGTTTTAAAATAGTCTAAAGGTTCAATAAATATGCCTTTTGGAGTAACATACCCCCCCCCATATCCCCTCTACCCTAGGCCATAACGAGTCATCAATTTTTTTAACATGGGATCGATCTCAGGAATGGCCTTGGTGACTGGGTTGAAACTCACTGGGAGTCTTGGGGGTGAGTGAGGACTAGAAAAAAGACCTCATGTCTTGACTTAGGGGAGGGGGCAGAGGTAAATCAAAAGACCCTGTGTACATCCAGGCCATCGAAATAGCATATCAGTAATATCTCAAGAACGGCTTGTTGTTTGATGTTAAAAATTACAAATACTCTTTTTAATAGCTCTTGTTAATAAATGACCTCGAAATGCATTTATTTGAACAAAACAAGCAGTTGCAGCCAAATATAATACAATAATACTATTATAATAAAATGATGGATCAATATTCATCTATATTTACTGCTGTAATGTGATTGAGGTCAGGATGGCGTCAGCCGTATAGAACGCCAAACATTATGCACATTTTCAATCCATTTGAGTAGAATTTCCCCTCCCAATCTACCCAAAATTCTATAGTAAACTATTATAATTTTTTTTTTTTTTTTAAGTATTGTTATTTGAAAATTTTGATAGCTAGCCATATCTTAGTTCGTAAGAAGAAAAACTGAAAAAAAGACTTCACAAATTTTCGAATCATTAACCAATAAAAGACTATCAAAGGCAACGCTTTAGGGTTGCCTCTGATAGTGTATTATTATTTTTTTAAAATGTATTATCTATGTTCATAAGTTCATAAGTTTATTAATCCACATTCATAAACAAATAAATAAATTAAAGAACACTTTCACGCTGGAGAAAACCCATGAAGGTTTGCAATCGCGCGAAACTCCACGTAACTACTTACCTAATAACTCAACTATTTACATAAACCTCAACTATTTAATTAAAACTATCATAAATAAACCAAAAATAGATAAACTATATCCTATATATATATATATATATATATATATATATATATATATATATATATATATATATATATATATATATATATATATATATAATAATAATAATAATAATAAAAAAATGAAAAAAATATAGAAAAATAAATAAATAACTGAATTAAAAATGATAATACATAAATAAAATATAAAAGAAAAATAATAATAACCAATCCAGTCTCCATCACTCATTATACTCAACTCCCTCTCCCCTCCCCCACCCTGCCAACCTTACATTAGCCCTTACCCACCCTTACGTTCTCAGCCCACCCTTACCTCTTCAGCTCCTCTTCCTCCCCTACCCAACCTGCCTGCCATAATAAAATTTAACAAATTCCCCCAAAAAAGTAATCTTTTAAATTCTTTTTAAATTGAGGTACATGTTCCGCCGCTCTAATGATCAATGGTAGGTCATTCCATACTGATGGACCCAGGTGTTTCATTGAAAATGAAGACCTGGCACCACGACGCAAATCAACAACTATATTATCACTTTGCCTAGTTCACTAATTATGCAGGTCACTATTAATTTGGTAAAAATTCTTAAAAACATCAGGGGTTAAACCATTCTTACACTGAAATACAAATACTGCTGCTTGGTAATCTCTTATCTGACCTACATTAAGGAGCTTCAGGGACCTAAAACAAGCACATGTGTCATGTACATCCTGGACATACCTACCGATTGTTCTAACAGCTTTATTTTATAGAACTTGCACTCTTCTATAGTTGCATAAGAAGTTACTGCTCCATAGGAGGCAACCGTAGAAGACATATGGATAAACCAACGAATAATATATAGTTATAAGTATTCTTTGAGGGAGAAAGTGCTGCAGACGTCGAAGTATTCCTACCCCACGGGCAATTTTTGATGAAATTGCGTCACTGTGACACTTCCATGCCAGATGGTAATCAAGATAAAAACCAAGGTAGCGGAGATGATCAACTTGCTGAACCAGATTACCACATAAAGTTACCTGGCCAGACACATCCAGTGGTGTACAAACTCTACGAAACGTCATTAAAAATGTCTTGCTAACATTTACACACAATAGACTTAATGAAGTGAAAATCTCCAGCCTTGCCAATGCGAGATTCGCTTTTCTCACCAGGTCCTTCACAGATGAGGCAAACACAGTTAAAACGGTATCATCAGCAAACAAGGTAAGACACACATCTTCCAAATAAAGACGCATGAGATCAACATAGATGAGGTAAAGCAGGGGACCTAACACTGATCCTTGTGGTACTCCACACGTCACTGGAATGCTGGAAATGCATTTAAATGTATTATTTTGTATCATTAGAATGTATTGTAATTTTTTTTTCTCAGAGCGACTTCACATGGTAGGGGAATCATTCGATTGAAAATCGAAAGTTCTACTGCCCTTTTTAAGAGTTAAAAGTAATCAGAGGGCAACCTGCCCCCTTCCATGCCTTTTTCCTCCAAATGCATTCAGTCAAAATTTTTAGATACCGTTACCATTTTGTTCTAAATAGACCAAAGTTCAAATAGCTATAATTCCAGGGTTAACATAACCCCCAAAGCCCTGTAAGTTATAACCCCCAAAGCCCTTTACAAGGGCTGTAAGTTATGTAAGTTGCTCATCGCTTGTACGTAAGGCTTTTTATTGGGAAAAGAAGATGTGTTTGACCCTGGTCTCCAAAAAGGTTTAGGAAATCTTGAGAAAAATGTTCCAGAGTTTTAACAGCCACCCCTTCCATAAGTGGCGGCCGGGGAAAGAAAAGATAATACATAGGAGGTACATGTCAAGTCAAACTTAGAGCGAAAATAAACTACCACAAACAAGAGACTCAGCAATTTTTGTTACATTAATGCTATAAAAGGGAAAATGTTTAATGCTATTTTCTTTTCAGTAAAGCGCGAATGACGTTCAGGCCTTCAGAGGCCTTAGAGGGTGTTAGGCCTACTCCTGTCAGTGGTAATTTCTGCTTGTTTTAGGTTTGACTTTTCATTTTAATTGTTTATTTTGGGTCTCATTTATTCACTAATAGTAATTTCAGTTCGTTTTAAGTTTGAAGCATTAAGTTTTTGGTTTTAATATATATTCCTTTTCTTGAAAGATGATTTTTGTTTGTTTTTTTCTTTGCAAAATATATTTGTTAAATAATTAGTTCCAATTCTAGAAATGGAACTAAGTAAAAAAAAAAATCATGCCTGATTTTAGAAAAAGAACTAGAGAATTATGATGATAGCAAGTGAAAGTGTACTTTTCATAAATGTATATCATTTTTAAGCGTTATAATGTTGTCTGATTTGTAGTACTTGCAAGAATCAGCCAAAAAAAAAAAAAAAAAAAAAAAAAAAAAAAAAAAAAAAAAAAAAAAAAAAAAAAAAAAAAAAACAATAGCGGTTGATTCTAAGAATTAACCGCATCAAGCGGTAATCGATCCTCATAAGCGGTACTAACAAGTGACATTCTTTTTTCCACCTCGTTTTGGTCCTCAAAGAATTTTTATTGCACGGTTTGTTATTCATTACGTGCTGGTTTGGGGTATTTTCAGCTTCTTAACCAAGGGGCTGAGGCAGAGAGGCTTTAAATTCTACGGTTGTTGGGTCAGACGAATGTCAAACAATATTGAACAAAAGTCCAAGTCCACGTTAATGCCTTCGGTGGGTGGGGGTCTGCGAATTTACTGCATTTATCTTTAATATTTTCCATACCGTTTCAAAGAAATTCCTACTGGACATCATGTCTAACAAAGTACCAATATCCTAGCCGTGAGTCAACATAGTATTTTTCGGTTATCACCTATGGGTGTTGCCTTTATAGAGCCTCCTGTTCGCAGTGGCGGATCCAGGGGGAGAGCGAGGGGGGTGCGCGCCCTCCCTAACGTAGTCTAAAGTAGTGTAATTTACTTAACTAACGCAAGTTTGCGTTAAATAAACTTACTCTTAATGCAAGTTTATCGGATCAACCTATTTTGCCCCCCCCCTAAAAAAATCCTGGATCCACCCCTACCTGTTCGTCACTTCAACCTCCCCTCAATTTTGCCAGCCAGTGCTAATTAATAACGGATAAGATTGTTCGGCAACGGATAGGGCTGTCTTCAAAAAAAAAGAAAGTAAATATCATGGAAATCTGGGCTTTTCCCTTTTTGTTAAAGCTGAACATTTTTTTTTCTTACCTGCGGTCTTGATTTATTCAAAATTTTTCAGAAGAAGTTCGGGTAGTAATCGGTGTTTTAGTGACCATCTCGAAAGTCATTTGATCAAAAAATCAATTCATCAGCTCAAAAATCGGTAAAACAAAATAGAACGTGCGGTAACTGATCCCCTGCGTCTTTCTTCCACTTATGCGCAAGCCCTCAACTGATCCCCTGCGTGTTTCTTCCACTTATGCGCAAGCCCTCATGAGTTGCAATTCTATTTAAAAGAATGTATGTGCCCCATCTCTGGGGCTCCCTAAATTAATGAAGTTTTAGAATTGAGATATGTCCCAAAGTTCTATTTTATCCACGAATCTAATTCAAAAGTTAATATTTTAACGCACTTTCAGTTTTAACTAAAATTCCTCCTTAAAACGGTAAACCTCCCTCCAAACGCAACGTTGGGTCTATTCCTGGATCCCAACGCATTCAGGACTATGGATTGTTTTGGGTACCGGACCGACTGACCATATCTTAAACAGCAGGCTGTGCATAAAGTGTGGTTCAATCTTGCTTTCTATGGCTATAATGAATGAAGGGTTGAGATGGCTATGGGATGTTCTGCGAGTGAATAATGACAGAATGCCAAAGATTATCCTTTTTGGCCAACCGTTTAGGGCCAAACGAAAAACAAGTTGTCCCCGGTTGGGATGGGAAGACGTCATACGGAAAGGTTTAAGGGAAATGGGAACTTCCTTGGAGGGTGTAAAGAGGAGGGCGTCGAATAGATTGAGTCAATATCAAACAGTTCGTGGTAACGAACTGTAAGTAAGGTGTGGCCCGGCTCAATAGTAACCGAAACTAAAAGAAAAGGAATTTTGATACCAATAGATACATCAAAAGAATCAAATGTTTATGCTGATTTCAAATATATAAGTTTCATAATGTTTAGTCTTACTCATCAAAAGTTGCGCCTGAGAAAATTTGCCTTATTTTCGAAAAAAAGGGGGAACACCCCCTAAAAGTCATAGAACCTTAATGAAAATTACACCGTCAGATTCAGCGTATCAGAGAACCCTACTGTGGATTTTTCAAGCTCCTATCTTCAAAAATGTGGAATTCAGTATTTTTTGCCAGAAGAAAGATCACGGATGCGTGTTTTTTTTTTTTTTTTTTTTTTTTTTTTTTTTTTTTTTTTTTTTTTTTTTTTTTTTTTCCAGAGGTGATCGCATCGACCCAGTGGTCCTAGACTATTGTGGGAGGGCTCATCCAAACGGAAATTAAAAGTTCTAGTGCCCTTTTTAAGTAACCAAAAAATGGAGGGCAACTAGGCCCCCTCCCACGTTCATTTTTTCCCAAAGTCACCCGATCAAAATTTTGAGATAGCCATTTTGTTCAGCATGGTCGAAAAATATAATAACTTTGTCTTTGAGGATGACTTAATCCCCCAGAGTCCCCAGGGGAAGGGCTGCAAGTTATGAACTTTGCCTTATGTTTACATATAGTACTGGTTATTGGGAAGTATACAGACGTTTCAGGGGGGGGGGTCTAGTAGTGTGGGGATGGATCGGGGTATACTTGGGAGGATCTTTCCGTGGAGGAAGTATTCATGGGGGAAGAGACATTGCTGCTATGAAGGGGGCACCGGATTTCCTAGCATTATTTAAAAAACGATCATAAATTAAATAAAAAAACAAGTTTTCAGCTGAAAAATTTTTCAACTGAGAATTTTTCAACATCGAAACTTAAAACGAACAGAAACTATTACGTATATGATTGGGTTCGGCGGTCTTCGCTAAGGACCGTCGCCAGGCCTTTAGCGTAAAGACCTGGCTCTTTACGCTAAAGTTTTTTAGTACTTTCATAAGAGCTATTTATTCTAATTAACGGCCTTTGTGATTAAGATGTCATTCTTAAAGAATTGGAAAAAAATTCGAACTTAAGCGTAAAGAGCGAGATATTGACTAGGGGTGCGAGCCCCCCCCCTAATATACGTAATAAAAATATAAGGATATAGAAGTACGTTACGTAAGTTAATTCGTAAGTTACGCATATTTATTACTAATAAAAACGCTCATAAATAAAATTAAACAACTTTCGAGAAAGCCATTTAGCCAAAAAAAAAAGTAAAATTAATATACAAATTTCGTTTAATTATTCATGTACGAGGAGCCAAAATCAAAACCTGTATTAATTTAAAAACCTTCAGAAATTAAATAAAAAACACAAGTTTTTTAACTGAAAGTAAGGAACGACATTAAAACTTAAAACGAACAGAAATTATTCCGTATATGAAAGGGGCTGTCCCCTCCTCAACGCCTCACTTTTTACGCAAAAGTTTGACTCTTTCTCACAACTCTATTTTTCAAAATAATGAAAAACTTTAGCGTAAAGAGCGAGGCGTTGAGGAGGGGACAGCCTTTTCATATACGGAATAATTTCTATTCGTTTTAAGTTTTAATGTCGCTCCTTACTTTCAGTTAAAGAAACTTGTTTTTTTATTTAATTAATTTAAAGAACGAGAATAAAGTTTTGACTTCTCATCATAATATGTTGATATGACGATTCACTCAGACCAGAAGACAGAGAGGCTAAACCATTGCTGGAAAGGCGATGACCGCAATCAAAATGAATTTAAGAAGAGAATCTTTCCCTTTGGCCTTGTTTGTTTTTCCCCCTTTATATTATATTTCCCCCTATTTATTATTTTTTTCCCTATTATAAAAACCGTTATTTATTATGAGCACCGAATAGGAACAAAGCACGGAAAAAAATTCCTACTTTTACGAAAACGATATAGAAACTTTTTTAGGGCGGTGTCAGCATTGATCTAAGCAAAATGGATCAGATTACGGTGTTTAACCCTGAAGATTTCGATATCACAGTTCAACCAGGCATAACAAGACAGATGCTTAATCATCATTTGAAAGACTATGGTCTCTGGTTCCCAGTCGGTAAGCTTTGTCCTTTCTTCTCTTATTTTCTTCTATTTCTCCTCAGAGATATATAATAAGCATTGCTCCTTAAATTCTAAGGATCATATATGTTTTTGAAAGGTAAGGCTTTTTGGTTAGCCTTAGTAAGTCTTGTCCCTTCACCTTACTTTCTTTTGTTTTCTCATTGCAAATATATACCGAGCACTGTTCCATGTGTTTTTAAAAAGTATGTCTATTTTTAAACGATTATCAGAAAGGTATTTTGAAATGATGTTTTGGAGTATCATTTTCCTGAACACCCCTTATGGAAGGGATGGTCGTAGAAAATTCTTCTATTCCATTTCTCTTTATACAAATTCTCTATGTTCAGTCCAAATTTAAAATGAACCTCTTCCCCCCGACGCTCTTTAGCTCGGGAGTAAAACCTCAAAAACATAGATTGGTCCTTATGGGCTTGCCACTCTTGGATTTCCGGGTCGTTTAGAGTTTATTGGACTTCTTTCCACACTATTTTGTACATTTATTAACCTGTTACCCCTTAAATTACAATCTTCTTCGTGCCTAGACATCTCCTTTTGTGCGCTAAACTTAACACCCAAATAAACAAATTCCTCTTTAACCTCTAACATTGTTCCATCAAAATTAAATTCAACCTCTGAACAAATTACTCTTTGCCCCCCCCCTTTCCAACCTCCCCTTGAATATCAAATTTACCAATAAGTATAAATAGACAAATAAAAAATACTAGTAAATAAGTGAATGCTATTAAAGACTATTGATAAAATTTATTTGTGTGAATATTAATTAATCTCAGTTTGTGGTTAAGAACTTATATCAGATCAAAACAAGCTCAACTAAGATGATAATACTTTGATTATCGTTCTCTTCCACTTGATTGGCAAATAAACAGAAGCCTGTTCAAAGTTCTTGGAAAAAATCACTTTTGATAAGAATGTTCTATGAAGTTTATCTTATTCGACTTTATTTGAAAAAAAATATAGCTCGGTTACGTAAAACTTTAAGTAACTAAATAAAAAAGAAACAAGTTTCTTCGACTGAAAGTAAGAAGCAACATCAAAACTTGAAACGAACAGAAATTATTCCGTGTATGAGAGGAACTACCCCTTCCTCAAACCTTTCTCTTTCCGCTAAGTTCTTTGAGATGAGATGAGATGAGATGGGTTTTATTTTCAACTAATAATTACATCATTCTTAACTGGCACTTGCCATATTTTTTAAATAGCATTATCAATCAAACGTAGAAAATGGTAAGAATGTGTGACGCTTTATTAAGCCACTATTGTGGCTTGAGCGGCGTCACACAACATTTCATCATAAACCAAACTCATTCATTATTCCTACTCTTTTCTTACCTTTCAATACTATACAGCCCTCTCAAATAAAATAAAAAATACCCACGAAACAAACCCCCCAAAAAATAAAAATATAAAAAAACAACAATTAAATATACTCAATTCCCACCCAACAAAAACATTTTTAATCTAACTTTAAACTGAAAGTGGTTCTCTGACTCTCTAATGCTCTCCGGGAAACCATTTCACAAATTAACTGCATAATTTCAAATTACAAAACTAGATCGACTCGTACTCCTTTCTGAGACTAAGCTTCCACGACCTCTAGTCCTATGCTGATGATAATCTGAATTAAACTTAAAAAATTTCTGAAATATTCAGGAGATAATCTATTAAGCACTTGGTAAGTAAACACTCCCGCCTGATGGTCTCTGATCTGATGAACATTTAAAATTCTAAGACTCATAAAACATTCACGCGTGTGCTCATACTGGATAAACTCAC